>CM023102.1:0-600000 GCA_013103745.1 Gardenia jasminoides | reverse complement strand
TTTTAAGTTCTCATAACAAGTGAGCTGGAATAAAAGAAATAAAGTAAAGGAATTCATTTACTCTAAACACCCCTACAAATTAACTTTGCGTAAAATTCAACCTTTCGCTTTATTACTATCTATAAAACTCTGTATGTTACTTCCATGCTTAACTTGTACACCTATCTTTCTTAACAACATTATTTTGCAAATAAAAAAGTGTAACATTCATGATTTAAGTAACATATTGTTATGAGTATATAAAAAATTGACACAACACAATAGTATGAATACATGGTAGCATCTTCATAGTTTAGAAAAGTTCGAAAATCTTTTAGATCTATGACTTCTAAATAAGTACAAGTATTGTAACACGATGTTGAGAATCAAAACTTGATAGAATTTGTATTGCAGGATACAAAATCAGGCCCTTTGATGAGCGCCCGACACTGTCCGAGTCAAGTATGTAGTTTTATTTGTTTAAGGTTTCTAGTGTATTTTATTTCCTTTTTCGAATAGGACTCTTTTATCTTATAAATAGGTATAGTTAGGGCTTTGTAATCACTTTTCTGATCATACTTTTTCTAATAAAATATATTATTGGCTGGTTTTCCAATCTTTTGAGAGTTTTCTCTCGTTTTAATGAATTTTTTATTCATGATTGGGTATCTTTCGTGTAACGATCCTCATTGGAAGGGCGTTCGTGAAATCCCTTCACTTTTTACGCTTTCGCCTCCGCATCAAGTGGTATTAGAGCAGTCTTCTCCTGTGATGAACACCGATTCCCTGACAAATATTATCATCACCACGCTCGCCTTGATGCTGTTCTAGATTGTTTGGAACATTGGATTCAAGACATAAAAAGTAGACCAAGAGCACTGGATGACTTTTGGAGATCTATACGTCAAAGGTGCACAACTCCTATGATCTCATAGTTTCTACTCCAAAGTATCCAATCCGTGAAACTCTGGCACCAATTGCTATGGTAAAATCTGAACCTATTAAGGAATCAGAACCTGAACTCATAGATGAGCAAGAATGTGGACCTGACAGTGAAGAGGATAATCTTTTCCTATTTTCCATATTTGACAAGCCCCCAAGTTGAATTCGATTCCATAATCACGGATCTTGAGGGGTCGAACGAATTCAAGGATGTAGAGGTCGACAAATTGTTTGTAGATTCTTCTCCAACAATTTCTTTAGCAAATCTCCCCATAATGGATTTATTGCTCGATGACTCAATGGATGTTGTTTTTCCTTCAGCCAACGAAATTAATGGATGTTGTTTTTCCTTCAGCCAAAGAAATTATTAGTGTTGTTGAGAAATTTATTCTTGATAATATTTTATCTATTAATAATTCTCGAACTAAGACTCGACAAGTTAAATACCATGTCATCCAAGGAAAATTTGTCTAACTTGAAATGACAATGGGTCCGTTTGGATTAGCTATTTTTGGAGTTGTATTTCAAAAACAGTACTGTAGCATTACTGTAGCGAAAAACAATTACTGTAGCTGTCTTTCAAAAACTACTGTAGTTGTCTTTCAAAAACTTTTTAGCATGTGTTTGTTTTGTGGTATTTTTAAAAGTAAAAAATTATTTGGGTCAGTTTTAGGAAGCATTTTTAAAATTAAAAATTTATTTGAGATAATTTTTTAGGGCATTTTTAAAATTAAAAATTAATTTTAGGTACTTTTGGGGATTTTCAAAATTAAAAATTTATTTGGGGTAATTTTTTGGGGTATTTTTAAAATTAAAAATTTATTTGAAGTAATTTTTTGGGTATTTTTAAAATTAAAATTTATTTGATGGGTGGTGGTGCTGGTGGGTTAATTTGAAAAAAATCCCAAATAAATTATTCTAAAAATACCCCAAATAAATTTTAATTTTAAAATGCCCCAAAAATTACCCAAATAAATTTTAATTTTAAAATGTAAAATACCTCAAATAAATTTGGAATTTTAAAAATGCCCAAAAAATTGCCCAAAATAAAATTTTAATTTTATGCCCCAAAAAATTACCCAAATAAATTTTTAATTTTAAAATGCCTCAAATAAATTTGGAATTTTAAAAATGCCCAAAATAAAATTTTAATTTTATGCCCCAAAAAACTACCCAAATAAATTTTAAATTTTAAAAAGGCCACAAAAAATTACCCCAATAAAATTTTTAATTTTAAAAATGCCCCAAAAACTTACCCCAAATAAATTTTTAATTTTGAAAATACCCCAAAATACCCAAATAAATTTTTAATTTTGAAAATGCCCCAAAAATTACCCCAAAGAGAATTTTGATTTTAAAAATGCCCCAAAAATTACTGTAAGTGAATTTTTAATTTTAAAAATGCCCTAAAAATACCCCAAATAAATTTTTAATTTTGAAAATACCCCAAAAAATTACCCCAAATAAATTTTTAATTTTAAAAATGCCTTAAAAATACCCCAAATAAATTTATAATTTTAAAAGTGCCCCAAAAATACCTCAAATAGATTTTTAATTTTAAAAGTGCCCGAAAAATACCCCAAATAAATTTTTTATTTTGAAAATTCCCCAAAAAATTACCCCAAATAAAATTTTATTTTTAGAAATTTCCCAAAAAATTCCCCAAGTAAAATTTTAATTTTAAAAATGCCTCAAAAAATAATCCCAAATAAATTTTTAATTTTAAAAATGCCTCAAAAAGTGCCCTAAAATTTTACCTTAAATAATTTTTAATTTTAAAAATACCCAAAAAATACCGCAAATAACTTTTTAATTTTGATGAGAGGAGCTGGAGCTGGGAGGGGAGAAAGAGAGAGGAGGCCGAGAGGGAAGGTGGAGGGAGGAGAGAGGGAGTGAGGGGTGGGTTGTGGTGGGTGGTGGTGCGGTTGGGGTGGAAGAAGAAGGGATAATTTTTTTATTTTTGTATTTATAAGTTGTTTTTGAAATACTTTTTTTTTTTTTCTTCCAAACGTCATAAACACAACACACCTAATTAAATTAAAAACACTCAGGAATAATCGAAAAATTGGTGCAAAGCACAATTTAAGGTAGGACCCACAAACCAACACCATCCAGCCAATTGGTAACTGGAGGTGCAGTTGAGGACCTTAAACCCAGAGTAACTACCCCACAATCTTTCGATGTGGGATGGAGCCCATCCCCCTCCCAAGCACACCCTCGCCAAACAAGTGGTTTTTTTTCTTCCAAACGTCATAAACACAACACACCCAATTAGATGAATAATCGGAAAATTGGTGCAAAGCACAATTTAAGGTAGGACCCACAAACCAACACCATCCAGCCAATTGGTAACTGGAGGTGCAGTTGAGGACCTTAAACCCAGAGTAACTACCCCACAATCTTTCGATGTGGGATTGTTTTTTGTTGGTGTATTACTGTAGCATTTGGGGTGTGAAAAACAGTTTTTCAAAAACAGGGGTAAAAACAATGAATCCAAACAAAGCCAATGGTAGACGATGAAGTTACTGGATTTGAGATCTTCTCAGGATTTGCTAGTGTTTTTGACCAGGTGCAAGAATAGACCTAATACCAATAAAAATAACCAAAAGCTAATTCCAAGAGTATACTTGATTCCGATATACCAGTGTATATAGTGGCAGATAGGGTTGTCTCCACAGGGACTGGGAAAAATTAACTCATTTTTCAAGTGACAAGAATTGGGGGGAATTTTGGGAATTGAATGCTAATAAAATATTAACTAATTAACCAATTAGCTTCTTCTTATTGTATCGATAGCCAAGGTACGACCATTGACTATTTCCCTAATTCAAGAATAATCCTAGGTACGACTATAGGATTTAGGATTTAATTCCTAATTGCATTAAAAATTAAAGAAACCCTGTTCTAATTATCAGACACGCTACGAGGGTCCATTTAAATTAGATTGTATGTTTCCCTGATACAAACCCAATTATGCTAGTTGCTACCAGGATTAAAGTAATCAAACAATTACAAATTCAACTACTCTAATTAGCAAATAGATCACGTGAATAATTAAATATTGTACACCTATTTAATCACACATGGTCACTATGATCAATAAAGGCAGAAGACATACAAATATCAATGACTAGAGGGAATGGTTAAAATAAATTAGATCTCACAGAAATAGATGAACCAAATCTTCAAGTGCTCCTTGACTAGAAGGATGAATTTAGCCACACATCTTGTATGAAATTCCATCAAAATGTTTAAGAGAAAATAGCAAAGTCATCTACCAATATTCTAAAGGAAAATAGCGAAGGAAGGAAGGAAAAAACGGGAAAAGCTATGGTTTTTTCTTTTTTTGCTTCTTCGTCCGTCGTCCTCTTCTTTTCCCAAGCAAAAGGTGATGATAGCCAAGAAGATGGATTGATGGCAACTACTAATCTATGTTTTCAGACTCGGACCGGGCATCGAACCGGCCGAATTCAGGGGTCAGGGGTTAATGGGTCCGACTGGGTTCGACCGGGGGTCGAATCGGATGATGTCATAAATATGTTATAAATATATATATTAATAATATATAATCAAAATAGTATATAAAAAAAATTTTCTTAAAAAATAATATATAAAAATTCTCTCAAATTGGTAGTTTTCAACTTTATATATATAAAAATTTTTCTTAAATTGGTGATTTATGACTTTATATATAAATTAGAGAATTTTATATTTAATAAATAAATTGACTTAAAGAATATATAATATATATAGAGGTAGAAATGTAACTTAAAAAATGTATTGGATTAATTTTACACTTTATTAAAATAATGAGAGGTTAAGTATATTTACTAAAACTTAAAAAGTGAGTTTGAAAGGATATAATGAGTTAAAGGTTTAAAAAAAATGGTCAAATAGTCAAACCAGGTCAACCGATTCACCCGGTCAGACCCGGTCAAACCCGGGTTTTGACCGGTTTTTAAATTTTCCAGTTTTGAGGGTTGACTCGGACCGGATGCCTGGCCGGTTCCCGGTTCAACCGGCCGGTCCTGTCCGAGTTTAAAAACACAGCTACTAATCACACCAATTCTTTTAACTTCCACGCGGCCCGACTTTCCTTCCGGAAAAATTTCCCACGCCTAGCAATCCTCCCCAAAGCACAACTACTAGTCACCCACAAGGTAAACTTCCAGCCACCTTTTCTTTCTTTCTTTTTTTGTCCTCCAAGAAACGAGAAACTCCTAAAAATATAAAATTCTACTCTATTAAGAATTTCCTATTCAAAAAGGTTTCCTAATAACAAATACCAAATTAGTTCCCTAATAGAACCCAACTACCAACAAAAAAACATCATAATTAATTCCACACTCCTTCAAATTTGGAATTCTCCCACTTCTGGAAATTGCCCACGCGCCCCTTGAAATCTTGGAAACCCGGATCTGGACATCTGGTTTAGGCACGCCTGCGCCTAACTATCAAGAACGCTTCTGGATTTATACCCTTTTTAGCACAATTTCACCAATCTCTGCAATTGACCACCAATTAAATAAACTCAGCAGAATCCACCCAAGAATGTAATTCTTAGTCTAAATAATTAGGAAATATTAACACAATAAATAACTAAAATTGCACCCTATCACTTGTTAAGTGGGAGTCTGATACGGTGCGCGTTGCCCCCCTCCCCCAAGAGGTAATTCCTTAGAACAGACTTTAGGATTGTTTTTATAAATTTAGTGCCATTTTTAGTTGTTTTGGTAGGATTTTTGTTATTATTAGAATAATGGATACATTGTATCAGGTTTTCTAATGGGTTCTTTGACGGGCGCTACATTGTCCAAGTCAAATATGTTGTTTTATTTGTTTAGGGTTTCTAGTGCGCTTTATTTCCTTTTTAGATTAAGACTCTTTTATCTTATAATAGGTATAGTTAGAGCTACTGTCATCACTTCCGATCATATTTTTCCTAATAAAGTATATTATTGATTGGTTTTCCAATCGTTTGAAAGTTTTCTCTCGTTTTCATAAATCTTTAATTCATGATTGCGTAACGTTCATATAACGATTATCGTTAGAAGGGCATTCGTGAAACCCTTCATTTTTCACGCTTCCGCTTCCAATGTAACGATCATCGTTAGAAAGACGCTCGTGAAACCCCTTCATTTTTCACGCTTCGGCCTCCGCATCACGCAGGATGGTACTATTTTTAATGTTCCTATGATCTTATGCTTTCTGGGACTAATTCGGCTGAGATATTGATGCATCGAATTTTACAAACCACAATTCCTGCTATGGTCAAAGTGGAATCGTCTTTTCCAACAACCAATATAAGAATGAGAACTAAAGGCAAGCCTTAGTATTTGTGGAATCAGCGTACACTGCTTTTCGTCCAATCAAAATGGTTTCTACTGTCTGAATTCTTCCAAGAATCGCTATTGTAAACTAGAAGAGACTGGAGGTATCTTTTATTTGTTAAGATTACTTTGAAAATTCTATTTGAATTTATGGATCTAACATTTGTGTGAATTTATTTTTAAAAAATTTTTTAGCTTTTGAGATGTTT
The DNA here is from genome assembly GCA_013103745.1 of Gardenia jasminoides. Lineage (NCBI taxonomy): Eukaryota > Viridiplantae > Streptophyta > Magnoliopsida > Gentianales > Rubiaceae > Gardenia > Gardenia jasminoides. The sequence continues at coordinate 593,540 of CM023102.1, read as the reverse complement.
TACCTAAGTCATCATATACTCATAATCTTGTCATACTCAAACTATAATATTAAAATTTTTATGCACGAAGCGATATTCTTATATCAAAAATAAATGTGCATCTCAAGTGTGAGAGCAGCAATTAGAATTTATAAATATTTGGTTTAAATTATAATATCAAAATCTAGAGGAATATTAGCATCAGTATATAGAATTTACTAATACTTATAAAGTAAAGATTAAACTATAGTATAAAATATGGAGAGGTACTAGGACCAATGTATTTACTTATTCTTATCTTTATTATTCTAGGTCACTTGTTGTGCTATTTTTAAACCTCTAACATCCCCTCCACCATACTCGTTAAATCTAATTAATTTGACTAATTTATTGATGCATCCATTTTTTTCACTAGTATTTCCTCTATTGGTTATTACCCATAATCCAATTAGGGGTGAGCAAATTTGGTACGTATCAAATTCATAACCGATTTTGAATTCAATTTGGTAATAGGCGATTTCAAATTCAAATTTGGTAAAACAGAATAGGTACCATATTATCGAATTTTGAATACCAAATTAGTTTATAAAATTATATATTATACAGGTAAATGCTATATACTATTAATATATTATGTATGTAAAGGCTATTAATAATTAATAGTATATAGTATTATCATGTACCTAAAATTAATTAATAATAATATTTAATGATGTACAATATACTATTTTATTATTTATTATATGACTGTAATAATATAAATTTACAATAATACATAACTATAATAATTATCCTCTTATACATAACTAGAATTAGATAATGAGTATAAGTATAGTACTAATTATTAGATATAATTAGTAATTAGAATTTAGACACTAGTTCATCATTCATGTTTAAATTATTAAATATTTAAATGTGTAACTTGTAACTTGCAAGTATTAATATATTCTAAAATTACATTACATATATAATATGTGAATTTATATCCTCTAATCACTAATCTTGTTTAAACATAAACAACTAAGCAATCACATAATTTGTAAATTAAGCATTTAAGCTATATAAGAAATAAGAACAAAAGTAAGTGCAATGCAATACATAATTAGTAAATTATAAATTTTAATTCCGTGGAGTTCAATTCGGATACAATATGGTTTTATATCGTTTTTGAATTCAATTTAATAACCGATTTTAATTTGTCAAATTCAATTCAAAATTGGAAATAGTTTAGACTTTTAGAGGTAAAATAACCGAATAATCGAATTTAATTAACCGAATTACCGATTTTGCACCGAATGCTCACCCCTACCAAATGGCTCCCGTTGTCCCATTTCTTTGAAGAAATTACTCGTCTATGAATACTACTTTTCTCCTATTTCGATCTTTTATGCTTGTTTTTACGGTTAGTTTGATACTCATTTCTTTGTTAGACGGTTCCTTGCATTTTGTTTACTCGTGTAAATTCCATCCAACTTCTTGTGTCGGGAAAATGCTCTGTGCATTGTTTTTATTGATTCTTAGAGAGATTTTAAGATTTTCTATTCCTAGTCCATTTCTGATAATGATTTAGAAAAGTTAGATTTTTGGTTGAGTATGTTTGGATTGTAATGTGCACGGCCGCAGGCCCGCAGAAAAGACGGCTCCTACATCAGCAAAACGACATACTTCCTACAGAATTCTGTTGGTTTCTCAGAAAATTTCCACTCGTCAAGATCACATCTTTTTGCTCGAATATATATATAGATCAAATGTCCAGTGAGCTGAGGGATGTTTTTTGTTCGGTTTGGAGGAATGTAGTGCTATATATAGGTAGGCAGCTAGGTGTGCAATTATGCTCAAGGCTTAGTTTTTTGTTCTCAACCAAAAGAGTGGAAAGAGACATGGATTCTAGTCTAGCGAAATTCGCAGGTTCACCTCACATCTCTGACATTGCTGAAGGAAAGAAGGAACATGTCTCTTTGCCTTCGACATCGCTGGAATTTCTGAAGCAGCACACTGCCAGAGTGAAACGTTTGAGGGATGAATTTCTCAATGAGCTAACCTCTAATACACTAATTGACGTTTCCTACCGTCAAGATTTGTCAACTGCTAGAATCATGAAGTTAGCAAAGGAACAACTACATAAGCTTAACTCCCAGAAGATCGATGTCCTCTCCTATGTGATCGGTCGTCTTAGGATTCAATCTGGTCTCCTGTCTGAGGTTCCCGGAGACTTGGAACTTGCACTGCTGCTTCAAGCTGCTAGTGAAAAAGTGGCAAATCAACAATATGTGAAGGCAAGGAAATTGCTCAGCTTGTGTGGTCGCCCTGCTTTGAAAAGTGGAAATCCTGTCCAAAGACTTGTGTATTGTTTTGCTGAAGCTCTTAACAAGAAGATTGATCAAGAGTGGGGATTAGCTCCATCAGATCAGGAACTGGAAGTAATTCTCTGGGGGCCAGTGCACGAGGCACAAGCTCAACTTCATAAGGAACCTGTAATGATGACATCTCAACAAGAAACACCCTTTGGTCTAATCACTGAATTTATAGCAACTGAGTCCATCTTGGATGCAGTAGCATCAGCAAAAAGGGTTCATTTGATAGATTTTCAAATAAATAGTGGATCGCACTGGACACTGATTATGCAAGCTTTTGCTACAAGGTATGAATGTCCACTTGAACTTCTCAGGATAACTGCAGTTGGAACCTGTAAACTGATAATGGAAGAGACTGGCAAGAGTTTGTCATCTTTCGCAGAGAGCCTCAATTTACCTTTTTCATATAAGATGGTTGTTTCAGACCTGAAGGACCTCAAGAAAGAATGTTTTGAGTTAGAGACTGACGAAGTTTTGGCAATTTACTCGGACTTGCGCTTCTATGCTCAATTAGCATCACCTGGTCACCTGAAAGCTCTGATGGGAGCAATTGAAAAGCTCAAGCCAAAATTAATGGTGGTCAAAGAAATGGAGGCAAGTACTAATGCCCCAAATTTCATTGATCGCTTTGAGGGAGCACTCCTCCTTTTCAGTGGATTGTTTGATGGTATGATGTGCATGGATCATCACATTTCATACAGAAAAATGAATGAAGAAGTTGTCTTTCCATATATGATTCAGAACATTATCGCCACTGAGGGAATGGAGAGGGTTATTCGACATGAAAGAGTTAGTTTCTGGAGAGCCCTTTTCGCACAGTTCGGTATGGAGGAAACAGATCTGAGCCGGCCATCACTAGGTGAGAGCTTGTTTCTTAGAAGTTCTGAGCGCTTCAGCTCTTGCACTGTGGATATGGATGGGAAATGCCTGATCTTGAGGTGTAAGGGTGCCCCGATTTTGTCACTTTCTGCCTGGAAGTTCCAGAGTAACTAAAGCTTGCACTGCTGCAGGATTTTAAATTTATGATTATGTCTATAGGTCAAGATTAAATAGCTGATTGAGTGTCTTAAGCGAAACAATGGAGAATGTTACTCTTTTTATTTGCAATTTTATATTTTTCCTGTGTGAGACTCTCAATGTGGAATGGTGTCACTTTCGTGCTGGTAAGGACTTGATGTTGTGGTGCACAAAAACTGAAAAAAGAAAATGCGAATTTAGAACACTATTTTATCAAACAAACAAATGAATCTCTGATTATTTTCCAGCGATTATGCCTTCCAATCTTCCCTAAAACGGAAAAAAATTGGCTGCATCAAATGAGGAGACATGGAATTCAAGCAAGAAATGTAGCACATCAGGCAGAAGACTGCCTTTGAGCCTCACCACGAAGCTACTGAGTTTGTGCATACTAAGATAAAAGACTAGGTTTGGCCTTGATTATGATCTACATTGCATACAAGCTCTTGCAGGTTTTAGAACTGATAACAGAGTTTCTTCATCTTCCCAACCAAGATACAGAACTTGTTCACTGAGCAAGAATTTCAGTTGTATGTTATCAAATGTCGTCAATGTTAGAGGAGAAACATATCTTGCGACTAATGATCCTGTAACTTGCTTGTTGATTGGTTCAGAAGAGAAAAACCATTACTGGTGCAACATATCCACAGGCCCCTACTAGTGCACTCCAATCAGACGAGTCAATAATCAGAAGCTTAGCCGTGCCAAAAACTGAAACATGAGCTTCATTCTCCAAATTAAGCAGAATATTGCTGCTTGAAATGTGTCGATGAAATATGGTCGCAAACAACCATGACATTTAAGACAGAGCATGAGCGGCGCCATTGATTACACCAGTGCGGGAGAACTTGTATCACAGGTTGCTTGTCAATCACAGAAAACTGTTATGGATGTCCAAACGTACCATGAAAATTGGAGATGCAAGGAGAAAGACGTGAAATCTTATGAACTTAATGTAGTAACCCAAAAATTAAAAAAATTAAAAAATTAAAAAATTAACGAAGTGTATAGACAGTTGAACAGCAGTTAGGAATCCAATTCATCTTGTCTTGGATGATAATTTGTTCATAACAAAATTTTATTCGCAAAGATTTCATGTGAGAACCAAGATAAGAAATTACGTCGGAGAACGCCAAAGAACGTTAACTTGCATCTACGTCGAAGAGACTAGATAAATACCATGGTTAATGCCGTTCCCCTTAACTTCATGTCATTAAAAAGGTTACTAACTATCAACTGAAATGATGCCGTAAACATTGAGGTGGTTTTATAGTTATTTTAGCTGCCTTACAAACAAATATATGGCTGAAGAAATAACGGTGAAACAAGAGTGTCTTCTTACTCCCCTAATCAGTGAATAACTTGCTTGTTTTCATGCCAAAAAGACTACACAAACTGCTTGGAAACTTCTTGTAATTCTCTGCATCCCTGTTGGGCCTGGACTCAAAACAGTCGATGGTTATAGACTTGTAGTCATTAAGACACTAAGTTCCTGAAAATGAAAATAGAGTGTGTGGAATCCAGAATTGCATGTTGCCTGGGTCAAAGAACTTAGTAAAGGGCTCTAAGTACAACGTTGGGAGAGTTGCCCCTCAAAAAGGGCTCGACAGTAACTCGAACAAGATTAGTCACAGACCGTAAAATGGAAGTGGATACCTGTGATTTATATCAAAAAAAAAAAAAAAGGCTCTAAGTAGATTAACATACGATTCCTCCTTCTGTGTCTGCTAAAAGAGAACAAGCAATCAAGCACTAGAAATTGTGAGATAGAACTAGTAATTAATGACTAGTTTGGGAGTTTTGGACAGAAAAGAAAGGAAGAGAAATGTTAAGTTAAAAGAAAAGAGAAACAAAGGAAAAGAAGATAAAGATTTTGATATTATTTGGGAGTTTTGGAGGGAAGTTGAATGATTCTGTAAAGTCCCTCACATTTTCGCTAAATGAATTTCTTTCCTTCACTTTTATAACATTAATTTTACATCTCTTACAAATTCAAATTAGTAAAATTTTGTTCCAATCTAAGTTTTCTACCACTTGAAATCTAAGTCATTTTTATATAAAAAAGGCCAAATTCCAATTTTTTCAGAGGCAAAAATGAATATGAATTAGATCAGATCCCACTTTTTAGGAGAAAATTAATATAATTCAAGTCAGATTCTACTTTTTTAGAGAAAAAATAATTATGAATTTAGTCATTTATTTAACTATAGTTGAGATTTTGCCCTCAAAAAATGATCATCACATGATGGATTCAAGGTAAAAATCTGTCAAAAATCTAGTTTGAAACTAAATTTTACCTACTTGATTGTGTCAAGGAACATAAAGTTACAATTTTAAAATTGAATGATGGAAAAAAATTCATTGAAAGGGACGTTTTGAACTATTTTCCCCAACAAAATTTCATTCAATAGTTTTCTGAGGATGAAAAGGAGAATTTGAAAAGTTGTGCAAGCTTCTAGCAGTTTACCATCTCTTTCTACCCATTTTTAGTCAGAAAAAATTTTAAATTGTAGCAGCCATTTGGATCCTTCTAAATCCGATTGTGTTTTTTCTTTTATGTCCCACTTGAAATGCCCAAATGTAAGAAAACTTTGTCTTTCTTTCTTTTCGTTTTCGCTGGAATCTATACTCTTAAAGTACCACAAGATTTCGAAGGTAATTTATTTTATTCTCGTGTGATTCAATCCTTATTCGCTAACTTTCTTATGATTTGAAAAGTTATGCATAACCCATAATTTAAATTAAAGTGTTAAAGTGATGGCTTATCCTCTATAATGTAACTGGCTTTAATTGTCAAAAGTACCCGAATATCAAAATAGAAATTATTTGTTAACCACATGGCTATGTATAAACTTTGAGAGTCGTAAAAGGTTTATTTGGAAATAGACTAAACTGTAGGGACCAAAGTGTAATCTATATTGTAATTTAGCTCTTTCTATTACTAACAAATGTTTTTTGTTACTTTTAATACTTAATTCAGAGCATAATGGGTTATAAATAGCTTTCGAAACCATATAAATGTTATGTGAAAAAGTGCTAAACACGGAAGGATAAAGTATAATTACCCGATTCTAAATGCTTCATGGGCTGTTGAATCATAAAATCATGAATTAACAACTTGTCCATTGAGTCATTGACAATGTAAGATTTACACAGAAATTTAACAACATATTTAAAATTCTTACAACCTGTTTTGTATTGCTTTTTTAAGAATTGAAATTCATCCAATTTCTGAAATCGCCTGGTCTACGAAAATTCTGAATTTGTCCTTGTAATTAAATTGGTTGTACTTCTTTTAAGTTCTTAAGTTCTCTACTGCAGATTGGTGATTTACAATTTCAAGGTGTACACTTGGGCTAGGTAGTATTGGATAACGTATCTTGCCTCTTGTACAACATCTAAAATTATATAACTTACCTACTTAATTGCTCTTCCAGAAAAAGTTAAAAAATTAGTCATAGAACAAATTGGACTATTTGACTGGAATAAAATTTCAGTTATTACCAGTGTTTTTAGAACCGGACCGGACCGGCCGGTTCGACCGGTCAGACCGCGAACCGGCCATGCCACCGGTCCGGTTCTCTTCAAAAGCCGAAAATGGTCAAAAACCGTCAAGAACCGGTCGAATCGTGAGAACCGTTCGAACCGCAAACCGGCGGTTTTTTGGCTTTTTCCATTTTTTGAAAATATAAAATGTGGTGGTAGTGAGATTTGATCTTGGAACCTCATATATAAAATACAAATGTCTTAACCACCACACCAACAATTATTTTTGAAACTAGATGAGTACAAAAATTTAAAAATTCGAATTCTTTTCATTTATTGATATTGGTTTTCTTTTTTTTATTTTCCCAATTTTCGGTTAAAAATGTATCTAATATTTCAAATTTTTTCAGGCTTTTTTTTTTGTATGGTTGAAAGAAATTACATTTATCAAATTTCAGAAAATTTATGTTCAATTTTCATGGACCCGGTTGGTAATGAGTTTTTAGTTTGTAGAAAACTTTATCAACTCCAAGAAATTTTAGAAATTTATTTTGATGTGTAAAATTTTGTGATAGATTTGATTTTTCCTTTTCCTTTTTTTTCCTTTTCTTTCCCTTTTTCCTTTCCCTTTCCTTTAGTTCTCTCTTCTTCCCAGCCCATGGCATGGACCTGCCACGCCTGAGGGGATCACACCCAGGAGATGAGGAGGGGAACCGGGAGGGAGGGGGGGAGGGGAGGAGGGAGGAGGGGGAGGGGAGGAAAGAGGGGGTGGACGGTGGACCGGTCGGTTGAACCCAACCGCCACCTCCCACCTTGGCCGGTCCGAGTTTTAAAACATTGGTTATTACTTTGAACATATCTAGTTACGCAAGGTGAGGAGGGTTGAGTTGGATAGTAAAATGAGAGGAATTATAAGTAGGAACTTCTGAATTCAAAATCTCCCACTCAAAAAAAAAAAAAAAAAATCTAGTCAGACGAAAACTAAATTTAAGAAAATTAACTTGTAGAAATTCGTTGCTATTATCAATGTGTCCAAAGAAAGCTTGACGAACAAAAGTACAAAATCCAAAACCCTCCTTAATTTACAAGAAACCCTTTAATTTTTTTTTCTTTCCTAAACTTGCAATCCCGTTCACTCCGATCAGGCAAAACAGTTTACAGCATGAAAAGTTCGAACAAATATCTCCTCATTATTCCCTTAAAGGGAAAATGGTAGATTTAAAAGTTTGAACAAATCTCTCCCCAAATTTAATTGTTGGATAGTGGATCCGTACAAACTAAGAAACAAATTGAATTGTTAGACATCTTTTCTTAACATTGTGCATAAAACGCTGTTGAACTATATTTGATTTGATGTATTTCTGCCATTAGTGTAGATTTATTGAATGAAATAATCTTTATTATTAAAAACTATGTGCATCCTTATCGAGGTTATATAATAATTGAAATTCACTTCACTAGTCAGAGGAGGATTATTAGAGTTCTCAAGGTAAAATAAAAAAAAAATCAAGGTTACACTAGTTTCATACATTAAAGTTCTTTTCGTAAATTAAAAGAAAAAAAAATGTGTCCAAGGTGACTCTAGTTCCATACATAAAAAGTTACATCTTCACTATGCTTTCTGGGATTAAAATTTGGCTGAGTTATTGATGCAACCATTTTCCGCTAGTATAATCACTGTACAAGTCCACAATATATAATCCACCATTTGATGCTATTAGTAAAGTGCTATCGTCTTTTTCAATAACCAACATCAGAACATTACTGAATTAAAAATGATTGCTGCAACCATTACAAACGAATCTGAAAACACATTGCCTGCAAAAATCTACATCCCCACTGCAGATAGCACATTTTGACTTCATCTGGGATGATTCCTGTCGTCCCATTTCTTCCAAGAAATTGCTTGTCAGTCAATAATACTTTATTCCTCACTCTTTCAATCTTTTATGCTTGTTTTCGTTCTCGATCAGTTGATAGTATTTAAATGTTTATCTTTAGGACACTTCAAAGAAGTTTTTTGGGAATTTTTTTTCCATTATCACATGGCATTTAAGATTTTTAATTCCCAGTTTAACTCATTGTGGATAATTTGAAAAGGCAAGTTCCGATTGAATGTGTTCGGATTTAGTAGTTTTCTGGGTTCCTTGCCGCCAGAAGGACGGCTTCCCTGTCAGGACAACTACATACTGCTCATGGGATTTTGTTGGTTCCTGAGAGAGCATTCCACTTGTCAAGATCACAGCTTTTGGCTTTGATATTATACCAATTCTAGGTTAACCAGAACAATCTTTTGCAAGAAGGAAATTTTCGTGCATTAAATAGGTGGTTGAGTGAGCAATTTCACATAAGCCGATCTCTGTTCTTTATTGTTCTCGGTGAAAATATAACTGGAAAGACATGGATACTAGTCTAGCAAATTATGCAAATTCCGTGCTGCAAATCTCTTATCTAGATGAAGGAAAGAAGGAAAGCCCGTTTCTGCCTTTGACATCGCTGGAATTTCTGAAGCAACATGGTACCAAATTGAAGCGTTTGAGGGAGGGAAATCTCAACGAGCTGACCTCTGATACTTCTTACCATCCAGCTTTGTCAACTGCTTGCCTCATGAAGGTAGCAAAAGCGCAACTACTTAAGCTCAACTCCCAGAAGATCGATGTTCTTTCTCATGTGGTTGGTTGCATTGGAACTCGAGCTGCTATCCGCTCTGAAGTTCCTGGAGACTTGGAACTTGCACTACTACTTCAAGCTGCTGCTGAAAAGGTGGCCAATCAACAATATGTGCAAGCAAGGAAGTTGCTCAGCTTGTGCGGTCACTTTGCTTCTAAAAGTGGCAGTCCTGCCCAGAGAGTTGTGTATTGCTTCGCAGAAGCTCTTGAAAAGAAGATTGAACGAGAGTGGGGAATAGCTCCAGCAGAGGAAACGGTAGGGAGCTGAGGAGGCCATTGGACGAGATGCAAGCCCAGAATCGCATGCAACCTGCAGTGATGAATTCTCAACAAGAAAGACCCTTCACTATTCTAACTGAGTTTACAGCAACTGAATCCATCTTGCATGCCGTAGCATCAGCAAAAAGGGTTCATCTGATAGATTTTCTAATTAACAATGGAGCACACTGGACACTGATTATGCAGGCTTTAGCTGTCAGATACGAATGTCCTCTCGAACATCTCAAGATATCTGCAGTTGGAACCTGTAAGCAGATAATGGAAGAGACCGGCAAATGGTTGTCATCTTTCGCTAAGACCCTCAATTTGCCTTTTTCATATAGGATGGTTGTTACAAAACTGAAGGACCTCAGGGAAGATTATTTTGAGTTGGAATCTGATGAAGAGCTGGCTATTTACTTGGACATGCGTCTTTGGACTCTATTAGCATGGCCCAATCACCTGAAAGCTCTAATGGGTGTAATCAGAATACTCAAGCCAAGAATAGTGGTGGTCAAAGAATACGAGGCAAATACAAATGCACTGAATTTCCCTGAACGCTTCGATGCAACACTCCTTCTTTTCAGTGCAATCTTTGATTGTATCAATTCTTGCATGGACCATCACGTTTTGTTTAGAAAGATGGGTGAGGAAGTTGTCTTCCCGCAAATGGTTCAAAACATTATCGTGGCTGAGGGAATGGAGAGGTTTCAACGACACGAAAAATCGGTTTTTGGAGGAAGGTTTTCACAGAGTTTGGTATGGTAGAAACAAACCTCATCCGCCCATCATTATGTGAAGCAAGCTTGTTCCATAGAACTTCTGAGCGCTTGAGTTCTTGCACAGTGGATATGGATGGGAAATGCATGATCATGGGGTGGAAGGGAGACCCATATCAGTCTCTTTCAGCCTGGAAGTTGCAGAATGAGTACTAAAACTATGGCTGCAGCGGGAGATGAAATTTATGGATTCTGTCCACTGCAGGGCTTAATTACTTGGTAGCCGATGGAGTAATGTTTTAAGCTTATCGAAAAAGATTATTACATTTTCTTTGCTGTTTCTTAGTTTTCCCTTGCTAAACTAGGAAGAAGAAATGTTTGTGTTTCTAATGCTCTCAACCTCAGTGAAGACAAAATCACACTTCTCTGAGATCTTCTACTAAACCATTCATATATACCTGCATTTGAATTGTTATTTTGGTGCTGCACTCGGGTGAGGCTTTGGAGTGACATTTATAGGCACATCCAGACTTAGGGAATTTCCCCTGTGGTATAAAAGGTGCCGAAACTTTGTCCTTTTTCTTTTGGGTTGCACTAAAGACCAACGATTCCGAGCCATTTACACTATAAGTCTCTGCATTAATATGATAATGGGCATGTGGAAGCTAGAGAGACAGCAGGTTGATTATTTGATTCTCATAGCTGGAAAAGAAATGCTAAAAAACTTCTGTCTTAGCTATATTATGGTTCATTTCAACTTGATGGTGGTCAGCTTTAGATCAAAGACAGTTTTCTCGGAAGGCAGTAGGTCAAAACTCTCTTTTATTCTCTTCAACAAAATGGAAGTCAAAATTTTCAATCCGTATTGTTTTTTTTTTTTTCTTTCATTTACTTGTTCTTAGTCTTTTGCACCGTTTCCCTGTCTTCATCCTTCCTTTGGCATCTTTCCGCTTCCATTCTCGGCCTCCAATTCTCCTCCAGCCTGTCTGATGGGATTCCAACTCCTGGCTGGCACAATGACTACAAAACACAGTCTCCTGTATTTGTAGTATCTGATTTGGTTTTTTACATCCTGGTCGTCTCAATATCCTTCTATTATGAATAGACATATTGATGAATAACTGCAGGTTACTCAATACATATATATATATATAGATATATATTTGCAGGCTTAAATTTACACAAATATGTTTGTAGTTTGTGTTGAGATCCATGAAGATCAAAGAGGTCAAGGAAGGAAATCATTGAGATAATATTGTCTAGACAATATTCACACAAACCTGTTTAGACAATCGTTGAGATCAATATTGTAGTTTGTGTCTAGACAATATTCACCGGTTTAGACAATATTGTCTATGTTGAGATCTCAATGATTTCAAATATTGTCTATCGTTGAGATCAATGAAGAATAAAACTGGTTGATAACATAGACAATATTAAAATCATTTAACTTGAAAGGGAAGGAAAACTGAGAAATCGATAAATCTTCTTGGAATGAAAAACTGTTGGCATATTTTAAACCAAGCATATTTAGAAGTTTATTAGTTTTAGAAGTTGATTTATTATTTAGTAAGTAGTTAGAATTAGGTAGGGGTGGGCACGGGTCGGGTACCCGCCCCTAACGGAATTTGGCTGACCCGACCCTAACCTATCGGGTCAGCAAATTTCCGACCCTAACCCAACCCTTTTTAAAAAGGGTCGGGTTACGGTACCCGACCCTAACTTTCAAATTTTTTTTATTTTTTTATTTTTTTACCCTAACTTTCAATTTACTATTGATAAATGACCACATTTTATTAAAGATTTAACAGTCTAAAACTAATTCATTTCAAAAATCCAAGATCCAACACATTTCATCAAAGATTTAACAATTCAAAATCAACACATCAATATTCTATCACACATTTCATCCAACAATCAAACCAGTCTCTCAACTCTCAAGTATCCAATACAAATTAAAGTTACAATATCTAATAGACAAAATACAGTTTCATTACATTTTTTAATACAATTTAAGTTGAAAAGTTTTGATTGTAGGTGCTTAATTAGAGAAAAGTCAAACAACCACACCAACCTAGTATATACCGCCACTACTACTAGTCTATAAAATGAATTGCTAATATGATAATTTAAAAAAATAAAATGTCCCCAAACCAATAGCAATAACAAAATTATGAGCTAACCCCCAAGTAGAGAATAGTAGAGGATAAATTACCTTAAACAACATTTTCTTGTTACACTTGATAGAAAAGTTGAATTACCTTAAGCAACATTTTCTTGGTACACTTGATAGAAAAGTTGAAGAAATAGGAGGATAATAGGTTGAACTTTTACTAGAATTTCAACGGTGGTCATTGGTCGATATTTTGGAGAGAAAAATGTGGAGGTTTGGAGTTGGAGGCGGAGTGAAGATAGGAATCGAATGTACTACTACTGCTTGGGTGCTCAATTAGGGTTAAAACTTAAAATATATTAAATAATATATTGACCCCTAAATTTTTTAATATTTATACAATATACCTACGGGTCGGTACCCGGTTTTATTTTCCTCGATCTGCACTGCACCGATATTTAAGGTCGACCTAATATGATCCGATGAGAAAATCGGATCTACCCTAAATTTGGATCGGATCGGGTCGGCCTGGTCGGGTTTTGGTGGTTTTTTTTGCCCACCCCTAGAATTAGGTATCAAAATCTATCTAGAAAATAGGATGGAGTCATGTTTTAGTATCATAATTAAAGTAGGATTCGTAGTTTTGTTTCTCTATTTAAGGACTTGAAGTCCTACACTTGTAGTTGAGGAAATCAGTTTTTTGGAATAAATTTCTTTTATCCTCCCATACCTTTCTTATTCATAAGATTTTAGTTTTTTTTGCGCTGTGTGTTTTTTTGTGCTAACAAGTGGTATCCGAGCCCTAGATTCAAGAGTTTGATCTTGGGGTATTTGCAGTGCCTGAAGAGTTTACAACATTTGTGATAGTTAAACTTGTGCCATAGAAGGGTACAGATGTTGTGGTAAAATACTAGTATTAAAGGATTAGACCACAAAGATTGGTCTAGAGTACTCGTTTGTTGATTAAAATTAGGGAAAAAGTGACCCTAATTGGACAGAGGTCTAAAAAGAGGGATTCTGTCAAAATTGTTGGTGGTATGTAGTGATCAGGAAAAGATCCTGCCGAATTGTTGTGGTTGATTTTACAGCAAAATTTGATCAAGTTTGAAACCAGGGAGGCCAAGAATTCAAGCGCGGAAGAAAAATTTATTTGTAAAGGTACGTAAATTATTTTGAGTTGCCATGGTGAAAGAATTTATCAATGGTGAAAATTATTGCCATAAAAAAGATTGTGAAAGGCATGTTTTTTCAATTGAAATTTGTGTGGATCATCATTATTCAAGAAAATATGGTGGTTCTAATTGTGAATGGGTCAATATGGATGACTTTTTTTATCAACGAGAATTAGTAATAAAATTGCATCCAAAATACAAGTTTTATTTGCCTCAACAAGTGAAGAAGAAATTGAAGATTTGCTGCAAATTAGAATTACATGTTAGTTATACTACTACAGAGGCTACAATGGTGATTCAAACTCGTGATAGCATTGGAGATGATGAGATCAAAAGCTTGGGTTTAAGGGAGGCATTGTTGGCATATTTTAAACCAAGCATATTTAGAAGTTTATTAGTTTTAGAAGTTGATTTATTATTTAGTAAGTAGGTTAGAATTAGGTATCAAAATCTATCTAGAAAATAGGATGGAGTCACGTTTTAGTATCATAATTAGAGTAGGATTCGTAGTTTTGTTTCTCTATTTAAGGACTTGAAGTCCTACCCTTGTAGTTGAGAAAATCAGTTTCTTGGAATAAATTTCTTTTATCCTTCCATACCTTTCTTATTCATAAGATTTTAGTTTTTTTTTTCCGCTACGTGTTTTTTTGTGCTAACAAAAGCCAACTTCATCGTAAACCAAATCATTTAGGCCCTGTTTGGTTCTAGGAAAGTAGTGAGGAAAGGGAAACGAATTCCCTAGGAAAGTGTTTTCTGTGTTTGGTAGCAGTGGAAAATAAAAAGGAAAGGAAATGAAAGGAGATATGGGAATTTGCTAAGGAAACTTACCACAAATTATGCCTAAAATCAGAGGTAATCACTTTCCTCACAAAAACGTGAGGAAACTGATGGAAAAGGCAATATGTCGGGTCAATGCACGGATATAAGTCGGGTTAAAGAGCATATTTTGGATCTAAACTAAAACTAATCGATGCAATGAACTTACCCTCGTCCTCCTCCTCTCTCTCTCTCTCTCTCTCTCTCTCTCTCTCTCTGTGCTTCATCAAGCCTCACCTCATCTCTCATCGATTTTCACCCTACAATCGTCAATCCATGCCGAGGATGATGATTCCCACTGTCCGAGCGACCTCTACTATCAAAAATGAAATCCCTGAAAGCTCCATCTATTTCTCACTCAAATTTGCAAGCAAATGTTTTATCTCAATTCTTGTTTATCGAGAGGGAAGCCTTAAAAACAAGGGGAGGATCCGACAACGGTGAACTTTGACCCCTGAACCATACCTATCAATCCTACTGCAATCTAAAGATGTGATGAAGGTTTATATTTTTTTTACATGATACGATTTTATTGGTTTAACATTCTGGTTTTGCTGTTGTACTTGTTGGCATTTTCTTGGGGTATGTCGGACCTAGCATAGTTTGCTTTTTGCTATGCTTTCCTTTTCTTTCTGGCAATGTTTGATTCGATCAGGGATTGGAGCATGACACCACTTCAAGGGATTGGAACATGACACCACTTCAGGGGATAATCAATTCTCCTATGAATATGTTGTGTTTTGCTTGCGCAGGGTAATGTAGCAGTCTGCTTGTGCCTAACATCTTCTCAGTCTTGCTACTTAAATAAATTTAGTAAAATTTTGAAGCCCATTTTCGATAATGTGAGATATGTCAGCATCGGCATTTGATAGGATATCCTTTCTTTCATGTCTTTGCTCATGTGGTTGTATGTTGATCATGATTTGTTGTAGGAAAACAAGTAAATTTATGGGTCATTTCACAACAAACCTGCACAGTTAGTGTATGATTGTTCAATTAGTTATAGATATATTGGCAAATACTAATTGTCTCAATCTCCATTTTTTATTAAAAATCTTGTTTTTTCATGGGATTCCATTCTCTACTGAGGCCTAGGGGGACTGTAAAAAATTTAAAAATAGGAAAAAGAGTGGACTTGGAGGTAAACTAAGAAGAGCTTTTAGTTATATATTAGAACATGCTGATGAGTTGATAAATGAGAAAAGTTGAAATTTTTCTAGTTTTATATATCCTAAATCTCATGTCTTGGTCCGAGTAATAATGCATCAACCAATCTAATCCATGTTGTTCTTGGACTGGCATTTAGTCCATTAGTATGCTTTGACATGATGACAAATATTTGATATGATTGGAAGGAAAAAGTTTTTGAGACTGTTGATGATAAAGTTCATTGTAGGAAGTGTTTAGAACTAAAATTAATTGACTTCGGAATAGGCAAAATATATGCTGTAAAAGTTGTAAACTTCCATTTTTGGGAAGAGGGGTGCTTGTTTCTTTGCTTTCAGTAAGCTATTGTTAATGTGGTCGAAGTTGTTAAAAGAGTTAATTTACCCTTATATTAGAGTTGTTTTGCGAAGTTAATTTGGATAGTTAGCTTCAAAATCATTTGCCTATCTGCTGATGCTTTGTTTACTAGTGGTGTGACTTGGTTCTTGTGCCAAGGGCCTATTTTCTATCAGACATAGACAAGCATGGAGTTGTGTTGAAGGCAAATGCAACTGGAATAGTACTGTGTTGGATCAATTCTTTCCCTTTTTATGTGGAGGGAGCATTACATGAGTTATGAGCTGTGGTTGCTGCAGGCATCGCCAATTGTGAAGATTTAATGAGTAACTTGTATTGCTTATCTTCATTTTAAATTTGATATATGTAAAAAGTTACAAATTCAATTGACTTCCTTAGATAAAGAGCATAAATATTTTCCCATATCTATATGCATTGTTAAGACTATAACTTAGAATCTGTCGAACTGGTGGATTTATGTGACTAATATGGTTCATTTTTTACACGTGAAAAATTGCTGCTATTGTATTGGTTATTAGTCTATTTCTTGGATAACTTCTCCTAGCTTTCCTAGTGATAGAGCTCTTAAACTATTGGTTCTTCCATTTGTGTTTGTAGATATGGTTCAACATTGACATATTGATAAAGGTCTACTGGAATCATCGAATTAAATCATAAACCATGAAGACACCTGAGCTCTAACTAATCATATTGGCATTAATGTCCACAACGTTACTGCATGGACCAAATATGTGGCAACTTTTTTCTCTGATGGTGAGTAAGAACTTAAGTTCACAACTTTGAGTTGGTTTAGGTTGTCTCATTACATTGCTTGGGCCTCATTTTTATCTTTAATATTTTTTCCTATTCTTTCACCAAAAAGAAAATGGAGCACATCTAATTAATCTGTGAGAATGAATACATAAATAGGATGAAAGAGGGGGAATGAAGACTGGCAATGTATCAAATGGTACAAAAGAGTCGACAACGAGCAAAAGGACATCACAAGTTTCTTGTTGTGGAGCTCTCTAGCTTTAGTTGCTATTTCAATTTAATTCTTTACATTTTATTATTATTCATTAGTTTCTAACTTAGGAGCTCAAGCAACAATCTATTTATTGTTAATTGAGTCTCAAAAGTTAAGTCTTGCTAACAAATTATTTATCCTTTAGTGAGAACCTTATTGTCTCCTATAAGGCCACTTTTTCAGAAAGAACAACTCACTTTTTCGAGGTGAGTCGTTGGATAGTTGAAGCAGTCTGCTCTTTTCTCTTCATGGCTTCTCTAGAGTTCACGTTTTGATGGATACTGGATTTTTTCTTCATCTTTTGTAAATTAGTAAAGATCCTAAAAATGTTGCTTAGCTGCAAGTGAAAGATTCTTTTGTAAAAGAATGTTGCATTGTTTAATGAAAGAATAGGCATAGTAATGCCCGTGTTGAGTGTTTGACTTGAAATGAATATGTTTCTTTGTCTTAACTTTGATTTTCTAAGTTTGGGAATTTCACTTAGATATCAGCTTTGGATGCTTGTGGTTTCATTTTGGTTGTAGCAGATCCAAAGTGGAATTTTTCCATTTGTTTGCACAATATACTGTGCTACTTTATTTAACATTGATTACAACTAAATGCTATGTTATTCAACATTAACTATAATTGAGTTTTAAGTTTTGTAGGAAACATGGAAAGTTTCATGAAATTTTATGGAGTGACACTTTGACAAAATAGATAAAGAAATACATTATTTGTAATTATCGTGTTAAAAAGATAATCAAAATATATTAAACTTGAATTTTATTGGTATTTTTCAATGCATTTTTTAACTCATTTTAATTGGATGTCACTAGTTAAGATTAAAAATTGCAATGTTTTATGAAATTATTTTAATTGGTTATTCTTAGTTACAATGATAAATCATTTGGAGTTAAAAATAGAAAAAAAGAAGAATTATTAATTTTCAAGATATTAGAATATTATTTTGTTGAAATGAGTTTACTTATTTCTTTTGATTTTTATCGTCATTTCCTTCAGAAAATCCATAATCCAAACAAAGAATTTACTTTCTGTGGAAACCTTTTCCATTTCCCTACTACTTTCCTTAATTAACCAAACAAGAGGAAATATTAGATTTTCAGGGAATTCACTTTCCATTTCATCACTTTCGTTTCCTCACTACTTTTCTAGAACCAAACAGGGCCTTACCGAATGTATCTTGAAACTAATTGAAAGTATGGCAGATGACAAACCACTGAAAAAGGAGAATGATTGCATGAAAAGGGAAATCCTAACTTTAGCCTAAGATATCTAAGAAATCTTGCTAAAAATGGAGCATATTGCAGAAGAATATTTCTAAAAAAATGTGTTTTTGTTGAGTATTGCTGGAGAGATCTCAATCTGATGTGTCTTCTGGTATTTATAGCTGAAAGCAACAGTTATTCCATTACTGCTGATGAGCCCCCTTTCTTCTACTTGGATCCTCGGTGACACCAATCCATTGCCAATCTTATGACAATGACAGCTGTCCTTTTCATTTAACTTATCACATGATCTTTATTTCTCTAATAACTCACGATCTCACAAGTGGTTTGGTTTAAATCAAGTTTCCTTTACTCATAGAATCAAGAATAACCGGTCCAACCTCTTATTTACTGTCTGCTTTGAAAAAAAAAAGGGAAAAAACCCAAGTGAGTGGGAATTACCCACTTCTTACCTCTAAGAATTCATTACTTTGACACCCCTGTTTTTTAGAACCATAATCTGATGCATGTCTTCTAATAAATTAGTTAGCATAATCGACCTCCTTTCTCCCCTTCATATCTGCCCATGTTAGCATATGTTTGCGAGTATGAACGAATGTGTGAATATCAGCTATGATGCTAATTATTGACTGGCATTTTTTTGCTTATACTTGTGAGATTCAAGTAGATACTATCTACATGTTCCTACCTACTGATCATAATTCGTCATTATCACTCCAATAAATGAGATATCATTACACAACCTCCCACTGCTGTGACTAATAAATTTTTCATCATGATATGGTAGCTAGATGCCAATGTCATGTCTAATTACCTATCTAGATATTGGTGTCACACAGAATAACTTTTTATCAATTTTTAACTGGCATATCGATAAATTCTTTACCTACCGATGAGTTGTAAACATTACACCAGTATCACCAATCAGGGTGGCTCCTGTTGTCTCATCTAAATCAAGAAATTGATTTTTGAATCAATATTTACTTTGCTCCTTTTTTTTTTCTTTTATGGTTGATTTCGTGATTAGTTGATATTCGATTCTTCATATTGCCATACTACTCAAGCTAATCCTCCAGGACCTCCACCAGTAAGCGGGACGGCCCAATAGATCCAGTTATCCTTGAAGTCTCCACTAACAGTAGATGGGCCAAATGATCTGGCTGGGTTCATGGATGGGCCGACAGCTAATATGTTAGCTCCATCAACGGACCCAATTGCAATTGGTGCAATTATTCGAAGGGGGCCTTTCTTGGGTTCGGCTGCCGTGGCATTGACGGTGTACACAAGAGCAAATGTGGCGACTATTTCCATCACCAGGCCTTCAAATCCATTCATTCCTGAGGCAACTGAATGTGTAGGAATTGACTGCCAAAAACAAATTGTGCACAAGATTAATTCGCTTTTAATGGTTTTTATCCCAATAAAATACAAATTTAGTAAAAGCCATTATGCTACATTTTTTAAGTCCATCACCAAGGGTCACGCCTTATCCCCGAGTAAGAGTCGGACTCTGCGAGCGCAACCCGAGTCGAATCTGGATTAATCAGGGCAGTGGCTCTGAACACCGGGTGCTCAAAGCAAAAAAAAAAAAAAACTATCCAAGAAACTTGCATGCAAGAAAGCATGTACATAAAGTAATTTTTTTCGTCCCATTAAAAGAGGTTTTTTTTTTCCCCCAATTACAAGACGCTTTTTTCCCATTAAAAGAGGAGTATACTTTTAAAAGATTCGATAGTAGTTTCCATATCCTCAGGACATACTGAACGCCGAACTTATTGAACCACCATCATCATTGAGAAATGCACTCATATTGAATGCACAACATACAGATCATAGGTAAAATCAGGATGAACAAACCTTCGATGTCTAATGTAATTTTTGGTGACACTGTGAGCAACCCCATTGATACATGCTTGGAAGTATTTTCTCCCTCAGAAGTAGTTGTGATTGGATAAAAGTTTGTCCATGAAGTACATAAGATCTTGACTTTGTAAAATTCCATAATTCCACTAATTCTTGTTACAGTGAAAAGTTGGTCTGGGTGAAATACTTATTGAAGAAAGAATGCTGTTAAGCACAACATTTTCTACTAAATAAACTACAATTTTTATGCAATATTGTGATATTAAAGTGTGATTTTTTATCAAAAATATTACATGCGTTAATATTTTGCGAGTTTATTTAGGTACATAAGTGATATTTACGCAGTGTCTTAACTAATTAAGATTCTTGATCCAAATCCAAATTGAATTGGAAAGTTTCTCCAAATTAGAGTTTGTATTGGTTTTCAACTCTTTTACTTTCCTTTTTTTGTTGTCCTTAATTACTTATTTACTTCCTAAATAACTATATAAATATTAAGTAGTAGTGCTCCCTATTTTTAATTTAAAAGCTATTTGGAATAAAAAAGAGAAAGTCTTCTGCCTCCCTGCCGCTTAGTCAGTTTCTTGTCCACGGTACGCCGTTTCTTGTCCATAGTAGATGATTTTATTTCTGACTTTTTTTATCTTGCGCTTTAATTTTTGGTTTCACATTTATACATTTTTGGTTTTGCATTTTCTTTTTCTTAATTTTTTTGGAGAACTGAGAAGGTTTCTTGTCCACAGTAGGTGATTTTATTTCTGAACTTTTTGATCTTGCGCTTTAATTTTTGGCTTCACATTCATACATATTTGGTTTTGCATTTTCTTTTTCCTTAATTTTTTCGACAACTGAGAGGTGAGATTTAAGAAACAGAAAAATGAGGGTTTCACATTTATACATATTTGGTTTTGCATTTTCTTTTTCTTAATTTTTTTCAACAACCGAGAGGTGAGATTTAAGAAGCAAAAAAGGGGGGTAGAACCCAGGACCTTTTATTCTGAAAATCTCAACTTTAGTGAGATTTTGTGTTTTTATTTCTTTATTCATAAACTATATGATTTGAGGTGGATTTTTTCTCTGTAAGCCTATGTTTATACTTGTAAACATATTCATCTATTGATGAACCTTATTGACATAAGGCTAATATTGATGATTTTGGCATGATAACCATTATATATGGGGACTATGTTTAGACACTTCTCTATCTATTTCATAGAAAATAGTTATCTTTGTTACAAAGATATTGACAGGTTTGAAAACCTCGATTTATAGGTGGAATAAAATAAAAACAAATATCAAACATATGAAGTGGCTATGCATAACAATTTGGAGCTATTTAAACTAAAAATTTGATCTTATCACGTTCATTTAATAGGATAGTATGATCTTTTTAATTTGAATTTGCTAATTAAATATATTTGTTTTTACATGCTATCAATTCTAGATATCTAGCACAATTAAAATCATCAACTAAACTAAACCAAATTTTTGGTATTTGGATATACATTTCCTGATTGATCACTAGCTATACTAGAATATTGGATTTTTTCCCTTTTGGTTAGGCTATGGATATTATAGATATCCTGAAAAGATTCGATTTTAAAATCTCATTTTATGAAACCTTTTATGATTTTTTTTCAGTACTGTCTATATTGTGATTTTAGAAGTATTTTTGAAGTGTGGCTATACCCATGCTCTTCAATCCATGCTCTTCAATCCTAAAGTCGCACATCAAGTTTTAATGTTCACTTTACAAGTGATTGATGTGTAAGAAGTTAATTTAGGATGTAGGAATATTATTGCACATAGTATCCTTTTTTAAGATATCATAAAAAAAAAGTAGTTGGAAAGATAAAATGATAGTTTGAAAACAAGTTCATAGATATGTCAAAAATTTTGCAAACTATATCCGGTTTAAGTATATATTTTTCAAGAATAACTGATTTAGCTTAGGTATGATCACTGCTAGTTTTGGTTTGCTATTGTTTTGTGTAGGAATATAAACCAAGCACTAGTATTTTTGTTTATTTAATTTATTAGTCCAAGTGTCTTTATTAGTAGTCACGTGAGTTTGAGTTGTATTAGTATTAGTAGTACTATGATGATATATAGTCAGCCGCATAAGGGTCTATAAAAGTCACGCCTCCAGTTTCGTCCGCGAGTAGCCTCTGTCGGGTTTGTTGTATTAGAGCATCCTCCATTGAATAAAAATTTCCTTTGCTTCATATATCAGTTTTTCTTTGTTTTCCTGTGGGTTTATATTTGATATTTTTTGGGTCCTTCAGAGTGGTACCAGAGTTACGGTTGATTGAGTTATGACAAATCCTAACTCCAATAGTGTTTATTCTGTTCGAAAATTGAAAATAAGGGCAGAGTTCAATTATTGACAGAAACAAATGAAAACACATCTCCAAGCATGTAGATTACATAGATATATTGAAATCCCACTTGCTCAAGATGCCAGTGAAGAGGAAAAGGCAAGAGATAGCTTGGCATTGTCACAAATTCATCAGGCAGTTGATATGTCAATTTTTGGAAAATTTTCTATGGCTGACACGGCAAAGGAGGCTTGGGATATTTTGGAAAAAACGTACAAAGGCATTGACAGGATTCAACAAAATAATTTGATGATATTGAATAGGAAGTTTGAACTTATGATAATGGAGAAGTTAGAATTTATCGAATCTTATTTTTCTCGTTTGTCAGATATTAAAAATGAGATGGCACTTAATCAATATCAACTTTCTGCCAGAGCATTTGTTGAAAAAGTCCTTTATACTCTACCCATGAAATTTGATCATGTGGTAGTTGTGATCCGGGAGACGAAAAATTTGGATAATTTGAGTATTAAAAATTTGCATGGATCATTAATTCTACATGAACAACGAATTGAGAAATTGGATGACACCCCGGAGAAGGATACAGTTGAAAAGGCGTTGCAGACGCAGTTAAATTTGAGAGGTAATAATGAAGTTAGAGAGTAAGGTGAATCCAGTCAGAGGAATAGAGGTAACTACAACAACAAAGGTGGTCATGGCTAGAACAATAGAGGTAGAGGAGATACTTCAAATCATGAACGCGATAGAGGTAACAATTTTAATTATAGAAGTGGTCCTGGTAGAGGCAAAGGGGATAATTTTAGAAGAGAAAATAATTTTTAGAATAATTTTGGTCAGAGAATTATTTGCTATAATTGTGAAAAATCTGGTCATAAACAGTTTGAATGTAGATCCGGAAAAAATGCAAATAGAAATTTTCAAACTAATGTTGCTGACAATCAGGTTTATGATAATAGTCAAAAATCTGAGACTTTATTACTGGCCTGTAATGCGGTTGATATGGTTGATAAGAATAAATGGTACTTGGATACAGTGTGTAGTAATCACATGTCTGGCAAGAAAGAATTATTTGTGGAACTTGATGAATCTGTCCATGGTGAAGTTAAATTTGGAAATAACACTGTTTTACTAGTGCATGGCAAGGAAAAATCCCCATTAGCCTGAAAAATGGGTCTACTGATTTTATTTCTGATGTTTTCTATGTTCCTGGATTGCATCATAATTTGTTGAGTATAGGACAGTTGTTTGAGAAGAAATATAACATTCGTATCAGGGATGGTACTTGCACTATTTTTGATAAAAAATATTGGAATGATTGCAAAGGTGTCAATGATTTCAAATCACTTATTTTTATTGAATTTAGATGCTGAAAATTTTTCTTGTCTGAATATAGTGATAGATGACAGTAATTGGTTGTGGCATATGCGATTTAGCCATTTAAATTTTGACAGTTTGAATTTTTTGACTCGTAAAAGAATGGTTGGTAGGTTGCCTGATATCAGGAAACTTGACAAAGTATGTGATATGTGTGTTTTGGAAAAGCAACACAGAGATGCTTTTTAGACAAGTAAATCTTGGAGGGTCAAAAGACTTTTAAAAATTATTCATTCTGATTTATGCAATGTGGAGGTTCCTTCTAATGGCAGTTGCAGGTATTTTATTACCTTTATTGATGATTTCAGTAGAAAAGCCTAGGTTTATTTTTTAAAGCAAAGATTTCATGCCTGTGACACTTTTAAGATTTTTAAGAATTTTGTTGAGAAACAAAGTGGCTGTTAGATTAAAATTTTGAGAACAGACATGGATTAAGAATATTTTGTGTGTGATGATTATCTTGAGAAAAATAGTATTTTGCATCAGTTGACTACCGAATATACTCCACAGCAAAATGGAGTGGCAGAGAGAAAGAATAGGACAGTAATAGATATGGTGAGATGTATGTTGAAATTAAAAAATATGCCAAAGTCTTTTTGGGCACAGACAGTTTCCTTATTTGTTGAACAGGTGTCCTACTAGAAGTCTTCCTGGTAAAACCCCTGAAGAATTTGGAGTGGTAGAAGACCATTTGTTGGCCATCTCAAAGTATTTGAGTGCATTGCTTATTCTCATGTTCCTAATCAATTGAGGAAGAAACTTGATGATAAAGGGAAGAAGTGTGTTTTTATTGGCTATAGTAAAGTTTTTCAGACATACAAATTGTATAATCCTATGACGCAGAAAGTGATAGTAAGTAGAGATGTAACATTTAATGAAAAAGGAGTTTGGGATTGGTCTACTAAAAATTTCAAAACAGATGAAGTGATTCTAAATTATCAAGAAAATGAGTCTAATGATAATGTTCAGCCATCACCAATTGCTCAAAGTCCACGAGCTAACTTAATTAGACGTCCACAGTGTCAACAGCAGATGCCAGATCATTTGCAAGATTTTGTAATTACTCCTGATGATGTTTCTTTTGATGAAGATATTGTTAATTTTGCTTTGTTTGCAGATTGTGATCCAATGGTGTATGAGGAGGCAGCCCGTGATGATCGTTGGGTGAAAGTAATGGATGAAGAAATTCATGCCATTAAGAAAAATAACACGTGGGAGCTTACTTCGCTTCCAATTGATAAAAAAGTCATTGCAGTGAAGTGAGTCTACAAGATGAAGTTTAAGCCAAATGGAGAAGTCGATAGATACAATGCGAGATTAGTGGTGAAGGAATATAGGCAGAAACCCAGAATTGACTATTTTGAGGTATTTGCACCTGTTGCTAGACTTGA
Source organism: Gardenia jasminoides (assembly GCA_013103745.1). NCBI lineage: Eukaryota > Viridiplantae > Streptophyta > Magnoliopsida > Gentianales > Rubiaceae > Gardenia > Gardenia jasminoides. The sequence goes on along the minus strand of CM023102.1, from coordinate 568,231 downwards.
TACGATCCGAATGATAATTTGTCTAACCGCCCAAAATAACTGGAGAATTTATCAAATGGATGTCAAGTCAGCTTTCCTAAATGGCGTTCTCAATGAGGAAGTATACGTGGAGCAGCTTGTAGGATATGTTAGAAGAGATCAGAAAAATAAAGTGTACAAATTGAAGAGAGCCTTGTATGGATTGAATCAAGCACCGAGGGCATGGTATACAAGAATTGATTCTTACTTTTTGGCTCGTGATTTTTAGAGGTGTCCGTATGAGCACACATTATATATTAAATTTTTTGCCCGTGGTGACATTCTTATTGTGTGCTTGTACGTAGATGATTTAATTTTTACAGGAAATAATTCTAAGATGATTGCAGAGTTTAGGGAGGCTATAATTCAATAATTTGAGATGACAGATTTGGGTCTCATGTCGTATTTCCTGAGAATTGCAATTTTTCAATTTGACTGTGGGATCTTTATATCTCAAAAGAAATATGCAAGAGATATTTTGAAAAAATTCAAGATAGATGCAGAAAAGCCAATTATGACGCCAGTTAAAGAAAAATTGAGGTTGACGAAGGAAGGTGGTGGTGGTTATATGAATCCCACCTATTTCAAGAGTTTGGTAAGAAGTTTGAGATATTTGATATCTACAAGGTTAGATATCAATTTTGCTATTGGGTTGATTAGCAGATTTATGAAAAATCCACGTCAGTCACATTTGCAAGCGGTTAAGAGGATTTTGAGGTATGTTGGAGGCACTCAAAGTGATGTTATTTTTTATTCAGGAAATGATCCAGTTAAACTTTTTCATTGGTTCAGGAGTCTTTTTCTGGAGTTCAAAATAGCAGCAAGTGATAGTTTTGTCAACAGCAAAGGCCAAGTATACTGCAGCGACTAATAGTGCAACTCAAACTTTATGGTTGCGTTGCATACTTGGTATCCTGCAATACAAGCAAGTTGGTCCTATGAAAATTTATTATGATAATAAGTCCACAATTGAGTTGTCCAAGAATCCTGTACTTCATAGACGTAGCAAACACATTGACATCAAGTATCACTTCCTACGTGAATTAGTTCGTGAGACGGTGATTGAGGGAGATTATTGTAGGACTAAAGAGCAAGTAGCGGACATTTTCACCAAGACTTTGAAGATGGAAACATTTGTTAAGTTGAAGAAGATGTTGAGCATGTCCAAGTTTGAGAAACTTGGTTTAAGAGAGGCATTTTAGGAATATAAACCAAGCACTAGTATTTTTTTTATTTAATTTATTAGTCCAAGTGTCTTTATTAGTAGTCACGTGAGTTTGAGTTGTTTTAGTATTAGTAGTATTGTGATGATATATAGTCAGCCGCATAAGGGTCTATAGAAGTCAAGCCTCCAATTTCGTCCGCAAGTAGCCTCTACTGGGTTTGTTGTATTGGAGCATCCTCCATCGAATAAAAATTTCCTTTGCTTCATATATCAGTTTTCCTTTGTTTTCCTATGGGTTTATATTTAATATTATTTTGGGTCCTTCATTTTGTCTAATTCTTACCTTTATAAAATGTGGAATGACTAGCTGTTTGCTTTTCAATGGACAGGTTTTGTATAAACAATATGCTGCTTAGACCACATAAATCTTCTTTACCTACGGTCAAAAGCAATCCACCAGAAGTGAGTGCAGAATACACAGCCTATTATGATGGCAATGATCAAAGAGCAACAACTCTGTATGTACCAAAACAGATTTTCATGAGTGATAATTTTGACACTCCGATCAACAACAATTCTTCAATTACAATTGCATCTCTTCTGAATCAACCAACTTTGATAACTAATGGGGTGTTTGGTAAATAGGTTTTAACCTCCAATATGGGTTTCAAATTCAATTATACCCATATAAAATATTTGGTTGGGGTCAATGGGAATGATAGGTTTCTTCTATGGTTTTTTGATTAACTACCTATCACTAGGAAATCATCTTAGTTACCCATTTTATTCTCCTTAAATCATCTTAATTACCCTTTTATTCTCATTAAATGCAAAAATAAGAAAATAAAATGCTAATGTTTCAACAAATGGAAAGAAAAGGAAAAGAAAAAAGAAACAATGAAAAAGAAAATTAATAAATTATAAAATCCATTCCACATTAACAAACACACTGTGAGTTTTCATCAAAACCCATTATCATTGATCACTCTATGATATCGATAGTGGAATTTAAACCAAACGGCTCCTAAGAAGTTGAATGATAAAGTTATGATTAAAAAAGAAGAGATTCATGAGTTTAAAAAATCAGACTATAGTGAAATTTGGTCGCCCCTAATGGATGATATTGTGGAGCAAAACAATCTGTCTACGTTTGAGACGGGAAATTGTACTCACTCAAATGTAAAATCAGGGAAGGACTCAAAGAAAGTGACTGATCAGAAAATAGTGAAATCTCTGGATGAGCCCATTGATAAAGTTCTTCATGGTCCTAGCAAAAGACGATTGCCAATTTTTGAACAGATATGCCCTAAATGAATTTGGAATTTTTTTTAGATTTGCATTTTTTGTTTGTGAATTGAGTAATAGGAAATTTCCTTTGCGTATTCATCGTATTAATATATATTGTGATTATCTATCTTAATGTATTTACTAATCAATGACTACCTTAATCAATTGAGTAAAAAAGATCTAAATATTTGAATTGAAATAAGGACTAATAAGAAATAGAATATAGAAAAAATGTATGACATACTTTTAAAACGTATTTTATCTCAAAAATTAGAGTTAATGTTAGTTTGTAGACCAAGTAATTGTATGGTTGAGCGGTTTTTGGATGGGTTGGTGTTGGGTGTCTTTTAAGATGAATTATACTTAATCCATCTAACTATAGATTAGGTTAATATTGGGTTGGGTCATATTGGGGAGTTGAGCAATTTTTGGATGCGTTGATGTTGGGTTTGTATTTAAATGGAATATACCTACCCATCCAACTATGTATTGGATTGATATTGAATTGGGTCTTCCTGAGTCAGCTAAAACCCATGACCAACATATGATTTTATATATTTTGATACATAATAGTCTCTCACATATTTACACATATAAAACAATTTTTCTCCCACACATAAACATATTTTCACACACATAAGTATATTTTTGCACACTAGTACACTTTCATATGTGCAAACATAGACTCAGTTCTTAAACTCTTTAGATAGAACATATCATTTTTGTTATCTTTCATTTTTGTTAGATCTATAACTTTTTGTTTTCACATGTGTTGTATCTGCAACTTATCAAAACTTGGTGCAACTAGTAATATTTCATGTGTTTTACACATGATTTTATCATTCCAATGTGTAGTATCCTAAGATATTAAAATATTCTTTATAATTTTGATTGTTAGCTTCATTGCAATTTTTTTTTTCTTTTGATTGTAATACTTCACGTGTTTTGCACGTGATTTTATCATTCCAATATGTAGTATCCTAAGATATTAAAATATTCTTTACAATTTTGATTGTCAACTTCACACTAAAACAATTTTTATTTTTGTTTTTCTTTTGATTAGAATAAACTATTGATACTATCATTTCTTACCCAAATTATTCAACATTTTTAATATCATTACACTTAAACCACAATATCATTTTGCATACAAAATAATTATTTAGGAAGAAAAATGATCAGGCATTGAGCTTGAGCACAATAAATATATATATTAGTAACATAAAAGGTTAAATTGTGATATCAATTTCTAAAAGGGCATTAGAGTAAATGAATAAATTTATATTAATTATGAAAATCCAATTCAACTATCATATTATATATTTGTTCCAATCTCTTTTACTTCCTATAATCTAATAAAACCAATTTTCTAACTAAAGTATGAATTAGAACCATCAAATTATGATGCTTAAAAAATTAAGATTTGACTAAATTACTAAAGGTTTTAATATAAGTATTAGTATCTTGAACAATATGCCAATATCGATATCTTTGCTTATAGGTTTCTTTCTTTTCTTCTTTTTGACTAAGTAAAATAAATTGTTATAGTAGAACTACGGAGTGAGAATGGTCTTGACAGGTGTCGAGCCTATACAATAATAAATACCTACTCCAGGAAATATAAATTTTGAATATAAGGGTGAGTAGGCTTCTCAGGGACTGGGGAAAATTTATTTCTTCTCAAGCACAGGAAATGGGGGGATTTTTGAGACAAATAAGAATTAGTTAAAAATCAAATAACAAAGCCAAATAACTAAAATAAAAGAGAATAAAATATATGAGAGATAAGTTCTAGTCAAAGATCTAACTACTCAGACACAATCCATATACCTGATCATTGATGCAAAATTAATTCATTTAAATCCTTAATAGATTGGTTATAGTCGCCGAAAACCTCTCAAACAACCAACTCTTCCTTACATTTTAGGTAAGTAAGGTACGCCCGTTAAATACCCCTAATTAAGAAACAACCCTAGGTACGCCCGTAAGATTTAATTTCTCAATTGCACTAAGAATTAGAAAAGCCCAAACCCTAACCAACAAACACACTACCAGGGTTCATTTAGATTAGATCATACGTCCCCCTAACATGCGTACACGTCAGTTGCCAACTAATATTAATTTTCTAAACAATTACGGATTTAACAAATTAAATTGGCGGTAGATTATCAAGTCAATATGAACATCAGGCGCCTTTGACATTCAACCAACAAAACAATCATATTAACACAAAACAGAGAATGTATAAATACTAAAGATTTAAACAAACAAATGACAAATCGATTAGATCTCACAGATATGTTGGACTGCGTCGTCGAGTTGATCTTTGACTAGACAAGAAACTTAGTCACGCATGACGTGAGAAATTCCACCAAAGACTTCAATGGAAATCAACAAAGCCATGAGTTGTCTTGTTCAATTGAATATAGCAAAAGTGAAGAAGACAAAGGCTATCGAATGTTCAAAAGAAAAGAAAAAACCAAGGAAAAAGACGAAAAGCAATGTTATCGTTTCTTTCTTGTCTCCCAAAGTCTCCTTCACCAGCAATTGTACGTGACCAATCAAAGGTATTGGTCACCTTCCAAAAGTAAGTCCTTCTTGCGGGGAGCCAAGTTACCAAATAAAAAGAAAACCTATTCTATATCAACTAGGAGACTTCCCTTAATTCCCGTCTATTACGGAAAAGGAAAATTCCAAATACTAATCAAATAGGAAAGTTCTAAAAAGAGTCAAACTCCCAATTCCTAATACAAAAATTAAAGTAGTTTCCTAAGAAAAATAAATTACTAAATGGGAAAACACAATAGTTGACTCCACCACGTCTTCAAATTTGGAATCCTAAAATTTTTGGAAACTGCCCATGTGAACTTAGAATCTTTGACAGCTCAGCCATGAACATATGACTTAGGCGTACCCGCGCCTAACTGTCAGGACCACTTCTGGAATTAAAGCTTTTTAACACCTTTTTGCACAAATTCCTGCATTTAACCACCAAATACACAAACTCAGTAGAATCCACCCACTAATGCAATTTTAGCCTAGATAATTAGGAAATATTAACACAATTAATCAACTAAAATGCACCCTATCAGGTCTGATCAATTTATATGAAGTACATAAAGGTTTTTTTATTTCTTTCTTTCTACTTGAGTGAGTGACCTGAACTTCCATAGTAAAAGCTAAATCTTGCATATATGTTTGCATTCTACTATTATGTAATGTGAATTGAATTTGATAATGATGCATGAATGGTTCAATATTAAATCAGAAGCATATTTCTAAAATTGAATAGATGTGAGGTCTTTGCATATGACTTTTGTTACTCCTTTTAGTGTTGTTTTTGTTAATAATGGGATGTAAATGATCCACCATATTTAATTCATTCTTTATTCCCATTCATTCTTGTAAATTGAAATTTTGTTTGGAGATAGTTGTGCGTACGTCTTTTTCTGTTATCTAGTTTTTACTTCATCTGTAGTTTATTTTCTTAGTAGACTGTACATAATGGTTTTTACTATTGATCATCTAATGGTTTGGAGAATCCACTATGGTTTTAATGGTTTTTACCGTATGTGATGCACTTCAAAAATGTAACATAATGGTTTTTACTTCATTTGTATTTTATAGGGATAGTTGAAGGTAAATTTATACAAAAAATGGAATGTGATTTGTATTTTTTTTTTTGGGAATGTTTAGAAGGTAAATGTTTTATACACCGTTAGCATATATACTGATAGTTTTAAATACATGCCACTAAAAAAATTTTCTATGCTAATCATGCATAAAAACCTGATCCATCTTTAAATTGGTCCTAACTTTTCATTCCTAATTCATTGTGGGTAACAAATTCGGAAATCAACAGTTCTGATCATTATGTTTGGATTCTAACGTGCCTGGCAGCAGACCCGCAGCAAAGACAGCTTTTATATCAGCACAACCATATGGGATTTTTTGTCAGTTTCCAAGAAAGCATTCCACTCGTCAAGATCCAACCCTTTCAGCGCCCTAATAAATATTGATCAAGTTTCCAGTTTTAGCTGAGGCACCGCTTGGATTGATCAACTTTTAGACTAATATGGAGCGCTTTATATAGGTAGTTATGTGTGCAATTTTGCACCAGTCTTGGTCGTTTATTCTCAGAAGAAAATACAGGAAAGAGACATGGATTCTAGTCTTAACCAAGTTTGCATGTTCACCACGCATCTCTAATGTCGCCGAAGGAAAGAAGGAAAGGCCATTTCTGCCTTTGACATCACTGCAATTTCTGAAGCACCATGGCACCAGAGTGAAGCGTTTGAGGGAGGGATATATCAATGAGCTAAACTCTGACTGACCATTTGATACTTTGTCAACTGCTAGCATCATGAAGTTAGCAAAAGCACAACTACTTGAGCTCAACTCCCAGAAGATTGATATATCCTGTCCTATGTGATCGGTCATTTTGGGATTCAATCTGGTCTCCAGTCTTAGATTCCCGGAGATTTGGAACTTGCACTAATACTTCAAGCTGCTGGTGAAAAGGTGGCCAATCAACAATATGTAAAAGCAAGGAAATTGGTCAGCTTGCGTGGTCGCCCTGTTTTGAAAACCAGCAATCCTTTCCAAAGTCTTGTGTATTGTTTTGCTGAAGCTCTTGAAAAGAAGATTGATCGAGAGTGGGGAATAGCTCCATTGGAAAACTGGAAGGAATTCTAGGGGGGCCCAGTGGACAAGGCACGAGCTTAACTTCATAAAGAACCTGTAATGATGACATCTCAACAAGAAACACCCTTCGCTCTAATCACCGAATTTGTAGCAACCGAGTCCATCTTGGATGCAGCAGCTTCAGGCAAACGGGTTCATTTGATAGATTTCCAAATTAATAATGGATCACACTGGACACCGATCATGCAAGCTTTTTCTGTCAGGTATGAATGTGCACTTGGACTTCTCAAGATAACTACAGTTGGAATCTCTAAACAGATAATGGAAGAGACAGGCAAGAGTTTCTCATCATTTGCTGGTAACCTCAATTTACATTTTGTTCAGTCCTGAAGGGCCTCAAGGAAGGCTTTTTTGAGATAGAGGTTGATGAAGTTTCGGCAATTTACTCGGACTTGCGTCTTTATACTCAATTAGCATCTCCCAATCACCTGGGTTCTCTCATGGGAGCCATTAAAAAGCTCAAGCCGGAATTAATGGGGGTACTCAAAGAAATGGAGGCAGGGGGCATTCCTTCTCAGCGGTTTGTTTGATGTTATGATTTCCATGGATCATCACATTTCGTAAAGAAAAATGAATGAAGACCACATATGATTCAGAACATTATCGTCACTGAGGGAGTGGAGAGGGTTATTCGACATGAAAGAGTTAATTTCTGGAGGGCCCTTTTCGCTTAGTTTGGAATGGTGGAAACAGACCTGAGCCGCCCATTATTAATTAGGTGAAAGATTGTTCCTTAGAAGTTTTGAGCGCTTTAGCTCTTGCACGGTGGATATGGAGGGGAAATGCCCGATCTTGAGTTGTAAGGAAGCCCCAATTTTATCGCTTTCAGACTGGAAGTTCCAGAATAACTAGAACCTGTACATCTGCAGGATTTTTGATCTATGATTATGTCTATATTAAGTGTCAACCTGTACATCTGCAGGATTTTTAATCTATGATTATGTCTATATTAAGTGTCTTATGCTTAACAAAAAAGAATATTGCTTCTTTTTTTTTCTTTTTTTTTTTTTTGCAATTTTATAGTTTTCCTGTGACTTGCAACGTTAGGAATGGTGTCACTTTCGTGCTAATAAAGACTTGATAGCGTAGAGCAGAAGAAGGGGAAAAAAAAAAAAAAAAAAAAGGGGAAAGGAAATGAAACTCACTGTTAAATGAAGTAAACAGAAGACTTTCACCAATTACTTGGCAGCTACCATGCCTTTCAATCTTCAAAAAAATGGAAAATTGGACATATCTTAAGTGGAGACGTGACATCAAAGGAAGAAATGTAGCACATCAGATGGAAGACTACCTTTTAATTAACATGAAGCTGCTGAATTTGTGCATCAAAAGATAAATGATAGGGATTTGGCCTTGATTATGTATGTACATTGTCGACATGCTCTTGCAAGTTTGAGAATTGATGCCAGAGTCTCAGCATCTTTTCGACCAGGATACAGAACTTGTTCGTTGAGGAAGAGTTTCAGTTCTGTGTTACCAAATGTGGTCAATGTTAAAGGAGGAACGAAGTCATCTGGAAGGATCTCTTTGATTGCTTCGAGGGTTTGGACCCTAAAGCTATAAACAATCAAATGTTTCAGTTATTTCCCTAGCGTATCCAAGACAAAGTCGTGTGATTAATGATGCAGCAACTTGCTTGTTGATTGGTTCAGAAGAGAAAAACCATTATTACCTGATGCAACATTTCCATAGGTCCCTACTAGTGCACTCCAATTAGACGAGTCAAAAATCAGAAGCTCAGCAGTGCCAAGGACTGAAACATGAACAGCCATTCTCCAAATGTTTAGATGAACTGTGGAGGCGAACAGTCATGATACATGCAAGACTGAACATAAGCCACGCCATTAAATCATACTAGTGTGGAAGAACCCGAGTCACAGGTTGCTTATCAATCTTTGGTTAGAAGGATTTTTCTAACCGGTGCACATCGGTTAACGTACTCTTGACTTAGTATATAAATTCACATATTCATAGTTATTACACCCTTGCATTTAGACACTTTTTCAAATTAACTACAATTTCTGAAAATACTGATGAATCAACAGGTTATCAGAATTTTTCGAATAAATCTACTTCTGGATTGGTTTATGAGAAAGGTCCAAAATACTTTGATTTATTAGGTTTTTGAAAACAAGGTCATACCTTAATTTAATATAGCAAACATACTAATTCGAATTCCTTTATGAATATTAGAATTTATACGATTAATACTAGTTATTCGACAAATTTGATTGGTTAATACAAGTTGATTTTCGGTTACGATAAATTGATGAAACAATAGCCAGTCCAATAGCCGGTTCAGCGGCTGCAATAGCTATAACAAAAATTGAGAAAATGCCTCCTTTTAATTGATGATTATCAAAAAAATCAGAAAATGTTACAAAGTTTATATTAACTGCATTCAATATAAGTTCCTTCTTAACGGGTACCTATTAACAAATGCTCATTAAATGGACAAATGTGTACCCATTAATCAGGAATCACGTTTAAAATCATATACTATAGTGGTCTTTGCAGAACTGTTATGGGTGTACAAATTTTCCATGCAAAATGGAGATGCAAGGAGAAAGACATGAATTAATTTCTATGTCATACGTTTTTATCTTTGATTTCTGCCCCAGTGGGAGAGAAAAGGAATTGGTTTAGGAAAGTAGTTGTATGTGCATATAAAAACTCAATTACATTAACAGTTTTCCAAAATTTACATTTTTGAATATTAAAAAATATATTTTCTGATGTGGCATTTCCTGTGTGGATGTCCATATAGAAGTGATACAGTGATAATATAAAACTGGTGGCACATATCATTACTTCTTGTATTGCTTTCCTGGTAATTAAAGTTTATTTCTGAAGGCACCGTTTGAATTGAAACAAAGGGACGGAAAGAAAGGGAAGGACTTGAATGAAAGAGAAAGGAAAGGAAAGCAGAGAAAAGTGGATTCTATTCATATGTTAAGAAGGAAAAAAAAAAGAAAATATTGAAGATACTGTTTGGATTAAGAAAAGAAAAGGAAATATCAAGTGTGTGTTATGTTTTTTTTTAACCCATATTTTGATAAAGTCTAACTTGTAAACATATTCTAGCATCTTATTCTATTTTTTATTTTTATTTTTTTATATTCATCCATTTGTTCTCTTAAAACTTTACAAGCTACTAATGTTACATAATGAATCAAATATTTTTTACATTTGCTCTACAGTGGAAGTGATTAAAACAACTCCAAAATATTTATAAAAAAAAGATAATATAAATACATTTGTTTCTGTTTTTAAGTTACAATGACTCCAAAATATATCAAGCTACAGAAAAATTAGATTTAAGAAAAGCTTTTGGTAAATTAACTACTATAAATTTGTTTCTGTTATTAATGTGTCCAAACAAGAGCTTGATGAACAAACCCTATTTACCTCACCAGAAACCAGTCTTAATTATTTCTTCTTCTATTCTAAACTTGCAATCCTGTTCAATCAGGTAGAATTGTTAACAGCTTGAGCATAACTCTCCCGACTATTCAAACAAATCTGAAAAACACATTGCCTGCACAAACCTACGTTCCCACTGCAGACATAGCACATTTCCACCTAGGATGACTCATCCTGCTGTCCCATTTCTTTCAAGAAATTGCCTTGTCAATCAACAATACTTTACTCCTCTCTCATTCAATCTTTTATGCTTGTTTTCATTCTCAATTGATAGTATTTAAATCTTTATCATTCGGCCCTTGTACGTTACTCCTAGTGTCCCATACAATTTCTTGCGTTGGGAAGAAACCATGCAGTTGCATCTTAACAATGCTTCTAGTTAAAGACTCGTTAGGATACTTCAAAGAAGTCCTTTGGGAATGTTTTTGTTCAGTCACACATGGCTTTTTAGATATTTAATTCCTAGTTTAATTCATTGTGGATAATTTGGAATGGCAAGTTCTGGCTGAATGTGGTTGGATTTAGTGCTTTTCCAGGTTCCTTGCCGCACGAAAGACGGCTTCATTGTGAGGACAACTACATACTGCTCATGGGATTTTGTTGGTTCCTAAGAGAGTACTCCACTTGTCAAGATCACAGTTTTTGGCTTTGATATTATACCAATTCTAGTTTGAGCAGAGGGATCTTTTGCAAGAAGGAGATTTCCGTGCTTTAAATAGGTAATTGATTGAACAATGTTACATAAGCCAATCTCTGTTCTTTATTGTTCTCAGTGAAAAGATAACTGGAAAGACATGGATAACAGTCTAGCAAATTATGCAAATTCAGTACCGCAAATCTGTTATGTAGATGAAGGAAAGAAGGAAAGCCCGTTTCTGCCTTTGACATCGCTGGAATTTCTGAAGCAACATGGTACCAAATTGAAGCGTTTGAGGGAGGGAAATCTCAATGAGCTGACCTCTGATACACCAATGGAGACTTCTTACCATCCACCTCCGTCAACTGCTAGCCTTATGAAGGTAGCAAAAGCGCAACTACTTAAGTTCAACTCCCAGAAGATCGATGTTCTTTCTTATGTGGCCAGTCGCATTGGAACTCGATCTGGTCTCCGCTCTGAAGTTCCTGGAGACTTGGAACTTGCACTACTACTTCAAGCTGCTGCTGAAAGGGTGGCCAATCAACAATATGTGCAAGCAAGGAATTTGCTCAGCTTGTGTGGTCGCTTTGCTTCTAAAAGCGGCAGTCCTGTCCATAGAGTTGTGTATTGTTTCGCTGAAGCTCTTGAAAAGAAGATTGAACGAGAATGGGGTATAGCTCCAACAGAGGAACTGGGAGGGACGCCCAAGAGGCCATTCGACGAGAGGCGCGCACAGCTTCATATGCAACCTGTGATGATGAATTCTCAACAAGAAAAACCCTTCACTCTTCTAACTGAGTTTACAGCAACTGAATCCATCTTGCATGCCGTAGCATCAGCAAAAAGGGTTCATCTGATAGATTTTCAAATTAACAATGGAGCACACTGGACACTGATTATGCAGGCTTTAGCTGTCAGATACGAATGTCCTCTCGAACATCTCAAGATATCTGCAGTTGGAACCTGTAAGCAGATAATGGAAGAGACTGGCAAGTGGTTGTCATCTTTCGCTGAGGCCCTCAATTTGCCTTTTTCATATAAGATGGTTGTTACAGACCTGAAGGACCTCAGGGAAGATTATTTTGAGTTGGAATTTGATGAAGAGTTGGCTATTTATTCGGATATGCGCCTTTGGACTCTATTAGTTTGGCCCAATCACCTGAAAGCTCTAATGGATGTAATCAGAAAACTCAAGCCAAGAATAGCTGTGGTCAAAGAATTCGAGGCGAATACAAATGCACCCAATTTTCCCAAACGCTTTGATGCAGCACTCCTTCTATTCAGTGCAATGTTTGATTGTATCAACTCTTGCATGGATCATCACGTTTTGTATAGAAAGATGACTGAAGAAGTTATCTTTCCGAAAATGGTTCAAAACATTATTGTGGCTGAGGGAATGGAGAGGTTTCAACGATACGAAAAAATCGGTTTTTGGAGGAAGCTTTTCTCAGAGTTTGGTATGACAGAGACAGACCTGATCCGCCCATCATTATGTGAAGCAAGCTTGTTCCTTAGAAGTTCTGAGCGCTTGAGTTCTTGCACTGTGGATATGGATGGGAAATGCATGATCATGGGGTGGAAGGGAGACCCATATCAGTCTCTTTCAGCCTGGAAGTTGCAGAATGAGTACTAAAGCCATGACTGCAGCAGGAGATGAAATTTATGGATTCTGTTTACAGCAAGGCATGACTACTGACTAGCTGATTAAGTAATGTTTGAAGCTTGTTGAAATAGATTACTGCATTTCTTTACTACTTCTTAGTTTCTGTTGTGAGACTAGGAAGAAGAAATGTTCGTGCTTCCAATGCTCTCAACCTCAATGAAGACAAGATAACGCTTCTCTGAAATCTTCTATTAAACCATTCATATGTACCTGCATTTGACTTGTTATTTTGGTGCTGCTCTTGGGTGAGGTTTTGGAGTGACATTTATAAGCACATCCAGACTTAGGGAATTCCCGTGGTATAAAAGGTGCCAAAACTTTGTCATTTTTCTTTTGGATTGCACTAAAGATCAACGATTCCCAGCCATTTACACTATAAGGCAATCCATTAACATGATAATGGGCAAGTGGAAGCTGGAGAGCCAGCAGGTTGATTGTTTGATTCTCATAGCTGGAAAATGAATACTAAGAAATTTCTATCTTAGCTAGACGGTGGTCAGCTTTAGAACTTAGTTTTCTCAGAAGGTAATGGGTGAAAACTCTCTTTTGTTCTTTTCAACAAATGGGAGTCAAAATTTTCAATCCCTTTTGTTTTCTTTTCTTCTTTTACTTGTTCTTAATCTTTTGCCCAGTTTGCCGGTCTTCTTACCCACTTTGGCATCTCTCTGCTTCCATTCTCGACCTCCAACTCTCCTCCAGCCTGTCTGATGGGACTCCAATTCCTGGCTGGCACAATGACTACAAACCATGGTCTCCTGTATTTGTAGCATCTAGTTTGGCTTTTTACACCTTGGTCGTCTCAATGTCCTCTTATAAGTAGACGTATTGATTATATTTGCAGGCCTAAATTACACAAATATGTTTGTAGTTTGTATTGATATCCATTCTCCTGCAGAAAGCTGCTGTAGGGCATCAATTGCATTAGAATCTCTTTCAATGGCTTGTCATTCTCCATGTGGTGGCTCATTTTTGTTACCAAAATTTCTCGTCAGAACCTGTCTTGTTATAATCCCAATCTACTCTATTTGAAGTTCAATTTTGATCTTTGAGCATCAGAAAAGTGCTTGATATTTGTTTTGGATACAGAGAACTTGGTTAGCGATCTTATTTACAAGTTCATCAAGAATAGCATTTATTTGTAGCTAGTTAGTCGGCAATAAATTTGATTTAAAGACACGTGTGAAAAAGTGTCAAACTTACCAACATTTATCAATACAAGCCCTGATGAATTTAACTGGGAAAGTTTGAGAATATAGCAAAATGATAAAGCATGATTTTGTATGTTAAGATTTGTTATATTCTTTGACATAGCACTACATGAATACAACTAATTCTATTTGCAAAATCAATCTAGCTTCTCAAAATGAGATGAGTATGAATCTTATCTAGCAACTCTTAATTTGTCTGTAAACTGGAGTATGATATTCTCAAAGCCTTGTGGTGAAAACTTCCAGAAAGATATTCTCTAACTCCTGCTGCAAATCTCATCCACAAAGTTCAACTACTCAACTGCATGGCAAATTGGCAATCTATCAGTGAAGCAAGGATTACGATGAGGTAATGTTACACCAAATAGAAGTCGAATGCTACAGTCTACAATAGCAGGGGCATGCAGAGATCAAACCAATTGTAGCGTGTCTGTGTTCTAAATCACTTTGTTAAACACAAGAACAATCAAATTTACCAAAATATTACTTTTAGTTTCAGATGGATATAGTACAGCCTAATTCTTTGGCAGCAATACTAAGAAACTGAGTGGGCATTCCAGTTGAAAGTAAGCTATGAGCTTCCCATGTTAAACACTTCTCAATATCAGTTTGCCAGTTGATATTGCCTACACTTAGGTACTGATAAGCAGGACCGTGAATGCCATTTCTGTCCCCTTTTTTCGCACTAGCTTTTAGGGAACCGGCATACAGGATTGCACGAAGAACTGATGTGCTAAGAGCCCGAACGTGAGCGCTTGGATGAGAGAGACAACGCACTGTCGCTGGTAATCGGCACTGCAAATTAGCAATCAAACAATGGTATAAGATTTTGTGTGTCAATTTGCAATCAACCCATTAAATTGTTTGATAAACAAGATAAAATCTCTTATGCCTAATGATGTTCACTCCTCCTCACAAAAAATGAGACTTAATGTCGTGCCTGAACTATTTACGTCCTTGATACAAGTACTGGGAATTTATGTTGCATGCCATACAGAAGTCCTTACTAAATTTTAATGTAAACCATGCTGTTTCTAGTATAAATTAAAGTAGTAGCACTAAAGAATATTGTTTACACGGGTCTATTACCTTCAATAGGTTCAAAAGGCCATCAGCCACAGCCAATCCAGATTCTCCCCACTCGAGTACAGGTTGGACTGCTCTAGCAGTTGCTTCGAGTAGCTTTTTCATTGTCAGAGAATGCAAATAAGCAGAAACAGGAGTCAGTAAAAGAGTGGATACATGTTTAAAACAAGGATTAATCTTTCCTACATTAACAGTGCTTAGACAACCAGGCCTGTGTATATGCCACATGATTTCAATTTGAATTTGAACTCTAAATTTTACATGTGGGATGCATTTAGACCCATTAGCATATACAAGGTTAGTGTATTATAGATTTACCCATTAATAAAACCCATAATGTCGAACAAGCATAGATAGGAAAAATTAGGAAAGGGCAAAATTGAACATTTAAATTTAACAATTCAAAAGTATTTGCGATTTAAAAGAAAGCAAAGGACAGCTGCCCATTCAAATAATTAGAATCAGCTACCTCCAGTTGGGGTAAAGTGCATGCTTCTCCATCAACAAGCATCCCATCTGTGGCACGTAACAGGAGGTCTGAAGCACTGAATAGAATTACCAATGATTCAGGTGTATCATGATTTCTCATTAGCTCCACAATCACTTTTACAATGCGTTGATTGATCCTCCACATCTTCTGACCAAGATCATCATCTTTAGCAATCCATGGCTGCAGTTCCCTCTCAGCCTGACAAGCCAACAAAGTGAAGAAAGTGACTAACATGCGAAGCAATCTAACAAGATAAGACTAAGGTTTGCTTCAATGAGAACTGCAACTTAATTACATTCTGCTATCAAAACAATGAAATAAAGGAAGAAAGAAAAAACACAGTATGTGGTTATCTTCCGGAAAAAGCTTCTGACAGATTATCTTTTTTTTCAACTCTCAATTGAAAAAAAATACCTTTTTTCTAAACACCAACTAATTATAGGAGAGCTCAAATATTATTTGTGTGAGATTCAAGTAAAACAAAATCTGGACCTGGAGAACAACTGCTGTTGCAGCTTTTGCTGGTGAAGCTGCTACCACATTGCATAATGCATCAACTACCTGTATGAAAACCTCAGTTAATGCTAATCACCTTGGAGCTACTAAAATTAGACAGAGTCTAAAGCATACACTTTATCATAATATCCCAGATTAAACCTTCTTTTTTTGAATAGGCATTAGTAAGTCTTGTAAAAAGAAGTCATAACTTGATCAATGAAGAAAACAGGGAACAAAGTTGCATAAGAGGCCCTTAATCTGATAGGATATGATTTCTTACATTCCAGCAACTGATGCAGATAAAGGATTTCTCTTTTGATAATACTAGTTCTTGAAAATCAAAAAGCAGTAGAACACTTCAGTATTAGAAGCAACATATTCATAGCCAAAAATGTCAAGCAAAGCAAGAATGGTATTCCTGGTACCTAGCATAACATAGGTCGCAAAAAATGCCTCCTAAACCCCTAAAAGACTTTTTTTTTTTTTAACTGAAGACGACAATCTAGAGGTCAGATGTACTTGAGGGCAGCTTCTAAATAAGATAATTAATTCAATGAAATCAATAATAATGCTTTTATATATTCGGCTTGCTATGCGATACTTCTAGAAAATATTTGACCAACTTAACAAACAAATCAATGTGGTAGTACAATTAACTGGATGCCCTATTCTATGTAATTACCTGTCTCCATCCTTGTTGGGCAGAAGTGCTTTCTGCACTTGGTTGTATTTCAGGCGATGCAATCAATTTGTGCCAGAGCAATGAAACAACCGAAAAACACAATTCTTGTTTTTCCGCTAGTACTGACCTCAAAAGAACTTGGGCACTACAACTGAATCCTATGTGCCTGTCCATCGTCAGAAAGTTGGCCAAGTCAGAGGCATCTGTTGGAAAACTAGCAATTCCTTTGCCCGTCATACAATTGGCAACATCTTTACACTGGGTATCCTTAGCCTTAAGTGAAACTTTTGAATGAGGCAAATCTGAACATTGTTGAGTGGATGCCTCCCCAGGTTTTGAACAGCTACAGCTTGAGCACTTACTGTATTCTTTTCCATGGAAACATGATGAAGTTGCCCTCCACAATGGCGCATGCATTAGATGTGCTTCCAATGGTTCAGCCTTGTTTACAATGGATGCAACAGCTTTGCTGTGGATATCTATAAGGTTAAAAAGTGAAGATGCCCTGGAGTGTATTTCATTGTCCCACTTGCATCTCATCAAGATCGAAAGACCATGCATGCAAGCCTTTGACCTCCTAAACAGATCAGAAATATGAGCTGCAACCATTGCAGCAGCAACGATCTCATTTGAACTATAACTCCAAGAGGTGCCAACAGAAGATGGTTTCAAAGAGAACAGTGCCTCAAGAATTGCCAATATCCTACGGGTATGACAAACTGCAGAGTCAACACTACCTTTTAACTCACTGGATACTTCACTTATTTTTGCAGGCTTAGCCACATCCTGTATGTTCTTAGAGTCTGAATGATTAGTCCCTCTAGAAAGCAAAGGGAAGAGCTGAAGTTCGCATGACAGAGCACATACAGCAGCAAGGACATAAGAATCAAATGCAGCAACTGGCCCTTGTTTTTTCATCTTCTTTGTTCCTACTTCTCTATGCTTTGCATTGGCCACTTGCAAATCTTCACCAACTTCATCAGGAGGAATGTAATCTTCACTCTTTGCTCTCTTGTTACCCTTTGGCTGAGCTTCATGACTGACACATACTGTCAAAACTACAAACAGAAGGCGAGAGGCAAGCTCTACAGATGCACATGACTCCAGAAATAGTGAGTGTACCATTGTGCGAAGCTCTGCCACTGCAAGATTTTTAGAGGCAGAGCCAAACACATATCTTGTTTTTCTAATTTGTTCCCTTGATGACTCAGGTGGAAATGTTCTCTGGAGAATTGCTTCAACAGTAGCAACAAATATTTTCATGAGACAGGTTTCGGAAGGACTACCACGTGGAAGATACTCAAGAACTTTAAGCAGGGGTATGTACAAGTTCCATGACAAAATGGGAGGTTGCAGAGGTGTTGCAACTATAATTTCAGGAAGATCAACAGCAGAAGAACTTAATGGTATCAAGCCATATGCAGCTTCCCATATGGTACATATCCTCCATTCAACCTCAGGACCATGGGCGCAAAGCATTGATGCAATACCTTGGGCGGTCGCTTCAACAGTGGCTTCTGCTGCAGGTATTTCTTTCTGGTAGAAATTTAAAGAATTATGTATATAGTTAATAGAAAAACATGGCACAGGGTAGTGAAGCAACCAGAATGAAAGCCATAAAGTATGTGTCAAGCATCATTGCCCAAAAACTTACCTGCTTTCTTTCAGATGACATGCAGCCAACCATACGTTCATGTTGCACTTCTATCCCTTCAACTTGTCTTAGTGGTGGGAAGAGTAAAGCAGGTTGTGAAAGTATTCGGAAGAGTAAAGCAGCAGCAGCATCTGCAGCAATTCCTGCTCTCATTGACATTGCAATCCCAATTGCACGTAGGAAATGCAAATGCATCCAATTCCTTGGTAGCTTCACCAATAAAAGAATACCTCAGAACTTTTAATGCTATATATCAACAGCTCTATATACCATTATATCTCTTATGTACAGAAAATTTAACTTGCAAGTTAGTTAAACATCTTGGAAAAAGAGAGAAATTATAATTCATCACATCCAGCATATGGTTCTTTAACATTAGAACGTAGATGACAGGGAACACTCTTCTCTATAGTAAGTAAAGAAGCAGCAATTCAATAATCTGACTTCAGTGCATTGCTCACAGCATTACTGCACATTTAGGATCAAAGGCCTAAAGTTAAGCATCTTGTAAGAGAGTTTTTTTTTTTTTTTTCCCCCACATGAAGAAAGGTGACTATATTGATGCTTTTAGGCAATTGAGAAAAAACGAAATTGTTTGGCAGGAAAAGACGAAAGATTTTTACGGAGAAAAAAACAAAAATTGGTCAACTATACATAATGGAACAAAAACTAATGTGCATAGCACTTCCTCATGTTCATGGCCCAAAGATTATCCTACTTTTCACGGATTTAAAGGCACTTTGAAATACACCTATTCAACAAGTTGATGAGGACCAGCACAGATAAATGAAAAAAGACCATGGAGATTCAAATACCCTCATTCCAGATGCATATTCCTCTGCTGCCCGTAACAATTCCACTAGCTGAACAGCAGCATCAAGTGCATCCGGGGCCCATGATGGAGGAGCTTCCAAGAGTCCAAGTAGAAGTCTCTGTGTCGCACTTGGACTAGCAATGGCATAATACCTAATGCAAAGAAGAAATTAACAACCCCACTGGAATTCTTTTTTACAACAAAAACCATTTAGAAATTACCTATGAAAGAGTCGTGCATAAGGCTCAAGAGCAGGAAGCCCAGCAACAAGATGTTCATCCATTGCTGTTGTAGGGGGTGGAAGCAAAAGTGCAGGAACAGCAGCAGCAGTCAGGGTAGCAGTCTCATAACGAGCTACTTCATCATCACAGACGCTTAATATAACACCAGCACCATTAGCAACTGCCCACCTCGGGGTTGATGGCACTAGTTGGGGATGCTTTCCAGATCCACGAGAAGAAACTAAATAGAAGATATAATTAAGTGATTGTTATTATTGCCCAGTATAAATAAAGTCTACATAGATAATGGTAACTAGCATAGAAATAAGATAAAAGATGACCCATTCAAAATTTTAATTTGAAGAACTTTCACTATTTGTATATTGAAATGAAGCTTTCATCACAATTTAAAGCAATAACAAGAAAGATCTTCACTCCATGTAATAGTTGAAGACAAACATTGAAGCGACCAATGCTCAAAGCTCGCAAACACTCTTTATTGCAGCTAGTTCCACAAAGAGCTCCAAACTGTAGATCTATCTTATTTTCTATAAAGTAGAGTCAATATTTGGATAAATTTATGAAATAAAAAGTTTCTGAAAATATTATTCTTGCCACATGAGCTTCTGTGTAGCCTAACACTTCACAAGAGAATGCATAATTACTGAACCTCGACCATAAAATGCATATGTTAACACCCAGTGTAAATAAAATGCCAATCAAGGACAAACAATTTTATCTATCTTTTTCAGACAATAGGATGCACTTGAGGGAAAAAGACATGGATATAGACCAGATGAGTACAGCTACAGAAAGACAGAAAGAGTAACCTTTTCTTTATATATGCAGGGAAGGCAAAGTTGGCTTTCTATAGTCCAAAATAATTCTCAATTCAACTCCAACTACTTTATGTTAGTTGAGAGAGAACTTTCCAGGCTCAAATCATTCAATCTTGTGATGAATGGAAATTAGATTGCTTTGGTATTCATGCATGTGGAAGCTTTAAAGAGCAACTGTATAAATTGGCGAGAAATGAATTGTTTGCACCCCTCACTGCTTGTGTTGCATATGCACTTCAAAACCAGACCAGAGGATCGATTAGTTGATTCAGGCTGATGTAGCTATTGTGTCACGTTCCTTGATTACCCACTTTGTATCAAAAGAATTCCTCAAAAGCTAGTTAAAACAATGATAGGGGCATCTGTTTAAGAAATAAAGCTCTGGACACAATGTCTTTAGAAAAATAGTATTAGATTAGGAGTTCAACTAAAACTTTTGGAGCTCTGCCAGATAGAAAAGTTGTTAAAAAAAAAAAAAAGATTTCAGATTAATAAGTGAAAATATGTGAATCACTAGAACACATATATGACCACATCAACTCACTGTTTCGCAATTTCTCATCCAATTATGAAATCTCACATGGATTGTGTTAATAGGTATACTAAATATTGCAAATCAGCTTCCATATACACTACCAAAAGGTGACTAAATTATAAGACTAAGAAATTACTATGCATTTACAGAAGCACAGGCAGAATGTAAGTGCAAGAAATAGGGTCAGAAAGTTTTTCTTGCTAATAGACCCAGAAGCTACTAATGCACTAACTTATTCAGTCTTTTTGATGACCATGCACGTTAAAACCCTAACTACATCACACGGATCAAATCAATAAACTTTTTATTTGCTAGTGTCCAATTTAGAAAATCCATACACTGAAAGAAAATACTATTATTTATCTACCGGCCAAAAAATCCATCGAATTGATCAAACATATAAATTTTTTAAGTTAGACACTTTATGAAGTTTCTTTATATTTGTATATTTTAATTTTAGGTTAAAACATAGCACTGGAACTTAAAAGTTTTTCTTTAAGTTGATACTGCAAGTTGACCTATCTCACAATATTTCATCAAACATTGAACTGACTTGGAGTCTTATAACATCTTTTGTCATAAGCTCAGAAAATGATTTAAATCAATCAATCCTTGTTGCACTTTTATTTCCAGTTAGATATATCAACAGACAGTTTCACATGAGTTCCCAACTTCTCTTTTTCTGCAAGATCCGAGTAAGACAGTATGACTCTAAAACTGTTTATAGTATTTTATTAATTATCAATTAAAAAATACTTTAAAGCTCGTCCCACAGTCAACAGAAGGGAGTCACATCTGTAGGACTCCAAAACACAAACTCATTCGATGATGGAAATCTACAAACCTGTTGAAGGTGGCTTGAGTTCTCCAGCTGCATATTTCCCCATAACACCACCACACCTATTGTCAGTCAAGTGTTTCCAATGTCAGGAAAATGAAAGCGAGTTGTAAACAGATGTAGAATTGCTACGTACCACAAAGATATCCTATATGATACGAATTTGATTTTGTTTCTTTTGATACAAGTGGTCCTTCAAACACCAGGATTTCCAACCGGCATGCAATAATAGGCTTCCAATAAAGGGTTATCATTCATGCATGTACAGATTTTAATCATCTTACGTTTATACTGGCTAATAAACCCACCAAAACCAGAACTGCATTGTTAATCGCAATATAAGCCATCAAATAAGCAAGAGACAGAAGACACAAGAGAAAGTGTGGATGACAAAAGTAAGTAAATTCTCTTCTAGACAGAAGACACAAGAGAAAGTGTGGATGACAAAAGTAAGTAAATTCTCTCTAGAAGACAAAGAACCTGCAAATTGACACTGCTAAATCCTATTCCTACCTAAAAGATTTACAATGAGAAGAAACAAACATCCAACCCTTTGCTATGACATCACATATAAGTATTAAAAATAATACAATACAAACTTTGCCAGCAAGACTGAAAAAATATCTTCTAAATCTAGTTTTAAGCCACCATGCATTGGATACCACTTCTCCTAACGAGGAAAAGAACGAAAACCAAGAAAAAAAAGAAAACCAAAGAAAACAATTACATTGGTACACTAAAGAATAGATATCACTGAGCTAGTGGTGAGATGCACCAAGACTATGAATCAACTATCAACCACGTAGACAAGAATACAGAGAGCATCTAAAAATCACATGAACGAAAAAAAATAATAAAGAAAAAGACAACAGTTTACTTGGTCTGGTATTCTTTTCTTCCCTTAGTAACCAAAGTGTGCCCATTTGAAGATTTTTAGTCTGCAAAGGTTGTAAAACCATGCAAATGAATGCAAAAAAGAAGGAACACCAAGTTTCTACATGAACACTAATCAGCATAACTAGAAACTAATAAAGGCATCTCTAGTTTACTTGAGGGGAATTAGAATGTCTTCATGCAGCTACAGCACTTACCAACGGAAGTAGTCACTTCTGATACCTAAGGGAGCAGCGAGCAATATATCAGCAATCCAGGGAGACAATGGCCTCAGTGGTTTCCTGTCGTGTTGTGAAGAAGATGAACTCGGTTCTCCATCTGCATATTTGCTAGTGGAAACAAGTTTGCCACTGTTATTTCCATCTGCATCACTGTCATTATTCTCAACCTTGTAAACTGGACGGTTATAATGAGTTAGGATTCGCAAAATCTCTCCACATGCAAGAGCCCATTGTTCGGAGTACTCATTCTGTAATTTCAGATTTAAAATCATCAGGATTATGCATCCTCAAATATCAGGACACAGTAAGCCTTAGCAGGTAACAACTATGAAATGATTTCCAAAATTTAACCAGGAAACTTCAAGAGTGCATATATTTTAAAATTTACCCAGTAATCCAAATACCTCAGTGCTTGGGCAGACCAGGGAAATGAAAGAAGCAAAAGGAGGGCCGTTCTTATCATACTCCAGCAAACCGTCGATAATGCATGATATAATTGGAAGAATGACAGCATGCCCATGCTCTGGATGGTGAAGTACAAAAGTTGCTGCAGAGCAAAGATCAAAGGCCAAGCGTTTATGTTGCACAAGCAATAAAAGAAGCTTTAGATTCAAGGAATGATAACATGCATTAATGACCTATAATTCTATATAACCAGTACCTAGTACATCATCAAAAAGTCGATTTTCTTCTGATGGATATCGATTCCGGATCAACTGCAAACCAACAACAGCTAAATTTTAGAAACATCTACAGCAAGTTCACTGAATTATTGCACTTTGCGGGATAACAATGCAGAGCAGAGAAAAACTATCAACTTTCTTTTGACAGTTTTCTCAATTAATAGCTCATCAAAGTCAAACACAACAGAAATTACCTCAGCTATATCCTCAGGAAATGCTTCCGATGTAAACTGACCAAAGTACTCAACATAAGCAGTAATTTGAGCCTAGAAAGGGGGAAGAGCTTGAACTAATTAGTAACAATAAAAAGGAAAGTAGAAGAGCCAAATGTTTATTTAGATGAAACATCAAAGGCAATTAAAAAAAATGATTCCAATAAATAGAGTTTTAGCTCTACATTCCAACATGAAGACACAAGAAGCAAATGAGTTTTACTGATTGACAAAATGAATCTTAATGATTAAGAACAGGTCACACTGCAACATCATCTGATTTATTTTAGCTAAATCTTGAGGTGTAGCCTGTCATACGTAACAACCTTTAGTTCCCTGTAAACTTCATTATGATAAGTCATTCCCATTCATTGATTTAGTTACTTGTCTACACCTACAACTAATGTTCTACCCTCTCATGTTGGAGACCTACCCTAGGCAAATTGCATGGCCTGAGTATTTGTTTTATTAAGCAACACATCCAAAGTATCCACACATGATTGTACTAAATTCGAGCCACACAAGCCAATACATATCAGCATCACACGACTACGAGGAGAAGTATATTTTAAGATAGAGATATTATGACATATAACTTAAAAGAGCTTCACTTTCTACTAGTTGATCATCAAGTTTACATCAAAGCAAGGGAAATTTTGTCCTCTTGAAAAGTAACATAATGATTTCAACACTTTTCACAGTTATAACAATTGCCTTCTGGCAATCTTCTTTAAGATCAGTTCAGCTGTAAAATTTTGACAATGATCCTAACTACATGTACAAGAATCCAGTTGTTGACTTCTGTTTTAGCTAGTAAATGTGTTCTTTGACCAATCTAAAGGGAACTGTACAAGCCCACTCATGAGAAATATGCTCAGGAAAAATCCCTATATTGAAACCAAACCCAGGACCCACCCATGATTTTGGATTAAAAGCATTTAGAACTGGTGTAACCCACTGTTAACAATGGAAATTATGCTAAAACTAATTGTTTGAATGATAAAACTCCAAACCCAGATCAGCATCTCTACACTGGAAAACCATGTCCAAGAAAAGGGTCGTAGTGTTTGATTACTTGACCATTGTCTCTTCCCGAATTTAAAGTTTAAGTCTCAATAGATCCATAAAGTACTATAAATTGTGGAGAGAAAGTTAATATGTGCTTCTATTAGGATCACGCATAAGCACAAGTGTAAAATCATTTTCATATGGATAACTCAATTTTTTTTCTGTTTAAAAAGTAAAGTGGCACCAAGATGGAATCATCTATGTATATGGAAAATTTTGGATTATACCAATACATGTTGACAGTAAGGAAAAAAGAACCAAAGATAAATTAAAGGACTAGTTACATATTACAATGTTTCTTTTACAAACAATTAGGATTTTACTTTATTTGATCTTACTCATTTTACTCTAGAATCTTTAACAAGATCCTCAAATTTGATCAAATTGCTTTTCCCCAGTTGCAGGTAATAGAAACAAGAATTTTTTCCCTTCATCAAAATCTCATTATTAGTAATCGACTGAGGAATATATTTCATCTAAATAGGCCATAAAAGATGACTTGCTTATCTGGGTTCTAGAAAGGAGGAATCTTTTCAAGCTTCCATGAGTTAAACAACATGCACCTTCAGAAGCTACAAATGCGTAATAAGACTTGCTTTTTGTATAGGAAACTCTTTAGAAGGCTAACGCTCATCGAATTTATTAAAAAGATTACCCTTTATCTTATGCAATTCAGAAACGTCTTATTCTGTGACTGCAAATTCCATGTGGTTTTGGAGTGAATTCATGAGATCATGGATAGAGATATCAATTACAATCAAAACAGTGACAGATTGCAAAAGAAGAAACACAATAGAGTAATACCACTGACAAGTTCAACACATAAATCAGAAATATCAGAAACATGTCATTAACTTCTATTCAGCAGCTAGACTTTGGCCAAAGAGAACCAGAGACACATTTTTGATTGAGAACACAAAGATGGGGAAAAAAAAATGCCTCATGCCTATGCATGTAAAAAGTAATAAAGAAAGGTACATGTCTTTAATACAACAATTCGCACCTTCCTTTGCTCTGCATCTTGTGGTGGAGGCCAGAACAATGAGGAGAACTGAAGCCCATCTATCCACCTCTCGCATGAAGCCGCCATGTAAATATCTAGACAGTACTTTCTATACTAAAAAAATGTCATCAAGAAGAACAGCCATAAGCCCCCGTTACCAGAACTACCAATCAAGTATCAAAAGACAGTAATTCAACATTTCTCTGAAGTTGAAACAGGGGATACTCCAGATCTTTCGTTCAGTTACTTATAGCACTTGCTCAGCTTAAGCACCAAGATACCCAAAGAAAGATATTATTGCGCAATAAATTTCTCCAGATGAAATTTTTTATTGGCAACTATGACTCTTATCCCTGCGCCAGCACCATCAAACAGAATCTTTTACAAGATTAATCAAATCTTCAACTATCAAGAACAAATAAAATCACCAGATAACGGTAGAAGTCTTCTACATGTAGAAGAAGAAACAGAATTTCTGAAGTTAACAGTATAATAAAATAAAAACAGTAGCAACAGCATCAGGCCAAGCTGGGAAGCATTTTAAAGTAAAACTTATCATAAAAGAGTAGCGATAAAACTTGAGTTATCTTGCTCCAACTAAAGAAGAACATCATAACAACATGCGGTTAACATGTCAAACTCTGAAACAAAGCACTCCTGAAATTCCAGAAACAAACAGCAATCCACAAGTATCATAATCCTTACCTTGTATACAAAATAAATCCACCTCATTTAATTTACCTAAAAAAAAGTGATCTCAACGAATACTAAAAACCAGTCTTGGTATCCAGTCAATCAAATATATAAACACATAGCCAACATATTATCCAAATTACAACATTTATTTCTTATTTTCCAGGAATAACAGAATAATAAAAGAATCTAGAACAAAAGAATATGATTTTCTCACCAGAGAAACTATGAGACTTGTGGAAAAATCTTAAACAGGGGTCATTCCAGCAAAGACACAGTAAAGTATACTCATCCATGCAAAGCAAAGATCAAAACTTTAACATCCTTTTCACTTTTATCACTTTTAACTAAAATCCCATTTCAATTTAGTCCACAAATTCACCAACCACCAATCACTCAAGTGAAAAAAAAATTCAATCTTTAACATTACATAAACACACAAAAAAAACAAAAAAGAATAAAAAATATCTAACAGCAAAACCACATGTCAAGTACCTCTTCACACTTTTCTTGGGGTAAGTATTCAGCTGGAATTTCTTAACAATTCTGGAAATTGAAGGCAAAGGGAAGAACCAACTCTGATAATCTTGTGAAGCTAGAGCAAAACGGTTGAGATTTGCTGTGTTTAGATATTGGGTGGAGAGAGGCTAGAGAGAGAGTGAAGAGAGAGAGGAGATCTTTAGCTGCTCTCTCTTGGTTGCGGACGTGGCAATGATATTTTCCTCATGAACTAGAGGGCCATCTGGCAATTGTTATGGTGGAATTTTTCATGCTGCGGTGGAAAAGATACTATATGATCATGGATGGCCCTCATGGCCATGGGGGGTTCATACATAGGACTCAGGACATGCATGTAGGGTTGTACATCTTGGTACAATGAAAATATGCATGTGATGTGAGAAATTTGCATATGGGCTAGAAAAAGTGTAGGACAAGAAGCTGAATGTGTGAAATTCCGAAAATGGGCTCCACGTGGGTGATTAACAGAAGAATATGCCAAATGGGGTTTGTGGGTGGAATACTTGAATAAAGAAATGGTCTTGTGTGGTGGGTTGTTGGAGATATTTTTGAGGTGGTTTTGACCTAAATCAAGCACAAGAGCTTATATTATGTCTTCCTGTGCCACTTGGTGGCCCCATTAATCAACATTTTTTTCTATTCCTATACAAGAAGGAAGAAAAATGTTTGATCACCATTTTATGTGCAGCACACGGTTTGTTACAATTGAGGAAAATTTACAATTTTGGTGACTTATATTTCACCCAATTTTACTTGAGTCTTGTGAGTATTTGTGACGACCACACCTACTCCTAAGGCGTACCCTAAGATTTAGCACACCGCCTGCCCCACTCTCACCAGAATTCACTTGGTTTTCTAGAACCGATTTTCCAAAATATTATTTATTACACAATCCAAAATATATACACAAATAGATCACATTCGACACGTCAGTACAGTAATAGTTTAACTGAGCCTACAGTTCAAGTACAATACTATTCAAACTACACAAATGATATCCCAAATCCATTCCCACTTTCAATCGCCTACTCTCCTTAAACTTGCCCTGGCCCCTGCTAAGGAAAACAAATAGGAAATAGGGTGAGCGATAAGCTCAGTAAGTCCCAAGAGGGCACACAGATGCATAAAGAGTATGTTCAACAGTAATTCACATTTGAATAAGCAATCGGAAACAAATAGGTCACATATAATGTTAAGGATACAGAGCTCCGAGGAATTCAATCAATTGCAATTCATACTTTTCATTACACTGGAGCCAAATCATAAGTATGTTAACACTCCGTCAACCATTCAAAGGTCCGTAAAACCCCACTTCACTCCAGTCTCTGTCCACCATGTCACCCCCGGCCAGACCCGCACTCCAAGAACAGTGGGATGGTATTACTCGAGTATACCCAGTATGGCCAATTCAGTAACAGTATCAGTACCGAAAGTTCCCTGATCGACTCGACCACGCCCCTGCGGGCTCGACTCGACCAGTTTTCCCAGGATTTGGGCCCAAACAGTTCACGGTATTATATCAAGTAGGAATTTATAATCATGTATAGTCAACAATAGCAATCAATGATACAGTTGAGGACGAGTGTGATAAAATACACACTCGTCTCGTCATATATCACAAAACAATTCAAACAATTGGGGGAGTACGATAAAGTACACACCCGCCCCTTCACACAGTAAAACATTAAAAGGCATGTAGAGATGATTGTGTACGCGTATTAAGTATAACTACACATGCAATTGAAACTTACCTCAGTCGACGGTCACCTTAGACACTTGTCGTTGGCTTGCACCTGAGGGCCTCGCGCGTGCCTGTACAATTATGACTTACATTAATGGTCGTTACCCGATGGCCGACTACCAATAGTAAATTTGACTAGAATATATGACTTAACCATTCGACCAACTCGTTTACCGACCTAATTCCGTTTAGGCTTTGCCGGCACACTGGCACCGGTAAGGTTACTTTCAAAACATGTAACTTCAGCTACAGATGTCAAAAAAGCTATATGATTTCTACCGTTGGAAACTAGATCCAAAATGCAAACAATCATTAGAAAACCATTTTTGCGAGTTTAGTTTGGATGAGAGTTTAAATGGACCGGCAAAGTGCTGCGACTACAATAACTGTAGTGCAGAACACTAAATTTAGATACCTTCTGGGCTTCACTATGGCTCATAGAAAACGAGTTATGGTCCAAATTTTATACCGTTGGAAAGCTCTTCGAATCTAGTTTCTAACGCAACAAACAGAACTCAATTCCGACCTTCCTACACCATGTTATGATCATTTTCTAAGCTAAGGTTGAGCTGACTGCACCTGCAAAATCTTCTTGGCTTAACTTCAACTTATCTTCTTGGTTCCTTTTGTTTACAATCTTACCAAAATCCAACTTATACACCAATACTACTATCAAACACTTGGTAGGCTTCATGATTCAAGCTCAAGCACTAGGTTATTTCTCATGTAAACCATGCCAAGATTTAGTTAAATTTCACACAATCAAGTTTCAATCTTTCATTTAAGCAACAATCCAACTAAAATCATTTCACATAACCTTAAATTATAAACATAAGTAAGAGATTAGGGCATGAAGTTTCTTATACCTTTATGTACTTGGTGTTTGAGCACAATAAGCCAACAAGAAGATGCATCAAAGCTTCAAATCACTTCCACAAGTTGGATTTTCTAGGGTTTCTAGGTTGGTCGGACTAATTCTTGATTTTCCCTCAATTTTTCTTCAAATTTTAGGCTAAGAAATGAAACTCTTTCTCTCTCTTTTTCTCCCCAAATTTCGGCCAACACAAGGAGTTTTAAGGCCATTGTTTAGTTTTTTAATTAAGCTTCTTGATACTTAAAGAAAGTTCAAGAAGTCAAAGAAGCAAAGTATGACTTTACTTTCTTAATTTCCAATCAAAACTCACCATTTGGCTCTTATTCATGTGAAAATACCTCTTGCAAGACTTTTCCTTATAATTGAGCAAATAAAATGAATTGTATTAAAAGAAATTCCACGAATTACTAAAATCATACTACATTTTCTGTAAATTAACTATAATAGCAATAATTGTTATGAAATCCATTTTTTTTAACTTTAAAAATGTGCATTTGACACATAATACTTCTAAAGTCACTAAAAGTGAATAATAAAGTGAAAGTCATATATTATAAATTTTATTTATTTATTAATCCATTTCTATTATTACCCTCTTTTTTTTTTTTTTAGGGATCTTACAGTATTGGTGTTATGACATTTAGTCATCATCTTCTGCTAGGTCTGTGTCATTAGTGGCCACTTTGTAAGGAAAATTTTTGAAGAAATGGAATTGACATAATGATAACAAATGCCAATTTTTGTGAGCGGAATTGACAATGCAATTTGTTAGTGCCAATTGCCAAATCATTTTGGTCGGTTCATTTTGATGCGACCAAGAATTTTACTAATTTGAAATGAGTCACGCTTATCTTATATTTTATCCCAGTCTTTTTTCATTCTCTTTGTCTAAATAAGAGTATAAGATTATGATTGAAACCTACAATAGTGAGATGATTATATATAGCTCATATTCAAACAACATTCCCACACAAATAGTGAAAACAACCTCCAACATATAATAAAAACAATAACCAATATATAATGAGAGAAAATAGTAACCTATCTATTTGGGTTGGGATTCAAACTCTTGAGATCAATAACAGTGAAAGAGCCTTAATGATGACTTCTTGATCAATTTTTCTTCTCCAATCTTTGTTGAATGAGAATGGTAAAATGGTTTCATCGTCATTTTCCATTTTGACTTTTAGCAAACACGTTAAATAAGAAGGCAAAAAGAGCTCAATGTCCTCAATTGGCAACAATTTTGGTTGAAGAACCAAAGACAAATAGGTACAAAAAGCGAAGGGCCAAAATTGTAATTTTTAGTTGAAGTGGACAAATTAACCAAAGTCGGTTGATTAGAGCAACGGCTGCTAAAATTAAGTGGTTCAAGTGCAACTGGTTTTACTCAATATCTTACCCTAATGGTGTACTATCATTGTAACCTCTCTTTTTTCCGCTCCATTGGAACAGTAAGTCAATATACTTGAAAAGTTGAGACTAGCTTGGTTGATTTCATTGAGTTTTTAGCCTATAACAACATTTTTTGGGTTTCGAACTAATAGTGAGACTATTACAAAATTTAAAGTTAATTCAGTATTAAAACTTGTTCCATTCTTCGCAAACAATTCATCAAAGTAAGTGTGCAATCAAAACTTGTTTTGCATGATTGTATATCAAAAGAAATGTAACTCAAATACTCAGAATGTACTGGAAAATCAAAGTACATAAGAACAATAAGAGATTGGTTCAATCGATTTCATATTACCTGCATTATTTATCTATTTTAAATAATTTTGATTTTTTTACACATTCTGATTTGATTTTTGAACTTTATAGAAAACTTATTTTAGCATATTTGAAATTTTCTCCAGCTCTATTAAGACATTTACTCATCCAGTCTTGCCTGATTTGTATCATAAGTCAAAACTAATAAAAATTTTCAAAATGACATTGAAATATGATAGACAAGATTAATTTTTATACGAGGAATAGACAATCAATTCATTGGTTCTACTCGGTTGAGATGATCCCTTCTTCTTCCTGCTCCAATCTTTGTTGAATAAGAATGCAAAAGGTCACTTCATCAATTTCAAATTTGACTTCTAGCATGCAAGTTAAGCAAGAAGGTAAAAGGAATTCAACGTCCTCAATTAGTAGAATTTCATAAGCTCTGAGGGGTTCAATGTCTTGACGGAAACAAATAGACGACCAAAGTAAACTAGCTGCAAAAGTAGGGGGCAAAATTTAAAATTTTTCTTGAAGTGAACAAATTGACCAAATTGGCTTTGATGAGAGCAATTCCGCATTAACCCGGAGAACGTAGTGCCATCTGTGCATCCATGCCTGCTTATCAGGCAGCATTCACAGTGGAACTTAATTTGTCTCCTACTTCTGCTCAAGATTAAAACTTGTTCCATTCTTCTTAAAGAATTTATGCAAAGAAAGTATACAGCTAAAAATTCTTTTGCATGAAATTGCATAAAATGTGAAATGAAACTCAGGTGTTCAGAATATAGTTGAAATTTGTAATATGAAAGAAGAGTACAAGATCGGTTCAACCGATTTTACCTTGGTAGCATTATCAATTGGTTTTAGATAACTTTCATTTATTCTCTTGCACTTTCAAACGTGATATATTTCAGCTTTCATAAGTTCTGTAACATTTGAAGTTAATTTTTTTTTTTTGTTTGGAAAGTCATTTTTTCTTGAGAAAATTTCAAGTTTTCCGTAGACACATTTTTCAATTATTTTTTTCATCTCATATACATCAAATTGTTAGGGTATATTTTCCTATAAAGACTCCAAAAAATAGCAATCCAAACGGAGTGATTACATATTTCTTCCTCTTATCCATTTCTCCATAATAAAAATGCTACTAATAAAAGGGTCTGCTCGGAGAAATTGTGGTGGAGCTTAATACAACTAATTATTTGATTCTTATTCTCCAAATCTAGTTTTATCTGTCTTCTCTCATTACTGACCAAGAAAAATTTCAGACAAGACCCGAAACCCTGCGATTCGAAGACAGGTGTAATAGTTCGGTTGCAGGAAGTATGCTATGCGGAGAAGTGAGAACATACACAGGCATAGTCGAAAAATAACGGGCAGTCCAGTCAGAGACTGCCCGGAGAGCATCCAAGGACGAAAACTCGAACAAGTTAAATAATCAGTGGCTGAGAGTGAACGGGTAGGTATTTCGGGCAAGATAGAAATATCTGGTGGAAGACACACCTCTCAGCATCTCCCCCTTGGCTCAAAATTCTATCTTCTTCTTCTTCTACTATTCTATGGAAGGAAACAAAGATATTTAAGCCAGCTTTGTGTTTGGACCGACCATGCAGGGGCCGTGACCAATAGCAGCAAAGCAATTGATTTAAGGCAGTGACATTTGTTTAGGAAGCTTTCAACTTTCAACACTTTGCCTAGCTGTTTTAGACCATACGTGGCTCAACCATATGGGAGATTTATATCTTCTCTTGTTTTCTTGGGCATTATTATTCTATAATAATAATAATAATAATATGACATGATGTGCTCCCACTTGCCCATGTCTTTGTGGGGTCTATCTTTTTCATGGGGGTTGGCTACTTTGGCATGGATCATATAATGATGATATGGGATGTGAGAACAAAGCATGCATGCCATGGTTATCCTTTTTGCGGGCTATTGCACTTTGCACGTATCAGTCACGAAAAACAAAATGATACTTCACACAAGATAGGAGATGAAAGGTTAATGTAATTTAAGTTTCTTTTCTTTTTTTTTTTTGGTGTTTGATAGTTAGAAAAAATTGGCATTGGCTTGTTAAATAATGCTATTTTAAGAGAGAAATAATTCACTAAGCGATGTTTAGAAAGACACGATTAAAATTTGAAAATCACGTGACTGTTATTTTCTAACTCCCTTGCAAATTTCCTTATCATGGCATAAGATAGGGATGGAGTTTGAGTTCCTTTTCTTTTATCATATATGAAATTCGCCCCTTATGTATAGAAAAGAAATCTTTTTATGTAGGTGAGATGTAATTTAATAAATAATGCCATTCACTAATCAGATATCAAAATATGTACATCTTTGCAGGTTGTTACACTTCATTGACTTTTGTAAAAGTCAATATTTTAAGAATACATTTTGCAATCACAACCCATCTTGGAGTCTAGATTTGTGTAAAATAATGCAATTTTTCTCTTATCTAATTTTATTTTCCAAAGTGATTATTTTTAATTTTTTTTATTGTCATTGTCAAATTACCCATGTCAATTTAACATGCATTCACATGAAATAGTAAAGTAGTACCTGAGAAGATTTTCGAGATATTCCCTTTTCTAGTCTACTAAAATTTTAAGTACTTATTTGGGTTGCTATTTTCTCAAATTTTTATAGAAAAATATACTAGGTAATTGAGAAATGCGTTCACAGAAAAGGTAATTTTTTTTTGGAGGAAAAATAGCAATTCAAATAAGGTCTAATGGTTCTTTTTCAGTGTAAACCAATAAGGCATGTGAAACATTGTCAACCCCCACTAAGGAGTCGCACAAAGTGCAATCCATATCCTCATAGCTATAAGAAGCACAAGTTGACTAACATATTAACAAAAACATATTACTATTGGTAATGATAAGAGCTAGAATTCATTCCAAAGTGGTAGAGAATTTTAATGTCAAGTGGCACTTTTCCCTGCAAGCAACTTTGTTCCTTCTTCACAACTGGCAAATGTCAAGAAACGTGTTTTCACCAAAATAAGAACTAGATAATCTAACAAAAGCAATCATTTAATTCCTAGACCCTGTCATATTTCCTTTTTTCTTTTCTTGGTTAGAGGATAATTTTCTTAGCTAGACGAAAGTGTTGTAGTTCAAGAAATAGTCCAATATTCTTTTGTTGTGATTTATCATTCCAAATTTCATAATTGTGATGATTTGTCATCATCTAGGTATGTGATGGCATCTTGCACAAAATCCCATGTTATATTATTATGATGCTTTCTCAAAAGAGTATAAGCATCTTTTTTTATTAGATTAATTAATTGGAGGAATCCAACCCCAGGGAACTAGCTTATTGAATCATCTGAAGTTGGAACTTTTTCATGAGCCAAGGAACGTAAGACAGGTATTCAAGAAGAACAATCTAGAATGATGCAACTTCAGGAAGAAAGGCCAAAGAAGAGGTGAAAAAGTCGGCAGGAAATCGACGTAATTAGCGATAACAGTTCAAAGGTGGTCGGTGTAAACCACCAATGGCGATCAAACCTTTATCCGGGGTGCTGACGCATGATAGCATTATTGCTTAGCTTAATCAACCAAATTAATTACTAAATCATGGCTTTCTACTTTAAGACAATAATTAAGAATTATTGTACACAAGTCAAAGGGAAATAGTAAGGGCAGTTTTGTTAGTGGGCATCGATTTTCAATTGACATTTGACATAGACTTTCAAGCTTGGTCTTGAAAGCTGAAACCAATGAGTCAATATGATAACCTCCTTTTTTATTCTTTTTGTGTGTTTTATTTTCTCAACCAATGGTAACTTGACAAGCGAGGACACGTTTTGGAGGACTGAAGAGCAAGGAAAATTCTATACAACTTCACGGAAAGAAACAGCTTAAAGGATAATCCATCTTTTGATTTTAGGAATTTTTATGTTTGTGTTTATCAATTAGTAATGTCGTGTACTCGCTTTTTATAAGTGAACCCAAAGAAGAATTAGTGTAGAATTTTGATTCGAGTATTACCAAACTCGAATTTGATGAACTTTTAATGTAGAATCTTGAGTTCGAGTTCAAATTTAAATTCGAACCTACTTGAGTTTTTAAAAAATTAATTATTTTATTTTTTTAAATGAATAAAATAATATTTTTCCTTAATAAATAATAAGAATATTAGGAATATATATGTAATATTACTATATATATATGTATATGTATATGTGTATATATGTATGTATGCATGTATATGTGTGTGTGTATCAGAGTCGGTTCACAAGTTAATGAATTGGGTGTCTCTATATTCGACTTGAATCCGACGACTTGACTTGGTTAGTTTGAATTCAATTCAAACTCAATGTTGACCGAGTTCGAATCAAGTTTTGATTGAGTCGGCTCGTGAGTGGCTCGATCGTTTGGAACTCTAATCTACTATGTTTGTTTGGGCAATGCTATTTAGATTAATTGCATTAGATTCATACTAAATAGTAATTGGAATTCTGATGGAAGGGATGTAATTATACCAAAAGAAAAGCCAAAAAAATAAAAATAAGAATTGCATTATAGACTTAACCCCACAAAAATGTTTTAAAAATTCCATCAAATAATGGTTTTTTTGAAAGTTATAATATTTGAAGTTAGTTATTTTGCTAAGATGCATTTAGATAGTTATCTTAGCAATTCATGTATCTGGTAAAGTAAAATTTGATTTTTATAAGATAAATTATAAAGTATATAAAGAAAAAAGTGACAAAAATTATTTCTTCCAAATCCCCATCTCTCTCTTTATATGTAACTAGTGGGTGAAGCACCCTATCTGTGTGCATATTTTAGAGAAAGATAAATAATGAAAAATATATAATAACAAATTAGCTGTAGTAAAAAAAAAATCATGAGATTTTCTAATTTTTGTTTAAAGTTAGTAGGAAGACATGGGATAGATATAGTGATAGTAAATAAGTATAGTAGTAACAGTTATGTAAACATGGTTGTATATCATCATATTGTGTAATGGTAAAATTGAAAAAACAAATAATGACAGATTTTTCTAATAGCAAACCTGTTGCTCATGCTTTATATATATAAAGATATGGACATTGGTATTATAGAAAATTTTCTACACAATTAGTACTGGATGCATATTACTGTATTAGGAAATACATATCAATTTTAACTATCTTTTATATAAATAGTTTTTTTCACCCTCTTGGCCATATATTTCGATGCCTAACTGCCTATTCTTCCAAAAAAAAAGAGGAAAATCTCGTTCAAAGATGTAACTCCTTGTTGCCTATTTTAGTTTTTGTCAGTGGGATTGGATTTCTGGGCTAGCTGAATGATGGACTGGAAACCTGGGCTGGACTAAGCATCTGTATACATGCTGGCTTCTTACCACACTCTTGTGGGCTAGCTGAATGATGATACAAACTGGACTCACGTAACATCAACATTGAAATGAGGGCCTATAACTGATGCAGAGGCTCTCCACGTCAGTTTATAGGCCGATATTCTACATTGTGGGAAATCAGTCATTGGAAATTCTTCCTTTATTTCTTTGGGAGATATTTTTTTGGCAGAAGAAAAGTGAAATTTAAGAAGCGAGATGAGGTGAAGGTAGGGGTGGGCACGGGTCGGGTACCCGCCCCTAATGGAATTTGGCTGACCCAACCCTAACCTATTGGGTCAGCAAATTTTCGATCCTAACCCGCCCCGCATGCTCTCGGGTACCCAATCCTCGGGTACTGGCAAAAAACGAGTCGGGATATAGGGTACCAGCCCCTAAATTTCAATTTTCTAAATGACCACATTTTATTAAAGATTTAACAGTCTAAAATCAATCA
This sequence comes from Gardenia jasminoides, assembly GCA_013103745.1. NCBI lineage: Eukaryota > Viridiplantae > Streptophyta > Magnoliopsida > Gentianales > Rubiaceae > Gardenia > Gardenia jasminoides. The sequence continues at coordinate 531,033 of CM023102.1, read as the reverse complement.
ATTTCAACAATCCAAGATCCAACATATTTCGTCAAAGATTTAACAATCCAAAATCAACACATTTCAAAGTCCACACATCAATATTCTATCACACATTTCATCCAACAATCAAACCAGTCTCTCAACTCTCAAGTATTCAATACAAATTATTACAATATGTAATAGACAAAATAAAGTTTCGTTACACTTTTGAATACAATTTAAGTTGAAAAGTTTTGATTGTAGGTGCTTAATTACAGAGAAAAGTCAAACAACCACACCAACCCAATATATACTACCACTACTACTAGTCTATAAAAATGAATCGCTAATATGATAATTTAAAAAAAATAAAAATGTCCCTGAAACTAATAGTAATAACAAAATTCTGATCTAACCCCCAACAAATTCTAATCTAAAAATGGCCACTTCGGAGCATTAGGTTGAATCAAAAGTTTGAAAATAAATGAGAGATAGTAGATGATAAATTACCTTAAAGCAGTCTTTTCATGTTACACTTGATAAGAAAGTTGAAGAAAGAGGAGGACACTAGGTTGAACTTTTGTTAGAATTTCAACGGTGGTCGTCGGTCATATTTTGGAGAGAAAAAGGTGGAGATTTGGAGTTGGGGGCGGAGTGAAGATAAGAATCGAATGTATTATTACTATTTGGATTTTCAATTAGGGTTAAAACTCAGGGATAATTTCAGAAACCTCCCATGAGGTTTATAGTAATATCACTTGGTACCCCTCAACTTTGAAAAATCTCATCTACCTCCCTTATTTTCAACTTTTTGTAACATTACTAACCCATTTTAAAAAATATTATTAAAAAACTCATATTTGGAGAGAGCAAATGTTTTCATGCCAAAATTACCCTTATGTTATCCTATTGTTTTTCTAAGAGTGAAGATCTATTTTAAAAACTTGAAAATAAAGACAAACAGAGTGAAAATATAATTATAATAGAATAAATTATACCAGTAAGTGTTTTGAAGTTATAAAAGATTATTACTTAAAAGTATGTTTAAGATGTTTCAAGTTGGAAAAAATATTTCATTCCCTATAGAGTGTTTTGATTAATTTAAGGAGTTTAAAAAATTAAGAAATTTAAACTTTCTGCATTTTTTGTATAGACTGATGAATTGAATATTAGAAAACAATGTCTAAATTATGTTTATAAACTCAATTGAGGTATTTTCAAAAACATAAAAGTAATTTTCTTTATTATAGAATATTTTTTGATGAATTTAGAAATTTGTAAATTGTTTATAATTTTTTTAATGTCCTAACATTCTGTCTAAATTGATGACGTAGAAAAAGAGAGAGATAAATTATGAACAATGCATTTAGGAATTTATTTAGGTATTTTCAAAGTGTAAAATGTTCTAATTATAACTTTTTTTTTTCCATTTCTTGAATCATTCAAAAATTATCCTAAATTTCGGATCGGGTTGACCGGGTTTTCTAGTCGGTAGGTTTTTTTGCCCACCCCTAGATGAAGGAAGGGAGACGAGATGAGTGAAATTCTTCCTATTTAAACTTGCTAGTGTAAACAAAAAAAAAAAAAAATACACACACACACACGTATTCTAAGAGTGTATAAAAAAATTGTTCTTTCTTCTTTTTCCATAAGTTCACATTGATTTAAATTTACCAACATATATTTACTTGTTTTAAAATCATCCAAATATCTTTACATTGTTAGGATGAAGTAAATACTCCCTCGAATGAGTGTCTATAGATATCATTCAATAAAATATATACTGCACGCCACCTCACTTTGTTAAAATTCTCAAAATATAAACATTGAGATAAAATCTTGCAATCCTTAGAAAAATTCTTATGATGCACAGTCATAGATGAAAAAGAATGATTTTGAGCAAAATATAGCAATAGAATGGTAAACATATCATGTTCTTTTAGAAAAGATATGTACATAATTTTGTAATGGTGAAGTATTTTAATAGATCTGGTCTACATGCTTTATAATTCCAAATATTTGTGTTATAATTCCAAATCAGTAATAATATTAATTTTAGAGCCATGCCAAATTTTAAATTGGAAGGAAGCCTCGAAAGTCAAAAAAATTTTTTTTTTTGGCCGATAAGAAAAATAAATCAGGTCAAAAACGTAATCCGAAAGCACAGCACCTCTCCTCACGTGCCGCTCACGTTTCCTCCTCCACTTTTTCAATAAGAAAATCTCCCGTGCCGCTTACTGGTTGCCGGTCACTAGCCTTCTTCTTCAACTCCGTTCTGTCACTCCATCAGATCAGAAGCATTTCTTTTTTCCTTTCCGGGTTTCAAATGAAAAGATGAAGCTGATCGTCGTCACTCTTTCTCTTCTCTTTCTCTCTCTGCGTTTGTCCTCTCTCTTCCATCTCGCCATCGCTAAAGGCGGCTTCTCAGCTATAATTTCTCAGGTAACCAAAAAAAAAGGTCTTGAATTTTTGCCTGAATTTCTCCAGATTTTAAGCTTCAATGAATTCTTTTTACTGCGTTTGCTTTGATTTAATGAGAATCTTGCCTTTACTGATTCAAGGAGTTTTAGTTGTTAAAGAATTTTGACTTTTTAGAGTTGAAAATGTGGGAATTAATGAGTAGTAGTAGTAATTATTGTGGCTTTAGGTAATTTTTCTTCAATTGGCTTGGGATAATTGCATTACGTCTCTTATGAAATAAAGAAATTTTCTTTATTCTATTATCGGAAGGAAATTCAATGTGTAGCGAAGTTTTCATAATTTTGGTTTGAGGAGTTGTGATTAGTGATGAAATTCAATGTGTAGAAAAGTTTAATCCTTGTGGACAGGTTTTATTGTTTGAATGCGAAACTTGATTAATCTTTGTGTTTTGGTAGGTTTGGATGATAGTAGATATGTCGGCTCAGCAAGGCATTTATTTGAGGAAAAGAAGTTCTCAATGCAAGAGCATATCAAAAGACTGTACTGTCAAAAAACTCATAATATTGCTTTCTTAATGTCTTAATTATGTGTTGCACGATTGACAATTAAGATTAGAACACTGTTTGATTTGCAGTGACAAGTTGGCTGAAGGGTACATGAGTAATGCTGAGCTGGAGAAGGCCATCAAGGCATTTAACCAAAGGTGTAGTAGCATATCCAGAGTTTACAGGTAAGTGTGTTACATGAGCTAATTCTGTTGTAGAAGCCACTCAGGCGAAACTTATTTTGTTTAGGGATTAATTTTCCTACCTACACTGACAGTGTAAATATTTGTAGGCAACTAGGTTTATATAGATGCATGAGACATGGATAAGATGAGGATTTTAATTTTGAGCATAGATTATGTGTCATGCATGTAGACTTGCTTGTGTAAGAAATCTTTACACTTCCAGTGTGGACCTTCAATGAGCCTTGCATTTTCTTCTCAGTTGGAATAGTATTTAATTTGGTCACCTTTGTGAAAATGCAGATTTTATATTCCATAGAAGCATCTCATAGTAGGAGTAGACTAGGTAGTTACTCTTGCAGGGAATTTAATTTGAAATAGTGGTCACCAAAAACTTGCATGATACTGCTTAGAACATGATGCTGAATATATAATTCGGAAATAATCTTTTTTCTTTCTGAAATGGTGATTTATATGCCTGACTTATTGTGGTTCTCTCTTTGAGGGATCTTTTGAATCTACGATCAGTATTGGGGAGAGTGTTTTAGGAGTTCCACTGGTAATATTTCTACTCCTAGATTCTTTCCCATGTTTAAATTCTGCTCTTTACTTGGATTACACTCCTTTGACTTCACTGATGCTTTACTGGCCTTCACTGACTTCAGTGGGTAATTGAAATTTCTGACAAGCCGGGCAAGGATGAACCTGAACCTGCGTTCAAGGTATGAATTTCTTTCATGAATGTATACTCTACAGCAAAAAAATAAAAACACTACTTTTCCTATGAGAAAACATGGAAACTTAATGGAAAATGAAGTTAAAATTTAGCTGTCTAGTGGCAGAGGCAGTAAACTTGTGGTAAGGACCTTCTCATTTATTTGAGATAGTCATTACTTACTCAAGTGAGCTATATGCCATGCTTATTTACTCCTCTAAGTGCTTATTAAAAGACCTTGTCCTCTTCAACAGCTGCTCTTCTGTGATGTTAAATTGGGAAGCAAGACTGGACTAAACGCTTCTGATCTTGTTTCATTTGATCTAATGATTAAAGTATATGGTTTCCTGGATGAAATGCATGATCCAGAAGATAATGCCTTTGCATTGGATTGTTACACATGAAGAACTCCAAAAGTTTTCTCCTGGCTCAAATTAGCTGTTTATGGTACAATTTTGGTCAAAACCTCCTAAACTGGGTTGATGTAGCCATTTCTTCAGCATTTTCATTTGGTGGACATTAAACGATCAAATTTGTTGTTTAAGGCTTTGAAAAACTTTAGTTGTTGCTGTTGAATGACCACTTACTCAAAAGCTTAGTTACTTGTACATTTTAACATGTTCTTGCACATGCGAATTAAAGTGCTCTTGACTCACTGAACATGAGCATGTAAGAGAATTACATGATAGCTTATTTAATAATGGGAAATCAGGGGGAGAAGTTCTTTATGGGGGAGCTTGTTTGGCTTGAGTTAGGGGTGCAAGTTTGGGAGCAGAGTAAGAGAAATGTTCATGAAGTGATAATACTAATACCTTAGTTTTAGTATTACCTTAGTTTTAGTGTTTACTCTTCAGTTTTTCCTTTTTCTTTGTTTCCTAACTTCGTTGGATGATTTGTATTGTCATTTTGGTCATTCTCCTGCAAAAGAGTAGGTGAGGATGGGTTACCTCCCTCTTCTGTTTCCTTCTAAAAACGAAAAAATCCATCTGATTGCATGTTGATGCTCATTCAAGGCTGACCTCCTTAAACTCCCATGTTGAACTTTTATTGGATTTACTTGTCTTTGAGGAGATAGTTTGTGCCAAAGAATAACTTAGAAGAACTCATATACTTTTAATTTGTGTTATTTCTACTCTTGTAAATCTCCAATGGAAACAAGAGCTATCAATTTCTTCGTCTCCTTCTTTTCATCCGCAATTTGCTTTTTGTTTCTGTTCTCCCCCCCAACCCCCATCCCTTAGTTTACCCTGCAATTGGGATAATTTTCAGTAGTCTTCTTTGCATTCATAGATGATATGGTTGTTTGGCGATTAATTTGCTCAATAGTGCTCACTTTGCAGTTGATTGGAAATGTACATGGGGATGAACCTGTTGGTCGTGAGCTTCTCTTACTTTTAGCAAATTGGCTTTGTGACAACTATATGCAGCACCCTTTGGTAATTGCGTTTACTTCACATGTAGCCATGTTATTACTATAGTTAACTTTAGCTGACATATATTTTTTTGACCCAACTTTTTTTTTTTTGGTTTAATTTCTGCCTCCATCCACCCCATTAATGACCCTACCTTTAAGTGCATAGCAATCTCTCTGAATATCCTTTTTGAAGTTGCTAACATCTTGTGAATTTTGTTTTCTTCAAACCCACATATGTTGAATAAAGGCGATAACAGGACAGATTAAACTTTAATCTTTCTAATACCACATTGAAACATCATTTTATCCGTGTGGAGTTACCCTTCTTTTTGTCTTGCTTAATTCCATAATTTACTCTTTTTATCGATATTTATGATGCTTTTCTGGACTGTGAAATTTTCTCTCAAGCTTTTGCAATTATTAGTTTCCATGTTTTCTACAGAGTGATGTTGCTTCTGAAAGCTTCTTATGAGCATTTTGCGATTGAATGTTTAACTTTTTATATACAGGCTACTTTGATTGTGAATAATGTTCACCTCCACATACTTCCATCCCTTAATCCGGATGGGTTTCAATCAAGGTTGCGTGGGAATGCAAACAATGTAGACCTAAATCGTGATTTTCCAGACCAGGTATCTTGCAGCACTAGTTATCTTAGGACATATGTATTCTCCAACTATAAACTGAATATAACTTAGTTATCTAGAATTGGATGGTGTGGAATTGAAGTCCTAATGGGAGCAAGTGGTGCAACGTAAACTCTATATAAGAGCAGAGAAATTTCAGATGCATAATTTCCATTTTTTTTGGTTTGATATATCTCAAGTGAGCACCCCTTTTTCTGCATGCTTATCTATAACAAGGTATTACTTTCGGGAAAAAGTACTCAAAAGAATAATCAACTTGTGAAAATACTAAGAATCTTATGCAGAAACTTTGAGGTAACGACTGAGATGGCAATGTAAAATATGAGTTACTATACACTGGCATTTTGATTAAGAATGAGCTACCGGGTAAAGGAAATTAATGGAAAGTATGAAAAAGGAAAATTTTATTGTCCCCCTATCTATATTTTTCCTTCCGTGATGTTTATTATCCAGGTCTAACTTTGAATAGAAAGTGTGGCAATCGATGAAGAGAAGTGTGCTCAATATCACATTACTAGATACAAACTGCTGCTCATTACTAGATAAATCTATCCTTTATTGCCACTGCTTAAAGTACCACCTAATAAGATGGCCATAATATGCTTCTAGGAAAAAATTTCAGGCATGATTCTGGGATGTAAATTTAGTGATTTGTTTCCATGTAATATCACACCTGCGTCACAATTTTTCTCACTATGAGACCTTTTCCTCCTCCAACCTGTGAGTTCAGTATTTGGCTACTGTTTGGATTTAAATAATAAGGTTAAAAGTTTTCCTTTCCATAAAGTTGCTAGTAAATGTATTGAGACTATGTTTGTCATAGTGTTACTTTTATGCTTTGGAATGAGCTATTCTCCATATGAGGTTAGCTTTTTGGTAACAAAATTGTTTCTACAACAATGTCTGCTTTATTCAGTCCTATTTGTAGAATGACTCGTTTACAAGCATTCACTGACATGAAATGACATAGTTCTTTCACATGAATGATGACCTGGGCATGCGACAACCTGAAACAAAAGCAGTTATGAGTTGGTTGGAAAAAATACATTTCACAGCATCCGCCACTCTGCATGGGGTAATGTATCTCTCTGTTGCATACTGCCAAAGTATCTTAACTTCTTGGTATGTGAACTGTGCCTATTGTGACAAGGAAGAGTTGCAAATAGAAGCAAACAGAGATCTCAATAGCTCTTAAGCAGATCAAAAAGAATATTTCTTTGATAATCTTCTCTTAGTTTATTCTTCTGTAGTTCAGCAGGAAGTTTCCTATCCTCTCACCCTTCTTGCTCTCTCCTCCTATGTGGCATTTGTCTTGTATTTTTCCCTTTCATTTTCCTTTTCTGGTTGAAATTCTATTTTTTGAGCTTGATTCTTGAAAACTAGGACTCCTAATTTTAACATAAATTTTTTTCATGTTCCAAGTTGCAGAAGTGTCCAATGAAAGGAATTTTAATTTAACACAACTTTTCTTGACAGATTATTCATGTGTTTTTTGCTTTTTCTGTATTCACTCATCGACTTTGTCTCTCAAAATTAAAAGAGGATGTGTTGATGTTTTTGTCAATGATTCTGCTGAATGGTTGCGTGTGCCAAGTTGCGTGATAAAATAAAATCATATGAGTTTCTCTTTCACCTAATTACTCTATACTACAAGGTCTAACTGGTCATGCCATTCATTGTACTAGACGATTCAAACCACTGCTTATTTGCTTTTTCCTTTTAATAAGTGACTACTGCATGTATACTTTGAAGCAGCTCCTTGAGTTGAGAAGGCTTAAGTTATTTGGATGCAGATATGATCAACCATGCTTGATAAGCTAATTAGTCTTTTACTGTACAGGGAGCACTTGTTGCTAATTATCCATGGGATGGAACTACAGATGAAAAGTGAGAATTCTATATTTTGATTCCGCCTTGAATTTATTCAGCATTTGATTGAGTTATTATGGAGACATGGAATTTCTATGAATCATTCTAGTTGCATGTCTTTTTTTCTGTGGAAATTAAGAATCCTCATATCACAATATAATTTTTCTCCTGCTGGCAGCATTAGTTTCTTGGGAAATTAAGTTAGTTTTCTGAAATAGGTTTCGTGTCCGATTGTGGTGTATGGACAACCCTTGATAAATTGATGAGAGTGACCTTGCTTCCAGGTGATATGATTTGACTATGTAAATTCTTGGGTAAAGCGCATGGTAACCCACTAAACTTTTTCCGAATTCTCGTCAAAACCATTAAACTTCTATTTGTGTCAACTAGGGCACTAAACTATTGAAAAAGTTTAATCAACCCATTTTGCCCGATTGTTTGATTCAAATTAGATGAAATTGTATTCACACGAGACTAATGTCCATTTTTTGGGGGCAAAAATGATATTTCTTTCTATTCAACCCTATAATCGATCAAAATACATTGAGTGGATTTAGAAAGAAAGAAATGAGTTAGGTTGGTGAGATTGAGGATTTTTGATCGCTTGTGGAAATGGATGAGAAGGGATATTATTTTTGTCCCTAGAAAGTGCGCACGTATCTCACGTAAGTATAATTTTGTCTAATTTAACCGGACAATTTGATGGAATGGGCTGATTGAAACTTTTTCAAAAGTTTAGTGGGCTAATTGATACAAAAAGGGTTTTAATGGTTTCTTTGAGAATCTGGAAAATTTTGATTGGCTAATTGACACAAAAAAGAGTTACAATGATTTTTGTGAGAATCTAGAAAAGTTCGATGGCCTATAGTTCACTTTACCCTAAATTCTTTTTTGTTATCATGACCTGACCACCATTGGGATATGGATTGGTTGCTGGACTTTTAATTTTTTTCTCATTTGGAGAATGCGTTTACCATAGCTGGAGCAGTTCATTTGAATTTCGATTAAGTCAGTTAATCATGTTTCTAACTGGCACCTATCTTCTAGAATAAATCATGGTATATTTGCTGGTTGACTTTTGTTGATAGTTGAGTAATTCAACACTTCAGTCACCGGAGCCGTGGTGGTGGGTTGTGTGATCGAATCCACTGCCGATGTGAGGGCTGTGTTGGTGGGCGATCTGTAAGTGCCTCTATAAGCGACCTATGGTCCCTAAAGCCTGCCCTGACCCGTGGTGGTGACCGGGGCCGAACCTACCCAAACTTTTAATTACCAAAAAAAAAAACTTCAGTCACCTGTTTGTGCAAAGATTTATTTATTTATTTATTTATTTTTGCATACTACTATAGAATCGCTGATCTTTTGCCTTTAATCCATGGACCCTGGAAAATGGGACTTTGCATTTTACATGTTTGCAGTACCTGCAGTTATGTTTATCAATTGTTTCTCTCAGACTTTCTTGTCAATCTGGATCATCTCAGGAAGCACTACTATGCATGCCCTGATGACAAAACATTCAGATTCATGGCAAATTTATACAGTAATTCACACCATAATATGTCTTTAAGCAAGGAATTTCCTGGGGGAATAACGAATGGAGCTATGTGGTATGATATCATTTACATGAACTGCATAATATACTTCAAATGCTTCACGTAGAGATGCTTTCTGGAACTTATCTTCTTTTTCTTTTGTGTTCAAATATCGATTCTCCTATAGGTATCCTATATATGGTGGGATGCAAGATTGGAATTATATATATGCTGGCTGTTTTGAATTGACTTTGGAGATTAGTGATGATAAGTGGCCTAATGCAAGTGAGGTTAGATCTCAACCAAGCTTTTCTTGCATTTAAGAAGTACAAAATATCCCTCAAAACTGCTTAAAGCTATCTATCAAGAGCTCACTTTGCAGGTGTACTAAATTTGAGATATCTTCAGATTATGATTGCTTTATTAGCTAGTGATAGTTGTTAGGTTGTAACTTGAAGAGATCTCTACAAAATTTCCCCTTTCAAGCTTTTTGTTTTCCTGAATCCGTGATATTATTGATTAAGTAATGGTGGTAGAATTTGGTTTTTTTGCTAAATGACAGGTGTGAAGAGATCATTCTTGTTAGATTTTAGGGTTTTTTTTTTTTTAACTGCTGTTTGTGATTTCCAAGGATATGTACACAACAAAAGGATTTCTAGATACAAGGTCTTCATTACTTATTTTCTCGATCTTCAGATGACGTATGACTACTGACTTGAATGAAAGAACATTATTCCTAGTGCTATTCTCCCCAATCCATTTTCTTCCTCTTATCCTTTCAATACTCTTTTTTATGTTCTCCTCTGGTTTTACCTTGGTGTACCTATTTTTGCAGATTCCTGTTCTTTGGGAGTTTAACAGAATGAGCATGCTAAACCTTGTTGCAAGTCTTGTAAAGGTAAGTTTTTATGCTGCCACAATCTTTTATCTATTATTGTTGGCAACTAGTCCTCAGTGTAACATTCATTTTTATGAAGTTGCTCCTAATTGTAATCCTTCTGTGTCCATGTTCTCTTAAACTGTGCTTGTACTTAGCTACCTGGCTTTGGGAATACCATATCAACATCATGGACAAGCATTCGCTTTGAATTTGGTTGTATAATTTGGAACATGCTACCAATTATTGAGCATCCCTGGTGTTGTTCATATAGTATCAAGTCCAAATTGTCCATGACCATGTCTTCTGTATTTTTTCTATCAAAAATCTGTAACTCCAGAAGTCAGAAAGATTCTCTTTCTGATGGAGGACTAAAGCAATGAAGTTCTCGCATTAGTATTATTGTTTTTTCATCCATCTGGTTGTTTAACTGGTTGAGAGGTTTGACATTTGTTATTGGACTGGAAATTGATATGTAGTTTTTTGTTTGGTGATTTTAATGACGTTCACTTCAAAAGACTTCTTGTTATGTAGACGGGAATACATGGAAGGATCTTCTCATCAGATTATGGAAGCCCTTTGGCAGCCTCAATAGCTATCAAGGGAATAAATTCGACGGTATGTCTTTGATTATGCTTGACTTGCATTCGAGATGCTGAGGTTTCTGAAACATACCAGGATAAAACATAACCATGATGACTTATATGGCTACATGAAGGATATAAGAGTGTGAACTTGTACAATTTTGTATATATTTGTAATTCAGTTTATAGATGCATTATTTAATTATTAAATTGAAAAATTTTCCCAAATTTTGAGGCTTTTCTTCATCCTTAACATAATTAGTTCGCTGCAGCTATTTGTCTATATTGATGCATCGCACGAGCAGTTGTTATGTGATCAAACAGAATAAAAATGTTAACTTAAGGTAGCATTCAATTTGAATTTGTGGTCATAGCAAGGAGATGACTACTGAATAAAAAGGTGGTGCATGACAATTCTTGTCCAAGCACTATTAGATGGTCCATCAGATTGTAATATAACTCCAAAGGGGGTTAGTCATTGCTGGTTGTATACCCTAACTTGTGTGATTTTTAATGACATAGCTGATTTCTTTTAATTCATTTTTCTGCAACCTTGTAATTAACAGATCAAAGCTGGCAAAGTGTTTGCTGATTACCATCGTTTGCTAACTCCTGGAGAAAAATATGAAGGTAATCGTAATCAACCTAATGTTATCGGTCTTCAACCACGATATCATTGTTTTCATTAGTGTAGTTACCGAGTGTCAATAGTTTCTGTCTCAATTATAGCTTGCAGTTAAATATGATTAAGGATTGAATTCTGATTTTAACTTAAAAATTTATAGTTGTTGCATCGATGCCTGGGTACAAATCCAGGAGTACACATATCACGTTGGGAGAAGAAGCAAGTACATTAGACTTTATTCTTGATCCCATAGTTACTGCCAGAGATGATTTATTGCCAACCAAGTGTGACTGCAGCTTTGAGAAGAGAAAGCAGAAGCTCATTGAGCTTTTGCCTGGGCAGCAATCACAAATTTTTGTCATTGTAATCCTAATTCTACTATTCCTCTGTTTTTTGATGAAGAGGAGAGTAATATTGAATTATTTGAGACCAAAACAGATGGTAGGGCACAAACGACCCCTTGTTGTATGAACCATACATATGCACTTAACTGGGAATCTGGGTATTTTAGGACGCAAGTATGTTGGTATATAAGGTGCATTTAAGCATGATATACCTTTTGTTCAACAGAAAGGAAGAAGAGCAGCAGCAGCAGCATGATATAAGATGCAAAGCTGATTCATAAACACTGTTATGGATTACAACCAATCCAATTTTCTCCCCTTTTTTATTGGCTGGACATTGTTTTTCCAGTGTAAGATAGCAAGATATACGTCTAAAGTGCCTTGTATCTTTGTCTTTTCTTGCAGGGTCTTGATCTTTGTGTTTTCTTTTCAGCAAAATTACTTAAAACTTCTCTTTGATGATACCCCTTGTCTTATAACGACTAGATTCACAGTCTATATGAAATACTGTGCAATGAACAGTGTCAATTTTCGGGAAATTGATCTTATGTTTGATTATATTCAGTCTTACGTGAAAACTTGAAAAGAAAAATAGTTGGAAACAACCTTCCCACTTAATGCAGACACTGTTTAACCAAGTTAGAAGATCTTAAAGGAGGTAACTATTTAGCAAAGCATGTAAAAATGGATATCCTTTTTCTGCTACGGAAAGTGAGAAATATGCCGTGGATTAATCACCTTTTGCGAAACCTTACACTAGCTAAGAATGGACTCCGATTTTTTGTGGAAGTTAGAATGCATAACTTGAATGTGGAGAAGTGTAAAGATATAAAGATAATCACCTGGAGAAGATTCTGTGACTTTGTTGAGACAATTGCAGTATTGAGGAGAAATTTTTTGAAGGCTAAACCTTTTGACAATGATATGATCCAAAGCTACCTTCCATGACAACTTCCTTCTACAGAATTCAAAAACAAAAAGATTCTAAGCTTCGGAACTGTGACTACCTACTGCATTTTGATCTTTCTGTTCTTTCAGTTGACTAGGAACATATAATTTTAACAAATTGCTCATTGGAAAGTCCAACATAATTTTAGCAACTATCTCCATCAAAATAAGTAGTAATTTTTATTATTTGTTTCTTGTCTTCCTTATGTCTCTCCTTATTTTAACGCCTTTGTTGGCTTCTTTTCTAATGATTTATTTCGAACCTTTTCTTTTTGTCATGATGCATCAACACCAGGAAGATAAAAATGTCTGACTCCCCTCTCTTTCCACTCCAAAATTGGAGGAAAAAAAAATTACGAGTTGTCTTGGAGAAAATGAGATTATTGAAGCACTGTTGCATTGATAGTAAGTTTTAATCCACCTCGTCAAGAAGCTGTTACATGATGAACTAAATCAAGTTCTCACTCTATGCTATTAGGGTGGTCAGGTCAGATGAATGAATGAGGTAGAGGATTGTCTTTCCTACAACCAGAAGTAGCTAGTAATCATTACTGAAGAAATTTGAGAACTTTACTATCCCTATATACGTCCGAAACCTGAAATGACCAAAAAAAAAAAAAAGAAATTCAATGGGCTTACACCTACTGATCTGCTTCAGGTAAGATAGTGGGCTTACATTTTCAGTAAAAGTTCCAAGACAAAGGAATTCAATGGCACCTTGAAGGAAAAATATCACTACACCTCAATGTCATGACACTAAACTTGCTCTGATAGCGGCAATTACAACCAAATGCCACAAATTCTATTAAGTTATAAAGAAGAATGCCACTAGAATTGTATTAAACTAAAAGAAACTTGAAAAGAGTTGGAAAATTGAATAACTCGATATAGGTAGACACACGAGGATTGGGAATATTCAACTGGACAAATTGCAATCAAATCCTGTGCCCCAAATAGACAAAAGTGTATTATGTTATTGGTGTTGTACTGAGGGATGGTTATGAATCCTGGCATGTGGCTTGGGAGGGCAGCTCTGCCATCCACTACATATGATAGAGGAAGATCAATGCTCTCATGAAATGGAAATTGAAAAGCACCAGTACATATTCCACAATGCAAATGTTCACAGCCCATTAACACTCGCAAGCCAACTTCACTAGAATGCCCATGATATACACAACAGGCCATAGTATAAAAGATAATTCTCTCCTGCAACATGACATATGAGAATTGTAGGATCACTTCATGTGATTCCTGATCATCTTTGTTTCAGGCAAAGTTTTGTCTGACTTATTATTCACAAATCATGATTTTTTGTTGAGTTTATAGTCAACTAACTACTGATCATAACCTCCACTAATCACATAGCTTGGTGTGCATCATATTCTTTCTTGACCAGTTGGTTCAATCTGTATAACAGCAACTCAAAATCATCTTGTCGCTTGAGAAGGGAAAGGCGAACATGGCGGTTTCCAGCACTGAAAACTCTACCTTCGCGACCAATAATATTTGCTGCTCTGAGGACTTTAACACAATCAGTATCTTCTTCTCTTTCACATTTCAACCACGCATAAGCTGCCATCATCAAGTCAGAACCAGAAAGATCACCAGTAGTGTCAAATTTCTTGGATACGATTATTTGGATAAAAGTGTCTGAGCATTTGTATTTAATGTAGAACTTTGGCAAGCAGAAGCAGAAGACACAGTTGTTTATACAAATATTTAAATTTTTATTCAGAAGTCAAAAAGATATTGATTTTAAATCCTTTTTCTAGAAATTGATTTCTATATTTTGGGAGCACGAATAAACAATCGATATGTGATCAGGTTTGATTAGAATTGCAATATTCAGGTAATTCACCACCAAAGGCCAAACATGGCCAATACATCGAAAATTGCATATCCTAGAGAGCTCTAAAATCAAAATTCATAGTGATATTGATCTCTCTTTTTTTAACTTGGAAGCCTTGATTGTTAGTTCAATCTTTGTTTAGTGCTTGTAGGTTGGTTATCATTTTTTAAATTTCAACATTCTGATCCCTGAAACTTGTTGAAGAATTTCAAGATAGTTTGAATGCCAAAACTATCAACTAATGGAAGATAGATTAAAACTATTGAATTCGATCACAGAACTGTATACATAAAGTGAGAATCACCTGGAGATGGTTCTCTGACTCTGCCAAAATAATTGCAGTATTGAGGGGAGATCTTTTGAAGGCTGAAATGCTTTGACAATGATATGACCTGGTTTAACCTTTTCCAGCGGTCGGCCATTCTTCTGTATCCAAAATCAAAAATTTCTCTGCCATCATCTTCAAGTAGTGCTTTTAGGAGCTTCCAAGCTCTCAATTGAGTATCCCTTGAGAGGCCCATCTCGGCCTGGTTTATGTAGGTTAACATTCCTTCATAAACATCCTTGTCCTTTATTACTGCCCATCTGCACACAATATCACAATTGAGTTTAACCCATAACGTTAGTTTATAATGGCTTAGAACTTCATTTATCTGTTCATAGACATCTTGTATGTTAGGTTTTCTGCTGACAACTATGGTAGTACTAAAAACTGCTGCAAGCATGATTCAGCTATAAGCCTCAATCAGGGTGTGCATTCTTAAGAAAGAAACTATAACATTAATATGAGTATACAAGTCCATTAGTATTACCCAAATCTACTTCCAGCATGGCCAGTGAGCTTAGAAATTGTAAAGATCATGACATCTTCATCTGCTGGAGATGGAATCGCTGTAAAATGCGGCCAATAATAGGCACGATCATGGACAGCCTTTACAGTAGGGCCTTGTAGAACTGCTTTCCTCAACTGACCATCTGGATTATTTGGTGAAGTTACAAACTCGATGACATCCAAAGCATCTGAATTATTTTTGAGCGAGGATACATCACCATCAAACTCAAAATGAAGAGTTTCGAAGTACTCTGTTTGGAATTTGTAAAGCTGTGGAAATAGAACAATTTCAGTTCAATCTTATTGCCATTTCTTGGTTGTTAAATGGAGATCTGTATCATGTGCTGGGACAAACCGGATAATAAGGTGTAGATGCAACAACTCTTGTGGGAGGAGAAGAAGAGTTTCGAGAGGAAAGAGCAAAAACTGCAGCATTGAGAAGTTGAGTTGAACCAGCGCCAATGACAATGTATTTTCCATCTGTAACAGCATTTTTGGCAGCTGCATGAACTTTGCGGATGTGTTGATCAAGAACCTGTGAGATATATGAATGGTCCGAAAATATATAGCTCATCCGATGCCATCCTACAACTAAGAGGGCACTACTTGCAGCATTTCGCATCCAATAGGGCTCTAGAAACAAAGGATCTCCACTGCACTCAGCCAATTGCAGCTATTGCTTAGCAACAAAATATTTACCATGATATAACTTGCAATATATTCTCTCTAAACGAGTGATTAAGGACAGCAGCAGACTTGTTATGAGTGTTTTGCACTTGAGAATTTGAAGAAGAGGGTTTCCTTAAAGCACAAATCAACAATACTGAGCATGTAGATAGTAAAGAATTTATCTGGATCAACCGTTAGCTGGACTACTAGAAAAAGGTTTCTCTTTTTCTAGTTGTTCGCTCCAAGCAAAATTTAGGAAAGCAAGTGGAATCTCTTCATCATTTGATACAATGAGATATCTTTCGAATGTAGATTTGGTACTGATCGAATAGAAAGAAGCTTTTTCTTGAAATTCTTTTCAGATAGAGTGCAACATAAAATGTTCCTCCCAAGACTGAGGAGCTCCAACAGAAGGACATATTAGAAGTTTTCCGAAAGAAGATTGAGGAATGCTTTCTCTATCATTTTCCTGCTATAATGAAACATTTGGTCTTAGAACTTGCTTGTTAACGAAAGATATTCTGGAGAAACAGTGTAGGCTGGGACATTAGGACATGATTGCAGCACCCTTTAGTCCCTTCAATAATACTATGTTGTTAGTTGCAAAAAATCAAACGTGCCCAACTTAGTAGCATTAAAAGATAGATGCCGATTCAGTTTTGTTTGATAATCTAATTCAGCACTTAAATTAATGTATTCAATTCTTAATATGTGTCTAATAACAAAAAATAGAACATCTTACTTAATTAAGTGCTTCTGAATTTTCTGAGTAAAACTTATTCGAAGAACTAAGTGATAAGCTGTTAACTTAATCATAAATGCTAAATACGCTCAACTATTAAAATTTCAATACTTAACAATTCAATAATTTAGCAGCTGCAAATTTGATATTTCAGATTTTAGATCTTAAATTTTAGTTTTATCAAACGCACACACCTGTTGAATGTGGATAAAGCGAGTAAAGTTCCCAATCAGGTTCTTCAGCAGACCATAGCCATTGGCCAATGGGATCTAATGCCTTGTTTAAAGAAAGTTTGTGGTGGCCATCGCAATAAAATATTCAGGTTCACAGCGTTTGGCTACTGATGGTTCAATTAAAACGCTAAAAACAAATTTGTCCCACCATTTGACAAAAACTTTTTATTCGACTGACCATTCCTAGACGGCATGATCATTTTCATGATGCTGACTGTAGAGCAGCAGAATTCTGAAATCTGAATTTAGTCTAAAACCATGGCTTAATATCTTAACCTGTAAACAACTCTTGCAACTCTGGAAACAAGCAAGCAGACTATCCATCATCAGAGAATTAGACAGACACCGATCAGAAGCCAATAACTTCTATGATCACAGTTTATCAGCCCTGAGAATCAGAGCCTTACGTTGTCCAGTAAGTGTAACAAAAATCCTCCTTCCTCATTTCAGAAACAGGATTACTTCCCATTCCATCCAGCCCACCTACCCCCCAAACCCGCCACCATCCCCCTATCTTTGCTTCTTGATTCCCCTCTCCATAACAAAAGATATAATGAAAAAGAAATTTTAGCCACAAGCAGAACGGGGGGAGTGAGACTTGGGAGGGATAGAGAGGCCAAACCTATTAGCATCAGCAGGGCAGTCAGGTATGAATTCAGAGCAGTCAGGTCCCTGAAAGCATGAGTTGCACTCACAAACTGGCTTTCCATCAACAACCAATCCATCAACGTAGGCTCTTCCATTGCCAGAACATGATATTGAGGCCACAGATTCAGCTTCTGCAGCAGCATTTTGGCTCCAAGTCAGCTGATTCCGAGCCCTGTACTGATTTGTCAGAAGCAAGACATTAACTACTATGGAAGCCAAAAGGCAAATAGCATAGCAAGAGCAATGCATCTTGGCCATGCTGCTGCCTTTTGCAAGTAACCTCAATGATTGACAAATTTCAGGATTGAAATAGAGAATCTACTTGAGAGGTTCAACGGAATTGTTAAGCTAACTCTGGTGGTCCTACTGATTTTACAGTATGTTGAATTGTCGTTGCCTACATAACTATGAAAGCATTCGAAAATGAAACACGTGACGTTATTCACTAGCAGGAAAAGATCAATTTTCTTTGAATATTACTTTGGCATGTGTAAATTGACATCCTTGGAGGTTCCTTATCCAACTAAAATTTCCCAAATCTTTATTGTCACCCATGGCGTCAGCACTCAAATTGCTTGATTTTTCAACTGCCCCCAGCCCATTTCGGATCAAGGGCATTTGCAGAATTGTCAGTGACAATTGCACCGTACAATTTAGACACTAGTGTGTGTGTGTGTATTTGGGTAGTTTTTATTTACATTTTTATTTTGATTTGAGACACTAGTATGATAAATAGTGAAGTAACAAATATAGACAGGCGGATAACGAAATGTATAAACACAACAAAATATATCACATATTCAATTTTGTGTGCAAAACTCAATGCCAACCATCTCATATTAAACATGTTCATCTCCCACCACGAATTGCTCTCTACCATCATCAATTGTGACTGTGGAGAACCTCGAGGTAGATCTCCAAATTGAAGTGGGGGCTGGCTTGAAATTTCACCCAAGGAAGTCTCTACCAAATATCAGTAGTAGACTTCTTTGTAAAGGTGGTCATGACGTGCTTGGGAAGAAGAAGTGCTGCTGATTATTGACCTATACAAAGTTTTAGGCATCTGAAAAGTAAAAGATTAGGAATCGGGCTACATGACCATTAGTTCTTTAATTAATTTTTGACTCCGCCAAGCAGTTTATGTTTTCACGTCTCTTAATATTCACGACATCATACGAACTCCTTTTTTTTTTTTTTTAAACTTGTTAGCTATGTTTTTACTAAACTTTTTAAAGATGTTCATTGAAAACAAGTCACAAAAGTTTTGTTTTTTGTGACCTGTCAAATAGTTGCAAATCATGAAAGACTTATTTTTTATGACATAAAATTGATACTATTCATAAAATGTATGATTTTCAAGTCACAAATAATAGAAATGGCATTCATTTATAAGTCACATTTGATTTTGTGACTTGAAAATGATTTGTGACTATTTAATAATGACCCGCATTTATAGGTCACAAAATCAATTGTGATTTGTAAATGAATATTATTTTTATTACTTGTGACTTGAAAATCATACTTTTTGTGACTCTTACCAGTTTTATGTCATAAGAAAAACTGTCACCAGTTTTTTGGATTGGTATTTTTCTCCAAAAAAATTTTACTTTTTCGGCGAATACATTTTGTAGTTACCTTTTTGCCTTATATACATCAAATCACTACAGTATATTTTTCTACAAAAAATCTAGAAAATAGCAATCCAATCAAGCGCTAAGTCTTTTGTGACTTTCAACTATTTAACAAGTTATGAAAAGTATAAATTTCTTGTAGTGGTTCTTCAAAAATATCTTCAAGAACTTGTCATAACAAAAATGATATCAACCAATTCTCCGATCAATGAGTTTAGCTTGAATTTGTTTAAAATGCAACATAAGTTTCTCTGCAATTCCGCAGGCAAATGGAAAATGGTACTAGTGTTCCTTTTCTTTCTCTTTTGTATTTTCTTGTCTAATTTGCTTGTGAAAATAAAGGGATAATTTCAGAAACCTCCCTTGAGGTTTCTCATAATATCACTTAGCACCCCTGAGGTTTTTAAAATCTCACTTACCTCCCTTAAATTGACATTTCTTGTAACATTATAACCCCTTTGAAAGAAATGCAATAAAGATAAAACTTTATTCCAATAATACCCTTGTATTATTCTACTTATGAAGTTTACAACAACAATAAAAAATAAATCAAGGTTAAATTTTTATAAGGTGTAAATTTCTTGATTTAAACTATTTATTTTAGTTGTATTGAAACAAAAGTAAAATTTTCATCTTGAAAAAATTACACCATGAAAAATTTATGTGTATAAAGAGATTATTTTAGTTATCAGTGTAATTTAAACTACATCATATATCAAAATATATTTTTCAAAATTTTTTTGAATTTATTAATTATAACTATCCATAAAATTTTTTAAAGATGTTAGCTGGTCACTAAAATCCTTCTAAGTGGTTGATTTTGATTAGATTAAATTTATCCATGTCCTTTTTTATCCTAACATGATCTCGATATAGAGAAATATGGACCGTTATTATATAACAATTTTTTTAATAAATATTTTTTGGTTTGAAAATTTTATTTTTGGTTTGGATTTTTAGTTAAATAGTTATCAAGATCAAGGGTAATGCTGTCAATTTGTGAATTTTGATAGGAATATTTAATTTTATCAAGTTGATAAGGGAGGTAAGTGAGATTTTAAAAACTTTAAAGGGTGTTAAATGATATTATGAGAAACCTCAGGGGAGGTTTCTGAAATTATCCTGAAAATTAATGGGACATTCGTTGCGATGAGCAAAAATTGAATCTGGAGGGACACTACGCTTTGGAATAAAATAGTAAAATCCCATCCTTTGAATCCACATCACATAATCAAGGCAGCATCGTAGATTGTGATATGACAACTCCCACACGTACAATCAGTCCCCCCAGAACAATACCACTCGTTTTAAACTAAAAAGGGCCCATCTTCTGATAGTCTCTTTGCAGGCACTAAAAATATCTGAGGCACTCCACATCCGTTCCCAAAAATTAGGGGTGTCAATTTCCGACAGACCTGAAAACACGATATGAATTTAATATGAAAATAATGGGTTTGGATCAAGATTTGGTTCGATAATCGGTCGTCAACCCGACCGACTCAAAAAAACAAACAGTCGTCATTAACCGGGTTGACCCGCTTGACTGCTAAAGGTAAAAAAAAATTTGGATCATTTCGGGTCATTTGTGTTATTTATTTTTCTTATTTAACTTCATTTAGATAAAAAAAATTTCGGTCATTTCGGTGACCGCCAACCTTCATCGTCGTGTTAGTAGTTTTGGTTGGTCGGATTGGTTTTGTGTTATACCAACCTTTCAACCCGACCCGCCAACCTGAACCTGACTCGATTGCCACCCCTACCAAAAATGAACAAACATGGGAATCTAGATAGGGTTGTGGGTTGAAAAATCTTTGGACAGATAAAATCCTGCTTGGCACCCTTGTTTTTTGACCTACTTGTATAATACTTGTTTCTTCCGGTAGAAATCCTCCAAAAACATTATAAAATGTTTCATACATGTCATAAAAATCCATATACACGCACCAAAAAAAAAAAAAACTTTTTTCATTCTTTCTTTTCCTTCTTTTTCTTCTTCACTCCCATCACCACTGGCACGGGCCGCTGCTTCTTCAGTCCCACTAACACTGTTACCGATAGAGGTGTTGAAATGGGTGATTTGGGTGGGTTTAAATGGGTCATAATTGGGTAATGGATATCCAGTTATATCCACCCATTTTGTACCTAATTAAATGCATGGGTATAAATGGGCCCCATTTATACCTGTTAATAAATGGATATGAGTATACTCAATTACCCATTTATGACTTGTTTGAAATATAACTTTTTTTTAAACAAATTTTTTCTCATGTTGTTTGACAGGAAATAACGACATTTTATTGTTATTACATTGATAGGAAATTCAAATTTATTTACTTAACACTCACTAAAATTTGAATTTAAATGTATAATTATTTTTAAATGAGTTAAATGAGTAAATCGAGTCAACTCATTGTCCATTAATTAAATATGTATAATTGGGTACCCATTTAAAACTAATGCGTGGGTTTGGGTGGATTATTAATTAACGGATTTGAACGGATCAATATAATTGGGTTGTAATTGACACTTCTAAATACGAGCCGTTGGCACTAAAGGTGATACATTTTTTCCCCCCCTCTCTCTCCCCCTCCTTCCTTCCCTCCTCTTCCCTCCTTCCTTTTTCGTTCCTTTTCTCTCATTCCATTTTTCCCCACCTTCTCCTCCCCACCACCCCTTTCTCGTGCCACTCGCCCCTTTCTCCCATGCATAGACTAGAGGTGCATGGGGACAGGTGGGTGGCAGGGGAAGGGAGAGGAGGGGAGGGGGAGTGGCGAGGGAGAGAAGAGGAAAGGTTGAGAGGGGAGAAGAAGAGAGAGGGAGGAGGAGGAGGGAGGAAGGGAGAAAGAGTGTTGCTGTTGGCATCAATGAGGGAGGATAAAGAGCTGGGAGAGAAGAATATGAGAGAAAAGAGAGGGGAAAAAAAGAAAAAAATTTATACACCTTGAAAGTTTTTCTAGACAATCTACCGTAAAATTTTATAAACACCCAAAAAACTTATCATCCAAATAGACCCCTAGATTGAAAAACCATTATAAGATGTGTAAAAATGGGTGATTAGTTGGATTGAATGAGTATAATTGGATCAATCCATTTATACCTATTTATTTAAAATGAATCAACTTATTTATACCCATTTAATAAATGGATATGGGTATACTCAATTACTTACTTATAACTCACTTCAAATTATATACCTTTTTTTTTGCATATTATTTAAAAAGAAATAACAACATTTTATTGTCATTAGATTGATAGGAGATTCAAATTTATATGTTTAACATTTACTAGAAATTGAATTTTAGTATATAATTATTTTGAAATAGAAATAAATAGGTGAATCAATTCAACTCATTACCCACCAATTAAATAGATATAATTAGGTATCCATTTAGACCTGTTCAAAATTCATTACATACCTAAATCTACTTATTGATAGACGAATTTGAACGGATTAACATAATTTAGTTGTGATTTACACCCCTAATAGAGGGTAAAAAAAGTTCGCAGCGTGAAGACACTTTTTATATATCAATAAATAATCAATGGATTGATCTTCTCATTTCCTAGTGAATAAATAAATTGAATACCTATTCTACAAAAAGAATTATATGTACATATGTCAAGCTGTTAGAAGGTCATATTTATTTCCTAGTGGTGAAGAGTCTGCAAAAGTTGAATGTATGCACTTCTGCGCCCCTGAGGTGTCAATTCTTGATACGATTGATTCTCAATATCTTCATCCAAGACATTTGTATCATTCAATGGCACCAAGAAATTGTTACTGGTTGTCCTAGCAATTAGACCTGTCCTTCTTTCCTCGAAAACTAACATCTGAAGTCGATGTTGCAGTAAATCAAAATCATCTTGGCTATTGACTAGGCGTAGACGCACATAACTTCTCTTTAGCACCAAATACATGCCCTGCACGACCTATGATCTTTGATTCTCTTAGAACAGCATGACAATCCTTGTCTTCTTCATTCTCGCATTTGATCCATGCAAAAGCTGCATCAGCCAAAACCCATGTCAATGAACTATGCATTTCTGGATGGTATCTAGAATAGTATAATTAATTTATGAACCATTCTTCATTTGGAATTGGTAGATTAGAGTTTGCAGATTAAAAATTACCTGGAGTTGCGACCGAACTTCTTTAGAAAATGTACAGCGTTTTGGCGTTAGTTCTTGGATGGAGAATCGTTTTGATGCTGACAAAATCTTTCTTAGCTTTTCCCATCGGAATCTCATAGCTTCGTATCCAAAATCAAACAACTTTCTTCCATTTCCTTCAAGAACAGCATTCAGAAGTTTCAATGTTCTCATTTGAGTCTCTCTTGGGACTCCATAGGTGTTCAGATCCAAGTACTTCACCATTCTTTCATAAACAAACCTGTCCTTGACTATCGCCCACCTAGAGAATTCATAAAATATTTGATCAGTTTATATTTATACCTTATCATCGATCATACACGAGCTACAATTCAACCCTTAGTTGAGGGTTCTATGCAACAAAAGATTAAAGGAAATAACAAAATACTCACCCGAAACGGCTTCCAGCATGACTAGTAAGCTTAGAGAGGGTAAAAATCATAAGATCCTCATCCATTGGAGATGGAATTGCTGTGTAGTGCGGCCAGTAGTATGCAAAATCATGAATTTGCTTGGCGTTAGATCCTCTAAGCGTAGCTGTCCTTAGCTGATCATCAGGATTGTTTGGTGAAGTGACAAACTCGACGAAATTGTCAATTCAGGACCTTGACATGTTCATCCATGTTGCTGTATCTCCATCGAACTTCAGCTTTGAGGATTCTGAAAGTTCCGTTCTAGATTTATACACCTGTCATGTTTAAAAGCAATGATTAAATTTTAATCAATAGGATATAAATTTACACGAAATTGATGTGATTCTGAATTTTGCTGAAAATAATTGATTAGATATCAGTCAATTGTAACTAACCGGGTAATATGGTGAAGAAGCAACAACCTTGGCAGGCGACGATGAGCCATCTGAGGATAGAGCGTGCACTGCTGCATTGAGAAGCTGAGTCGAGCGAGCACCGAAGACAATATATCTGCCATCTGTGACTGCATTTCGAACAGTAGCATGCAACTTCCTAATTCGCTTCTCAAGTTCTTTCGAAATGAGCGAACCATCCTCAAATTCATAGCCCATTCGATGCCGTCCTGCTACCATAATTGCACTATTAGCTGCACTTTGCTTCCAGAAAAGCTCCAAGAACATTGGGTTTCCACTGCATTCGAGAGAGAGGAGAAAGGGGGGGGGGGAAAGAGTTAGATACTAAACTTAACAAACAAGCTCAGTTCAACTTCGTAAACAATTATCAGGTTAGGCCTAAAAGTGATATCTAACGGCATCAACCACACAATCAGGAACAAGTTGTGAACAATCAGGGCCAGTATAACAAGCATTGCATTCGCAAACTGGATTGCCACCATCTAAACGGTAAAACCAAGCCATCCAAGTAAGCTCTTCCATGACCTGAACAAGTGAGTGAAGAAACAGCTTCTGCTTCCTGAGAAGCTCTTTGAGTCCAATTCAGCCCTGAATCATTACTATGAATTAGGAAAGAAAAGAAAGAAAATTGAGGAGTGCAGAGCAACCCAAGCAGAGTTTGTATGTCAAGCTCATAATTTGCTTTTCCATGTTTCTTAACAGAGGGATTTTGAATCTGATGTATGTGAACGATGAGTAAACAGAGTTGAGATTGAGCTCCTTATATAGTTGGTAGGGCGCATTTTAGTCATTAATTTCGTTAATATTTCCTAATTATTTGGACTAAATATTGCACTATTTGGTGGATTCTATTTAGTTTTTGTGTTTAGTGCTAATTGCAGAAATTTTATAGAAAAGATGTTGAAAATCAGTTTTCCAAGAGACTTCACTGCAGGTAGGCGTAGGCACGCCTAAGCCATGCTTCCAGATCCGGATTGTCCGATCTATCGTGCGCATGAGAAGTTCCAAAAAATTGCGGATTCCAAATCCAAATTGCATTGGAATAATTATTATCTTTTGTCATTTAGTAGTTGATTACTATTAGGAAACTGTTTTAATATTGGTTAGTAGAAAAATCTTTTTAGATTAGGAAAGTAGTGTAGTTTTTGATTTCTATTAGGAAATTCCTAATAGATTGGTTTGAAAAGAGAATCTAGGTTGACTTCAAATCTTCTGTCCCCTCTGTCCCCTACACCATAACATGTCATGTGGCAATGTATTCAATTACTTCTAATTTTCTTCTTCTTAGAAATTCAAAGAACTTAAAACATTACTGATTCTTATCAGTTGTTTAATCGCCTATTGGAACTCAAATTTTTTTTTCTCCCTTAAAGAATTTAAAAAACTCTTAATGCCAATTTATTTATATTTTTCTATTTTTTTCTTTTGTCAAAAGTAAGAGCCACAAAAATGTCCATCTTTGTCTTTTTTTTAAAAGGAGAACGACAATAGCTCCAGGAAAAAATGGAGAAAAAAGATGTTCTTTCATTATATAAATGTACCTTTTATTAATTAATCCTCTATTTAACATCTCGTTTCAATCAACTGTTCTTTTTCTTTTTATTTTTCCTTATTTTTTGTAGTTGTTTAAATTCTTTTTTTCTTTAAGAAAAAAAGTTAGAATTTGTATGGATGTGATTATGAAAAAAAAAGACTTTTTCTCTAGAGTTGCCATTTAATTAAAAAAAGAAAAAATAAAGTGAATTGGGCTTGAGTAAAAGATTGATAAAAACAAATAATTATTTTGATTTATCATCTAAAATACAAGATATAAATCTAATAGATATTTGATTGCACAGACATGTGCCAGTTTTTAATGAAAGGGACAGAAGGGATAGAGAAAAAATGGGGATAGAGGATTTGAAACCATCTAGGTTGGCAATAGAGTTTCGTTTTCTGGCTGCGGAAGATTAGGACTTGGGTCGCGTGAAGGATACATTCTCTTGTGACTAGTACTTTCTATTTTTCCACTGGAGGCTACGGGAAGAAACGAAGGTCTTATTCCAAAAACAAGAGGATGGCGTTCCATCTTTTCTTGTCAATTTTGAGTGGAATTTCCTGTACGATGCGCAATTAATTTCTTTGTTTAGTCAAAGATTACGTGGTCCAAAATATCTGTGACATCTAACTGATTTATTTTTTGTTCATTTAATTCTTTAGTATTTGCGCATTTGTTATTTTATGTTCTTGTAATTATTCTATTAGTTGAATGTCAATGGCGCCCGATATTCAAATTAACTTGATAATTTACCGTCAATTTAATCTGCTAAATCCGTAATTGTTTAGATGATTAATATTAGTGGTAACAAACATTAACACACGTTAGGGGGACGTGCGATCTAATTTAAATAAACCATCGTAGCATGTTTAGTGGTTAGGATTTGGATTTTTCTAATTCTTAATGCAATTGGAAAAATTAAATTCTATGGTCATACCTGGGTTATTTTCTGATTAGCGATAGTTAATTATGTACCTTAACTATCAATGAACCAAGGAAAAGTTGGTTGTCAGAGTTTGTTGATAACTATAACCAACCTATTGATGAATTAAATGGATTGACCTTGCATCGATGATCGGATATGTGTATTATGTTTGAAAAGTTGGATCTTTGGCTAGAGTTCATCTATCATTAATTTAATTTTTCTTATTTCAGTTATTTGCTTTGTTATTTAAGCTTTGGTTCTTGCCTCATTTTCTAAAACCCCCCATCCCATAATTCTACTTGAAAAGAAACGAATTTTTTTCAGTCTCAGTGGAGACGATCTTACTTGCCACTGTACAAAAATTAATAATTTCTCATAATTCTGCAATTCTGGTATATCGGATTAAGCAAATTCTCCAGAGTTAGGTGAATCAAATAACCTATTACACATCCAAAGTCTCTACTCCAGTACCTGGAATTGAGTTGTGACTACTCTTATTGGCAGTTAGGTTTATTTATTATTATTACACAGGCTTGACACCTATCAATTTTTGGTGCCGTAGTAGGGGACTGGTGCCTAAATTATTTGTTTCTTTTTTAGTTCATTTATTTTATTTTGTTTTGCTTTGTTTTGTTTCTTTGGTGCGTTTTGATTTATTTTTTTCAATTTTTTTAATTTCTCCTCTATTTTTCTTACTAGTTGATGGCTGCTAATATTCAATATTTTGGAGATAGACTAGACTTTGTTCCTAATTGGGTTAATGAGAGCTCTTCTAATAGTGATCCTTATTTAGATGATTTGGCATCTCTTGTGCAAAAGTTGAGTGATGGACAAAAGCAACAAGTCGTCATTTGTGGAATATGTCAGTTAAATCATCTAACTTACATGTGCTTGCTATTTCAAGATGACATGAATGCCCAAATTTGTGATGTTGGAGTATTCCAAAACCCATCTCTACCAATTTTTAATCCTTACTTAAATATGTATAGTTAAGGATGGTGGGACTACCCCAACTACAGTTATGCAACGAGGCCACCACATTTTCGACGGCAATATCATCAACAACAATAACCATCATCAATACCAGGTAAATCTCTTGAAGAGATTGTTGAATCACTAGCTACTAATATACATCAATTTCAACAGGAGACGAGCACGAGGATTCGAAAACTGGAGGATCAAGTGTCTCTAATGGCATATATGATGGTACAAATAGTGTCTCAAATATCTGAAAAATTACCCTCTCGAACTATTATTAATCGTGAAGAAATGGGAGCACAATTACCTCGAGAAGTGGCGAGGAATTGCAAGAGTCTCAAAAGAAAGGATCCATGGATGCAGTTGAAGAGGAAGTTGAAAATGAAGGATCTCAATCTCAAATCTCTCCAGTGGAAGAGTCCAGTGAGCAACCTCCAATTATGGTGATATCTTCTCCACCCTCTAGCCAGCATATTATTGACTCTTATTCTAAATCTCCTATTAATGAAATTAACTTTATTATACCAGAAGAATTTGAGTTTCATGACAGGAATAATTTAGGAGTCATGACGATTATTAAATTATTAATTGGTCACGATGGAGGAGTAAGTGCAGAATTGAAATTGTTGCTTGATTGCTTAGCGCCATCCATTAGTCAATGGAAGAAAAGAGCTCGTGTGTATAAAGATTACTCTACTTATGAAGGATATGAAGATTATGTAGAGAAGAAACCAATGAAACGAGTTATGAAATTTTATCCTCCTTGAATAAAGATAATAATGTCTAGCCAAAAACATTAAAGAAAGGCGCTACTTGGGAGGCAACCAATGATCTATAATCTTAGTTATTTTGTGTTCTTTGTATTTTTGTTAAGTAAGTAGGTGTATTTGAATGATAACATTCTCTTGTAATAGGTAGCAATCAGTTAAACTGCCAGTACTTGTCAGGCACATCTAAGGGCAGAAATTGCAGCCTGTTGGGCAGAAGACTTTATACCAGTTAGGCGTGCCCATTCCAAAAGGTCATGCTTAAGGAAGTGATCTTATGATTGATGGATAGAAGACTCGTAGGTAGTTAGACGTGCCCACGTCTAACAAGGCGGTTGAAAAAAAAAAACCAATTCTTGCGAAACCCTATTCCTTTTCTTTTCATATCTTTTCCCATTTCACTTTCTTTCGTTTTCTCTTTCTTTTGTTTCTCTTTTCTTTTCCTTTGTTTCTTTTTTTTTTCCCATCCAACCTGCGCTGCCATATTATCGTCAGTCATTTCGTCCTCTATGGAGTCAGCCACTGTTTCATTATCCGCTCACACATTGTTAAGTCACTACCGCCTTTGTGCTTCGTCTACCGTCGCTATGTTGCTGTTGTTGTTCCCCCCACTGTTGCTGCCCCACCGCTCTACTATTGTTAATCCACTGCGCCTTCTTTTCCTGATCAGCCTTAGCGTGATTACACCCTCTTCCTTGTTCAGGGAAGTGTCGTTGTTTCCTTTGCTTATTTTATAGTTCTTTATTTCTTATATTGGGGACAATGTAAAATTTAGGTGTAGGGGAGGGTTAGCTATGCTTTCAGTTGTTGGTCTGCATTTTCTTTTCCTTGTTAGTTCTTTGTTTTAAAATGATGAAGGCAATCAAGATGCGAGTATAAGTAGTGAGTAGATGCTACTGGATTTTCTGTAGTTCTTGATGATGAATTGGAATGATGAATATGTTGGGTTCGACATTAATTTATGACCACTTGTGAGATTTTTGGGCTTGATAGTAAGCATTTAATTCATATTTGCTCTATATTCATTTGTTGAGTGATATTGCACATGGTTTGGTCATTTTAGAACTTACCCTATTATGCATGTCGAGACCACATGTAAATGAATTTGGTGCACTAAGATGACAAGGGCACCTAGAATTAATCATTTTTGACTTTCGAAAAAAAATCTGCCTTTATTTTATTCACCATTAGTGAGCCAATTTGAGCCTTTAACCATTTTCTTTGTTTGATACCCCAATTGTTAGCGTAAGACCTCTTTTTAGACTTTCTCTTTGCACCCTTATGTTAAAGAAATGCTTGCATTTCATTGCATGGGCATTTGATGTAGTATTTACAAGGCAATGAATGAGAAAAGCAAGTGTAGCAAGTTGAGATGCTTTCTCAGATGTTTGTTTCAGTTTCAAACAAAAACAAAAAAAAATGAAAAACAAGAAAAAAAAAGAATGATGAGAAAAAAAATGAAAAAAGGGAAAAAAAAAAGGAAGAAAGAAGAAAAAAAGTGTTTCAATGTATTTTCATGCATAATTCTTGTGTTTTGATTATGGTAAGTGCCAATACTTGTTTTCACTTGTTGTGTAAATGGAAGTGCTATTATGCCTTGTAAGTGCAAATTTTCAAAGAAATTGTGCATTGAATTTCTGACATTTTTTTGGTATATTTACCCCTTGATTTACCTTTTATCTTACCCTTGCCCGACTCCCATTACAACCTTACGGAAGTCCCTTTGATTTGTGCATTTAATTCATGGTTGAGTGGTGGAGATGTGATATAGGAGCAGGTTTATGGTAATGTCATTCCATTGTGTCAATTTGAGAGCTATCTTATACCCTATACACCTTGGAGTGAATGAGTGCATATTCTCTGTGAGGATTGTCAATTTAATATATTCTGATTTTGGTGAAATTGTTGGGAAAGGTGTGATGCCTCGATTGGCATGACTTGTTACAAGTTATTTGGTATCTTGATTGCGCTTATGAGTTGGGATATGCTTGAGAACAAGCATAGCTTAGGTGTGTGCGAGATTGATAGGGTGCATTTTAGTCATTAATTTCATTAATATTTCCTAATTATTTGGGCTAAATATTGCACCATTTGGTGGATTCTATTTAGTTTTTGTGTTTGGTGCTAATTGCAGAAATTGGTAGAAAAAGGTGCTGAAAATCAGTTTTCCAAGAGACTTCACTGCAGTTAGGCATGGGCGCACCTAAATCATGCTTCCAGATTCGGATTGTTGAGATCTCTTGTGCGCATGAGAAGTTTCCAAAGAATTGCGGATTCCAAATCCGAAATTGCATCGGAATGATTATTGCCTTTTGTTATTTAGTAGTTGAATACTATTAGAAAACTGTTTTAATATTTGTTAGTAGAAAATCTTTTTAGATTAGGAAAGTAGTAGTTTTTGATTTCTATTAGGAAATTCCTAATAGAATGGTTTGAAAAGGGAATCTAGGTTAGCAATAGAGTTTCGTTTTCTGCTGCGGAAGATTAGGACTTGGGCCGTGCGAAGGATATATTCTCTCGTGACTAGTAGTTTCTATTTTTCCACTGGAGGCTACGGGAAGAAACGAAGGAATCATCTTTCTTTTCTTTCTGTCGCTAGTTCTTATTCCAAAAACAAGAGGATGGTGTTCCATCTTTTCTTGTCAATTTTGAGTGAAATTTCCTGCACGATGCGTGACTAATTTTTTTGTCTAGTCAAAGATCAACTCAACAACGTGGTCCGAGATATCTGTGAGATTTAACTGATTTATTTTTTGTTCGTTTAATTCTTTAGTATTTGCGCATCCTTTGTTTTATGTTCTTGTGATTATTCTGTTAGTTGAATGTCAAGAGCGCCCGATATTCAGATTGACTTGATAATCTACTGCCATTTTAATCTACTAAATCTGTAATTGCTTAGTTGATTAATAGTAGTGGTAACTAATGTTAACACATGTTAGGGGGACATGCGATCTAACTTAAATAAACTCTCGTAGCTGTTTATTGGTTAGGGTTAGGGTTTTTCTAATTCTTAATGCAATTGAGAAATTAAATTCTATGGTCGTACCTAGGATTA
Source organism: Gardenia jasminoides (assembly GCA_013103745.1). Classification (NCBI taxonomy): domain Eukaryota; kingdom Viridiplantae; phylum Streptophyta; class Magnoliopsida; order Gentianales; family Rubiaceae; genus Gardenia; species Gardenia jasminoides. Next base: position 499,525 of record CM023102.1, on the reverse strand, counting down.
TTTCCTGATTAGGGATAGTTAATGGTCGTATCTTAACTATCCATGAACCAAGAAAAAATTGGTTGTTAGAATTTGTCGACAACTATAACCAACCTATTGATGAATTAAATGGATTGACCTTGAATCGATGATTGTATATGTGGAATGTGTCTAAAAAGTTGGATCTTTGGCTAGAGTTCGTCAATTATTAATTTAATTCTTCTTATTTCAATTATTTGCTTTGTTATTTAAGCTGTGGTTATTTCCTCATTTTCTTAGAAATCCCCCCATAATTCTACTTGAAAAGAAATGAATTTTCGCCAGTCCCTGTGGAGACGATCTTACTTGCCACTGTACACAAATTAATAAGTTCTCATAATTCTGCAATTTTATATATTGGGTTAAGAAAACTCTCCGGATTCAAGTGAATCAAGTAACCTATTATACATTCAGAGTCCCACTCCAGTATCTGGAATTGAGTTGTGGCTGCACTTATTGGTAGTTAGGTTTATTTATTATTATGTGCACAGGCTCGACACTCATCAATAGCGATGGTTATGGTAGTTAAGTTATCTTAGAAACAATGACTAGATTTCGTGGGACTTTCTTCCACTCATTAAAAAAATGCTTAGAAACACAACTAGATTAAATCTGGAATATGTTGATAAGGAAAAAAGGTTCTTTTAATCAGGTTTCAGTTCATTCTTCCACTTTTAAAGATTATTTTATGTATGTTCCCATTGAATTAACATTAAACAAAAGCATTAGGCACGTTTTCTTGCTGGTTCCTTGAGCATAAAATATACTGAGCTTTGAACTTGGTCAGGTGACGAAGCGAGTAGTGAAGCATCATCAGAAGCCTGATTTCTTCTGATTTCAAAATTGGAGGTCAACTGTGGAACCATCTGAGTTCCGCGTACAAGTATTTTTCGTCTTACTTCTTTGTTATTTGGCCATTTAATATAGTATTCCCAGCTGGCTGAGCAGTTTCTCTTCTCTGAAAGAATTGTTAAATGCATGAAGAAGGAAATAGTAGCTGGGGTTACATAGTACCAGATATGTCATAGTATTTGATCTCTCCATTGGACTTAAACACACAAAGTCACTGAAATTCGTGTCTAATAAATAGCTAACATATTGGTACATTTTTATTTTAATTGTTAGGAAAAATAATTTCAAAGGATGAGTAATCTAATACCTGAATTAGAAAAATGGATCACTAAACTTGATAATTTGAAAGAAGTTACGCCAAGAGAATGTCTGAGTTGATTTATGACTCGGTTCATCTGAGGAACGATTATCCCAAAGTTTTAGAAATGTTTTTAACTACCTCAATTTTGTCATGACTCAAATTTTTTACCAATATGTTAAGGCGCTGATAATTCATAGCATGTAAAGTTCAAGATTTCATTAAATAAATTAAAAATATTAGCTGAATTGTAGCTAGTAATGCAAATGAGCACCCCTGAAGAACACACCTGACCAGCCTGAATACTAAATTACTAATGAAGAGAAAGGACAAAAAGGAATCAGGTATGGACTGTTTCCATGCATGGAAATCATATGATCCCTTATCTGAATATCATTTTTAATTAGGACATGTACTTGCTACATTGTTTCATAGTGTCTAGCTTCCTAGTACTAATCGAAAACTCCTCCCGCGTTCTTCTATACAAATTTACTTATACAGCAGGAGCTAACCGTGCTTTATTGCTTAATTAAATCAAGAAAGTGACTCAGTTGTGATTTAAAAATGTTCCCATATTATTATAATCCGATTAATGTACGAAAGTATAATAAACGATGTTTCCTAGCTACTTGCTGAATTGGTCAGGTCATTGTACTTTAGTAGTATTTTAACTACCATAACCACCACTATATAAGGAGATCAGTACTTCGACTTTACTCATCCTCAACAAACATCAGATTCAGACACAAACTCAATCAAGAAACATGGAAAAGCAAAATATGAGCTTGACATGCAAACTTTGCTTAGGCTTCTCAGCCATCCTCAATCTTCTTTTCTTTTCTTTCCTAATTCGTAGTAATAATTCAGGGCTCAGCTGGAGCAGGAAAGCTTCTGAGGAAGCTGAAGCAGTTGCTTCACTATCATGTTCAGGCCATGGAAGAGCCTACTTGGATGGCTTAGTTTTGGATGGTGGCAAATCAGTTTGTGAGTGCAATTCTTGTTATACTGGCCCTGATTGTTCACAACTTGTTCCTGACTGTGTTGTAGATGTTGACAGGTATCATGAGTTTAAGGCCTAGTTTAACTCACATATTGAATTGCAAAAAAAAAAAAAAGGCTCATCAGCTTTATTAAAACTTTTTTTTCCATGTTACAGTGGAAATCCAATTTTCTTGGAGCCATTCTGGAGGCAAAATGCAGCGAGTAGTGCAATTATGATGGCTGGATGGCATCGAATGGGCTATGAATTTGAAGATGGTTCTTTGATTTCCAAAGAGCTTGAGAAGAAAATTAGAAAGTTGCATGCTACAGTTGGAAATGCAGTTACAGAAGGAAGATATATAGTTTTTGGTGCTGGCTCAACTCAACTTCTTAATGCAGCAGTGCATGCTCTTGCAACTGATGCTTCATCTTCGCCTGCCAAGGTTGTTGCGTCCGCTCCATATTATCCGGTTAGTCTCATAGGCTTAACTCAAATTTAGTTGTCAGTAAAATTCAATTTAAGTTTACCCAGTCCTAGATCATTTTCTTAATAGTGTATGCATGGGAGAAGTAATCGCTGGTTTCTTGTGACCATGACAGGTTTATAAATCTCAAACCGAGCTTTTTGAATCAGCGAATTTCAAATTCGGAGGACATACAAAATCTTGGATGAACAGTTCATCAATGAATTTCATTGAGTTTGTCACTTCGCCTAATAATCCTGATGGTCAGCTAAAGAAAGCAGTCCTTCGAGGCCCGAATGCCAAGCAAATCTACGATCTGGCTTATTACTGGCCACATTATACAGCAATCCCATCTCCAATGGATAAAAATCTCATGATTTTCACACTTTCTAAACTTACTGGTCATGCTGGGAGTCGATTCGGGTAAATATCTTTTTACCTTCCGTATTCTATTTTGTTCCTCAATAAAGAATTCATCCTTTTGGGCCAAAATTTTTTTATTGACATCATTTTTTGTCATTCAGATGGGCAATAATCAAGAATAAGGCCATCTATGAGCGAATGGTGAATTACATGGATCTGAATACCTATGGAGTCCCAAGAGAAACTCAATTGAGAACTTTGAAGCTTTTGAATACTGTTCTTGAAGGAAATGGAAAACAGATGTTCAATTTTGGATATGAAGCTATGAGGTTCCGATGGGAAAAGTTAAGCAAGATTTTGTCAGCATCGAAACGATTCTCCATCCAGCAGCTAACGCCCCAGCAATGTACATTTTCAAATGAAGTTCGGGCCCCTACTCCTGGTAATTATTTAACTCCGAGTACTTTTTAATATTATTGCCAAGTTATCATGTCGCTAAACATATTAGAACAAAAGAAATTCAAATCCACCCAAAAATTCCAAGGCTACCACAAATTCAGTCTGATTCCAAAAAAAAAAAAAAAAAAAAGAATAAACCAACAATTAGGTGTCTGCTGGATTCTGATCTGATATGAGCTTGCTTTTGACTAATGCAGCTTTTGCGTGGATCAAATGCGAGAAGGAAGAAGATAAGGACTGTCATGCTACTTTAAGTGCAGCAAAGATTATAGGCCGTGAAGGACATGTATTTGGTGTAGACAGCAGCTACGTGCGTCTCAGTCTTGTCAGTAGCCAAGATGATTTCAAATTATTGCAACATAGACTTGAGATGCTGGTTTTCCAGGAAAAATTAGTTAGTCTAATGGCTGAATTCACTCCTGGAGGATATATGGCAGGGAAGAGCAACTTTTCTGTACCATTGAATGCTACGTATGTCTCGGATGAAGATATTGGCTATTATTCCAATCAAGAAATTGCATCAGAAGACAGCAGAATCTACACGTTCATGAGATTTTTGCAGACACTGTATTAGATTAGTAGGCGAAATGGCCTTCTCACAACTTCAAAATTGTAAATGTACATGATTCTTTTGTAGAAATACTAATAGTAGATATACATTACATGTATCCACTAAGAGAACGGGAAGATTAGCACGAGAATTTAGGCCTTCCCTTACTAGAGCTACTTTTTTTTTTTTTTTTTATGAGATAGGTTTCATAGTTACTTAATAGTCAGTTTACTACTCTTATAGGGTTATCTGATGTAAATTTACTGCAAGAGTCCATCCTTAGTGCACTCTTCACTGCAGATCAATACAAGTATACAGTTTACTCAAAATAAACATTTTTTTGAAGAATTTGAATAGTGCCATCATCGTAGCTGGAAACTTTCTGTATAGTTTGAGCTCTAGTTGTTGAACTTGTCACCGAGTCTTGAAAAATCTGTAAGAATGAGCAACAAAACTGGTGATTCGAAGCTTGAAATTTTGGGGGATAAGACTTATGAAGATGTATACTTAAGGGGTAGTTTTATAATACAAAACAATTTGAGGGACGAAGGCTAATATTTACAAGGATAAAAGTAAGAGCAAGTAAAAGAACTAGCTACCAAAGCTTGAGATCTGAGGGGCAAGACTTACAAAGATGTATGCTTAAAGGGTACTTTTATAATATTAAATAGTTTGGGGATTGAGTCTAACATTTACAAGGATAAAAGTGCAAACCATTAGTATTTTAAGGAAATATAAATGGACTTCTAAATCTTGGGGGTAGGATACCTAATTTCTACAAGTTTGTATATCAAATGTTTACAAATTTTAGGAGATATTGAAGAATTTCTGAAACCTTTGAGGGTGGTTGCCACTCCTCCTTTGCTTTTTTTTTTTTTCTTTTCATATGGGTCAAGGGGCTAGACCACCTCTAAACCAGAGAGGATTGAATGGCATTGGATTTGAGATTAATTGTTGCACTTAAAGCATATTAACTATAGGTGAGGAGATTTGATCTTCTGACTTACACACAAAGGAGAGTCTTTCTCTCGTGGCCGACTACTTGCCACTCCCCCTTTGCATCCGCAAGCAAGCAACATGTTTCTACTCTTTGAGTCATCTAAAATAGTGATGATTTTTGTACATAAGTCAAAATTGCAACTGAGAAGTGATATTTACATAAAATTTTAAAGTTATTTCAACATTTTAATTCTCTTATATGTTAAATTCGTATGAAAACTTAGTATCATACCTTCATCATCTTCTAAAAGGGTTAAAAAGAAAGACAATATAAACAAAATGAAGAAATTGGAAAATAACTCTATGTGACCAAAGTGACAATGTGACAACATCACTGGAATGAGCGAAAAAATTGACTTTGGAAAAAAAAAAAAAAATTCTGAGTCTATATTTAATGTGGTGGGTACGACTAAGTCACCTTAAACTGTATATCTGGTGGCTAAAGGTGGTAAAAATATAACGTACGCAATCCAATCATGATTAAACCTAACAAACTTGGTTTTGTTTCCTTGTGTCCATTATTCAACGTTAATAATAGTAAATGGATAAATCACGTATTCTTCCATGGCTGCTCTGCTCTTTTAATTAATAACAAAAAATGAAGGTGCAACAAAGAACTTGGGAAAGTTATGATGGCTGTTGAAGGTGAATGGACAAGGAGGTTTGTTAAGTATAATATATATATATATATATATATATATATATATATATATATATATATATATACCATGTAAAAATTTGTAAGAGATAGGTGGGATAAGATACTGATGGAATATTAGTTTGGATAAACTTTCCATATGCTAGTAAAAGATTTAATTTACTCCAGGAGTGAGGAAACAGAAATCCATGCAGGGTGTATAGAAATGGCTTTGGAAAGTTTCGAACTATGCCTGAAACTAAGCCCATTTGGATTAGATAAAATTTTCCAAGCAAGTAAAACGGTTAAATTATTGCCTTTCTACTACTAGCAAAAGGAATCTTGATTTTATATTTTTGTGCATTTTTTTTAATTTAGTCAACCTTTTTAAAGTTGTGTTGTATATATGCATGCATGCGAGGCTAAAGTTTAAATGTACATGATAGTTGCCTTAATTCAAAAAACAGTAATTTTTTTCTTTAAACTAGGAGTACTGTAATTCATAATGGCACTATTAACCCAACGATCCGAGATAAGCCTAATAGTAGAATAATATTATACTACAATCCATAGATTATAAAACTTATCCAGGATCTCCCACTTATGGATTTGACAAAGTAGCATATGGTTTCTGTAAAATTTTTGGATTAGTCAAATTCACAGTTTGTCATTTGTAATTGAAATTCTTCAAATGAGAAGAAATTAAATGATGACTTTCCAAATCGCAGGTGATATTTTAATGAGAAAACGATTCTTTAAAGTAAAATAAGTTCTAATGTCCTCGTCAATCAAGCCAAGTTTAAAAAAACTTTTCAAACTCATCTAGAACTACTGCAGAAAACAAAAGGTTGATACATATATATACATATATAAACACGCACACACATATATATATGTATACACACATACATACATACATACATACATACATACATATGTATATATATATATATACACGTGTGTATATATATATATATACACACACATATATATACATACACACACATGTATATGTATGTATGTATGTATGTATATGTTGTCCCTTAAGCTAGCCTCCTTTAGTGCCATAGTTACTAAATTAAACCATAATCAATCATCAATATAAAGCTTTTGCAATATGCGTTTTATGTATTTTGACGCCATATTCTTGCTTACAAATTGAAACAATGTCGAAGTGGAAGCTCTCTCTCTCTCTGTTGAAGTGAGAGACTGTAAAACTTCATATGGCAGCATCCCGTTCAGATTGAGGGGCTATGTAGATTTAGAGCGTATTTGTAACTTGTGTAAATTCTATATTTATCTTTGTATTATAAATTATTCTTCATTATATATAAGAGAAGGCATTCAAGGGTTGGCACATGAGTATCTACAACTGTAAACTTCTCAAGTAAAATTTGACCGTCGAACTAAAAACCTCAAGATCACTTAGTTAATGTACCAATCAGCAGCACATTTGCACATTTCATCATGCTGCACAAGTTTGGAAATTAATTTGAGCGACCTCTACTAACTCGCAAGTATCTTTGCCTGAGGTACCATTCCGTGGCACGTAAAAACGATTCCTCATTTCGTTATCTCCCAGATTAAATTCGACCACTGAATTCTTTGCTTCCTCAAGAACTAACATCTCAATTTTATGCATCAACAGATTGAATTCATCTTTGCTATTCACAAGGCTCAAACGCACGTAGCTGCTGTTTGCACCAAATACACCCCCTCGGCGGCCTAAGATTTTTGCTGCACGTAGTACGGCATGACAGTCTTTCTCTTCTTCCTTGTTGCGTTTGATCCAAGCAAAAGCTGTATGCATAATCCAGAGCCCATAAAGATCATCTAAAAGTGAATATCTATTTAGCAAATAGTTTGCTACATAAATTTTAGAAAAACATGCTCCATTAGGCTGCAGTCTCTTTTAGATTAAAGCCGGGCGATTGGGATCTTTACTCCAAACCTTTTGGCAGTTAGTTGCAACTTGCGGCTAGCACAAATTTCCTTTGGCGAGTTGATATATTTACATTGCATTTTCCTTCACATGATTAGTCTCCATTAAGTTTAACTTTTTGATATAGCTTTTAATGTATTTACAGAACTACTAAAAAAGAAAAAACCTGGAGCAGGAGGCCGTATTTCTGTTGAAAATGTGCAATATTGTGGCGTGAGTTCCTGGATGGAGAATCGTTTTGATGATGCTGATAAAATTTTCTTCAATTTTTGTCATCGTAACTTCATAGTTTCATAGCCAAAGTCAAAGAAATTTCGTCCATCCCCTGAGAAATTTCTAAAAATATAATGATTTTTAAATTTTTTCTGCAAATAGGGTGATTTGGGTGTAGGGTTCAAACTAGTGAATTTTGCATTTGGAAAATGCGAGTTCCAGTGGTCTCGTATTTTCCAAATGCGAGTTTGGTGAAAAAAAAAATGAAAATGAAAAGAAGAACTCACATTCAGAGAGAATGCGAGGTTCTGGCGAATCGAGTTCCTTGGGAAATAAAAAAAAAGGAAAATGTAAAATCGCCACAAAATTTGTCAACATAAATAGGATAAGAGCAAAGGGTTCACCCCAAACTTTCGGATCTAGACATGTACCGGACACTGCGTGATTGATGTTTTTCTCTTCTTTCGTTGGTTCCATGGTTCCACGGTTTGACGGGAATCGCTTCTGGTTTTAGGTGTAGGGTGTCTAGGGTTAAGATATTATCTCTCTGAAAATTTATCCACCATTTCTTGTCTTCTTTCCTTTGGTTCCACTCCTTTCTTCCCTTTCATCTTGAGTTCTCCATTCTCTCTTCCCTTTCTCTCATTTCTCTTTCTTCTGTCTTATCTTTCTTTTCTTCATTTTTCTTCTTTCTTCCTATTACCCAGGGGACCCAAATCTTTGATAATACTTTATATGACTTGCTCGATTTCCTGGAATTTATATTTATTACTATTTTTTTCAAAGCCTTCTTGAACATATAATTTCCTTGCTCATAAATTGTTTAGAGTATCCTTATATATTCAAAATACATTTGTTAAAATTTGGATATGTAAAGTTTTCATCGTTGTGTAAAAAAATTAATGAACTTACGTTTATATCCTAGAGCTCGCCTGACTCAATTTTTGATTGAATAAACTCACTATTTGGCTACTTAGTTGAGGTATGCTATCCATTGAACACCAATACAACATTTCTTTTATAGGTTTATTCCTTGGACACTAACTTCCTAATGGCTCGATGGAGCTTGGCCAATGTTAATATTGTCTTGATTTTTGATCAAGTAAACTTAGCTAAAGTTTTGATCTAGTAAACTCCGTAACGATTTGATAAACACTTGTCAATTTAGACTTAGTATAATAGTACCCGTTGGACATCTGTTAGGAAAAAAAAATTATTTGCTACATTATATCTATTTGACAATTGTTAGAAAACTTCTTTTCCACCCCTAATATACTTACAATTATGATTTTTAAATTTTTTCTGCAAATAGGGTGATTTGGGTGTAGGGTTCAAACCAGTGAATTTCGCATTTGAAATAAAAAAAATATTTTTTTGAAATTGTATTCTAAGAAGGCGTGTTTACTTTCCAACTTCTCATTGCCTGAATGCGACTTCACTTATAAGTAAAATTTATTAAAAAAAGTAAATTTTTTGAAATCGCATTAGAATAAGAGCATGCCGGACTAGAAATACTTTCTCTTTGTGGTTTAAGCAAATACTTGATTGTTAAAAAATGAATTTTTCCCTCTTTATTTTTCTTCTTTACTACTGATGATTAATTTGTTATGTAGTGAACATTATGGTAATGCAATCCCAAACCCCAAACCCACACCCTAATAAAACCAAACCCTACAACCCTACAGATTAGTAACGTAATCCCAAACCATAAATCGTGTAAAAACGACAACGCCAAGGCCTAAACCTAAACACCGTAAACCCTAAACCCTAAACCGTAAACCTTAAACCCTAAACCGTGAAACCCTAAACCCTAAACCGTCCTAAGCAATGTTAATGTCAATTGGATTGAATGCGAGTTAAAACATGTCCTCGAGAAATTTGGATTGATGATATGTATCTACAAATTCCTTTGTCGCCACCAATGTCAATTTCTTAGTACTTGAAATTCAGTTTGATATGTCTAACTTACATGGTTCAGCTTGAGAAGAGTCTCATCATAGTCAAATACAAGTGGAGTTACACTGAGGTTCTCATAATTACTTGACATTGTCTTCGTCAATATAATCCCTAAAACCCGCAAGCGGGCAATTGTTTATAACCTTATAACATCATAACCCACAAGCGAGTTAATGTGTTACCAAAAATTCCTTAAATAACGGGTAACTAGTTACCAAACACCCTCTGGGGTTAGGGCTGCAAAATGAATCGAAGTGCTTGCTAGTCGGATTGACTAAAACTCCCCGCCGCAAACACAATTTTTCAAACTCAAACATGAATATACTAAACTCAATAATTTTCAACTTCTCCAATGAAAATACAAGATCATTTTGAGTTACTTATGCCATGTATAATAAACGCGATAACTTTCGATAATTTACACTGTGTGTTAGTAAATTTTTCTACCCTTTTCGGTTTATGAAGCAATATGGGTTTATATCTCTTCTTGTATTGGTTAATTTGTGTAACATATTTTGTGGATAGTTTAGTTGACAGATTCTGAGTGGGAGTAACAAAGTATCTTGGACGGTTGAAAATTCTTTAGTAATTTATAGGATAGTTTATTCCTTTAATAAAGTGGTTACAATTTACAACTGTTATACAATTGTAATACATAATACATATTATAAATGTCGTAATACGATAAAAAAAGGGACAAAATGTAGTAGAAACGGAAAAAAAATATGCAATAGAAATGGAAAAACAAAATTTGCATCAAATTGAAAAAAGCAACAAACTAAAAAAAATAATTGCATCCGAAATAGAAAAAAGACAAATCAGCACAAATCATTATTAGAACTACGCATTTGATAAATCGGTTTAGTGAAACTGGCATTTCAAAATCACAGTTTCACCGTGGAAAATATAATCTTTCCGGCTTTTTTTCATCGAAATTAGCTATGCATTTGACAAATGTGAGTTTCAACTGAGCTTCATCAAATCTGAAAATCAATCTTAGAAGTCTTGCAAACAAGCTTTTGTGAAACTTTTTTCCACCACATTTTTAGAATTTCCTCTCCATCCCCTTGGAGAACTACATCTAAAAGTTTCAAAGCTCTCAACTGAGTTTCTCTTGCTAGTCCGTAGGTGTTTAGATCCATGTAATTCACCATTCTGTCATATACATACTTGTCTCTGATGACTGCCCACCTGGAAGATGGCAAATCATGTGATCAATTTTCTTTACGGCAAAATATTACTAAACGAATAAAATATTGACTTCTCATTTTCCTTGTACTTTTGTAAGGGATCAAGAAATACATACCCAAAACGGCTTTCAGCATGAACGGTGAGCTTAGAAAGTGTGAAAATCATGAGATCTTCATCCATTGGAGATGGAATTGCGGTATAATGTGGCCAGTAGTAGGCGAGATCATGAATTTGCTTCGCATTCGGGCCTTGAAGGATGGCAGTCTTTAACTGACCGTCAGGGTTATTAGGGGAAGTGACAAACTCAATGCAATGAATTGAAGAATTTGATCTTTTTTTCCATGACATCGTATCTCCACTAAAGTTCAAGTTCGTTGATTTGAAGAGTTCCGTTTGAGATTTATAAACCTATCATGAGTAAACAGTAAACGATTAACATCATCAAGCATTAAACGTGAGTAACATATAATTCCTGACCAGATTTGGCTGAAGTGCTGGAGACGAATAGATGATAATTGACTTGATGTCTTCAGTGACTAACCGGGTAGTATGGCACAGATGCAACAACCTTTGTAGGTGATGATGAAACCTTGGATGAAAGAGCATTTACTGCTGCATTAAGAAGCTGAGTCGAGCCACCGTCAAAGACTACGTATTTTCAGTCTGTGATTGCATTTCCAACTGTAGCATGCAGCTTTCGTATTTTCTTCTCCAGTTCTTTAGAAGTTAGTGAACCATCTTCAAATTCATAGCCCATACGATGCCATCCTGCCACCATAATTGCACTACTTGCTGCATTCTGTCTCCAGAAAGGCTCCAAGAAAATAGGGTTTCCGCTGCATGGAACCAAGGGAATCAAGATTAGATTTCAACGTTTTTTCAACATGCACGAGCGCAGCAATTCTGATTCATTAACTAGTGCTGTAATGCAAAATTTTTGAATATCCAAAAGTATAAGAACTTTGCAAAAGGTTTGCAAGTATAGACCATTTGAGGAGGGACTTTCAACAAATTCAATCTAGAATTCACAACAATATAAAACCAAAATTTTCAAACCTTGGGCAATCGACCCTCCCTTCCCTCCACTCTAGTTCTATCTGCGGTTAGACTAATACCTATCAGCGTCTGCAATGCAGTCGGGTATAAGCCATGGTTCGCCGTCGCGTGTCGCGGTACCGTCGCGGTCTCAATTGTTCCACATCGATCGCGGCATATCGGTTGAATATCGGATAATGTGCATTTTATAGCACATAAGAGTATCCAAAAATTTTGAAAAAATTTTTAAAAATAGAAAATACAAGAACAACCACAATCATCAAATTAGATTTGGTGAATACCTACATTATCATATATATACTTATCAATATTGAAACAAAGCAACTCAAGTGTGACTATGAATATATAATATTAAAAGTAAATAATTATGGTAGTAAGAGCACTTTGTATTCCTTTTAATATTAGCATATTATTGTTAAATAAGACACTAAATTTAGAGTCTAATGTGAATCTAGTAAGGATGAAATTGAAAGTAGGAAAAGTGATTATGGAAAAAATACCTACTTTTAACTATACTTTAAAGAACTTTTGGAATGTGTTCAAAATTTTAAAAAAATTGAGTGGCAACTTTGTAACTTTCTTTTCTTTTTTTCTTGTTTGACATCTTCTCATACTATTATTATCACTCATATTGCTATTATTACTGCTTCTATTTGTTTCCTCCACAACCATCGGCAACCACCACAAATGTAGGTGGTCTCTTTCCTTTTCCTTTTTTTTTTTTTACTTTTTCTTTTTTACCCTCTTTTACACATTCTCCGTTAACTCGACACTGGAATTACTCTTTTCCCTTTCTTCATCTCCTATTTTTTCTTATGTACATATAAGTTTATTCCATCTCGATACAACTCCGCCCAACACGATATCTTGGTGACATACGCGTGAAACCGTTACAATGCTCGTCCATTATCTACCGAGTTATAAAGCGGAATCATCTGGGATATGGAACAAATCATGATTAGGGATCGGTGTGATGTCGATCCCTTCCATTCCAGTTATGACTCGGGTGAGTCATCGCGAATTCGACCGATATGGCAAACTATGGTATAAGCTGTGAACAATCATGGCCTGTGTAGCATCCATTGCATTCACAAACTGGTTTTCCACCATCTAAAACTAAGCCATCTAAGTAGGCTCTTCCATGGCCTGAACATGAAACTGAAGCAGCAGCTTCAGCTTCCACAGCAGCTTTTTTTGCTCCAACTCAACTCTGAATTACGACTAGTTATCAAATAAAAGAGAAGAAAATTGAGCAACACGGACGAAACCAAGATTATTTTGTATGTCAAGCTCAAATATCGCTTGTCCATGTTTCAAAGGTATCTGACATAAAAGTTGCCACTCGTCTCCTTATATATTGGTTTTTATGGATTCTGTAAAATTACCGGCAACATCATTTATGAGGTTTGATAAGCGCCTCATTGGAAAATTCTTAAGAGAGTTTTTTATCTTAACGACTCATGCAATATATAGATAATACAACTTGCTGGACATACTAATGCTCTTACGCTATACATGTAAACTCACTACAAGTTGTCTTGCAAAAAGTAGCCGAAATAGATCACACGCATGTTCTCTTTGTTTGCAGGAAAATTTTTTAATCTAAACGTTCCATTCAAAGTTTTATTTGATAATCTGAAAGTCGTAGTGGAAAATTTAAACATAGGTTTCATTTCTTTGAAGTAGTTAAGCCCTTCAAGATGCATGCATCGATCATCTTAATAGGATTCATTAAAAAAAAATTCATCTAATTGGTAAATGGAAAAAAAATATGAAAGAAAGAAGGGAAGAGGTAGAAAGGAAGAAACTAAAGAATAAACAGTGACTATTAAACATTCTAATTTCCTAATTAGTTGGTCAAGACCAACAAAACTATTTAATAGTGGTTACTTTATTCACTGCCAATTAATTTTGAACTAAAACTTGATCATTTAACATATTTTCAGAGCTAGTACTTGATCATCAGCGACTCACACATGATTCAAACTCTGTGTATTCGGGGCTTGGTTGCATAGACTTTTGCTATGATAATGCTCTGATTTACTTAGCCTAGCTATGTTTGGCTCTTAACTGGTAGACCCCTCTTATAAATCTAGTCCACTTGATCTATGAGAATGCATCTCAGGATCAGAGGGAGTATTTGCCAACTAATTTTGAGATGGAAGCAAACTCAGATTCTAATTTTAAGATGAATGTCACAGTGACATTCATAATTGAATAACAAATGTGAGACAACAAACTAAAACTATTCAAACTAGTGCTGTAGATTGCGTACCTTATGAGTACGTAGAGTTGCATGCATATACATCTGGTAGAGTGGTAACAAGGTCAAATGTGATATTCATTGTACTTTCCTTTAGAATCACACCCTTACACGTAACAAGAATTCAGCTCCAAATGGTGCGATACTGGTTCACATCAATGTGGGAAAAAGAAGAGCGAAGGGCCGGTGCAACTGAGATCTAATGCAATCCGATTCGATTATTGTGCTTTTTACATTATTTGGTATATAATTATATTACATTATTGTATGTTAAGTAAAAGTGATGTACATGAATAAAATATTAATATATATATTTAAGGGGATAAGCTTTTTTATACACCGTCGGTGTATAATTTTTTTTTTTAACACTAGCAGGTTTGAATTATGCCGCATAACATAAATTTAAATTTGAAATTCAAATCATGCACATGTGGCATACATCTAAAGCTATTATTAGTGTAAGAAAAAATCGCTACACTGTCAGTGTATAAAAAGTTAATCCATGTATTTGTTACAACATTATGATGTATCCGCATATAAAAAATTTCCTGCTTCTCTTCACAGCAGATTAACTTAACATAAACGAGTAAAAGGTACACGTTTTAACTTTTGGCTGCAGCTGGGACTATGAGAATACGAGTCATTGATAATCCAATTTTCCCATTGAGAGTTTGCAGATGACTAAATGATTGGTCGTTGGGATATTATTTTACTTTCTTTTCCGCGTTTGGATGGACAAATTAAGGTAGTTGGGAGTTGGGACTTTTGCTGAAGAATCTAAGCCGATCAATGAGAGCACATCTTAGGATAATGTCTCAATCTGAAGAAGCAAAGGTACAATATAAAAATGTGCCAAGCAACTTAATACAGCGTTGATGTACCATACGATATTTGATAATAATTAGCTAACGTGAGGAAAAAGTATAGGACAATTTAATCCGGTTTTAAACCCCAACTTGCCTAAAATAAATATATATGTACAGCCTGAACTTATCGTATTGGAGGAGATAAATATTTTCACCAGTCAATGGGTCAGGTCTAGATCCAGATTTAGTCCGAACCCGGTAGATTTTCTCAGATCCGGAACTAGGCATAGTTCCGTTTACCCGAATCCAGATCCAGATCCCTTTTTTTTAAATAAAAAATGGGCCGGGTGCGGAATATGGAATTCCGACCCGGACCCGTTTAAATAAATTAATAAATATAAAATATATATACATCTTAATATTCTTACATTTATTAAAATATATAATACATATTATTAAAATATATATATATACATGTTAATACTCTTACAAGTATAAAATTTATATATATATTAATACTTTTACAATTATAAAAAAAAAATATAATAATATTTTTTTACTTGGTAGACCTAGATTCGGATCCATTACTATTAGACTCGTCGGGTCTACGAGTCAGATCCGGAACAATGAGATATAAACGGGTCCGGGTCCGGAATATTCAATTCCCGCCCGGATATTCCGGACCCAAACCCAACCCGTTGACAGGTATAATTTTCACATTGGATTCAATCCGATGAAAATAAACCCACCTCTTCAGTAAAATATCCATAATTTTTGCCAGTTAATAGCTGATTATTTCAGCATATTAATTGTTTCAATCTTTAGACTTTTTCGTTCATTTCTTTTTAAATTCGGCCTATAGTTTTATCAAGCAAGCACATAACTACATAACATTCTAATAGAATGAAAAAAAAAATCTAATAGAATGCATATATTCACAGTTTTTTCATGCCCTCGTTTATAATTGTATACTTTCTTGATTTACTTTTACTTTTTTTAAAAAATTAATGCATGAACTCCATTTTCACAAATAAGCACTCTTTAGACATACCCAATTAAAAATCTAGTTTATATGCTTTTAATTGAAAAGTAATTCAGACATCAATGTACGTAATTGCAGTAGTAGGCTAAGATATCTACACAATATATAAACTATAAAGTGGGGGCACTATTATGTGCTGTTGGTACATATTTGTTATCTTTTGACTTCCATTTGTATCCTTACAATATTTACTTTTTCCTCACACATAAAACTAATGGTTTCAAGAATAGTTTTGCAAATTAATTAGTTACCAACTCTCTTAGTTTCAAGCACTTCATGTTCAAAATATAAATCATATTGGTTGTTATCCATAGCTAAAATTAACATCCAACTAAATAAACACCATAAAAGAAATCATCATATCAGACAAATCCCTTACAAAATAATTTTTAGAGTTAAAAACCAATTTCATTAGAATTACGCTTGACCATAACTTAAATCACTTGTGCACACACAGAGTGTGCCTAAAACATTAATATTATTTAAGTGGACAGATCAGAAATTTAATTTGAGCTATTCAGAACTAACACATAGTTTCATTTAAAACCTGAAACCATTCTTCCAAAAAAAAAAAAAAACTTAAAACCTTCTTAATTTCCAGTTGGACTTGTACAGTGATCTTTACTCTCTTGGAGAGCTGGACAAAGTCCAATCTCCAACGAGTGTGAGCCTGTGATTTCTATTTTGGGTTAGCTTTTCGGCCCAACAAACACAAAAGTCCAACGTTGCTCCATTTGTGGGTGAAATATACACATTCAAAGACTCCGAGAATGAGAATTACCAGCCCACCCATGGACGACCCAGAAACCTCCCCTCTAGTTTGTCAGTAAAACCTAAATACCTCCTCCTTCAATTGAAAATTATAAAAACCTCCCTTTAATTTGTTAGACTAAATCACTAAATCAAAAACATCCACTGATGTTAAATCTTTTATTGGAGTAAATTGACATTCTCCAATATCTTCATATAATTTACAATTTTCCTTTTCAACGATAGCAAGACAAGAATAGCATTTTTATTTTTTTTCCAAATTCTTAGGATTAAAAATTGCATTTCTTTACAATTATAGACTGTGGTTAGGAAAAAAAAATGGTTTAGGCATATATGTAGATTTTGAAACAATAAGTACAATGCCAAGATTACCTAGGCTATGTACTTTTAAATAATATCTATTGTAGAAAAGTGGTACTAGAATAATTGTGAGGGGAAAAAAATTGGTATAACTAACTAGAGAAAAACTTTTGTCTTAGTTCGTTTTGATTTTCTATTGTGCTTTGCGCCTTGATAGCTATCATGGTCTAATAAATCTCGTGTTTGGTTATGCTTTTTGGAGATGATAATTAACTATTTAATCTCGTGTTTGATTCTGCAATGTATTCTAAAAAGAGAATTAAAAAGCATGTGATGAGTAAGGAAACACTGAAATAGGAAAGATGACGAAAGGCCCAAAAGACAAGTACCAAAGAAAAATTAAGGAAAGAATAAAAGGAAAAGAGTAAAGCTACTTTCAAAAAAAAAAAAGGGAAAAGAGTAAAGAAAAAGAACACATTTGTTGTTCTGCACTTATCACCAACAGTGATAGATGAAGAGACATGGAATGAAGGTCTTCATTATTACAAAATTAACAGGGGAGGTCCCTAACTTTTCTAAAACTATTTATTATGAGAAAATAGATTGCTGTGTCATTTTGTATATAATTGAAAAAAAAAAGTATGTAACTTTAGGTGCATTTGATGAATACTATTATATTATACGAATTCATGTATAAAAAAAAATTAAAATCAATTTGGTAGTTGAACATTTAGAATGTGAACAAATTTATAGGAATACCGGTTACATTTCTTTAAAAGAATTTAGTAAGGCACAGTGTAAAACACTAGTTTAATATACAATTAAATTGTGTTAGAATGATAGAGGATTAGAGATGAATGATTGGAGAAATTTCAATAACGTATATAATATCTAGTAATGTGCTGCTCCAATTTAATATGGTATTCACTTATAATAATTTCATAATTAAAAGTACAATAAGAAATGTAAAAACATATCACTCTTTCTTTTGTATTTTCATACAAGGAGAAGGTTTCAAATCGTAATCTCTCATTTACACTCCGTCTATATTAACACCATACAAAACTATTCCATTTATATATCATATGGGTTTAGAGACATAAATGTCTCTTCTTCCAACCTTAAAATTTTTAATGCAGCTAGCACGCGCCACGCGGAGAGTCAGATTGGGACGTTACACTTACCTTTCAAAGACACAGGTGCATTCCAACACCATTCTTATCTTTTTTGTCAATGTCAAATCATAAACCAATGAATATGGGAGGCTGGGTCTTTCACGCAAAAGTTAATAGACATGGTCCATATAGCCTCGCGCGCTGTGCCTCTAGAATTGATCCACAGTCCTGTCTCTGTGGTGCCATTGAGATCTTTTGTGACACCGGGGAAAAGCACAGCATCAACTATGAAATGCCAAAAATTTAAGGATTCAAACAAAAATCAACAGAAATATCACCTAAGAATGGGTCCAAGTCCAACCAGCAGCTTTATATGTATTTGCCCATCTAAAACCTTCTCCATCCATGGAAAGTGATTTGCCATTTCCAGTTTAAATTAGTCTGCTTTGGAATCTCTTTTGGAGTCATTAGAAATGATTGCACCTGGGCGATTTGATTCCAAACCACCCCTTACAAGAGCAAGTTTAAGCCTTCTTTAGTGGAGGGGCCAAACAAAGTAGTTCTTTGTCCAATATTCACAATCTTTTCTTAAGTAATGGAATAATATAGATAGCTTTGTTTTAAGTTTAGAGAGATTTAGTAACTGTCTTTTTCTTTTTCCCCCCTCTTAGAAAATGGTAAAAGTAGCCAATTTGATGATGGAATGAGATCTTCTACTTGGCCCCTTTGTGGGGGTGGGGGGAAGGAATAGAGTTTCAAAGACTATAATTTACCATTACACTTACCAACAAAAAGAGCTCTTTTACTAAGTCAACTGTGCAAAACTCAAGTAAGAAATTGTTTATGATCTGAGGAAACCTATAGCTACATAGAAATATATGCAGATTTAGTCACATGAATAAGATATTGCAAATACCCTACGCATAAGCAAAACATTTAGAATCTTTTTCTATTAAAAGAGGGAACATATGTTTAAGAATAGTCAAACATTATACGTAAAAAGATCATTAGATCCAATCTGCATTGAATTCAATATTTTCCAGCAAAGAACCAATAAAATTTCTTGAGCTGAGAACGCTATTGGCAAAACTCGGATCTGCTTTATTCCATCTACGTTCAGCTCGAGTGATGATTCTTCTTCTTGCAGAGCGAATTTTCATTGCCGTAATCATTCAACAATTATGTGGTGCATAATTCAGTCCAAACTCCTTTTGCTTTGTGGAGATTTGACCTATATGCAGCTCCTTTTGTGATCCAACAGTAAAGTGGAACTTAGACTTACAGTACACTAGATTCTCCAACACCCCAAAAAAAAAAAGCAAATTTGGAGATGGAAAGATGGAAAAGATCAGCAAATAATGGAAGTAACTGAATGTATCTTGCCCCCTTTTTTGGCAGGGCATTAAATGATATCTACCAGTACACTTAAGAAAAAAAAATTCTGTCGATTTATTTTCTTCTTGTGTTGTATTACTAAAGGTTGAAGTTATCGAATTGTGTCAATATAAATTGACTCGATAAGAATGGATTACTTTCTTATAAAAGATTATGTATTCAGAATTTTGTTGCCGACAGTGTTAGTGGATGATTTGTAACAATTTTTGTAAGCGATCTATGATTTTAGAAACATATCTTGACTTATAGTGGTGATCGAAATTACACTTATCCAAACTTTTTCGTTGGGGGGGGGGGGAAGAAGTCATCAATCGTATGTTATACTGTTATCCAGGAATAAGTACTATAGAGAACCAACAATTAGTCGAGATGCATGCACTTGAACTTCTCTGTGATCCACAAAAGTAAGATTCTGAAATGTATGATGTTGAGTTGCTTCCGGAACAAATCAAAATTCAGAGAAATTATTGGAACAGGTACATCAACTTAATTAGGTTTGCATATCTTGAAATTGAATTAGACATCTAGACAGACGTCTGGTGTATGTTTCTCTATTTGTGGATAACCCCATGAACTCAGGTGAACTGTCCCCGATATTTTTTGATAACAGGTTGGTCATGTCTAAAACTAAACTCCATGTCTAAAGTGTTTCTATCTAATCAATGTGCATGAGCATTAAACCATATGGAGGAAGGAGCTCTTCTACTGGAACCAGGTAGTAATAATTGTTAGGTTTTGGGACAGCAGACGCAGCGGAAAACAAAAATTTTAACCCCAACAACCCACCAGGAATCACCCTAGGCTACGTATGACTTGTAGAGAAGAGGAGTTGTAGGATTACCTTAATCCTAGAAACGGCTTCTTGTTGCGTTGTAGAGAGTGGTCAGCCCCTTTTCAGCAGTCCAAGCGTCCTGCCTCTACTGCGAAGTTTGGATCTTCTCTTGAATCGTCTTTACGATCCTAGATGTGTGTGTCTGAAAGTATAGAAAAGGTACTAGCCTATTCTCTCTTTCTTTGGAATTTCTCTCGGTTTTTCTCAAAAACCCTAACCTCTCTCTATTCACAACCGTGGTTGTGTTGTTATCGCATGCAGGCGTATCATACGTACGTCTATTTATAGGAGAGGTAGAAAAGATAGGGTCTTGTTTGATCCAAATCAAAACAAATATAGGATAACTATTTTATCCTTATTTGCTCAAATAGCCCCGGAATCCTTTATTCCTTATAATTAGACCCCATAAGGTTTTATTTCCAAATCTCCATTTGGACACACAATTTTAATCCAGAATTCAATCTCTAAGCGTGTGATCCAATAGGTTCCAAATACACTGGCAATAATTATGAATTATAATTCTCAAGAAGAATTAGATAAAATAAACAACTTTATTTTATCATTAATTACAATAATTAATTCATTCATAATTATAGATTGTGAGCGGTGTCTAGCAACACATCACAACCACCCAGGTATTCGGAATTAGTTAAGGGAATTTTGACCAAACCTTTCCATGGAAAATTATCATGTAATTATTATCCTTTCACCATAGATATCCAATTAGTCAGGGAATGAGGAATAAGTGCCAATTCCCTAATGACTAATTAATTTTCTAGTTCTCGGAATTAACCCTAGATTAGGTTAGCTTGAAGACATTCTTCAATTAACCTAACGTAGTCGACTATTAAGGTTAAATACCAACTAGTGGCCTTTCTGGATATCAACTCCTACTATCGGAGTGGTGAATCCTCTCTTGATCACTCACTATCTTTCCATGCTTCACACTACCCCCAATTTCTATTCTCTAAGTCACTCTTGGTGAGCAACAAGCAATAGAATCAAAAGGCAGTGATTCACACTCAAGATACTATGGTGATCTCAAGTCTAGGATCACTTACATAATTTTCCATAAGAGATTCAACCATTGGCACTTGATAGATATCCTAATGGGATCTCTGTGTGGATCTCTCCAATGAATTCGTACCTTACAATTCATCTACACATTAGCCTAGGTATCACTATACCTTGGTTGATGAGAACAACCACTACTTACATTAAGTAGAGACTAATTGTGTACTAGTCTTTCCGTATTAATGATGTCCTGTCTCATTAATACTATGACTAGGGAACTTTAAAAATATTTATTATAAATGTGATTGATATCTCATAGTCAACAACTCTTGTGACTACCATCACATCAATAAATGTTCTAAGGACTTTATCAGTTATATCAAATATTCAATAGATAAAATGGAAATTCATAAAATACAAAACTTTATTAGGAATGTATTTAAACAAAATGATTGTTTTAGGGCATACATTCCAACAATAATTAATTCAAGGTCTAAGATTCTATTTCGACCAACATGTTAATTTTGTAGTACTCCCTCCTTTTTCTTTAACTGACGTTTAAGGTTTTTGCTCCAATGTGTTTTTATCTATCGTTTTATAAGCCCTATGCAGCATTAATTATTTTTTCACAATTGTACCCTTTTATCTATCATTTCCAATATAGGGTTCTTAATTGCTTTTGGCCTAATAAAACAACATCATTTAATACTCAATTGAGAGAAAACATGGGTGAGTTGGACAATTAATGAGGGTAGAAAAGAAAAGTAGTGTATAGATTTAAGCAATGAAAAAATTTTCTTAATTGGTGTGCAAAACCTTAAACGTCAGTTAAAAAAAAGGGAGGGAGTAATAATTAAGCCAAGATGGAAGATTCTATCACCAATGACACCCCAAATCTTTGAGGTCATCGATTCGTAAGCCGTAAATTAGGATTCTATTTCTACTAACGAGGAGTTTAATGTGCCACATACTCGTCTGCAGCCAACCAAGAAATTGGAACGTAGTAATGGAAGGAGAAGAAGAGTCGCCTATTGCAACATCATCAATAATTGTGGAAACATGCATAGGAGGAGTGATTGTAGCATTCAGTAGAGTTAAACAAAGAGTAGTTATGACTTATGGGAAGAGTTGAGATTTCTACTAATCTTTTATCATATCGTGAATAACAAGAAAAATTCAGCACCCAACCAAGCAGCCTTTAATGGTACTAGATGTCTCACAACAGATAATGAAAAGACTATTTTACCCTTAGATAGGTGGAAGAAAAATTTAAACCCCAATCTCCTTTTTATATAATATAAGGAAGGAAACAGCAAACTTGTAGTAATAATTAAGTCAAGATCGAAGATTCTATTTCTACTAAAGTCTCAAATCTTTGAAGACACTAATTTATAGATTGTAAAATTAGCTCAATGCATGAGTCTTGTAGAATAATTCACATATCCACATCCATCTGGTTAGTCATGAAGACGGTCACTTAGACAATCAAAAAATAAGAACGAAAAACTTTGAGGATTTTGCTTCGTTTTTCCCAATTGTTGCCTATTTGTATCCCCTTACAAGACATTAGAGGAGCTCGACCTCCACGTTAGGATTGCTGGTGAGCCAATCGCGAGCAGCTCCCTTAAATGCTCGATTCGAATTGAGTTCAATTTTGAGCACAAGTAGCTTGATATATATACTAGGTCGAGTTTGAACCTTCATTTGTACTACTCAAGTGCTCGTTGAGTAGTTTGATTATTGGAATGTTAATTATATTATATATTTATTTTAATTATGAAATGACTAATAAAGGTTCATGTAAAAACGAAAAAGAAACGAGAATTTTAGGTAATTTACCACAATTTTTCGAGCCCTTTTTTGAGTTTTATTTCAAGTTTTGGAACTTGTTAGATCTCGAGACTAATTTCAAACCTTAGCGATTCGAATTTGAATTTAAAATGCATACTAACGAGTCAAGTTGAATTACATAATTTTCTACTCACTTGAATTGAACTCGAACTTGAGTAGATTTGTATAGCATCAAGTTTGATCTCGAGCATAGCATTACTCGAATTTGATCGACTTGGCTCAGACTCATCTCATTAATATGCTACTCCAGATATGATTGTAACCGACTAGCTTATTTCACATTGCTTTATTTCTTTAATGTCTTAAATTTCTTTGATATCAAACGAATAACCAACAAGAAAGCCACCAATCAGATGGAACAGTCCTCTTCAATGTTCTCCTCACCTATTAAGCAACAAATCAAAGAAAAAATCAAACATTTCCAAAAGAAATGTAAAACAAAGTCATGACAAAAAAAAAAAAAATAGTCGTAACCACACGTGTCCCATATCCAACCGTTAGATGATCTCAACATTTGAAATTTACGTCCGTCAGTTAGTTTTTGCCGTTTACTTTCACTCATCTCCGGTGTTCCAATTTTCCCGGCATATAGCACATAGCTGACGTGGCAAGTTCCTATTAGCTACCGCTGTTTACGCGGTTCGGTGCGTGTTGAAAACGGATCCCAAGGTGTTATCAAAGTGCAAGTCGATAGGCAGAACCACATTTCTTTTGCTCTCCGCTTGTGCCTATATATATCCCTCGGGATCACTCTTTCAAGTGCTCTGCCTCTCTCCATTTCATTTTTTCTGAAGGTTGCAGCCTCTGTTTCATCAGCTCTGCATTCATCCTTTTCCATCAGGTTCTTGGTAAGTTTTTCTGTTTATTTTCTGCTAAATCGAATAGGGCTCTAACCATTTTACCATTTCTTCATCTGGGCTCTTCTTATTTTTGGCTAACTATGTCTTGATTTGCATGTTGGCCATTTTGCAGAAAAGAATTTGCTTCTATATTCTAGTAACTATCAAGATTCATTTTTTCTGAAAAGGGTCCTCAATTTCAGGTGAGCTTGTAGTTGTTCTTTCTTAAAAATTGTGATTTTTCTTGACGTTTGAAATGTTGGCTTATCGTGGTCTATTTTATTGAGGCAATTGGTTATTGGCTCTTCTTCTGCAGAAAACTCCTGCTTGTATGTTATAGTTGTTTCAAGTTTCATTTTTTCAAGAAGGACCCTCGCTAAGGTGAGTTTTTAACGGGCCATTTCTTGAAAATACATTACTTGATGTGGTTCATTTCGTCAAGAATTGATTTTCTTGCTATTGTTGGATGACTTAATTTTGATAAAATTTTGTCGGATGTGAAGATTTTTGTTGGATTGATGGCGGTGAAGACAAATGGATTTGTTGAAGGGTGTTTGCCTGAGGAATTGTTGAAGTTGCTGTTGACTCTGGCTTCAACTTGGACAGATGTAATTGATTTGAACGCCTTTAAGGTGATTCCACTAAAGGGGGCCATGACTAATGAGGTTTACAGAGTAACTTGGCCTACAAAGAGGAAAGATGATACAAGAACTCTTTTGGTCCGTGTTTATGGCGAAGGTGTCGAAATTTTCTTCAACCGGGATGAGGAAATCAGGACTTTTGAGTGTATGTCGACCCACGGCCATGGACCTAGGTTGCTGGGACAGTTTTCTGATGGAAGAGTTGAAGAGTTCATTTGTGCTAAGGTTTGTTGAACTTTGTCTAGAGTTACTTTTATTCTGAGCGTGGAAAGAATTAGAGATATGCCTGGAAATTGTTACAGTTATGATGGCTAATTGTAGGATAATGTTATCTAGCTGATGCAAGTGTGATTTTGTTGCTAGTTTTGCACTTTTAAAGATCTGGAGGTCCTGTAAACCGGCGAAAGATTTTGACACTTGTCTGCAGTATTAAATCTAAAATTAATGCTAAAATCTGGCATTTTCTATTCGGAAAGTGTTTTAAAGCATCTGTGATTGTGTATGTGGAGCTTTTACCATCCTGGCTCATTATTTTGGCAAAATTGACTAAATAGGAAAAGTGAATAGGTTGGCAGTGACTTAAATTTTCAGGTCCTGTGTGATTACTGGTTTTTGGAATTACCTTAACTAGTTAACGTAAAGCAGTAGACTAGACTGTAGTCTGACATGTTCGTCTTGCTAATCTTTCTTCCTTAAATGACGGTTTGCTGATCTAAGTGCTCTTCTCAATTTCTCTTGTACTTTTAGACTCTATCAGCTGCTGACCTTCGTGACCCTGAAATTTCTGCTCTCATAGCAGCCAAACTGAGAGAATTTCATAAGCTTGATATGCCTGGTCCAAAGAACATTGTGCTGTGGGGCAGAATGAGGTATTACCTGACTACCTAAAATTGAATTTAGGGCTTTAGAAAAAGAAGTTCCTCTTTTACTGAATATTTCTTGTTCCTCAGAAACTGGCTACGGAAAGCCAAGAGTTTGTGTACACCAGAACATGTGACGGAGTTTTGGCTGGACAAGTTAGAAAAAGAGATTAGCATACTGGAAAAGGAGTTGTCCCAGGATAACCAAGAAATTGCTTTTTGTCACAATGACCTGCAATATGGTAACATAATGATCGATGAAGAGACCAGATCAATTACATTCATCGTAAGTGTCTGCCGTGGTTTCTGCTCTATTTGACTTCTTTATAGCCAATCTTAGTTTTATTTTGAATTCAGACCCAGTTATTCGTAATCAGGTCTTTCTGAGTTTTTATGTGGTGCATTGTGGGAAGTTGTCAAGGTTCTTTTCAGGGATATCAATTAAATGAAAATTTTCTATTAACTAAACATTAGATGACTGTTTTCTTGCAAAGAAGTAATTACATGTATGAAGTTAAGTGCAAATGAAACTAGCCATGCCAGGTTGGAAAGGTAGAGTTGTGCGTTTGGTAGACACTTATCATGACTTCCAAAATTAGCTCTTGCTGCTCCTTTTTACCAGAATATCTCAAGTTTACAAAATCCAGTGAGAAAGGTCTCTCCTTTATCTTATAGCTGGACTTTTTCCATTTTACAGGACTATGAGTACTCTAGTTACAATCCAATTGCCTATGACCTCGCAAATCATTTCTGTGAGATGGTGGCAGATTATCATACTGACACTCCTCATTTCTTGGACTACAACAAATACCCTGGTAAGTTAAGGTTAACAAGTGATGATAGCATCAACAGCATCCGCAACTGCAGATGGTGTTTTGTTTCTATAATTCTTCCTTTACCATTTCCATCATGTATGTTAGGAGGAATCTGCAAAGCATGAAGATATTTACTTTGTTTTCCTTAATTTCTAAACAGATCTGGAGGAGCGCCAAAAGTTTGTACGTGAATATCTCAGTTCTGCAGGTTAGTCTAATTTGCTCCTTTCTCATTTGTTCGCTATGACAAATTAGAACCTTGATGTGGAAACCTCTGTTGTCTACCTTAATCTGCCTAAACTATCAAATCTTGCAGAATATGAAGCAATAGCTTTTAGGTTAGAAAATAAGAGTTGATAGAAAGCAGTAAAATTCAAAGTTTAGGTTCATATACCTAACCGGCCAAGACTCATTGGCCTGGTTCCGTAGATGATTTTTACTGCAAACAACAAAATATCAATTGTCAACTTCATAAGTCTGCAAGTAATAGAGCCCTGCCCATACAGTCTCTTCCTCACACCTTTTCAATGGATAATATCCAATTTCCTTCAAGCTACCTAAAAGTCAATGACCATGCAGCTCAATTTTCTTATTTGGGTTATAGTAACCAACTTTTATGTGACAACAATGATAATAAAGTCAATCCCACATTTCTCTGCTTATTTATACTTATCCAGTCGTAGCATTTTGTCCAACTTAATTAATAGACTGAAAGTGACACGTTAAAGGTTGATGTAAAATTCAATGGTAAGCTCGATCATTTCTAGTAATAGCTTGATGAGTCATTTTCAGCATAACAGCTCTTGACAAGTTCGTTAAAATGATTTTCAGGCCATGAACCTACTGATGCTGAAGTCAAGGAGCTCACCATCAATGTAGAGAAGTACACTCTTGCAAACCATTTGTTCTGGGGATTATGGGGAATCATTTCAGTAAGTATTTTGAAGGGTTTGATTTTGCTGTTTCATCTGCCTGCATTGACAGAGAAAGATACCAAGTACATGAAAACTTTTTCTTTTTTTATTTGGATTTGCAGGCATATGTCAACAATATTGACTTTGATTACATGGAGTATGCAAGGCAGAGGTTTCAGCAGTACTGGCTCAAGAAACCCAAGATTTTAGACGTCTCAGTAAACTCATTGTGTGAAACCAATGGTCCAGCAGCAGAACTTCAAATTTAATTCTTCCTCAACTTTCCTTTTCCTATTGTTACAAATCTTGTATAGTATATGTGTATTTGTAACTGTTGTAATATCAATACATCTAGAATGGCTGAGTTACTCAGGCGCCTCTTTTGGCATGCTGGGTGAGCCCAGAGGGAACATAATCATAAGGGGCATATTGTCAACGATTGTAATCAATCTGATAGACCTTTCGTTATAATAGTGTTGGCACAGAGATTTGCTCTCCTCTGCCCAATTTAATAACGCATTAACAAATCACTGATGCTCATGTAGATACCAACTTGACATCTTGTGTATCTTAATATATTCTGACGGCCAAGAATGAGAAAAAAGTTCTCTTGTAAAGAGAGAATGGTAAAGTAAAGGCTACATGCAATTCAATTATCATCACCTATTAATTCAGATTAAAGCTCATGATGACTGATAAGCGTGTAAGTTTACTTAAATGTGCAAAACCTTTTTTTAATTAACTTTTATTGAAGGTACATACATACATTTAACTAGATGATAAATTAGTTCTGAAGGAACATCATCCCTCTGAAGTTCCTAAAAGCCAGCCTTGGTCTTGTTTCTTTTCATTTATCACTCTGCTGGGTCAATCTCACATTGATCCCCACCACTGACGACAAAAACTTTTTAGTGGAATCAGCAACAGTAGTATCAGATTCTCTTGCTTCTTTTTCTTGTTCTTTTATTCTTTCAATTCGAGTGGATTGATTACCTAACGAAGTAGAAGTTGAAGGACAATAATTGAAGTTTCGTCCATCACGTTAAAGATAAGAAAGGGATACATAACTAAGGATGACAAATTGACTTGAATGAGAGGTTCCATTTTATTGCTTCCACCACAAGCATCAAACTATGAATTCTTTGGTGAAAATGAAGCAGGATTCAAGACGATAGACAAGACATAGAACGAAGATTTTCAATGATGGAGTCCATAGCAGAATGAGACCCCTTTGTGGCTGCAAACAACAGGTGTTTAGGAGCCTCAGCTCTGTCGAAGTATAATGCTCCTGGTACTAGTTTTTCTTTTGGCTGCAAAGCCAACCACACCACTGTATCTGCACCTTCCTCACTCGTTCTAAGTTTTCCAGACATCCTGAAAACATGGTTATGGAAAATCACTAAAAAAGAATAATTAACCAGAGCAGATGGTGGATCAGTGATAATAACAATACAAAGAGTGGTGCAGAAGTACTAACGATTTCGAGAAACCAGGCAAACTGCTGGCAACTCCAGGAGTCTCTGCCCACCCAGGGTGCATTGAATAGAAAGCAACACCTTTGTCCTTATAAATTTCAGCCCATTTTTCTGTCAGTGCAACCTGGACAAGAGAAAATACATATCAATTTAAAGAAGCAGTTCTGGACTTTAGGCTTTTTTGTAGTTTGCAACTTCTTTTATGTTTTTGTTTCATATTAAAATGACTTTAGATGCAAGAACCAGACTTCATTATACGATGCTCTACACACTGACTTGCACATAACACAAAATGTAGAGGGTGAGAAATAGTGTGTGTGCCTGCTGGGGGTGAGAGGGGAGAAGAAACTGGAATTAGACGGTATCACGTATCAAGGAGAGAAAAAAGGAAGAGGAAACAAGAAACAGGTTGCACAGGAAAATAAAGAATAGTTCAGGTGCCAAGTCTGCCTGTGACATGATCCATTAGCCCAACACAGGACAAGATTGTATGCAATAACATGATCACTAATAACTGTCCTACAAGAATCGAAGCATGTGGTGGTATACTGGACATCCTAAAAATTCAGAGAATGTGATGAACAAAATTTCTCCATCATAGGGCATACAGTAATACATGCACAGGATGTCAGTGGTCACAATGAAACAAAAGCAAGGAACTAATGAGATAAAATTATGCAACATGAACCAATCACCATTGCAATTAAATCATAACCAATTGCTTTCCAAATGTTGCTAAACTTGTCAATTCTCTAGTCAGCAAAACCATAGCGACAACCACCCCAAGGTCAAAGTCTAAAACTTGCAGAAAGCAATGAAATAAATCAGTGGATCCATAATTTGGGAATCATATTTCAACAAGAAATAGATGCTATTTTTCAGAATGGAGAATAATACGGAAGATTGCATTTCATTTACCGAAACTATTCCACTGTAACAATACCTGAACTCGCTTGTTCCGTGCATATTGTTCCACACCATTAAAATTGGCATTGCTAAACTGCAAAGGCAATATATCAGAACATATAGAGGTCTCAATCTTAAGGAGAAGCATTCAGAGTGTTTCCTACCTGTAGATCTTTCGTCAAAGGGGCTGTGTACATTCCACCTGAGGAAACTGTAATAACACGAGCATTTGGCTCAGCTTTCTCCAGTAAGGGCAGCATCAACTCTGTCAGAGTATATGTGCCAAGTACATTAACAGCAAAATTGAGCTCATATCTGGAGAAACAGAACAAACACAAAAATTCTCACTTTACTGTAGTGAGTGCAAGATCTTTAAAGAAAATGGACAAACAGTATACCCTTCTGGAGTAGTTACACGCCGATTTTCAAGTAAACCAGCATTATTAACCTTCAAAAAGCAGAGTTTTTTGGTTAACCCGCATTCAATATAAGAGAGGTCAGAGAACTGAACCACTAAATACTACAATCCAAGTATATAGGAACTTCCTAACATCAGCAGGATTGCAGAGCAGGGGAAGGAGATCAATAATTTACCAGAACATGAACAGGGACATCCTTTGAAGAAAATCTGGAAGTAAATGACTTGATTTCACTGACGGAAGAAATATCACAGACCTGCATCAATAATGGCTAAGCCATCTATAACAATATGACGCAATTTAGTTCTTCATTTAGCATAAAATGCATTGCAAAAACAACTACCTCCAAATAAACATTTTTATTGCCAGTTGCTTCCTGAATTTTTGAAACAGCAGCTTCACCCCTCTCCTTATTCCGGCATATCATATATACATTAGCCCCACTGGGCATACATCAGACATTATTAATATCATCACCAAACCGTTCCAAAGTTTCTCAAATTAAAACAAGAACACATGGAGCCAAAATGCGCACCGTGATGCAAGACCCTCAGCAGTAGCATAACCAATGCCAGAATTTGCACCAGTGACAACACAGTTCTTGCCTTCAATTTTTGTTTGCATATCCTCTGGATTAAATTTCTTTGAATGCTCTCTGAATTCATCAGAACCCCAAAGATTAAATTATCTACATACATATCGCTGTTACATTGCAAGTCCTGGATTTGATGCTTCAATATGAACACTAAGATATGATTTGTTATCCACAAAATACATATATTTACAGGTGGAGATAGACTAGTCAACTGATCAGAAGGTTTAACCGAATAAAATCTCAAAAACACGCATAGACAAATATCGTACAGCAGCACAAATTCTCTATTGACCATAGCTGGACTCAGTTAATCTTAGCTGGTGCTAAGGTTTTTCATATGCTCATTCGAGAATCAAGAAAACTACACATCTAAAACTCAGGACACTGATAGAGTTTTTTTTTGCCCCTCCCTTTTTTTGGGTTATAACAGAAATCAGTTTATTGGTGGATAATTGAGGAATTGGTAACTTACATGAAACCAGATTTTGTGAAATTCATGTACCCAAATAAGCCAAAAGCTGATGATCTCCATGCCTACAAGATCAGTGAACAACCAGAGAGAAAACATAAAAATCTGAATTCTAAACGAATGAAATGGAACTGAAAACAAAGGAAAAAAAAAACCCAGAAAGGAAATTTTGCATGCCTTGACAAGAAACATGGTAGGACAAGAATTTGAAGATGAAAAGTGGTCT
This sequence comes from Gardenia jasminoides, assembly GCA_013103745.1. NCBI lineage: Eukaryota > Viridiplantae > Streptophyta > Magnoliopsida > Gentianales > Rubiaceae > Gardenia > Gardenia jasminoides. The sequence continues at coordinate 467,998 of CM023102.1, read as the reverse complement.
GGAATTTCCCATGTTTTGGGGTGTTTACAAAAGAAAGAATGGGCGTTGCTGACAATTCTATGTCAGCTAATCTATGGATTGATTGTCAGCCACGTAGAGCTCAAAAACACGGCTAACTTCAGAAATTGCAAGTCAATTGTTAATACTAAAAAAATTGATATTTATCTAATACAAGTCCATGGGTTTTTTCACACTGGTGAAAATGGCTTACCCAGGGGCAGTAGTAATGAAATTTGACTATTTACTAAAGTTTTCTAGTTCATGGAAATTATATTTGTATACGCAACAAAAGCTAATTTAAAAATTATGTTTACATTTTCTTGAATTATGTTTTAGAGACTAAAACATGAACTTTATGTCTAATATATGTTTCCTTTTTACATTAAATAACTAATATGTGTTTCCTTTTTACACAAAATTATAATATGTTCCTAATTATAGTTGTTACTTTCACCTAAGGGACAATCCCTTCTATAGTGTACATTCTTCTCTGAATTGATAAAAGATTAGGAATCTAAAAAAATTACAGTTGTTACTACATCCGTGGTCAATTAACATCTAAATTTTTGGTGTTTTGGGGGTCCTGTAACGAATAATGTTTATTCGATACAAATGGCAAAATAAAGAGAGAAATTTTTTTAGCAGCAAAAGTTTATAACATGTGGTGTTGGTATAGAATAATAGGAAGATAAGCTTGTTTGGATTGGCCAATGTTTTCTCAAGCAAAAAGGAAAAAAAGCCATATGTGTAGAATAATAAGAAGATAATATCGTGCTTGTTCGGATTAGTTAAAAAAATTTAGCATTAACTACTTCATAAACATATTTTTAATTATTTTTTATTTTTTAACTACTTTTTATCTTACATACATCAAATAAAAAAAATGTAATGCAGTGTTATTCTATATTTTTTTCCAAATAATCTTCCACCCAAACTCTCTCAGATCTCTCTCTCTTTTTTCTTTCTTTTTTTTTTTTTGAACCTTGGAAAAGTTATTAGCTAAACTGCAGAAGGTTAGGCAGCTTCATGTCCTCCTTTGTCTCCAACACATGTATTCTACGTATTAAGGACGATCTTATAAGAAGTCCCAAGCAATGGAACCATAACAAAAACATAGCCCAATATAAACATTTGAAAAAAAAAAAAATCCCGCCCTTTAATCTTTGCAGCGTGGAAAGCTTCTGTTCTGAAAAGATTTCCGATATTTGCAACTGTGGATCAAGACTGGTAAAGACCATTGGCTCCAGAAGAAGAACATTTTGCAGAGGGTTCCACCCTATTGTATAACGATGATAACACCATGAGAACTACAATGTCTGTCTATGATCATGTGCCTCAGAACTCAATGGATAGCAGTCGCGGCTCATGGGTCTTGATGTTCCATGTTGGCAGTTGAAAAAAGCATCTCGGAAATTGTCAGAGGAAATGAGCGGCCCGAAAGTAAGATTATTTTTTTTTTTGGTAGATAAAAGTTTGTGCGGGTTCGACTCTGGTCACCACCACGAATTAGGGCAGGTCTCAGGTGTCATGCAGTATCTGTGAGACCTCACTCCCACAAATACAAGGTAACATGATCATAACTTATAAAAATTCATTAAAATTTAAAACTTACATTCACTAATGGAATATATATGATGTTCAATTATTACAACTACTAAACCTTTATATTATACTACCAATATAAAACGATAATCTATCTACCTTTCTTTTATTCTCTATTCGTACTCGAACTCATTTTTGTGATATGTGAGAAAAATTATGAAAATATGGGTTAAGAGACACATACCCAATAGATAGTGCTTACTCCCCTGTCATATCATGTAGCTACATAGATAATGTAATTTTACAATTCTTTTCACACAATCCACATGCACATAGTAAGATGAGAAGAAACAATTGACAACTTTTCAAATATTACACACATGTATTTCACAAGGTGAGTGGCATATACATAAGTAACTTTTGTCCGGTGTGGTCAAACATAGCATGAAAACATATAGCATGACACGATCATTTTCACTGAACAGACTTGCAAATCATAAACATATCAATCATGTCATCTTATTTCATAAAACACAGCTTTTAAACAAGTACATGCAACATCCAACTTCTGAGTACTTAATCTAGAGATTAACCCCTTCTAGGAGGGTGATTAAGAGGTTTCGCGATTATCTGTTGACTACATGACGTGACATAACATGAGTCAATCGACCGGATTCTATACCGATTTCATGACTAAGTAAATCGGTCGGGTTTTATACTGACTCCATGACTCTCAATTATCCGACCTTTATACCGGCTGCCATGACCACACATCTCAGGACTGTAACCCCTATCGACTATGTCATGACTGTTCATAGTTTATTTTACACGTTACATGCATTTTCTTTTACAAAAATATGCCACTCAATTCATAACAATTTGAATAGTAAAATATTTCAAATAAACATACATTATCCATTTTTCATACACTAAAATAAAGCATTTACTTGAGAAAATTCATATTTAACATTTCGAAAATATAGAGGGATAAGAACCACCTACCTCAAATAGCTGACTTGAAACTATTTTTAACTCGTTCTTAACTTGCGTTAAACCTATAATCAATAACATGTATACATTAATTAATTCACTTAACTTATTTCTCGTGTAATCAATTCTACATTAAACAACCCTAGAAGTCATGTTTAAACATTCACTAAAGTGTACTTCAATAGTTTCCAAAGATAAAAGATTTCTCTTTTGGAATGTTTCCTAATTTAGAAAGCTTCTTAATTTAGAAAGTCTTCCTTTTTCAGAAAATTTCCATATTTAGAGATTTCTATATTTTATTTTTATCCAAAAAGGTATAATTTGATTATATATAAATAAATGTCATTTATTTGCTTACCCACTCATCTGTTACATTTATTTATCTTATCTATTATTTATTTATTTATGTTTATATAGCTTATTCATGCACTTATGCATTTAACATATTTACTCATTAGTTTATAATAGGTATTTAACCTGTTTATCCATTTAACATGTATAAGTATATCTTATTCATTTATTCACGTATTTAACTTATTTACAAGCATTTACTTATTAGTTCAGCATTGGTTTATAAAATATTCATGAGGATATCTTATTTACTCAATTACTTATTCAAGTAATTATTATCTATTTCTTTAAGCATTTATTATTCATGAGTACACAACTATTTATTTAATATTTACTTATTGTTTCTATATTCAATTGTCATTTAAATAATTATTATAGATTAATTAATCCTTTAACTAATTACTATTAATTAGTTAGTTAATTATTTAACTAACTACAATTAGTTAATTAACTATTTATTTATTTAATTACTATTAGTCCTTTAATGGATTACTATTAGTTAATTAATCATTTAACTAATTACTATTAACTTATTAATAATTTAAGTACTTAATAATTAATTAATTAATCATCCACTAATTATTATAAACTAAGTAATTATTTATCTCACTATTATTAATTAATTAATTAATTAGTCAATCACTAATTAATGAAATGGCTAATCATTTATCTAATTGCTACTATCATTAATTAATTAATAAGTCATTTACTAATTAATAAATTAATTGGTCATGTATCTAATTTCTATTATCATTAATTAATTATTTAATCATTTACTCATTACTATCAATTAATAAATTAACTAATCATTTAGCTAACTACTATTGTTATTACTAGTAGTATTATTTCCTGTAGGTTTTAATTGTCTTATAACATTGAGTTAATAATCTTGGACCTTCATCAAAGAATCTTGGGCTTACTTAATATAACTAATCTCTTTATAATTTACCTAAGTTGGGCTTAATAGTTTAATACCAATAATAATATTAATCTAGACTATGGTCAAGATTTAATTATTGATTTATTTGTTTGGTAACTTAATAGACCCGTACGTATCATTGGCCCATTCTACTATTCTTCCCTTGTTTTATTATTATTGTATTATATACTAAAATTGGAGCAGTACATGTCCAACCTATATGATTTGTGTAATTAAGTCTTAGTCTTGACCCGTAAAACATTTTATTTTAGTCCTACATTATTTAGGTATTAGCCCAATTCCTCTGATACATACAAACCCAATTCTTAACCTATCCACATTTTATTATAACTCAAACCCCGAATCTGACCCGTAGGAAAATGGATTGACCCAATCCATCTCAAAAAACCTATCTATATCACCTAAATCCGACCCGTTTCTTGATCCATTGTCCCTAAACGGATCCTTTCTTCTCCAACACAATTTTTCCCAAATCAAAACCCTAATTCCTATTCCAAAAACCCTAAAGCATCACAACCATCATCACCGCCATCATCCTTGTCTTTGTCTTCCTCACTGCGTCGGCAGCTGTCTTTTTTTTTTTTTAATTCTTTCCTGGCAACCGCGGGGACTCTCTCTTCCTTGGCCAGCCCTTTCCTCGGGGCTGACATCACCAGCAAAAGATAGAAGGAGGGTCCGATGGTCCGATGACCCTCCTTTGATTTCCTCCATAGTTGAAGCTTAATTCTATCTTAAAGCTTCAGCCGTGGTTCTCTTCTTCTCTCTCTCTCTCCCCCCCCTTTTTTTTTTTTTGCAAAGCAACCCATCCTCTAAAATTCCAACCCCATAGTTAAATAATTTCTACAATTATATCCTTCATATAAACATACAAATTTCTAGGCAAGAAACCTTAGCCCATCATATGTATCTCCATTTCCAACATGAAGTTCCTTTCTAAACCTACTATTTATATAAACATATAACAAAAAAAAAATGAATTCTATAATTAATGAAACTTAATGCAGAATTCAAACATACAACATTTTGTGAGACCCGTTCTTGCCAACTGAGCCAACTTGTTTTGGCAGCCCGAAAGTAAGATAATCAGCAGGAACAGCCCTCTCAATGCTGGCTTGTCCGGCTAAAGGGGATACCATTGACGGCAGCTTTAATTTTGATCATGTTCACAAGCCAAGAGACAGAGCGAACCAAAGAAGGGAAAGAAGTAAACCTCCATGCATGGATCCTCCAGATATTGTCATATCAAAAGAGCCCACAAGAAAACACAAGGAAAACGTTAACACTAGAAGATGAGGAAAATCAGGGTTGAGCTGTATCTTGTTAGATGCTCGTTGAATATAAAATTTCAATCTCAAAAGAAGTACCATTCGTACACGGACTGGATGCCGGTCGTGTTGTGTTTTATGAGATTGGATTTGTATATGTTTAAATTTTTGTATACAACTACATTGTAGTGTTATACAGTATTTTATTCATGTACATCTTGTACAATAATATGATACAACCATACATTAAATAATATAATAAGTGTAACTGCGGGTCGAATCACATGAAATAAATTGTTTGCAATCATCAATTAACACAAAATTGTATTTACCAATTTATTCCGACTAATTATGTATAAACTTCGTAAACCCTACGTTAGTTTCTAATGGGCATTCTTTTCTATACACGTACTTCTAGGGTAGGAATAAGTAAAGGTATGTTTCTTTGAACTATTAGGGTTGGCTCCGTAGCTAAGAGCCCTTCCTATTAGTAGGTTTACGATTCAAATCCTGAATTTAGTGGTACTGCTGTTATTTTTCAATGTTGTAATTTAAGAGATGGATGATAATCTCAAAGTTCTGATAGTAGGCTCACCTCCTTGTTCTTGTGTGCGCTAAGGGCAATAAATAGAAAACATCATAGGTAAACCATAATCTATTAGAATAACCCTTTTTTCTCCCGCTCCCGAGTTGGGGAATAGCAGTGAGGAAGGAGAATCTTCGATTAATACAAGACGACTGAGGACCAATGCCTCACTGGTTCCTTGTAAACTCCGGAAATGATGTGATACAAATCGAAGTAATTAGAAAAGGAAGACACCCACAAAGATCCAACACCGTAGTAACTAGTAAGTGATACAAAACCCAGTAATAGGAAATAATGACACACACAAAAATCCGAGTCAGTGAAAATTTTGCCCTGGATTGAAGTTTTAGCAGCAGAATATAGCAAGTACATTCTAGTCATGATTATTCTTTGTACAACAGATCCAACAGCAGACAGTCTAAGATCAGGGTTTCTAGTAGAGAGCAGGATTATCTTAAAACCTATGCGTATGATTTCTCAAGAAGTATGGCAATGGAGATGCAGGATCACATCTACTTGCTAAAAAACGCATGAAAAGACTGATCTCTCTGCATTGAGATTATTGACCTAAAATGGGAAGACTAAAAGACAGCAAGAATATACAGACAAAACATGCGACCTCTAACTGCTCAATTGAAAGAATCAATAGAATATATATACGTAGCTTATGATAGCTGACTAGGGAGTTCCGTCACTCATCAACCTCTGCTGCACCTTATTCTCATCGCTCCCAGTAAGAGATATCCTGCATTGGCAAATACAACCATGAGAAGGAAAACAGAAAACAATTTGCGAATGTCAGAGCATGCGTTGAAGGTACATGATCATAGTAGAGAGATAACTGGGTCAAAAATCCAGGTCATGTGTTGGGCTTACTGGAACAGAAACAGGCACACATGGGATGGTTAAATACATTACTTTCTCTTTTCTTAGTGTAAGATATTTGATGGGGATGGTCAATAATAAATCACATAAGATGTGCAGCAGTCCTCACCTCTCCCAACATCAATCTGCTCATTCCATTATCAACACTCGTATCTGAGATTACAGGCTCTTCCTTGATTTCTGCATCAGTGAAAGTGAGGGCACGCTGCAATTTCTTCGGAGAAAATACCTCGACTTCAACCATGTAAGAGGCAGTTACTGGCCGGTGATCTGAAAACTTAATCTCATTCCTTCTATAGCTTATTAACCTCATGCCCTTTCCAAATGAGAGTACTCGGTCACACCTGAAGAAGCCAATATAGGAAAGTCAAAGGTTGAAAAATGAATTAACCCAGAGAGATTTGTGCAATGGTTTCAGTCTATGTGTTAACAGCTAGGTTGAGGATAAGAGGTCTATCTATCCAAGCTAGCCTCAGAGCATATGCTACATGGTTGCTGGCCAGGGCAAGGAAGTTGAAACTTACAAGCTAATGAAGCTTGGAGCTAGCTGCTGCATGATCTTGACAATTCAGACATATAAACAGTGAAAACTTTAAAAAGATGAGACACTCTAACCCAGCAAGGGAATAATATGTGTGCTCACATTACTTAATAGAACAAACTTTTTTCTAACAGGTCTTCTATTATTTAGACACATTTTTTAACAGAAAGAAGTCATACACAATGGTAAAAATAAGCATGTTGACTGAAACAGAATTTGGCAATCAGGAAGATGTAAATTATCTACAAGCATTTTTTTTTCGCCAAACAGAAATGATGCATATCCAGCTGATTGATATGATATCTCCGTTTTATTCTAGGTGATATGCTATATCCATGTCTCACCCTATCACGAACATTCCTGATATATTTATTTTGACATAAATAATTTTCTATTAATCAAATTGATTATTGCTTCTATAACAAGACAGTGATTTGGCTCTGTTACTTTTTATGAAATTCCTTCTCCCAAATTGGCAATTAAATCATTTGCAGACCAAGAAACCCGGCATGTCATGCTGTTGCAATGCATTGCAGTTGATTATGAGCATTTTGATGACACTTAACAAATGTGTTATTCAGAAAATGATTTACTGAAGAGCACATAAAAAACCAAATGTCATCATCCCAAATTCATCTTTCTTTTGTGTTTACCCCGTGTCCATAGCCATGCTTATTAAAAGGAAGAGGAGGTGAAAATTAAAAAGAAAAGAACAGGAGCAGTACACAACTTCTGCATCTTATCCTCCAAGGATACGGTGTCAAAACAGGGGTAGACACTAATCTAATGAACAATTGCCTGATAATCAGCTAAACGATTTAAAACTATAAGTGGTGCACTGAGTGCATCTGTTATCAGAAGAGGACATATCTGACCGCAAGCAATTAACATCAGTGAATTACAACTACAAATATATTATTAGTAAAAGTTGAACCAAAGAGAATAGATAGAACTTTAAGTGCATACCATGCAGGAGTACGTCTTCCTTTTGGATCATCGCCTACGTACTTTTCTGAATTGATCTCATATTTATAAGTTGGTGCAAAAGTCAGGATACCTTCTGACCATCCATCAAATGCACGACCTTTCCTCAGCTCTTTGATAAGCTGCCAAAAGATGAAGATGTAAATGGTTGAAACATATATTGACAAGTGACACAGGATTTTATTGGTGTTGCAACTGACTATCTTGTGAGTCAACCTACACCAAAAGTTATGCTATTGAAATTATTAATATCGTTCTTAAAGATAGTGATCCATTCATCTTTCACAATTTACCGAAGGAATCCCTCCTAACTCTTCTTTCGCTTCAGCCATACCAAAGTTATGCTCTAGATTTGTCAGTTTTCACCCATACCACATAGCTGAAAGCAACAGACATTATTCTCTTATATATATATATATATAGCACTAGTGACTCCTATAAGCAGTGGACAATAGATGTTAAAGTAAATCTCCCTAATTTCTCAATAAGAGACACAGAGTGCCAGCGTTAGTTAAAATATACATCTTTTTTATTGAAGATATAGTATTGTAAATGTCAAATGTTGTTTAAATCATAAGTAAGGTATAAGCATAATTCAAATACACACACACACACATGCACACACCATATTTAATCGCAGGCAAACTCATATTGTTATGCAAAAACAGAACTCCCAATAATTCATTTATGTCCATTCGCAGCATGAATTGTACAACTTTACCTGATCACTCTCTCTTAAAGTGGACCAGTCCTTTTTCGAGATTAGCTGTCTTGTTTTCTCATATGACAAGTTGAGACGGTAGTTTAGATCACCTAACCATATAATTCTCCTGGACGAAAACAAAAAATAAAAATCAGATGATTTGTTTTGAGGTATTGGAAGAATGAAGAATTCAGAAGAAGCACAGAATGGACATCAGGTGGAGCATATTTGGTTGTATGTGGTTTTAGGCAATTTTACTGGAAAATTTGACTTGAAAGCTGCAAAAGACATGATATCCTAGAAATATATATATTGAGCAGTAACTAGTCTTTTATGTTAACGCATACTTCAATTTCTTTTCACCAGATTCATAAAACAGCACATGCATTTAATGTCCAGGTTTTACAACTTCACTTAAAAACAATGGAGCTATTTTAGTGCTCTACAAAAGGGCAAGGGCAACTGAATAGTTCTTTATAGTGCATGAGCAAAATGATATGCAGCAGCTCCATGCAAAAATCATCTTGCAACAAACATTTATGACTTGATGTCCTGTTATATTTGAAGACATTAGCTACCCAGTTTCTGCCATCCGACAGGTGCATATGAAGACTGACTTCCATTTTTTTTTTTTTTTGCCCTGTTACAAACTAAAGTGAAGATATAGAGAATTAACACGAAGAGAAAAATTTAAAAGAGTGAAATTCAATATTCTTGGGCATCAAAACCACAAAGAATAATAATATGAAGAAGAAACAAAAACACGAAGAGAGAAAGAAAGAAGTTTAGTCAAAGAGAGAAAGAAAGAAGTTTAGTAAATTTCATGAGAAAGTATGGTAGTACAACACAAGAAAAAGTTGGACAAAAATCATCAATAATTGCATAGCACTTACTCATGGTCATAAATGCTTTTAGGTAGGCCCATAACTGAATGCAAATTAAAATGCGTCCTGCGATGTATTTCGTACACATCAGCATTTCTTTTCACAAGATCCGCCTCTTTCTCACCTGATGTCAGGTGAGCACATACGAAACAAAAGAGCGTCTGATGTACAGACAAACTAACTGATATTGATCCCTGAAGGAAAAAAGTTTTCATACAGTTTAGGATTTACACGTGACTAATTAGTTGATTAATCAAATGAACGACATTAGACATATGACCAACTAATTAGATTATTCTTAACACTCATTTGTATCCATAAGCACTCATGTATCTATTTCACATGAGGATGCAAAAATGACTGCAAGAAAAAAGAGAAATGAAAATGTTGATCGAGAACATCAGTTTGGTTCACTTCAACTACCAAGCCAAAAGTGATCCAGCATGCTGTTGTTATGCCATCTGACAAGATATTACCATCAAAGCTATTCCTGAGATAGTATGTTACAACCTAATTATCATACTAGCATTATCTGCGAAAAGTTGACATGAACTTGCGAAACCCCTAAAGGATTTAGAATTGCATTTTAGCAATTTAAACGACAATATTCAAGATGTTTAAAAAACAAGCATGTTGGCCACATGAATTGAAGGTAAAGAAAACCCAAAAACTGATTTTAAGTGGAGAAAAAATATATTCCTGGAAGTCAATGTTTATTTTATATGACTTAAATTAGTAGCTCAGCCCAGGTAGAAGATGCACAATTTGCCCAAGTCCCATTTTCCTAGGTTAAGCTTGTACCATCACTGAGACTATAGAAGCCATGCAGCAACTAATGCAGATTTAATAACATGTATTATATCTAGGAAATCCATGCTTCTTGATTCACACATATCAGCTGAACTCCAGTCAAGGGAAACACTTAACCTAATATTGAAAAAGGAACATAAAAGAAACCAAAATAGGTCAGCTTTTTAAAATTTCAGCCAGACAATTATCAGAGTAACAAGTTGACAGAATAATTGATATCCAAGCTTATGTTTTCCACCCAAAAATTTTAAACACTTCTTTCCACACACATCCTGTCCTCTAAAGAGACCTTTGCATAAAGGTGGACATTACTCCTTAGCACAAGTAAAACAACATATGTAAAACTGCAATACTACTGGGTGGATGAAACTCTAATAAGAACCCTACAACAGTACTAATCACTTTCTGTCAAATATCACGAACTCAAAGCCCTTACTCAAACCAACTCAATAAGCCTCGTATTTTTCTTGACAAAATCATGGTTGTACTAAGCATACTTTGTGCTCTTCAGGGATGGCTGCATAGTGTTATTCCTGACCCCATTACATTGGATCAGTCCAACAACCAGGAAAAACTAGCCCAATGGCATGAAGCCTCACACTACTTTCATCTAATCTAAAGCATTTAAGCCAAAGAATGATCCAAAAAATAAAAGGATGTAGCAAGAAGGTAATCATACTCCACTTGAAATAGTTTGTGAATGCCATGTGAAACTGAATGCCACTAATCCATCTAATACATGCAGACACATAATGTTACATGTTTTACTATCATCAACATATTGCTAAAGGATGAAATGACAAATGAGAAGCAACAAATACAGAGATCATCATACAATATTCTGAAATGATCACAACGAAAATGATAAAAGAATGCAGAAGCGAATGCAGATGCATTATTGAAAGTAAGTCAACATTTGAACAGAAGCGGACCTTGTTGCCTATGTATCCCATTGCACCCACACCAACAGTCGACACACTTATGTTATGTATATGCTTTCGCAAGTTTCTCCGAACCCATATACTAAGAAAAACTCCAACCATTTGTTTGCTTGCTATCTTCACAAATGCTGGCCTTCTTTTTCTTGTTATTAAGGATTCAAGGTCAAGTTCTGCAAGCAAAGCTGCATCTGATTGTGTTCTACTTCGAAAATTCATATCAGACTTGAAAGAACTATATTTTCTGAAGGATTTTGAAGCTTTGAATGACTTCATTGAATTGAAGGAATTAGGTCTCTCTAAAAGACGCTGAGAGAGAAGATCTAGAGGTGCCTCTGGCCAGCAAAAACCAATTTTTTCTGTTCCACTCAGTGTTCTGGTTATTTTACGGTCGTACTGCTTATTTGGCTCTTCAGTTTCTGAACAATCTTCCGTTCTAAAGCATTTCAACCTATCCAGCTTCTTTGGAGAAGAAAACTGCCTCTGCAAATCTTGGTCAATGGCTGAGATATTGTTCTTGTGGCTGCAGACAGAAACATCTGCATCCATAACCTCATTTTCTTCAATGACTGGTCTAACCATTTGTCCATCAAAACCACTGGTTTCTTCATTTAAGGGGTAGATTTCCTCCTCTCCATCACTGTCAGATTCAAGAATGATTTCATCTTCTATATCTGGGGCATCTTCAGCTGGCTTAAACCTTGAAGGAGTAGGAGGATCACTGAAGCATTTAAACTTAGTCACAGGTTGGATTTTACAAAGAGATTTGCGGATGATATCTTCCCACTTTGAAACAGGTCGGCTGTCTTCAGCACCAAAGATATTTCCAGCATTTAATGGTATAATCTCCTGAAATCTGGGGAGGTAAAAGGCGTATGGTTATCCGATTCACAAAGTAATGTAATTCCATGATAATTAACTGAAGCTCTAGTAGCAACCAATGAATGTGACACATAAATTGAGATCATGGATCCAGGAAAAGGCATTGAAATTACAAATCCATCGATAACTTACCCAATTACATAAATATCAGCAGGCTCATCGAGATCTAACCAGCCGTCCAGGTCTAGCTCATCAGGAGGAACTCTTCCACCAACATTCCATGTACCAGCACATATTCTAAACATCACAGCCATAGGGGTAAAAATTGCACGAGTATTTAGTGAATTATTCTAAGATCAGCTTATCCATTTTGAGAAGATAATTCAGCACGAGTGAATTTATTTGATCTTAATATGCAAGGAAACATACTTGATTTCCTTTTTATTTATATATTGTGCTCTGAATGTCTCTGACTTGCGTCGCCTTAATGTGGGAAGAACATCTGGAGACAAATTGTATCCTAATTGTTAGCAAAGAAAAATAAAATCCACAACTTTCATCTAAGATAATTGTCGGAACTTGAATGCAAATAATCAAACTGATTACAAGCATTGAGTACCTTGGACCTGGAATGAATTAATTTTTCTTACATTCTTTTTTCTTTTTTCAAATTAACTAGAAGGTCCCTGTTTATCAGCCTTTACAGAAACAATTGCAACAGAAGCTGTTTGGAAGGTGCAACAGTACAATCCAGCAACGCCAAACACAGACGTTCAAAGGAAACAGTAAATACCCTGACTTCAGATTCGGTGTAATCTACAGCACTACTAGATTCATTAGTCTCTGTGCAATCCCCTAGAGCAATTACAACTGACTACCAATTGTATTTATAGTTACCATCAAATTCATCACACAGGAAGAGGATCAATGATGTACCGTAATCTGACAACTGTGATCCGGTCATTTTTTCCTGAATTATTCTCATAACATCAAAACAATTCTACTGGTCAGAATTATCAGCCAATAGTCCCAAAAAAGTACAATTCTTTTTGGTACCAAAAAAGAAATGTACTTTTTTGGGGAGTATTGGGTGATAATTCTGACCAGTAGAATTGTTTTGATGTTATGAGAATAATTCAGGAAAAAAAAAGAAAGAAAAGCTTCAAGAAGCACCACTGCACAGTATAATATTTCAAGCAACTAACTGCTACGTTAAAAAGCTTTTCTACAAGCTCAGAAGCAGACTTCGTACACACTAATTATGTCACTAATTTACGTAAAGGCGTCAACATAACTTTTCTGGTATACTAATACACGATCAGCAAATTTATTACCAAATCACATGTATAAAGATGTCAAGAGTACACTGAGTACAGCTCAAGACGTTTCTCAGAGCAGCATTAGGATCATCAGAAGCTCAAAAGGGCAACATTCAGGTTACCAGGAGCTCAAAGGGAAATTTGATGCATAAAGTTCATCAAAGCTGAAAAGTCAAAATCTGAGCTTTGAACTAGTGTTATCAGTAACTTAGAATATTACCATCAGCACCAAGCTGAACTTGTCCACCTCTATCATCCTTAAATCTTGATTCCCTCTTCGGCCATTCACGAAATTCTACAATAAAATTATTTAAAGAAAAAAAAGTATAAGGCAATGATCCCACCAAAATACAAAAAGAACCCACATATATGAAAATCATAATTTGGAACAACTCAGCAAAGGGAAAAAAAAAAGGATAAAAAGCCAAAAAACCACTAACCATCGTCTGAGACGTCGGAGCCGGCATCCGACTCGGTATCGGCGCTGTAATCAGACTCTTTGGTCGGAATATTAAGCCATTTTCGCATCAGAACTCGACCCCAGAATAGCTGCAGGCAGGTGCAACCGAAACACAAGATTTCAGCCCAACTCCTCTGCAATTCTTCTTCTTAAGTCAAAAAACAACCAAAAAAATCAAGAAAAATAAACACGCACACACACAGTAAAGTACCTGTTGCTGACGGCGGGTTGAACTCTCCCTCATTTCGAAGAACCGAACAAAGAACTTAAGAAGAGCTATGGAATCAACAAAAAAAGGGGCAAATTTGAGGTAAAAATGCCAGCAAGAATCAAGGTAAGTAAAAGTCGGGGAAGAGTTCATGGGATGGCGGGCGGGTAATTAACTACAGTAACTAACGCCTCATTGTCTTTTTCATACGAAGGGGACGGTTTGAAAGTCCGACTACTCAAATTTGTTCGATTCATGGGTTAATTAATCATTATTGATGATGGCAGATTAGATTAGGGGTAATAAATTCTGATTAAAATGGTGAGGTGGAGATTAATTGTGATTGTTTAAAGGTTGTGTGTGCCAGGCTGTGGCAATGACATGGAGGGAAAATTGATTTTAGTATGGGAAATCATGCGATACGTGGCCATAAGTGATACACGTGTCATGTGTATACAACGATAGGAATAGAGAAAATTGGAAGTTTTCTTTCAAGAAATTTTCTTTCTTTTGAAAAATTGGGTGCGTATATTCCTTTAGAATTTTGAAAATTTTTGATAAGTTCTTATGTATTTTATATTATTTATGTCCTCCAAAAAATTTTCAAAAAATTTCATGTTGATCGGAAATTTATATATACATGTATTTTACTTCGTCAAATTAAAATTTCTAGTTCCGTACCTGATTAAGTGTGAATACTGATTAAACTATCAGTCAACTGAAAGCATACCAATTGCAAACATCAATGTGTGTACGAGGAAGATGTCATCAATCACTAGCATGTTTATTTGCTTTCATTTTCCTTTTCAATGAGGAAAATGGGGCATGAACTTTTCAATGTGCTCTTAGTATATTTATCACAGGGCTATTTCATATACCAATTGCATTTGTTCTCCTCAATATATGGATAACTAGGGGGAATCTCAAATTTGTTTTCTTTTAGGTGAATGCAATTAATCCTTCAAGTCATGAAAGAAAAAAGAATATCCAGACAAAATCAAGGTCACAGGTGCACAGTTTTAGTGGGAAAAGCAATTTCCTATAAGCATGTTTGGACAATTGAAATGGTCTAATGGTCTAAAGTAACAGAGAAAGACACAAAGCTGAAAATGATACATCTTTTTATCTTATTTAGACTTTCTTTGCGTTTTCTTCTTGTCTAGGTGGAGTGTCGACAAGCCATGAGGACCATACTGGTTGCCCATAATACTAGATCTCTTTTTGGAAAATTAATAAACTCACATGATGAAGCTTCATCATTATATTGCTTAATTAAAAAGCAAAATCATTTTAGCATGAACGACAATCAAACTAGTCCATCCTCGAATAAGAATTTTGTATTTTCATGTGATAAAAAGTAACGTTCGAGGATTTCGTCTCCTCGTTATACTATTGGAGATTTAATTCAACTTATTAGCGGAAAATTAGAGCTGCAAACGAGCCGAACAGAGCCGAACTTTTATTGTTTGAACTCTGTTCGTTTGTCGTTCGAGCTTGGCTCGTGTTCGTTCGTTAAGAATTACAAGCTGAAAAAATTGTTCGAGCTCGGTTCGTTAATTAAATTTCGAACTTGAGCTCGACTCGTTTAAGCTAAACGAGCCGAACAAACGAGCCGATTTTATGTTTGAACACTAATGAGCGTTCGCGAACAAAATTCTAAATAAAAAACTATTTTACCCTTATTCGTGAACACTAATGAACGTTCGCGAATAAAGCTCGAGCTCGTTTGATAAGCTATCGAGCCATATTTTTTGTTTGAACTCTGCTCATTTAAAACGACTCGAACGAGCTTAAACGAGCCGAGCTCACGAACAGCTCGTTCGTTTTACAGCTCTACGGAAAATCCTTCTAATGTGGGGGCCTAAAACAGCAACACAAATTTTAGCAATGCCCGAAATAATTTATCTAATTAATTAATAATTTTGTTATCCAAATTTCGTGGACTTATACAGAAATTAACCTAATTAGAACAAGGAAATATGCCACGTATCAAAGCAACTTGTATAGGAAAGATGAAAGAAAAAATTTAGAATTAATTATAGAAAAGTGCCAGAAATGCAAGTGAAAAATGGAAAGTGATAAGTGGATAACTTTGAAAAATGCCACTGTTGGTAAAGACAAGAAAACAGGGGCTTGTCCAACTAGAAAACTGCACAACTGCAATGGTCCAAATTCAAAAGTGATAACTACGTTAATAACGTGAGATCGCATACAATGGTAAAGAGGGTTCCACCTTGTAATAAAAGCCAAACCAACCAGCTGGTGACGAAACAAATATCCTAGCTTCCTTTTTCTACATCTCTCTTTTCCTTTTCTTGGTCAAATTCTTCAAAAGAAAAAGAAAAATATTTTGGTTCTGGGAAATAATCCCCTGCCAACAACGATACCGCGTCCATAGCCAATGTCTATCTATCATTGCTTAATTTGCACTTCTGTTTTCCTGTATTTTTTTTTTCTGTGCTAAGACCCCATTACAATGACTTTTCATATATAGGTTAAGTGGGACTATAATATATTTTTATAAAATTCGGCACCTTGACTAGGTCAAAGTCATTATAAATTAATTTCAGAAGAACACATATAGATTCCTCTCCTAACATGAAAATTTAATTTTATATCCAATTAACTTGATTACTTCTCTTGCATCAATCGAAGAAATTAAATATTTACTTGCTAAATTTTGCAGGAAAGAGGAGGGGAAAAACGGATGCTCTTACTTTAAGCAGTTGTAAAATGTGGTAAACTCGTAGCCAATGCGTAAAAGTGAAGAATGTCTCCCTTTCATCAACTGATCTACCTACTAATAAAGATGTCATGCTGGAATATTCAACACAAGACGGTTGGGTGGTTTGGCTGCAAACCGTATTTAGCAAAAGCCAAAAGCATCTGACCAGGAAAAAAAAATGCTTCTTTAACCTTCTACTTACTTACGATCAAGGATATATCAAAGTGTAAAGATATTGGTTGACAGATTCACTAATAAGAAGAGGAAACTCGTGACATCGAGAAGTCAAGAATTTATGAAAGAGTAACACTTTGTTTTCCATCAAACATGGTTGTATTAGTCTAGTTAGAGGAAAATAAAATGTCCTTTAATTGAGTTTCATTATAAATTGATGCTTGTGAATTTGGAAGAACAAGGTGGTGTTCATCACATTTGCTCTCCATGATATATGTGCAAAAGATGGAAATCTCGAGTTCAACACAACAATAAACGTGATGATATATATATATATATATATATATATATATATATATATATAAACTTTAAACACAGGAATGTACAGATTCCAATGACATACTACTAAGCACTATTGAATACACAGGCAATCATAGATTAAAACACACGAAATTAAGAAATATTTAATCTTGATAAATGACTTCATTATCGTTGTTGTCGTTTATTAGTACTAACCTACATCAGGGTGAGAAGTAACCTAACCATGGTAGCTAACTGACCAATAAGATACTTCAATTCTCCAATTAAGTTAAAATATTGCTTTGTTAATTTGGTCAAAATTTCTTGGACAAATCTTCAAACCAACACACGGGCCTGATTCAATTACTCTATTTGCTCACATAAAATTGTCTGAGGGAGCAAAATTGTCAGAAAATGTCTAAACACCTTCCTTTATTCAAACCATCTATCTTACCCTTTCCCACAGTAGAAGTTGATAAATCCAGAAGCTCTCTCTCTCTCTCTCTCTCGGAAGTGTTAAAGAATTAGTACTGCTAATCGAGATCAGGAAAAGTGAAAGGCAATCTCGATCAAGAAAAGGGTTTAAAGAATGAAAAAGCCCTGTGAAAAAGACAACCAGAAGCGTCTAGCACTGTGTGTACTGCGTGTACACAATCAGATTAAAGCTAGCTAAGATTCACCAAGGAATCTGATCAGAAGGAAGTAGTTAAACAAAATGGTTGCATGAAGTGCTAAAAAGCCTAAAACCAGCACCTATACTTATATACAAGTATATTGGTTTAGATGTAATGTAAAGACAGAGCTTACCTTTTGGACTCTGGGAATTAAAGTGGACGGGTTTGAAAAATTCTAGCGATCTCTGCAATTCAGATGCTTAGTTTCTTGCTCCAATGGTGGCTGATTCTTGATGCTGGGAAACTGGAAAAGGAAGACAACTTTGATTACATAAAATAGTCAAATGAGCTTTCAATGTAAGAGGATGCACATGCACGCTATTTATAGATCATCTAAAGGCAATGAGGCTAAGCCACGCGTATTGATGGTTTGGATTTTCAATCCGTTTTCACAGGGATTTGCTAAACCTACTACGTGGGTACAATGTTTTCGTGCAATAACCTATGTGGTGCCCTATTTTAGTTCATTTGAGGTGAAATGTCTTTTTTTCGTTTCTCGTGATAATATTGTCACTTTTTAACAATTCAGCTTTATGAAAAGTGGTTGCAAAACAGGTGGGAAGTGGGAATATGAGCTGTGGCTAACTTGCCAAGAGAAGCAATACATGTGTATACAAGCAATTTCACGAATCGATGGTCCAAATTTCAGCACACACCATAAAAGTACAGGCTATAGATGAACATTGATAGCGTGGTATTTAACTTTTTGAACGTGAAAATCACTTGTTAAAATGTTGTACATAGAAATTTAAAGTTGGCTATGCGTAACTCTCACTCAACATTTCTTCTCACTAATAGTAAATTTATCATTATTTGGATATGTAGTGTCTCGATAATTTTGGAGGAAGCACTACTCGTTTTATATCATGAATAATGTGTCGATGTAATTGATACACATGCACATAAAAAGTATATAAATTTGTGTTAAGCAAAAGTTATTAAGAAAGTGGGGGTTTAAGGATGATGATCTTGAGACATATTTGACACTATCTTTAATTAATGTGTCATTTGTTCTCACTACACAAAATATTTGCTAGAGGGCTATAGCAAATTACCTCTGAAATACAATAAAACTTAGAGAAACTTGATAGTAATTGTCAAGTTTTATCTTCAAAGAAATGATTAAAATATCTAAGTCCATTTGTTTGTAAGAAACTTGTCATTTGATAGGAAAGATAACTTAAAAATAACTGAAATTAAACAGTCACAATTTTCTTACTTTAATGATCATCAAGAGGGTGCATCGGGCTCCTTTATTGAATGAAAATGCCAAAACCATTTCCTCACTGTAACGGTCATCAAGACGGTGCACTAGGTTTCTTTATCTATAATGCACAAAAATGCCAAAAATATTTCAGAAACTTTCTAGCTCCCAACGGACCCTTAAATTTCCAGTTTCTTTATTCTAACAAGCCTCATTTCTATTTCATTTACAAACTATTCCAGCATAATACACCTCTTCCCATCAGAAATAATTCACCGAAAGACTACCTGTGGGTTGTGTTAAAGGGAAGTTTGTTTGATTTTATCTTTTCTTACCCGTGGAAGGGAACAATTGGATAAGAGAGTCTTAAGGTAAGTGCAACTATAGCGAGACCAAGTCTTTCCTAAGTCCTAACCATTTGATTTGCGAAAAGTTCATCTTCCCCTAAGCTGGAAAATTTTGTTCTTGTCTACTCTAACAGCTCAAGGTGTATATGCCCTTCTCTTGTGTAAATTCGTACTAACAAACCTAATAAAAGTTTATAATTTAGAGGGAAAAGGAAAAGGGTCTGCAATCTAGAAATAAAAACAATATGTTTATTTTCTTCTTGATGCTTTGGTGATAAATGATGATCACTAATTACAATAAAATAATGAAAAAGCAAGCAAAAAAGTCTACATAGTAATTCTACCAAAGCAAAGAGAAACAACAAATCCATTGTATGAGGGCACAAGTGCTTCTTTGGCACGTCATGATGAGTAACACAGCTCTTTTTTGTGAAACTCGTGCTTAATTTAAAATGACCCTTTTTTTAATCAGAGGAGCAGATAAAATCCAGGCTCGCAGATTATGTCTAAGAATGGAACTGGACAAATCAAATATGACTACTTGTTTTTGGTACTAGGACCAAGGAGTTTCTAGCCACCATACAAGAGGGCCACAATGTATACCAGTGAATTTTCCCCAAGTCATGAGACAAAGCCAGGGATGGTTGTGCTTGCATGCTTCGATTGTAAGCAATGCATTTTTAACCGGAATAATATCAAAAACCTATGAGATTTCTCTTAATATCATCTAGTACTCCTCAATTTTTAAAAATATCACTTACCACCCTTAATAATTGTAAAATGACTATCTTAACCCACACTTGGTACATAATTTACATATCAAATAAATGAATGTCAAAAAATTTAAAGAAAAAGATTCACAAGTCACTTTCTTCTTTTTTATATTTATCCAATATTTTCTTTTACTCATTTTTTGGATGGCTGCATGATTTTTTTATTTATAAATTATAATAAATTAAATTTTACTTATTTTTCTTTTTCTGATTGTGATAAGGTGGGATATGAATATATGATTTCTTTGTTTATTTTGAGTTGACTTTTAAAATCATTTAGGATAGCTTAAAGACTTGGGTCACAGGTTATGAAGATGTTGGGAAAAAATAAGGTTCATAAGAAATTGATTTTAAGTATATATAGTTGAATTTGTACTACTATATTTCCTTGCAAATATCTTTTCTTTTCCATTTTTCAAATTTATTTTTTAAAGATTATAACTTTGTGATATGATGGTACAACTAGAAATTATTTTGTAGGTGATGATTTCTTTGTTGGAGTAAATAAAGTGGTTTTATTTGGCAAAATGAATAAAAGCGTAGGTTGGAGTTTTTATAAATTTTGTTATACAAATAACAAAAGTAACAGAGGTAAGTAATACTTTTAAAATCTTAGAAGTGTCAGGTAATATTAAGAGAAGGAAAATACTCAAGTAACGATAGTTATAGTAACGAAACAAAATTTACCAGATATTACAGGTAAAAACACTTTTAGTGACCATTTGGTTACCTGTTAGATAGGTCATTTAGATAAGATAATGCCTAAAAATTAGCCTAAAAATTTGGAAGTAAGTTTTGCATCAAAAAGAGTAAGTTAATTTAATAAATTAGTAACTTTTATGTCTCAAAAGGTAAATTGCAAATAATATGGAATTTACCTTTTCTTGAAAATAAATTACTATTTTAAATCTCAAACTTACTTTTAATGAGAAGTAAGTTTTGCATCTAAAAGAGTAAATTAGTTGAATAAATCAGTAATTTTTATGTTTCAAAAGGTAAATCGAATGAAACTTACCTTTTTCTTGAAAATAAATTACTATTTTATATCTCAAACTTACTTTTAAAGATAAGTAAGTTTTGCATCTAAAACAGTAAGTTAAATCAATAAATTAGTTACTTTTATGCCTCAAAAGGTAAATCGTAAAAATTATATGAAACTTACATTTTTTTGAAAATAAATTACTATTTTACATCTTAAACTTACTTTTTAAGAGTAGTAAGTTTTGCACGTAAAAGAGTAAGTTAACTTAATAAATTAGTAACTTTTATATCTCAAAAGGTAAATCAGAAATAATATGAAAATGATCTTTTTTTGAAAATAAAATACTATTTTACATCTCAAACTTACTTTTAAAGAGTAAGTTTAGTTGAAGTAATAGTAAATTTTTATAAAATATTAGTAAATTTTATGATAACATAGTAAATTTGATTAATGATTAAAATTTACTTGTTTCGATTAATGATCAAAATTTACTTGTTTGTGGTATTAATTTACTATTTTATTTTAAAAACTTATAAGAGTAAGTTTAGTTTAAATAATAGTAAACTATATAATAACATAGTAAATTTGATTACTGATCAAAACTTACTAGTTTGTGGTAAAAATTTACCATTTTACTTTAAAAACTTATATGAAACTACTATTAGGAAGTTTACTTGAAATAGTGCTAAAATTTTTTATTAATGATTGAAATTTAACTTAATGAATTAGTAATTTTTATGTCTAAAATATTAAATCAGAATATATATGAAAGTTATTTTTTTTCTTGGAATAAATGAATTAGAACTTTATATCCCAAAGTTAGTTTTTAGAGAGTAAGTTTAATTCAACTACTAATAAATTCTATAGAATCATAGTAAATTTTATGATAATATGGTAAATTTGACTAGTGATGACTAGTGATCCAAATTTACTACTTTGTGGAATAAATTTACTAATTTATTTTAAAAACTTATATGAAACTAGCATTAGGAAATTTAATTGAAATAATGCCAAGAATACTATACAAAAAATTACTATTCACATGACCTTATAAAATGTGTAATAAAATTTGTCTGATTATAAATTTTGAATTATTTTTAATTTTGAAAAGATTGAAAGTTTGGTTTACAATAATAATAAATCATCGAAGTTATATATATAATGGTAGTTGTCTATTCATCACAATTTCTATAAGTTAATCCATATGAATACAATAAAATGATAGAATTTTAATAAATTGATTATCAAGATCATACGTATAAAAGTTGAAATTATATTAATGTAGCATAATCTTTGAAAATTATAGTAAATTCATCTATATATTAAGTTGTGTAACTTTCAGAAATCTCCAGTGTAAATTATGCATACGGCACAAGTTTCATGCAATGTTTACAGAACGCATACACTATGTCAATTTCCAAACCATAATCATCAAATTAATGTAAATAGTCAACAAATTTTAGATTTTATTTCAAATTATACGCATACCCCAATCTCCATCTACCAAAGCAATTGATAATAGTACAATTTTTTTTTAATATCTTTGAGGGAATTTCAATCGCAACCCATTAGGAGATCATGAATCAATTCCATTTTAGAGTGGTCAATCAATCATACAAAGTTGAGGGACAATTGTATTTTAGTCCGAACTTAATAATTAGTAATTTGCCATTCGAGATGGATTTATTGATTGGCGTTGGGATCGGTACTTAAGAGTTCCAAATGATCAAGAATTTAAGAAATAGACAAAATTTACCTTTTTACATAGTATATTAACTAGTAAGTTGAATTCAAAAAATGGTAAATTTTACTAAAAAAATAAGTAAATTTGTTTGTTGAAAACGTAAATTTTCATTAATGGTTGTAACTTATTGCTTTATGAGATATACTTACTAAATTTCTTAGTAAACTTATTAGTAAGTTGAATTCAAAAAAAGGTAAATTTTATTAAAGAATAAGTAAATTTGTTTATTGAAAACGTAAATTTTCATTAATGGTTTCTTATGAGATATACTTACTAAATTTCTTAATAAACTTGGTAAGTTGAATTCAAAAAAAGGTAAATTTTATTAAAAAGTAAGTAAATATATTTGTTGAAAAAGTAAATTTTCATTGATGACTATAACTTACTCTTTTAAGAGATATACTTATTAAATTTCTTAGTAAACTTACTAGTAAGTTGAATTCAAAAAAAGGTAAATTTTATTTAAAAGTAAGTAAATTTATTGTTGAAAAAGTAAATTTTCATTGATGACTATAACTTACTGTTTTAAGAGATATACTTATTAAATTTCTCAGTAAACTTACTAGTAAGTTGAATTCAAAAAAAGGTAAATTTTATTAAAAAGTAAGTAAGTTTGTTTATTGAAAACGTAAATTTTTATTAATGACTATAACTTACTGTTTTAAGAGATATACTTATTAAATTTCTTTGTAAACTTACCATTGCAATACTAGAAAAGTCACTAAAAATCTAATTTGTCACTAAAGACGGTAAAAACTTGCTATTGCAAGTTATCTCCCTAGCATTACCATAACTCGCTTTACTATAGCATAGTCCTTAAGAGAAACCATAAGGGAGGTTTCTGTTACTATCCCTTTTGAACATCATTGTCAAGGTTTTGATTGAGTCAGAAACAATGCACCCTTCATTAACTTTCAAAAATATTAAAAAGGATCTTTCCGCGTACAACTTTCCGGCCTGGATCAATTAGTCTGAACTGAGGAAACTTCATCGGAAGAACGTAATGATGTTTGTTTACCTTGACGCTCATCTTGCTCAATTCTAATTAGAAAAAAGGCGATTTGCTTAACATTTACTGAGGTGGTGTATATCTTTTGCATAATACGAACTATGCATGACGCGTATATGTTAAACATTCTTGCATCAAATTGTTAAGATCAAGTGACCAACTACATGAATTAATAAAGATATCGAGTCACTCATCGACACTCAGTTGATTTTGAGATGAAACTCCAGATTCTTTAACAGGTGGAAGAACCTAAAATTCTTAATCGGAATGCTAATTAATATGATGCTAACCCCAAAAAAAAAAAAAAAAAGAAGAAGTATGTTGAAAGCCACGAATAAAAAAAAAACCGACCAATATTTCCCATTTTTGGGGTAAAATTAACTTTTCACAATGTTGTTGACCACTCAAGTAAAATAATGAATAGCCGGTGGATGGTGTTGACTCCTGAAATCTGTAAGTCTTTGGAACCGCAAATAAATGGATCTCCAGAAAGTTCAGATCCTATTAGGATAAACGTGGTTATTGAACGAGCTCAACCGGTTGAAATTCTCTGTCTGGGGAAATAAAAACTAACAGGTGAATACCACGTTTAAGTCAATGTTAACTAATTAATACAAGAATTTGTAGCAATGAAGCAACTATCTTATTCTTTTGAGTCTTCTTTTCTGAGCTTTTTTCATTTTTGGTGAATACCAAAATGCTATTTTGTCAGTTTTTGAACTGCCCATCTCAAATTAGCTGACGTATTTGCACATATATAGAGGTGCCCAAAAAGCAGTTTTTTGTTTTTTGTTTTTACTTGTTGTATATTATATTTTAGCAAAAAAATAGAAAAGAACGTGGTTTCACGAGATGGACTTCATCAAGTTAACTAGGAAAAGTGTAAATTATATACTCAAGTAGCGAGCTGCAAATAATTCATATCTTGCGTTACAAGTTTAAAGTGATTTTTTTATTAATTAAGACTGGGTCTAAACAATTCTTTTGTCATTTACATAACTGACTATTGTAAAGGACGAATCAATTAAATTGTTGTTCAAAGGTGTAGGATCATGACTCGGTTTGAATGCAGGAAAGAAAACGCTAAAATCCAGTTGATTAGAAGAATTGTTACCTTTTCTTTATACCATTTCGTACTCTAAATAAGACCAAATTGGTTCAATTAAAAACTAATCAACATACTCTTTCACGTTTTGTTTTCATTTTTAAACATTAATTGCTTTCAAGTGGAGTATGACAATGCATTGATTTGGGCCATATATAAAAATTAGTTTTCAGTGTATACGGGAGAGGCTGAGTCAGGTGATAAAATGGGAAGAATTGTAAGTAAGAAGTTTTGGTAAAAAGGTTTTCCATATATACGTAGTAATGTCATCACCTTGATTGCAGTTAAAATAAATTAAACCATGAGCAAATAAATTGCTTTAAATTTTCAAGAAGAAGAAGACAAAAAAGGGATGAGAGACCAATGTCTACCTCCTCATTTCTCTGCATCTGCACATGTCATTGCCATATAAAATATAGCAAATTAACAAAATGTAACTCTCTCTCGTCTTAATCTGCTCTGAACCAATAGATTCTCATTTCGGCTACTAGATTGAAGCTGTCGCAAGGTCAAAGTTTCAATATTATGATGGAGGGCGCAAAATACCAAAACTTAAATAATTCAAAGAATAATTCCCACCACAACTCATTCATTCTTTATTTGGTGACAATAATTAATGGTATCCTGATAAAGTTAATTAGATTTCTAAAAGTGACATTCTGTCCAACCTTCATCATCAATTGACAACCAATTTTCATTTTTCTGGAATGAAAAAAAAATTAAGTGTAACTAATCATACTTAAGTAAATGTACCAACGGCTTCATATATTGCCTTGTGGACGAATAACACAGCTCATATTCTCCTTGTCTTGTCTGAAAAAGACTGATTAAGACTGGGATTTTTTTTTATTGCATGCTTGCTTACTTAATACAAATTTTAATTTTTTTCCCTTTTGTCAAACTAGACGCCATCTTTCTACGATAGTATAAGTTGCTCCATTTTAAATTTTTTCAACTAAAAATTTCAATAATGATTATTTAAAGAAAAAAACAGCGAAGAGAAAGTCTGGAGTTTGCTGAATGTGTCTCGTCGCTAATAATGAAGCCCAACAATTAGCTATGGGGAAATGCAAACGCGGGGTCTTGGTCCAGTGGTCACCACAACGAATTTAAATTCCTCACCAGAGTGCTGTTTAGGGGTCCGATCCTTGCCAACATCACTTCCGTCATGATTTTCTAACTTCTTAAATTTAAAAGGTGGTTAGGGGTTCGATCCTTACCCTATCCCTATCAACATCACTTCCATTAAAATACCGGTCTGATTCGATAGTTGTTCAGCTCTAGAGTAGGAGTAGGGTTCAGAAGGTGGTTTAGAATGCTATAGAGTATTGGTCTGATTTGATAGTGGTTTAATCCTAGAGTAGAAGTAGGAGTATTGGTCTGATTTGATAGTGGTTTAATCCTAGAGTAGAAGTAGGATTTCGAAGGTGCTGTAGAGTGCTGTAAAGTACGGTCTGATTTGATAGTGGTTCAATGGCATCACTTCCATTAGGATTTTCTGACCTCTCAAATCCAGAAGATGGTTTTGTGTGCTATAGAGTACTGGTCTAATTCGATAATGGTTCAGTTCTAGTATAAGAGTAGGGTTCAAAAGGTGGTATAGAGTACTATAGAGTACCGATCTGATTCGATCGTTGCTCAACTCTAGAGTAGGAGTAGGGTTCAGAAGGTGGTGTAGAGTGCTATAGAGTAATAGTCTGATCTGATAGTGGTTCAGTTCTAGAGTAGGAGTAGGGTGGTGTAGAGTGCTATAAAGTACCGATCCGATTCGATAGTGGTTTAGTTCTAAAATAAGAGTAGAGTTCAGAAGGTGGTGTAAAATGTTGTAGAGTATCGGTCTAATTTGATAGTGGTTGAATT
Source organism: Gardenia jasminoides (assembly GCA_013103745.1). Taxonomy (NCBI): domain Eukaryota; kingdom Viridiplantae; phylum Streptophyta; class Magnoliopsida; order Gentianales; family Rubiaceae; genus Gardenia; species Gardenia jasminoides. Next base: position 440,873 of record CM023102.1, on the reverse strand, counting down.
CTAGAATAGGAGTAAAATAATGTAGAGTACCAGTCTGATTCGATAGTGGTTCAGTTCTAGAGTAGGAGTAGGGTGGTGTAAAGTGCTTTAAAGTACTAGTCTGATTCGATAGTGGTTCATTTCTAAAGTAGGAGTAAGGGGTAGGTTTAGAGTAGATATTGTCACTTAACCAAAAAAAAAAAAAAAGGTCTAGGGAAATGCTATTTACATTTTATTTTTTATTATTTACATACTCACCATTTGTTTTATCAAAAATGGAAGAGTAAATATGGCCTTTTCATCCTCCAATTATATTTGTTTCCAATTATATGGCCTTTTCATCCTCTCCCTAGCATTGATGGCTTTCCATTTCCTCATCCTCCACCTTCATCTGGTGGTGATCGAGGCAAGAGTCCTCTCGGTCCTCAACAAGGCTTTCCATTTCCATGGCCTTTTCCTCATCCACCTGCAGCCGGCACTTCATAATCTCCATCTGGCGGTAAAGCCTCTTCAAGTCCTCCAGCGACAAAATCTCCTAGTCCTCCAGCCAAAACTTCTCCTGGTCCTCCTAGCCAGCATTAGAGCATGATGCGGTTCTTTATTTTAGGCTAATAATATAAATGTCTCATTATATACTTTGGAGAGTATTAGTACAAATAAAATAGAAGGTCGTATCACTATTTATTCTTTTATTAGTCTGCATCAATAAAAGTTCTTGATTCATTTGTGTTGATTGTATTAAAAAAATGGAAGTGTAAATAACATTTCCTTTAGATCTGGCATAGCAAGTTGTTTTAGTCAAAAGAAAAATAGGTACTCTTCTGTAAATTGTTCTAAACTTTTAAGCGCTAGCTACATGAGGTTTCATGTGTTAGGAAAATATTTTTGTAGATCTGATCCTGTAGACCAACATGTTTTAAATATTTATACCTTTCTCAAAAAAATGAATAAATAGCAATGGCTTGCCTATGTCCGATCATTACTTCATTAGAACTTGTTGTCCAAGTGTATAAGCACATGAAACTGCCTTTACTTCTAAGCAGGAATTGGAATATGGCAATCAATCAAAATTCAGAAAGGAAAGGAGGAATGAAAATAAGGACAGATAAGGTGTGAGAGCTGTTGAACGTGTTGGATTTTAATGAACTAAAAGGAGATCAATTGTTTACAATGTGGGTAAAAATCGAAGAAAAGAAAGTTGCTCTATGAACTAAAAGGACATCAATTATTTACAATGTGGGTAAAAATCGAAGAATAGAAAGTTGCTTTTGTACCCCTAAGCCCCCCCCCCTTCCAAAAAAAAAATAATACAGCAGCCAAAAATTCTGTCTTCTTTTTCTTTTCTTTTTTTTTTTGCCTTTTTTTTCCCTTTCTTTTGCTCTGTATAGTATTCGTTTTTCCATTTCTTCTTCTCCTCTTTCTGAGTATAACTTATTTCTGTATTGATTCCAGCAAAATGAATGCATTCCACTCCTTCAATAGAAAGAAATCCAAAAATGTTTCTAACCATCAATTTCTGCATAAGGATTTTTCGATGTAACCCATGAGAAAGTTGAGAGGTTTAGTGCTATATAGCTAGTTGGCACTCAGGTTCAGTTCTTACGTGCATAATGGTAGTAGTTGGTCATTCCTTTCTAGTCAGTGTCGATCCAAATTCTTAAGCCAACTATTGATCATCATCATTCATGCTCCTTTATTCTTTAGTCGTTGCATTAAACCGAATCAACTAATTTTTCTTCATGCTTTTAATTTTCAAATCTTATTATCATTGCAAATAATGACTACAAAACCTATATATTGACTTTAATTATGACCCGATAAGACAATTCTGAGCACTTGCCATCCTTCAAAGTTCAATAATTAACATCCTCGACGATTTTTTTTTTTGGGGATTCGTGTTTTCGGCTCAGCTTTGGCTGTTTCGATTTTTAATGCTCCAACCTTGAAAATGACATCAGATTGTAATGCATGCACGACTTCATTTAACCATATGTAATTTTTGTCTTCTCTGTTAACGATAAATAGTGCCCATTTTCTTTGACTGCAAGCCAATCTTGAATAGGAAGACATAATCTGAAATTAATAGTTTGCCATATTTGCTAGGCACATATAAATCAATATTAAGAAGTGAAGCTATATGACGTTTGATATCATTACAAAGTTTTCCAAAGCTTCCTTTTTTCAACAAATGATAGTATACATTATGACACTGGAGGGAATCAGGAAATGGTTAGTCAAGCAGGATTTCATTGTGAACATAGTTCTTGAAGTGGATACTTAGGTCTGGTTTACTTAATGGATTCAGATCTTAACACGTTCCGATTGTTTGATAATCGAAAATAGAATATCTGAATGAATTAATTGATACTGAATTTTTTAGACAAAATTTGCTCCCAAAAATAAGTAGTAAGCTATTCACTTATCACTCAATGTGATATACATTCAATGTATTAGATTTTGTATTTAACAATTCAATCACTTAATGAATTCATATTTCAGATTTCAGATTTCAGTTAAATCAAACACACCCTTAGACTACTTTTTAGGGGTAGTGACAATATAAGATGAAAGAGTACTGATCTAGTTTCAACTTAAAAGTTATAATCAAGGTGTTACAGTCAATTTTGGGGAATATTAAAAATTAACTACAATTTAATAGAACATTGCTTGCTTTCTTCGTCTATTTTCTGGACCTTGCAATTGGTGTTGGAGAGGGTGCAGAGAGTGGTGGAGGTTAAAAAAAAAAGTCAATTTGATAACGAAAAAAGGGGGAATTGGGAAACATTTAAAATATAGCGGTTAAATATTGCTAACGGGAATAACCAAGAAACTTCTTTTTTCTGGTCAAAGAAAAAAGTTTTGACAACCAAGAATAGCCAAGAATAAGAGGAATAACCAAACCATGTCAAGTGTGAGGCACAAAGATTTGAGTACGTTTTCCTTGTAAGCTGTACCTTGTTTCCGAGTACCTAAAATGAGTTTGTGATGGTCCAGAAAGGATCAAAAGACATCAAAGCAAAACCAACAAAATATTGAACCCTCATCTGTCTTTTGTGGTTCCAATTGAAGGCAAACATGTAACAGGATGACGGTGATGGAAGGACCTATCCTTCAGAGGGCCAATGGGATGGAGCCATCTTTTGTGATCAAATTCCAGATCCCATTTTTAGTGATGTAACATGACATGTTGCCAAGGGGTGAACTCATTTTGGTTTCCAAATCATCTGGGGACATGGTCGAAAGAGAGAATTTTGCATTTCATTTACCAAGCATTCTTGTTGCCCAAGAAGGGTAACGTTATTTGTTTGAGGATTTCAGGAGCACTAAAAGTCATTGGATGTACTATATAGAGCTTTGATTGGTTAACTGGTACTCCTGATATAACTGGAAGATTTCCTATTTTGCTTCCCTATTTAAAATGGCTGTGAGAAATTGTACCCACTCCGATCTAAAACCAGATGAATGCAGGAAAACGAAAAAAAAAAAAAAACCTCACAGAATTTTAAGTACACTCTAATAGGAATTATCAAAGGTCTAAATCCTTACTAGTCGAGCCACAATGTGTTGGCTAACATTTGTTCGTGTATAGTTTCTCTTCGAAACCTATGACCAAACAGCAGTCTCTTGTTGGAACTAGTAAACCTATATTAGTCCAGTCACTAGGGCCATTAGTCCTTTTTCGGAGCATTTCGTTGGGAGTGCCTGGCCCATTAGTCTTGGTCTAGTATACTTCTAAAACTTTTGTGTACTATCACCACTTTTACTTGCTCCTAACAAAGAAAACAGAAGGGAAAAAAACTAGTTTCACTTACTAAATTAGAGTGTGGCGGTTGTCAATTATGGTCTGAAAAAAGGAAAATATTTGTTAGGTGATTTGAGTCATGGGCTGCAAAAGTAGTTTCTCTTGAGGCCCTTAAGATGGGAATGGCCAACAAATCCGGCATAGCAATGCAAGAAAAGATTAAACCTCAATCTACCATCCTAAACCTTCAATTCCATGTTCATCTGATAACCATTTAGCACAAGATTATTCGTATTCATATTTATTTTTGTTCTCTACAACTTTAACTTCAGGCTTCTAGCTAGAGTTGCAAATGATCTGATCTTTTCTTGAACAACTGACGTTCAACTCCTTATTATTCATATTCATATTTATATTGATCATATTTATTGTCTTCATATAGAAAAGCTGCAATGACCAAATATTGTTAAGGGACAATAGAATATAAGTAAACATCCTAGCTTGTTGCAAAAAGAAAATTCAAGATAAGAAGCATTGAGCTCCTGGTGGAATGTAAGCTTATGTCTATCCATTTCTAAAGGTCTTTTAAGGATTGCTTATACAAAACCATGGGGAGGATCTTAACACTTTGAACAGCTCCAAAAGTTTTGCTTTGTTAGTTGTAGATTAATTTTGGAAAAGAGAAAGTGGAGTAAACAAAAACTGTTTCCGAACTTCTTGGGAAATATAACAATAAGGGAATATATCCCTCATATAAAGCATACGAGTATGAGAATAATTTTCAAGTATACTGCTATGTTTGGCAAAAGATTCAAGGGAGATAAATTGACCTTCTTTGTGTATTTCAGAATATGTTGGTTTGCCTTCCAAGCAATTGAGAACTTTTGTTTCACGAATGTCTACCTTTAAATAGAGAATCATACATACCTAATTTTGCTTCAAGTTTCGACCCTAGGTAAAAGAAAGAGACTCGAGAAAGAAATAACTCATGTTTCATCACTCATACACTTACTAAACGTGGTCTTATGGTTTTGAGATGGATCAAAAAACTTCAGTTGATGCCAAATTTAAGACCATGTTAAATCGTCTTTGACAAGTCATGTAGAATTAGATAAGATATCTTCTGTCATATCCATTCTATGATATCTTCAGACTAAGATAACTTAATTCATTAATATATACAATCAGATTCCGTTTTTACACAGGCCAAAGAGTCTCCAAGCTCAAAACCCCCACGCATTTCCAATATCAGGAGTGAAGATTGGCGCTCAATACTTCGAGCATCTCATAGCCAAAATACAGTTATATCCCCCACAAAAAATTGAGTTCCAATAGTGGAAAGTGAACGGTAGTATAGTATAGACCAAATAAATTAAAAACTCGTCAACTTCACAGGATAAATTTTCCATCCAATTGCATTAAAATTGCTAAAAGAAAAAAAAAAACTATCATCCGGACATCACCTCAAGCTTAAATTGCCGCACAAGTATTACAATGGCAACCTATACAGGTACTAGACTTAGTTCGAGAAAGCATTTTAGACCATGGACTAGACTAGGAAGGCAGGAGGGGGCATTGCCTCCTGAGTTTTAAAAAATTAGGTTTTCTAGCTCCCTTAAAAAATTGAAGATTTTTAAAAAGATTCTTTATAATTTAAGAATTTTGCTCTGTAGAAACTTCAAAATATCTTATGTTACATCCTAAGCTTTAGATATGTTAACAGTTCGCTTCATAATAAATTTCTTTAGTTTCACCTATATACTGAACGCGACAATAGAGGCCTAAATCTCAAAGTAGCTGGTTATCTAGAGAAAAACATACCCAAACAAATATGTACAAGTACTAAATATCCCATAGCTATGTTGCATTCAAGTCTTGAATCAGTTAACTTTTTGGTGCGTAAGGGTGCCACAACTAGCAGCAAACAACTTCATCTTATCCGTTCTCTTCTCGAGGTGGGCTGTCCCTTGCATGTTATATACCTTTTGTCCACTCTTCCCACAGTCTCTTCATCACTCAAAATAATACTTCCCACTATTCTCACACAGTCCGAAGTAACAATATGAATAATATTTCACTCATTCGAGGTCACTGCCTGCAAATTGACCAAGCCCACGTAACATCTTACCTCATTTATTCATGAAGTCAAACAAAAAGTAATTGTTTTTTAAGTCAATGAATCAAGCAGTTAGGAATCAGGATGTCGTTTTTTCACTGTTCCTTTTTAAGTACTATTTGTCTTGTAATTGGAACTTCTTGCCCATACTCTTGCATCATTTGGGGTAAAAGAACATGGACCATGTACTATGGATCTTCTTTGTAGCTGTCGTAAAATATTTGGAAATTATAGGCACGTCAGTTTGCATGTAGAGTTGGTCTACTGGTTGATGACGCTTAACCAATTAAATGCCCAAAACCAAAACAAACTTCTTCGTCTCGTTTCTCTATCTACCACCAGTTCACCAATTGACCTTTTGTCCTTTTGGTCTGTCTCATCTTTACTATGGAATTGATTTCATTCTTCTTTCAGTAGTTTGGATAGAGAAAGACAATGATGAGTACCGTAAGCCCAGGACCATAAGCAACTTTACAAATTTTAAGCTAACATGCATCTTGCTATTAAGTGGCAAGGACAGTAGTAGATGGAGAATATCAATTTAGAGTTCAACGGTTATCTCAATTTAATAGAATGTAAATCCATATGTTTAAGACGTAAATTACTTTCAACAAAGTATAAATATAGAATAAAATTTTTTGAACTCCACATATAATGTTAAAAACCGTAGTTTGGGTCTTATGAATTTTTTTGGGGGAAAATTTTGGCTATTACCATTAATTGTCCCTGCCCCTAATTCCAAATTTTCCACACACAGACATTATGATGTAAATACATGTATATGCCTTCAGTATCTGCACCTAAAAATAATGAGTGTAATGCAAAGAAATACTTATGTGGACACCAAGAAAAAAAAAAGAAAATGGAATGTATGTGAATTCGTGCCTTTTGAATACAATGGCCCTCGCATACATGCTAACATATAACACGAACAATTTGTTTTTCTCTTTGCAAGTCAAAATTTGTAAGAGACATTATTAAGAAGAGGAGAAAGTATTACTGTATAGCAAGAAAAAGTGTATTTTATGGTGCATTTATGTAGGTTGCTTGGGAGAAAACTTTGAACAAATAGCTTCTTCAGTTTCAGGTTTTCAGCCATGAAATTATACGTAACAGAATCAGAGTCAGCATACGTGGCCAGATTGGTGACTCTCTTCCCGCCCCTCTCTCCCTTTCTTGGTAGACAGGAGATGTAATTTTAGCTTCAATAGCTGTTAGTAGTAATAAATAAGGTCAGGCCTAGGAGTATGAATTGAAAATTAATCAAACTGACTTTTCGATGTCTCTTTTAAATCTACATCATTCTTATTCCACAATACTTCTTTTGTTTTTTGAGTGCATCACACCTGGCCGTGACAAAAATGTCATAAAAAAAAAAGAGAAAAATATCATCAACAACTTTGCATCTAACAAATGCTCAAATTTGAATTGCAAAATCATTGGTTTCCTAGTGAAATCCATTACCATTTCCACGATTAAATAGAGATAAAAAGTTGGTTGAAGGTCTAATCCCAATTTACTTCCAAGGTCCTATTCCTATTTTTACAATTAGCTATGACTATAAGCATCATCTTAAACACAAAGTTTGGATTAAGCCAGCCCCTATTGGTTTCTAAAATACTCTAGTTGCTTTAACAGTCGTTTTCTCCTTCAATACCATTACCATATTAACGATGTTATGATACTTTGTGGGAGTATCGTAGTTCCTTGTTTCTCTTTAACTAAGCTTCTTTTTTTTTTTTCAATATATAAGAGAGGGTAAGATTTAGAAAACGGAAAAGGAAAAGTGGCGAATGTTATACCAAACATTATTTGAGAAACTTTATTTGAGTCACAAAACATTAGTATTGTTTCTCAAATACTCCCTCCGTCCCACTTTGTTAGGCCTGTTTTCCTTTTTGGTTTGTCCCAAATTGTAGTCCACTTTCCAATTGTAGAATATAGTTAACCTATAATTTCTCTAAAATGCCCTTAATTAATAGAAATTGTTGTTTAGTACTACTTACTTTATCATTTAATGCAAGCATTAGTCTTTCTTTATCATTTAATGCAAGCATTAGTTATACTATATTTAATTAAGGGTATTTTAGGAAGATATAAATATTTCAACAATATTACCTAACTTTTCTTAATCTGTGTGAAAAACAAACTAAGCCTAACAAAGTGGGACAGAGGGAGTAAGAGATTTTCATGTAATTACATATTTATGAGTGCATATATACAATGACAACAAACTTAGATGGGATACAGTTTTGGATTCCCACGCTTTTTCACTTAAATGCCCCATACTGTTGGTTGCTGCAGCTTGTGGAAAACTGCGGCGTAGCTCAATTATGTGCCCCTGTGGGCCTAAAAATATATTTTGTTCAGATAAATAGAATTTTTATCAATGTGGCGCCAACAGGAAATCTGAAATCCTGTATACCAGAGTAGAAATCAATTAATGAGAACAAGTAATGCTGTATCTTGGGATCAAGAGCAAACATATTTGCACCCTTTCCGAAACTTAACAGAATACCTAGAAGGTTGCAGACTGGCCAGAAAGGCTATTAATAATTTATGATCTTAAAAGAAATGAAAGAAAAGAAATTTAATATATTATTTAGAGCAAGTCTTTTATGAACTGACGGTGTATATATTAGGATTTCTAAATTCATACCACATATGCAAGATTTGTCATTCAAATTCAAATTTCAGTAATTTGGCATCCATCCAGACTCGTCAGTATATATATTGACAGTATAGGAAAGATTAATCCTATTATTTATGGCAAATTTAAAAGCCCAGAGCCCTTTTGCACGTCAAAAACCTGGTTCTTGCCTCTGTGGCCATGCATGCTAAATTTTACAATAAAGAGTAGTATTTAGCAAAAGAAAATGAAGCATCAATTTCTTATTTCTTCTCATCTCACCCTTCCCAAAAGCACTGCTCCTACGACATTATCCAGTTGTGAAGGATTGCTTTCTTACAAGACCAGTTTAGTCAGGATCAAACGGCTGTATGGTGCATGGATTTTGCTGTTAATGTTTAGTCCTAAATCTAAAGTTTGTAAATATATATTTGCAAGTGGAGAAACAAGTGGAAGGTTTTCTTTTGCCCTCCTGATTACTTCTGCGTTGGCAAAATATTCAACCATGAATCATTTCTTTCAAGAAAATTTGCATTAAATTTTAAACAACATATTTTCTTGCCACAGTATTTTATACTCTCTAGCACGTTGATTCTCAGAATTGGCTGGTTGTTATATCTTAATGCCAACTACATTTTTAGTAGCCTTAAATGCTTCCTCAACCCTTTTTCTCCAAAAAGCAAAAATAAGCAATTTAAGTAATAAAAGCATTCTTCACCTCTACCTGTAATTCTTTATAGTATAAATACACAACCAATCTTTCTTCCCATGCACTCTAAAGTCTAAACTTGCACATTTCGGGCTGCAACAACCCCATCCGCCACCCAACACCACCACCTCCCACATTACCGGCAACGGAAAACCGGTGCATATACGTCCTTAGAATTTTCAGAAATGACATCTTTGAAGCACATTAAACTTCTCCAATTCTCATTTTTATGTCTATTATCACTGAGATTCTCCTCCGAGCCACCTTATCCTACATCCCATTTACTGCTGGCTTCCTCCATCTCCTCTCCACCCACCTCTACCTCTTCATATTTCTCTCTATTTGCATGCTCCTCTCCATCTTCTACCACCTTAAGAGCCGCCCGAACCCCGTATTTCTCCTAAACTACGCCTGCTATAAGCCTCCACCTCATCGGAAATGCTCGTACGAGGTAGCTGAATCCTTTGTACGTCGAAACCAACATTTCACCCAACAAACCCTCGAATTCATGCGTAACATCTACCTTAAATCCGGCCTGGGTGAAGAAACCTACGCACCCCCATTCATTTTCGGGGAAGATAGTACCCCCACGCTAAAATGCGCTATCCAAGAAGCCCAAGAAGGAATTTTTTCCTCCATAGATGCACTTCTAGCTAAAACCCTAATCGACCCTCTATCCATTGACATCGTTATTGTTACATGCGGAAGCTTTTCACCGTCCCCCTCGCTTTCTTCTCTCATTGTAAACCATTATAACCTCAAATCGGATGTGAAAACTTACAATCTGAGTGGAATGGGATGCGGTTCTGGGGTTTTATCCATTGACTTTGCAGCTAGGGTTCTACGTAGTAGTCGAAAAGTCCAAAATGCACTCGTGGTGATCACCGAGAGCATAACTCTGAACTGGTACTCCGGTGACAATCGTTCCATGCTTGTTACTAACTGCATCTTTCGCGTCGGATGCACCGCGGCAATGTTGACGAATGACCCCAGTTGCCGCCGAGTTGCCAAGATGGAACTCCTCGACATGCTCAGGACTCACCACGGAGCGGATAACCGGTCATACCGAGCGGCCTTTCAGGAGGAGGATGATAAAGGGCATACGGGAGTTGCGCTCACAAAGGATTTGATAAGGGTGGCGGGTGTAAATTTAAGTGAGCATATTACCATGCTTGCACCACAAGTTTTGCCAATGAGTCAACTCGTTCTTTACGCGTACTCGGTGGTCATGGCAGCATTGTCTCGTGGTGAGTCCAAACCGGCTATGCCTGATTTTACAGCAGCATTCGAGCATATGTGTATTCATACCGGGGGTAAAGCGGTAATTGAACAAGTGGCTAGGGTTTTGAGACTGAGTGGGGAGGTAACTGAGCCAGCTCGGATGAGTTTGAATCGGTTTGGTAACACGTCTAGTAGTCTTGTGTTTTATGAATTGGCTTATTTTGAAGCTAAAAAGAGAGTGAAAAAAGGGGACAAAATGTGGATGATTGCATTTGGCACTGGATTTAAAGTTGGTAGCTTGGTTTGGAAGTGGTTGCAAAATTCAGCTCAAGAATTTGATAATCCATGGAATGACTGCATACAACATTACCCTCTAGATGCTTGGTAGATTTGGTGATTTATTTCGTCATAATTAATTCAATTGCTTTTTTCTTTTCTTTCTTGTTTCCATTTTTTGATGGGGAGTGGAGGACATATGTTTTGGTCAAAGATGGAGGGGTAGCTGGATTGCTCTGTTACCAAAGTTGCATTGGAAGTGTTACCAGGGATTGGAAATTTATCCTTTACTTTTCCCAACAGATCAATAAAGAGTATTTCTGAGGCCAGTCCCATTCTGGGATTGGAGAATTCCATTGTACCCACACTAATTTAATTTCAGCAGAAAGTACCAGGAGAAAAGTTTGGCTCCTACAGAGTAATTGAAGGAATAGATTTTTATTGCTTACTTCAAAAGAGTTACTTTTGGAGGAAAAGATAAAAAATAGTGGTAAGAGTATAAACATTCATAGTATTAGTCCTCACATTCACTTTTCTTATCACTGAAGGATATTAAACATTTTTGTATTGCTCATACGGATTTTACATTTAATTGAGAGTCTTTTTTATTTTCTTTGCATGTGATATCTACCATTTCTCAATCTTTCAAATATATGTATTTATCACTGTGTAGTACAAAAGAAAAACGTGGGTTATCATAAATTTATTGCCATCATTCGGCTCTCAAGTTCAAATTTGAGGGTATAGTTCATCTGACTATGGTGACAACTTTTCAAAGGGAAGAGTATTAGCTCAGTTATAATGGGGAGGATTGCGACATCTTCAGTTCAAGCACCAGTCGAAACCAAATGTACTGAGAAAAGGAACTCATTTTTCCCCAAAAAGCATGAATCACTTGATGATGATGGGAAAATGTGAGAAATTGGGAAAATATTGTACCATCATATCTTATTAAAAAGTTATCTAGATTGCCATTTTTTAGATTTTTTATAGGAAAATATACTGTATTGATTTGATGTATGTAAGGTAAAAAGGTATTTGAGAAATATCATAACGGAACGTAAAAATTTTTTTGTGAAAAAGGCTGAAGGCTGTTAGTCGAACCATTTTGTTTTGTTGCGCAAGAGTAATATTCAAAACTAAAATTGACAATCCTAGTCAAGGCTGTTATTCTACGGATCAATGGGCTATCGAATATGTGAATCAGAAGGTTGGAACTCTATAAACTTTACAAAACCAAATGGTCCTTTCCTATCGATGATTTTCACTTTTGTCCACACCACTCTAATCGATAATTTTGTCCTCCGGTTGTACATGGTAATGTTTCAAGAATTCAATTTTCATAATAGGAATAATACATTTTTCATAGTTAATTTGCATCAATTTATAAATACATCTCTTTCACTATTTTGGTTGTTGAAAATTGTGAACATAATAAATTATATCTTCTACAATAAAGTTACGATATTTTATTTATAGTCCTCAACTTAATTATGCTAATAAAATGGTTCTTCTGCAATACATGCCCAATTCAATTAAGAAAAAAGAGAACGATATCCAAATAACTTAATCACTAAATTATACTACTACTAATTTTTTTTTTTTGGTCATAAAGAAGGCCTAAGGTCATTTACATACTTAAAAATCTACTCCTAGAAGCATAAGTCACATAAGTAAAGCTACACTCTCAGTAAAGATTACTGAAGTTATGAGATATTGTCACGACTACAGGCATCCCTTTGGACGCAACTCCCAAAAGGATTGGGAGGTTTGATTGATGGGGGAAAGGGAAGGGAAGGCAGGGGAAGGAAAAGAGAGGAAGGAGAAGGAAGGAGAGGAAGAAGAGCGAGGTGGAGGACAGATTTTTTTTTTTTTGGGAGGGAGGTGACAGTGGTAAGCGGGGGCTACAGTATTTTTAATTTTTCAAAAATATTCAATAAAGTTTTAATTTTTCAAAATACCTTGACAAACGACTAACTAGAGTAATAAAAATTTCAATACAACGTTATAGTGTAATATTTGAAAAACATCCTAAAAATACATAATTAATACACGGAGGACAGAGCCGCCAGTTACATAACTTTTTTCTTTAAAAAAAAAAATGAGTTACATTAATTAAATTACATTCGGTAAAGATCACGAAGGTAGCGACCTTGGGCTGAATCTGACTTCATGCCCAAAAGCGAATCTAGCCAAACGACACTGTAAAGAAAGCGGACGAAGTTTCCTGGCTTTTGAGCCCAAGGGGTCAACATACATGATGGATCATTGGAATGGAGTTTTCTCTTGGGTCCGGCCAACTACAGCCCTTGATGTAATTGGGCATTAGTGTCAGCTTTCTTAAAAATGAATTAAATTGGAAAATTATGTGAGTTTGGGAGGATATAAATTAATTAGGGGCCTGTCCACTATGAAGGAACTAATTAGAAAAAATCTTTTTGTATTAGCAAGAATTCCTTTAATGGCTATTAGAGTAGAAATTTTGTAATGCATAAAGAGGGCAACCAATAATTCTTGACAGGCTTTTTTTTTTTTTTTTGGGTAAACACAAAAGTATTTTATTAATAACTCAACAGAAAAAATCAGCTAGCAAAAGATTATTCACATAATGAGGTGGATCCCCTCTTCCATGTTTGCTATAGATTCTAAGCCAACTCATGAGCAACTTTATAGTTTATACATATTTTTTGGGGCGAATGCAACGTGAAGAAGTTTTTTCAAATTTATGTAATTAGTAATCTCTGCTTCTTTATTATATGAATTTTCTCTCTTTTTTTTAAAGGAAATATGTGATATGATAATATCATTAAATTCATCGAAAGTATGAGGAATGCAACATGAGCTTAGCGCTTTTTTTTTTTTTTATTTTTTATTTTTTTGGACTTAAGGCTTATGCATATGTTTGTTAGGGGGAAAAAAGGAGTATTGTAAGATATTTTGCTTCATAACGTCATTCCTTTTCTTCTTCTTTTTACTTTAAATATAAGATTACAAGCAACTCATTATGATAGGAGTAATACATATGAATTACAATTCAACAAACTAATTCAAAAATAATAAAAATTTCTATAATCTTACAAATTAACACATTAGTAAAATTTTATTATTCACTCCAAAAAACAAAATAGCAGTAAAGATCTCCTTTCAGCCCAGGCAGGACTATTGTTCAAAACTCTAGCATATACAGTATCACTTAGCCCCCTAAGTTCAAATTCATAAGGTTTTGAGTAGGGGATAATTTCAGAAACCTCCCTTGAGGTTTCTCATAATATCACTAAGCTCTCCTGAAATTTTTAAAATCTCACTTACCTCCCTTAGATTGACATTTCTTGTAACATTGTAATCCCTGTGCAAAAAATGCAATAAAGACAAAAATTTTGTTCCAATATTACCCTTGCATTATCCTACTTTTGAAGTTTACAACAAAAATAAAAAATAAATCGAGACTAAATTTTTGTAAGGCGTAAATTTCTTGACTTAAACTATTTATTTTAGTTGCATTGAAAAAAGTAAAATTTACACTTCAAAAAAATTACACCATGAAAAATTTATACGTATAGAGAGATTATTTTAGGTATCAATACAACTTAAACTACCTCATGTAATTTTTTAAGATGTTTGTTAGTTACTAAAATCCTCCTAAGTAGTTGATTTTGATTAGATTTAATTTATCCATTTCCTTTGTTATCTTAACATAGCCTCGATATAAATAAATATGGACTATTATTAGATAACAATTTTTTTTAATATACATTTTTTGGTTTGAAAATTTTATTTTTGGTTTGATTTTTTAGTTAAATAGTTATCAGGATCAAGGGTAATATTGTCAATTTGTGACTTTTGATATGAATATTTAATTTTGTCAAGTTGACAAGGGAGGTAAGTGAGATTTTGAAAACCTCAAGGGAGCTAAGTGATATTATGAGAAACCTCAGGGGAGGTTTCTGAAGTTATCCCTTTGAATAGTGAAAAACTGTCGATTTGCAGAGGAGTAAAGATAAGTTTTCGGTACCCCCAAAAAAAAAAAGGGGGTTATTAGCATACAATAAGGCATCAGAAAATGATATTCACATATACTCGATTATATTGGCTGTGTTTAGGAATTTTAAGGACAAATTTTGTCACCAAGAAGATTATAATTTAGTAAGAAGAATTGGCTCAGACTTGTTTCCTAGCTTCCACATTTTGGACCTCAATTCCATTAACCACCGCGAAAGGATAAAAGGAAGCGGCAAAGCTGCTACAGCTGCTTGAGGGGTTTACATTTCAGACTTGAAAAGAGAGAAGTTGATGAGGATAAGCAGACATGCCACCACTCCTTCACTGCTGTGAGTATTTCTCTTTGTCCAATCCATCTTTATATCTAAGAAGTGCAATTATTTTTAACTCTGCCGCTCAAACCAGAGCTCTCTTCAGCTCCCCTAAAACCCCAGACAAATTCAACTCAAAATCTTTCAAGAACCTGTCCTTTCCTGCAAAAGATTCAATTTTGAGAACAACCCATGTTTTACTTTGCTCTAAAAACGAAGTCTTTGAGGATTTCAAGAGTGCCCATGTGAGTCATGAAATTGAGGATTATGATGAGCTTGAATTGCTTGATAAGCCTTCTCCAAAGCCAATCGATGATGGTTCCGTAACAGAAATGGAAGAGGAAGCATTGAATAAGGATAATAAAGATGACGTCTTGGAGGAATTTTACAAGTTTTTTAAGCCAAGAACTGAGTTACAGCAGGAAAGTGATGTAGGAGATGGTGAAAAGGAGAGTCGAATTGGGGAGAGTAATCAGAATGAGAAAGTGAGTGTTGAGTATTATGAGCCTAGACCAGGTGATTTGGTTGTTGGAGTTGTGGTTTCAGGCAATGAGAATAGGCTTGATGTGAATGTTGGTACTGATATACTAGGGACAATGTTGACAAAAGAAGTGCTGCCGCTTTATGATAAAGAGATTAATTATTTGTTATGTGATTTAGAGAAGGATGCAGAGAAGTTTATGATTAACGGGAAGGCAGGGATTGTGAAGAATGATGAGGCTGTGAGGGGGGAATCAATGCCAGGTAGGCCAGTAGTGGAGCCTGGAACAGTGCTTTTTGCTGAGGTTCTGGGAAGAACGCTCAGTGGCCGGCCATTATTATCAACAAGACGACTCTTTAGACGTATCGCTTGGCATCGTGTGAGGCAGGTTCTTTTCTCACCTTCTCTTTCCTTCTATGAGGGAGTTCTATAACACTTTTGTTTCATGTTTGCAATATGATATATGTGCTCCTGAATTGGTTCCATCATTAGAGGAATTGGACATTTTGTAATCTTAAAAGCAAATGTTAAGATTTTGTTAAGTTCCTAGTGTGGAAGGAGAGAAAGGAGAGAGCCTTTATGGAGAAAGGAAAAATATTTGAGCAATTAGCAAGCATCTTTTGGAGTACACTTCTACGTATAGACATTGTTGTCAACATTATATAACTTTTTTTGTGGATGAGATGCGTATGCATAAAACTTATGTTAATTTGTAAGCGCGTAGGTGACTTCTGCTTGGAGCCCTTTTCTTTTTCTTTTTTCTTCTTTTGCCCCCTTTATTTTGTATTGAAACTGAAGTTATCGAGCAGTGGAATTTAGAGCTGTCTAAGATTAGTTGGGATCATCTCTATATAGGGTATTAATACATACCAAACAAGAGTTTAAATGGCATATCATTGGAGTTGAATTTATAATTTGCAGAAAACTAGAGAAATTGGGTTTGCAGCACAACTCTGCATTCATGGTTATAATGCACATTAAACTTGACCAAATGTCATTTTTCGTGTTATTGCACATCTTTTTTGTCACCTCAAACAGAGTTGTAGTTACCATTCTCTAGGCAGGAAAGTCCCTTTCTTGGCAAAACATTCTTTTGTTTTCTCTGTAAAATTCTGGTATTCTTGTTTGACACATGCAAGATGTAAACTGCATAGCGTATTGATTTGAGTGGACAGATGAATATTTGTGCAACACCTGAAGTTAAAGAAAGAAGCACAACTGATGGTTCATATGAGTGGCCACCAAAAAGGGGAAAAAATTTTCTTTCTGCCTTGTAGACAACTATAATAGTAGAACAAACATCTTATTTGGCTATCTTTGGCTGCTAGAGTCATTGAGATCGAATGACATGCAAATTCAAGCTTTTAAAAAACAGCTGTTAGATATGTCTGCTGATGCTGCTTAGTATTACTGTTTACATGCCCCATTTTGTTTGTTTAGGAGTAGCAGAAGCTGAAGGAGAACATAAAACATTTTTGATCCCTTTTTCTTAGGTTGAAGCCTGACCATTGGATGACGAATTAATTTTGACTGTGAGATTAATATTACTTTCTTCCATTGTAACTCCAGTAAGGATAATTCTTAACTTCAATAATGGTTGAAGCTATGCTATACCTCGTGCAGATTAAGCAACTCAATGAACCTATTCTCATCAAAATAACAGAGTGGAATACTGGTGGTCTTCTGACAAGAATAGAGGTGATCTCTCTCTCTCTCTCTCTCTCTCTCTCACACTTGCATAAACAGAACCGCTATCTGAATTTTGAAAATTACATACCTTAATTAGTGACTCTTAATGTGATTCTGCAGGGTTTACGTGCCTTTCTTCCAAAGATTGAGTTGATGAATAAGATCAACAATTACACTGAGCTGAAAGAGAATGTAAGTTAAAAGCATTTTAAAATCTTCTGACTGGTTTGTATTGGTTTTTCTTTTGGTTTTCTTTTGTACTTAATGGATGCATGTATCCACCTTAAAGATAATTTAGAACCTTTGGTGGACAACGTGTAATGTGCCTGACTGTTATTTATTTGGAATCTCGACTCCTGAAGAGCAAGAAATGAGAAGGTGTTCTACCCAGTAGTTTTAGCTAAAATCCAAACAAAATGAATTTATTGATTGAAGTGTCTTTCAGATTGGGTTGGCAACACCAACCTTTTAATTAGAATTCATGAGAATGGAAGGATAAAAATGAACTCATGGCTTCTTTTCTTTGCTCTTCTTGGTTGACAGAAATGCTTGTAACTGATTCAGCATTGTTGGGATTGAACTACATTCTCTACCTGATTGTGCATTTTTGATATTTACAGGTTGGTCGCTGGCTTTATGTGCTTATTATGAGAATAAATGAAGATACAAATGATCTGATACTCAGTGAGAAGGATGCTTGGGTCAGTTTGTTGATTGACATTGTATCATCTGTGTCATGCTACATATTAGAGTCTTATATTACCTCTGTATTTTCCATTTTTGTCTTTATTTATTGCTTCTTAGTTGTCTTTCTTTCACTTCCTGAAGGTTCGTGCTTATTTTGTGTGACAGGAAGTCCTTAATCTTCAGAGGGAACACTTCTTGAGGGAACGGTCATGAAAATTTTTCCATACGGTGCTCAGATTAGGATTGGCGAGACTAACAGAAGGTGAGTTTACAGTTAGTTTAAACAAGTCAAAAACAAATGCTTCAAGCTTTCTCTCTTTCTTTTTCCCCCTTTTCCCCCCTCTTTTCTAGAGACTAGATAACTAAGTTACCTACTATACTCTGGAGAGTGTAGAAGAAATTATAGGTGGAGCAAAGCAAAATCCAGCTTGTAAGAGAAACCAAAATACCAAATAAAGTATTTAAAGCTCAGAGCATCTTCAATTTACTGTTGAGACTGTTGTCTATTTTCTTCACGTTATGTTGATAAATGAGTAAGGCTTATAAATAAGTTTGAGAACTTATTAAACTGGTCCATTCAATATTTAGTCTGCACCAAAATCTCCTTTCTTATTTTATTATTTTTATAGTAAAGTCCTTTTAAGTTAGCTGTTTGGCACCAAAATACTTCTCATTAAGAGTGGCTCGCGATTTGTTTTGCAATCTAATCTCATTTTTTTGGGCTGAATGTGCTTAGGGTATTGTGGAATTAATATTGCTAGATCAAATGTTGCAGCACCCAACTTCCGCCACCACCCTCCCCCCCCCCCCAACCCCAAACACAACAAGAAAAAGAAAAAGGAAGAAAAGAATAACAAGAAGAAGAATAAGATGGAAAAAAGACAAGGAAAAGAGAAGAGAAGGAACCCGAACATGTTGAAGTTCATGTGAAGCAAAGGAAACATTCAATAACTTGAGTCCAAGTTAAAAGAATTGCTCATATGTTAAGTGAAAAGCCAAGGAGTTCTCTCGTAGGAAGGTGATTTGGAGGAAATATAGATCTGTTCATGGTAAGGAGTGGAAATTATCTTGAGTACTAGAGGGCTGAATGGTGTTTAGCTCTTGGAATGAGAGTTTCTGGTTCTTCTTTGGAATGCAGTAATACCAATAAATGGGCTTCGTCTCTTTCATCCTTTTCTTTGATCTAATGCACAAAGAAGTTCCCTTAAGGATAACCTTTATTTCCAACTACTTATTGAGAATGAAACTCTTTTGCTGTGTTTGGTTTCATTCCAGTGAATTATTAGTAGTCATTTGTGTTGCTTGACTAATCAGATGTCCCTTCTGTTGTACAGTGGTGGTTCTTGTGCTAGTGCTTATGGGAGATTTTGGCAAATGTATTGTTCTATCATTATGAATTTCCAAATATAAAAGAATGAAGGGAATTGCTGTTTATGGCAAACTGAAAAAGGAATTTTGTTTTCCCTGTTGGGTAAAATTGGCAGTGACAGGGTTGTGTTTTGTGAATTTATAGGGCAGCCTGTTGTAGAGGTGTCAATCACAACCCAATTATGTTGACTCACCCAAACTCGCACATTAATAATCTACCCAAACCTGCCCATTAACTTTAAATGGGTATAAATGGGTACCCAATATACCCATTTAATTGATGGGTAGTGGGTTGACTTGGTTCACCCATTTAACTTATTTAAAAATAAATATACATTTAAACTCAAATTTTAGTGAGTGTTAAGGAGATAAATTTGAATTTCTTACCAATGTAATAACAATAAAATGCTATTATTTCTTGTCAAACACTATGCAAAAAATTAAAAAAAAAAGAGTAGTATTTCAAACAAGTCATAAAGTGGGCAGTGGGGTATACCCATACCCATTTATTAAATGGGTATAAATGGGTACCCATATAGACCCACTTATTTAAATAGATATAAATGAGTTGACTCAATTGTACCCATTATCCAATTATGACCTACCCAAACCCACCCAAGTCACTCATTTTGACACCCTCTGTTGACTGCTGGGTGTATTACATGATGTGGTCTTCATATGTGAAACTCTTGTGAAGCCTTCTTGACATTCAGAGGACTTCTTATACTTATGGGAGTATTGTATTGATTCATGTGCAAGATATATCCAAATGTAATGCAAAGTCCTGAACTTGGACCTCTATATATTTGTTTTTGCATTTTTTACATACTTCCAGAGAGAAACTGAAGGAGTCAGATGTATATAGTCTCACCAGGGTTGTTGTTTGAAGTTCATCATCAGTTGATCCTTTCAAGCTGTGGACTAAATTTTATGTAAAATTCTGTTCTTTTTTCAGTGGATTATTGCACATCTCAAACATCACTCACGGACGAATTGCTTCTGTCAGCAACTTGTTAGCAGTTGATGAGGAGGTTAAAGCTCTAGTTGTTAAATCGATGTTTCCTGACAAAATATCGTTGAGGTAGGTCATTTGAATGGTTAACTGGTTCTTTGGTTCTCATCATTGGGCATTGAATTTTTTGTGACAAATGTCATAACTTCATAAGGATAGTGCAGATAACTACCCAATTTCTGCATTTACTCTTGCTATGAATGCATTGAGTTGAGAGAAGGAAACTTCTAATCTGGATAGATGAACTTTTAAACATCTTTGACATCCAGTTTAATCTTTCACATATGAACAAATGTTTTAGCTTTGTTGGCCCTTTGTGAAGTATTAAAATGGGATAGCTGAGAATCCTATGCAAGCTGAAGTTGCCTTGAGTAGGTTGCATCTTCAATTACATGTCAACTAACTTGGAAAAGAGTCACCTGTTAGCTATTGTTCTGCTTGTCTAAATTACAGCCGTTGCCAGCGCAACCACCCCCATTTTTTTCTAGTTTAACCATATTATACATTCTGCTTCTCGAAAGACCTCTTTGGACAGAATGTACAAGAAGGGCCTACTAAGCAAAGAGAATTCGGGCTAAATTCTGCTATCTTCAATTTCACATGCATACCATGACTTTGTTTATAAGCTGATCTTAGGTTGTGGTTTATGCTCCTTCTGAAAGCAAGAATGAGTTGCAAGATAGTTTCAGTCTTTTGGTGAATTCATTATATCTTACAACATGGGTAGCCATTGCTTTGGTTTAGTCTTTTTTTTTTTTTTTTGGGGGGGTTGTTGTTGGGGGCAGGAAGTTGCATCACCAAAAAAGAAAGAAAAAAAAGGAGCTGTCTGGGTTAGTTTTTGAACGTTTGATTTTTTTTTGACTTCATGATTCCAAGATACATATTGAACTCCTTTCTGTATGTTGAGGGGCGAAATTGTGATATGGCTTGTGAGAATTTGTGCTTGATCTCATATACTCGTATTAAAGTTTCATACATGCGATGTTGTGAAGCAAATAGTTAAGCCTTTTTTTTGAATGTCTTCTAGCTGTCTAACTTGCTCACTTTGTCTTGATCTCATCTCATGCAGTATAGCTGCACTTGAAAGTGAGCCAGGGTTGTTTCTGTCAAACAAGGAGGTATAAATATTTCAAAACTGCATTTGTATTTGGTACTGTGCTTCCAAATGTATTCCACCACTTACTTTATGTATGGCAGACTGCTTCTGTGTTTGATGTTTTGGCTATTAGGTTGATGCTGGATTTGTATTTTCTTATAGAAAGTATTCGCTGAAGCTGAAGAGATGGCGAAGAAGTACAGAGAGAAGATGCCAGCTGTTTCAGAAGCACAAAAATCAGATCCTCTTCCGGCCAACTCAATACCTTTTGAAGATGAAGAAAATATTCTTGCAAATTGGAAATGGTTTATCTTTGATAAGGATAGTGTACCAGACCCGTAGTTTCACAGTTGGAAAGGAGAGGGAATCCAATCGGGAAAGGATAACAGAAACCTCTTCATTGCACCACCTCCTGCTCTCAGCCATGACGCGCTTGAAGGCAAATTTTAACTTGGGCAGTTTCCGTAGTGGTTACGATCAAGATAAATTCATAAGCTTACAACTGGGCACTACAAGATGTAAATCACCAGCCATCTGAGTTTAGAGGAGCTAAGCAATTGAATATCAGGGTATCCATACGATAGGCCCTTGTAACTTCTGCTTCATTCTTTACACAATCAATTAGGTGTTAGTTTCCTTACTACCATTTGTATCTTTTTGCTGATAGCCTCTTCGTCATGGCTATTCATTCATCCGTAGGTTGACTTCTTGAGGGGCTTTCGCC
The DNA here is from genome assembly GCA_013103745.1 of Gardenia jasminoides. Taxonomy (NCBI): domain Eukaryota; kingdom Viridiplantae; phylum Streptophyta; class Magnoliopsida; order Gentianales; family Rubiaceae; genus Gardenia; species Gardenia jasminoides. The sequence continues at coordinate 418,834 of CM023102.1, read as the reverse complement.
TCAAGCTTTCTGTTGTAAAGATTATTCCTTCATTTTAAGATGCCAACGTTTTTGTAGTCTGCACTATGGCATGTGCTTCCAATCACGAGTCTTGTAGTATCTAAGGCATCATTGACTTAGCCCCAGGAGGAGGGAAAACAAACCAATGCATTCATTTCTTGTCCCTTACGATTTTACCATTTCACAATTTTGCAAAGCACTACTGTTGCGTAGAACTCCAGTCAAATGGTACAATGAACAGATGATAATTTATACACATGATCTGAGTAAGAGCTTAAAAGTTGTATTCCCTTCATACATGTAGATATAGTGCTGACAAGAACAAGTGGACACTTAATGACACCTGAAAATAGGCATCTCTATTTATTTGAATGCTTGATGAATCTTGTACTAATTAAGATTTGGAGTAAAAAGGAAAGCAGATACTTGTTAATATCATTCAACTGGCTGGGATGCTTCAACTGGCTTAGCAGAAACTTCTTGTTGTCTTCTCTTTGTTTAATCTGTACGCTAATGTCTCACTCAGCAGGATTGAGTTCACATGTTTTCTTTATCATTATCCACTGTTTGTATCCAACAAGAGCAATATAGACAATGTTGTTTGCTTCTACAAGTCATCCAACTTCTCTTGGCTCAAAGCAGGATTCCAGAAAGATGCCCCATAAGTCAGAAATGTTTGGCTACATTTTCTTTTAAATAAATTAAAAAAGCTACTATCAAGCACGGAAAAATTGAGTAATATTTAGGCTTCCCCTGGTCCTTACTCTAAATCTCTATTTCATTTTTTGTCTTCTTCATGCTTGGTTTTGAATAGCTTAGTTTTGCATTATTGTTCAGCTAGAAAAGTTGTCAAAGTGAGATAGATTCTTAGTGTGTTTATGGGTGACTAGTGCCTATGCTAATTATAGGTTTGGGGCTCCATAAAACAGAAACAAAACAAAATTGATAAAGAACAGTGAGCAAATTCATACCAAATGGAACATCATTAGCTGCATAAGGGATGCCATTAGGCATAAGCTTTTTCTTTGCCACCAATATGGGTGCCAACTATTCACTTGCGCGTATTGTGGCTTAAAAAAGTGACTTTTTGCTTAAGAAATCAGTCATAAAATGACAGACTAGCAACTGCACATAATATAGATAATAGACTCTTATATGCATGAGATATCATGGTTTCAGTTTGATTAAAAATTTTTTATTCTCAAAATTTTTGGCTCTCAAGGTTGTAATTTCAAAACCCAAATCTTTTCTCACTTCATATTATAATAACCACAAAAAAAAAAAAAAGTACTAATCTGTAGACGAAAGCCAAAAGTCCAAGTACATTCCTTAATTTCATAGATCCCACCGATAATCTTGTGAGTTTATATCTGTTTGAAGCTTGAAATTGTCAATTGTGAAGCTAGTTTGCCTCACAAATTTTAGCTAGCAAGCCATATCTTGGTCTATAATGCAACGATTTAGATAGAATACTAGATGTTTCACACTTCCACTCTGCAAGAGACAGCAAAAAGGATTTCAGTTTATAACGTAGCCGAATATATTATCTTTTTTGTCTTGACACATAGGTGACATATAATAACTACTATGGATTTAACAACTTAAATATTATGCAAAATTCATTCTTTCACCCCTATTTTTTTTCCTTCTACTTTTATTATAACCAGGTGAAAAATGACAGATGGTGATTTTTTTTTTTTCCCACTATTTGCTTTCAGTTTTGCTCTGAATGCTATTCTGCTTCTGCTAGCAAAAAGTTGAGCCCCTTGTAAGAAAATGTTTGAGCTATTCTTAAAATTTCATACGAGTACTAATGTCAAAATCAAATTGAAGGCCTATCTATGTAAGAAAACATCCTTTATAGATTACACTTTTAAACCATGAAAATGCAAGTCCTCAGTATACATGTGTCTATGATGGAGCTAATGGCTGGGGTTCTGCATATTCAGATAAGCTGAGCTACATGACTAATTGTTGGTCAAACCTCAGAACTGAGATTTTTCGGCTAAAGTTTGGAATATAGTATTCGAGTATGATCAGATAAAATCAGTTGATGCACATTTATAGGCCATTTTGGTGTATCTTGGACCCCTTTAGATCTGGTCTTGTGCCTTTGACAGGGGACTGACTGGACCACACTCGACAACATAATATTGCAGTTGTTCTAATGCTCTTTTGAAGATATCCACTTCTCCTTGCTTGGCAGTTGAAGTCCAAAGGAGAATGATATGATTTTATATGAAGCAATACAAGATGAAAGAACAAGAACCATGAAAACAAATGACATTTCAAAGAGAATTGGCAAAAAGTTCAAGCAGTCTCAAAAAGTAAAGACCATGATTGCTGCAGTCTCAAATACTTAATATTTAACCTATCAATGCAAATCTAGTTCCCTACACAAGAAAAGGAAAAAAAAAAAAAAAGCAAACTATGGTGGAAAACTAGAATGTAATACGATAATATATTATACCCAAATTCTTAAGAACACATAGAACCTTCCTCCAAATGATACCAACAATTGGTCTTGGAGCATCTCTTACGGTAATCCCTCCATTAAAGCTCTCAACAATCCCTTGAAAACTTTTCTTTTCTCTTTAAGGTTTAAACATTGTTTTGTTTGCTGCAAATTCTTTCAAACATTGCATTTTGGCTCTAAGTCTCTAATTTTTGCACACATGCACAAGTATTGTAGAGACTAAAGAGCGGCTTAGAACAAGTAAACAGTGAAATCTTTAAAACCCTAACAATACCCTAATCGTAAATTGTGCCCTAATATAATCTACACATGTCCTCTCTCTCATTCTTGCTCATGTGACTCTACATTTTTCTTTAGCCCTACTCCCAAAACACATCCACTAGCATCTCCTCGGAAATCAAATCATCACCCTCCTTATATTTCTGAATTTTACCACAAGATAGTGATTAAATAACCGTTAAAAAGAAAATTTACGGCTACTTTTCTAACTTTAACCCCAAAGAAACAGATGCTCCATTAATTAAATTTCCTCTACATGCACGCCCTGCCTTTATTATCCTAGTCCTGTGGTGTATAATATATACTGTAAACTATAAAGGACAAAAAGACTTTGTTTATGTGATTATTACTATATAAGTTAGCAAAAGGACATTTATTGTAGTTTGTTTAATCCAATTCTATTTTAATCCTCTTTTTAACTTTCACAATACCCCATAAGCTGCCTCACTCCTTTATCATCAAAACTAATCTCCTCTTCCCTAGGCATTCTGCCATGTACTCTCCTGTATGTGCATGTCTATACGTATGTATATATCTCTCCCCAGTGGCAACGGACTCTGAAATCTTTGGTACTAATACCATCTTAGAATCTTTACACGGTTCAACGTTAATATTAACCAAGAGAGATGGGTTTAAAATGATTAATTTGCATGCTAAAAGCTCTTGGAACTTCATTCTTCGCACATTCATTTTACCCTTACTGGATCAAAAGCAATACTTTGCCATGCAAAAACTTCAACTTCTTTGACAACATTTTCGTAAATTACTAATCTGTCGGAAATATAGTTGAAGAAGGGTAGTTGTGGAAAAATAAAATCATATTTGCTTTCTATATTGTGAATAGAGATGGCAAATGGGTGAGATGGGCAGAATTTAATTGGGATTGTAAAATATGGATTATACCCAAACAGTCCTATATTAGTCGTGAGACCAATATAGACGGGACCAAAATGGATTATATCCATTTCGATCCCGTCCAAATACCCAAATTAATCCCATATTATTTATTTTTTAAGAAAAACTCTTTTTTTTTCTCAATCAAATATCTCAATATTGTCTTTTCTTTTTATATTTTCTTAGTTTGTTTATTTAAATTTGTAAAAGTCTACACTCTTCTTTATAAATTATGTGATAAATTTTCAAACTAAATAAATTTTTTAAATATGAAATGTATAAAAGACTAACTTCATAAAGTGGAAAATTCTTTTTGGGAGCTCGTATTAATTAGATAAAAATCTATTGATCACCAAAATTTAATTATCACAAAATCCATCTACTCATGTACGTTATTTTATTCCTTAACCTTTAAGACTCAATCTAAAAATTTTTTCAATTCAATAAAATTTTGTCAAGAATAGAATTTTGTAGAGACAGAATTTTGTAGTTGTTAGAGGCATGTGACGCATAAGTGCTAATCTACCTAACATGTACTACAAACTAAATTATTTTGTTATTATTTTAATGGATACCTATGGGAGTCCCAAATAAATCCCATGCAAACACATATTTTAAATGGATATTATTAGGTATATCCCAATAAGGCCCAAACCCATATTTTAAATACCTATCCCGTCCAAATTAAATTTGGATATGGGATCCCAATGGGTTTTGTGTATTTTTGCTACCTCTAATTGTGAATTCTTGCTAACTGGAATTTATTGAAAACAAAAACTTAGCTTAAGATAAGTGCTTTAACAAAATAGATTTTGGTCGTTTTCTGCATGCTAAACTCATATTTGTAAAATCTAATGAACTTTAATTTGTACTAGTTTATTTTTTCCGTGCATTAGCATAGCTCATTTTGCGTTGAGAAGTACAATTAGAATTTGCAATATAAAATTTGAAAATCTGAACTTTTTTAAATAGATAAACTATTTTTCACACAGTATTCAAAAATAGTTTAAGAATGCCAAAAAAAAAAAAAAAGATATGCTATATCTCAAACTTAAATAAGTTGGTAATAGTTTGTGATGAATTAGTTGAAATTCACTGTCTCACACTGGAAGAAAGTGCTTATTATCTATATATATCCTTGTTTTTTCCCTTAACAAATTTGATTCAAATGTTAGTTTGGAGGGAAAATTTGGTGGGAAGGTTATTTAAAATTTTAAATTTATATGACAAGGGCACTTGCGCATCTTGAACTTTCTGATTAGGAGGGGCACTAATTAATTATCAAAATTTTTTTATTTTCGTAATTAATTAGAGGCAGTTAAGCGCAATTGAATTTAACAGACATATATGTTAAATAGTTAACTTCCTAAAACCTCATCAATTAGAGTTGCGTTCTCTTATGGTGTTGTGAATAGGTGCTTTAATTCTTTGAATAGTGGAACTTTAATAGAATTAAATCACGTTTTATTTTAGATAGTTCTTAGATTTTATTGTATTCTAGAGGTAATTTGTTTAGTATTGAGACAAATAACACCTGAAGGAAAGTGTATTTCACGCCTTAAAATTTGTTTTATTCCCAATTCTTTTCTATATTTCTGACAAAATATTGTAAAGGATATGCAATATAAAGTCTCAATAATATGAGAGTTTGGTAAAAAAACTAAATAAAATATTGTAAACATTCAATAAAATGTTAGGATAATGAACCAAATTAAAACTAAATAAATGTAACAAAAATTTTCTAAAATTATTTAGAAACTAATGTAGATTCAGAACCTCTCACTTACACTAAAGAGGGAAAAAAAGCTAATATAGACCTGAATGTATGCCTGTTGAAATATATTTGTTAAGAAGGAAAGAAATGTCAGAACCTATTAAATAATATATCATTATTACCTCATGAAAATAAAATAAAGTATTTCAATAATAGTATTAAATGATCAAGCCTATAATATGGATAGAGAATGTGATTAGATAGAACCAAAAAGGAAAGTTATGAGTTGATTGGAAAAAGAAATAAAAGCAAAATTAATACAATATATATATATATATATATATATATATATATATATGCGCACGCGCACACATACACACACATATATAGATAAGGTATGTAATTGATAATTGCTACCAAAAAAGAATAAAGTCCACCAAAATACATTAACAAACACCACAATTTTTTTACCATGTGGTGAAAAAATAGAATGTCTACTTGACAGAATATGAGTATAGGCAAATCAACAACTCACCATACATACATATATATATATGTGTATGTATATATATATATATATATATGTATGTATGTATGTATGTATGTATATGGTTAGGGAAACAACAAACTTGCCCTCTAAAGGAAAATGTATAATTTGCAAGATATTGTGCAACAAGAAAAAGAAAAAGAAAAATAGATGACAATAGTCTTCTTACAGAACCTTAGAGTAACTTAAGATACATCCATACAACTTTGAAAGGGTAATTTTGGCTATCCAATGCATCTCAAGTTTTAATATGAAAAGCTAATCAGTGGCGCCCAAATTAATCACTGTGTTTAATTAACGATCTCCATTTAAACCCAACGTTTGGTCTTCACTTGTCTTGAAACTCTCAAATCAATTGTCACACCGAGGCTTAGAACTCTAGCAGTCGCCTCCTTCCACCACCCTTTCCAACCAGCCACAAAGCAAAAGCTAAGCCTAAATACTGCCGGAAAAAGATAGAAGAAAACTCAAAATGGCCAACTTTAAACCTACATCAGTACTACAGTCTTCAGGAGCTGAGACATAAGTTTTTACAGCGCACCACCACCAGCAGTAGCACCTTCATCGGCTGCACCGCCAGAAACGGCGGACGTGGGAAGAGAGGCTTATCTCCGGTAAGCATGCCACATTCTGCATGAATAATCACACAGTTGAGATAGTACTCTGCCGCTTTTTTAAGGCCTACTTTTTGTTCACATGCATGGTTTCTGATCAACACAACCTAGTGTGTGTTTGAAGCACCCCCCCATCACCCCATTCTACCACAACAGAGGTTCTCACATGCATACTGTTCCCTTGAGGAGTGGACTTTCACAACCATTTTTTGTCTGTTAGTCCCATTCTTGATTAATATCTTGACTACTATCACTGCTCAACCAGTTTTTTCAGGGGCTCAAATGGAGAGAAGGGTTCATTTTCTGACCTCAAAAGTTTCGTATTTCTTTACTTTTTTCTTCTGTTTTAGTTTTCTTGTTAGTCCTAGAACATTAGTGACTTCTCTTTCACCTGATGGCCAAGCTCTCCTTTCTCTCCTCTCAGCTTCTGACCATTTTTCCAAGTCTAGATCATCTGTGCTTTCGTCCTGGAACCCCTCAAGCCCAACTCCATGTTCATGGGAAGGAATAACTTGTTCTCCTCAAGGAAGAGTCATTTCAGTCTCTCTTCCAAACACATTCCTCAACCTCTCCTCTTTGCCTGCAGAGCTCTCTTCCTTGTCCTCTTTGCAACTTTTGAATCTCTCCTCTACTAACGTGTCAGGCCTAATTCCTCCTTCCTATGGTGCATTTTCCCATCTTCGCCTTTTAGACCTCTCTTCCAATTCTCTTTCAGGGCCTATTCCCCCTGAACTGGGCAGCCTTACTTCACTTCAATTCCTTTTCTTGAACTCAAACAGATTAACAGGCAGAATCCCACCACAGCTTGCTAATCTTTCTTCATTGCAAGTCCTTTGTCTCCAAGATAATCTCCTTAATGGGTCCATTCCGGCACAATTAGGCTCCTTGTTATCCCTCCAACAGTTTAGAGTTGGGGGAAATCCGTATTTAAGTGGGGCCATTCCACCACAATTAGGCCTACTCACTAATCTCACAACGTTTGGGGCTGCGGCTACTGGACTTTCTGGTGTTATACCGCCTACGTTTGGGAACCTGGTCAATCTTCAGACGTTAGCCCTTTATGATACTGAAGTGTTTGGTCCAGTGCCTCCTGAGCTCGGATCATGCTCAGAGCTTAGAAACCTGTATTTACATATGAATAAGCTCACTGGTTCAATCCCACCTCAATTGGGAAAGTTGCAGAAGGTTACTAGCTTACTTCTTTGGGGTAATTCTTTCACAGGACCTATACCGACTGAGCTTTCAAATTGTTCATCACTTGTTGTACTCGATGTTTCTGCTAATGAACTTTCTGGTGAAATTCCAGCTGATTTGGGGATGTTGATGGTTCTTGAACAGCTTCACTTGTCTGATAATGCACTAACTGGTTCAATTCCATGGCAGTTGAGTAACTGCTCTAGTTTAACAGCTCTTCAGCTTGATAAGAACCAATTATCAGGTCCAATTCCCTGGCAAGTTGGTGAATTGAAATATCTGCAGAGCTTTTTCTTGTGGGGTAATTCAGTCTCAGGAACCATACCAGCTTCCTTCGGGAACTGTACTGAGCTCTATGCGCTTGACCTCTCAAGGAATAAGCTCACAGGAACAATCCCAGAAGATATTTTCAGTTTGAAGAAGCTTAGCAAACTTTTGTTGCTAGGAAATTCATTGACTGGAGGAGTGCCTCGAAGTGTTGCACGATGCCAGTCTCTGGTGCGGTTAAGGCTCGGAGAAAATCAGCTTTCAGGTCAGATTCCTAAAGAGATTGGACTGTTGCAAAATCTTGTGTTTCTTGACTTATATATGAACCATTTATCTGGTGGTTTACCTCCTGAAATTGCTAATATTACGGTTCTTGAGCTGTTGGATGCGCATAACAATTACCTTACTGGTGAAATACCATCTCAACTGGGTGAGCTTGTCAATTTGGAGCAGCTAGATCTCAGCAGAAACAGCTTCAGTGGTCAGATTCCATCAAGTTTTGGCAATCTCAGTTATCTGAACAAGCTTATACTGAATAACAATCTGCTTACTGGATCAATCCCAAAGTCCATTAGGAACCTGCAGAAACTAACACTTGTTGACTTGAGCTACAATAGCCTATCTGGTTTAATCCCACCAGAAGTTGGTTATGTAACAAGCTTAACAATTAGTTTGGACTTGAGCTCAAATCGTTTTACTGGTCAACTCCCAGAAACAATTTCTGGGTTGACACAGTTGCAATCACTTGATCTTTCTCGTAACATGTTTTATGGAAAGATTACAATTTTGGGTTCCCTGACCAGTCTCACTTCCTTGAATGTGTCGTATAACAATTTCTCGGGTCCTATACCAGTCTCACCGTTCTTCAGAACTCTGACTTCAAATTCTTTTCTTGAGAACCCAAACCTTTGTGAATCTGATGATGGCTACACTTGTTCTTCACAGCTAAATGGACGAAACAGGTTGAGGTCTGCTAAAACCACAGCTCTAGTTGCTGTAGTTCTGACTGCTGTAATGATGGCACTCGTAGCTACTTGGATTCTTGTAACAAGGAATCACAAATACATGCTGAAAAAGTCCTCAGGCATGTTGACTCCATCAGGGGAAGAGGATTTTTCTTATCCATGGAATTTTATCCCATTTCACAAGCTCAATTTTACCATCGATAACATCTTAGAGTGTCTGAGAGAGGAAAATATTATTGGTAAAGGCTGTTCAGGGGTTGTTTACAAGGCAGAAATGCCAAATGGCGAGTTGATTGCAGTGAAGAAGCTTTGGAAGACGAAGAAGGATGAAGAACCAATAGATTCATTTGCTGCAGAGATTCAAATCCTGGGACACATTAGGCACAGAAATATAGTGAAGCTCCTTGGTTACTGTTCTAATAAGAGCGTTAAACTGCTCTTATACAACTACATTTCAAATGGGAATCTACAACAGCTCTTGCAGACAAATAGGAACTTAGATTGGGAGACCAGATACAAAATTGCAGTTGGATCAGCCCAAGGTCTGGCTTACCTCCATCACGATTGTGTGCCAGCAATTCTTCATAGAGATGTTAAATGCAATAACATACTCCTGGATTCCAAGTATGATGCATATTTGGCAGATTTTGGACTCGCAAAGCTGATGAGTTCTCCAAATTACCAGCAAGCAATGTCCAGAATAGCAGGATCTTATGGATATATTGCACCAGGCAAGTTTCATTGAGTTTTAGTTTGTTCCTGTTCTTAGTAGCTTTCTGCTTAATTATCTGTCACAATTGCCGAATTATTTTTTTATGGATGTGCTCTATATTGTGGTTTCAGATTTTCGTAAAAGTTTCAGTGTTTTTTGTCAATTAGGTATACTGATTGTTTCCAAGTAACAATGCTTCTTGTGCTATTGAATACAATAGTAGTCTCCAAATCACTCTTTTAGTACCATCCATAAATATCAACACAATTTCATTTCATTATCGCAGAATATGGATATACTGCAAACATAACAGAGAAGAGCGACGTGTATAGCTTTGGAGTGGTTCTGCTTGAAATTTTGAGTGGTCGAAGTGCTATTGAGCCTCAAGTTGGAGATGGGATGCACATTGTTGAGTGGGTAAAGAAGAAGATGGGAAGCTTTGAACCAGCTGCAGCAATACTTGATTCAAAGCTCCAGGGGTTACCGGACCAAATGGTGCAAGAAATGCTTCAGACATTGGGGATCGCAATGTTCTGTGTAAATTCATCACCAGCTGAAAGGCCAACCATGAAGGAAGTTGTTGCACTTCTAATGGAAGTGAAGAGTACCCCTGAGGAGTGGGGGAAAACGTCACAGCCACTAATAAAGCAGTCCTCAACCCAAAGCTGATGCTTTTTGGCTTTCCTGATTCTAGGTGTTAGTGACTGATCTTCTTTGGTTCCCCAGCTTAGATAGAATGATAGCTCCAACTCCAAGCATTGAATGATATTTGGGGAACTTTTGTACAGATTTAGGCAACATTACAAGGTTCAATTGCTTCTACTCTTGTAATCCTCATTCTGGTTGAACCGTCCAACTCATGAATCATAGTCATTGATTAGTAAGGCTTGTATATCCATGCTAGTTTGTGAGGGGCTTCAGATTATTGGTATCCTAACAGCTCAGGAATGAATTAATCCTCATGTGTCTTTCTCATTGTAACTTGTACTGGCAAAGCAGTACGGAGCAAGAAAAAAACTGAAGGACCGAGGAAATTAACAATTGGAACCAAGTGTAATATCAAATCCGTCATGATTAGAAAAGATTGCTTCACGTTCTCTGAGACAACATTTGTGCGCACAATGTCCAGAGCAAGCCTCCATTGGTTCCGGAAAAGTGCAAACAGGAAACGTTTTGGAGGGGTCATTTCTTCCCTTCTCACCCCTTTTCTCTATTAGATTTTGCCTTCCAAGTATTTCTCTCCAGCGGTGTGTTGCCCTTTTCAAAGCCCTTGCTTCTTCTCGAAGAAAAACCAAAGAATGGACTGGTTTGTCGATTCATTAATCGTTTGTGATGAAGTTGAAAGACATTAATACGTTATGAAGTTCCAAAAACCAATTTCAATCTTCCCACATCCCAATCCACAACCACTTCCAAGCGAAATCCAGTGATGTGGAACAGCAGCAATTATGGCCTCAATAATCTTGGATTATACCTTAGATGATAACAATTGAACAGTAACACTAGCCACACAAATTCACCCATTTAAGCCATTTAATTAGGCACCTATGTCTTTAATTGATCCAAAGCACAAATTAGAGAGTGCAGCGTATATTTTACAAACCACTTTCCCATTTCCTGACATATCTATAACAATAGTTCAATACTGTTCCAAGATATGCCCATTAACTCACTGAACCATGCAGGGAAATGTAATTGACAAAAGACAGACCCATAAAGTCACATGCAACAAGTAACACTTCCGCCTTCCAACAGGTGCACGAACTGAAGTTCTCGCCAAAACATTAACAGCGGAAAGTGAAAACTCAAAGCAGTAGAGGGCAGGGTGTGGAGCCTAGGCCCTAGAGGCCCTAGACAGCCGAATAAAGATAGCAACTCTTCAGCACACTTTACATCTGTAGGCCCAATATTCAGTGAAGAAGGGAACATGTAGAAGCAAACCATCCCTACTTCCCATTCCTCACTAATGTCCAGCCAGACTTGTTTTTTGGGTAAAATACACATACTGCTTTGAATAGTCATTTCTTTCCCAAAAATTTCTGAAAGTGGTGGTCAAACAGAGTCTACTTAGATCATGAATGATGAATCTGCACATAAACATTTGTCTGCATTCTCCCATGTCATATATCATATGCCTTCTTTTGTACCTATCTGACGAAACTCTCTACATGCAACATGTTCTGTTTCCGTTGAGAATGAATTGGACAGAAGAATGAGAAACAAATATCAGACAGCAAATTCTAGAAAACTTTATGGTTTAACAGTTGGAGCTTCTAAGCACAGTCATTGCCCAGTAGGTAAGTTCATAACAGCTTTCAACATTCCTTCAACTTATGTGGTATCATTGACAGAACAAAAACCTAGGCTGACCCATTCAAGGGACGGTTATGCACCTCAATGTTTTTCCTAAATGTGGTGGAGCATGTTGTTGTTCTGCAGATAGGAGATTATGGCTCTAAGGGAAGTCAAGTCAAGTCAACAAACTGCAAATCAGCTTCAGCAGCACAGGGAGTTATATTTACCCTACAGAAATTAACCAGTATTACAAGCTCAATTAACTCAGAATAATACTCAAGTAGCTAAACTCGAGCTTGGGTTCAGGGGGGAAAAAACTATTTGCTTGCATTGCTGTTTTCTACAGAAAAATTTTTACATTTCCCTTAAACACATTTCTCAATCACTTTTTTGTCTCACATATATCAATGCTATAGTACATTTTTCTACAAAAACTCCTAAAAATAACAATCCAAATGGCTGAGCATGGTTGACACTCCTTGAAGAAGTTATGGCCATAATTGTATGCGGAATCTGGCACTATAAATTGACTTAATCCAGAATCTATTTCATGGGATGATCCAGGAAGCCAGACTTAGGTAATTCCAGATTGTCAGAAAATGAAATAGATTAATTCCACGGAGTTCAACACCAGAATAGCTACTAATACACGGAGTTCTAAATACAGTAAGAAAAAAGTAGTAGCAAAACATCCAGCTAAATCTACACTAGGACCCCCAGACGATGTAAGCTCAATAGCTGAATAAATTCAGAGTGAAGTTTAGCATGGACACCAATATTTAGGAGCAGTACTGCTTTATTCATGCAGCAAACCAAGAACATTTTGTAATGCCCTGCACAATTAGCAGTGCCTAGTGAACTAAAATGGCAATGCAGATTCATTTAAGCTGGTGTTAGGGAAAAGTTGAGGCATCTATATGAAGATGCAATCCTACTGCATCTCAAAATTTCAAATGACATACGCATTTCCACATTTTACTCGTGCTAGCATGATACTTTGAATACAAAATCATGGAAAGTACTCATTTGCCATTTTTTTGGTTCACATTCTGATAGGGCTCTACTGCTTTTCTTTCTATGTTCAAAGTTGCAATAGGAGCCGTGTTGTAGACTAATTTACTCTTTTAAGTCAAAACAAAAACTAAGAAGCCAATAAATATTTAGAACCAGATATCTTGCACACGCAGAAAAAAGATGCCTTCCAGGGCTCAAACTCAGCAGAAGGAGCGCATGAACAATCTCTTCTAGTCAGTTTTATCATTAATAATGAAGAGAGAAAGTAATGTTCTATTCTTCACATGAAAGACATTGTCGCGAGGCCCATAGCGCATATTCGTATTAAGCATTAAAAATGTAAAAGATCAAGTTTTTCACCTCGCAAAAACATGATGCGTAACACTTCACCAAGAAAGCATTTTTCCAGCTTGAAGGTTGGGCAAAACCGAGAATTTCAAATTTCAATCCGCATTTTAATGTACAAACAACACAAGTTACCGCACCAGCGAAAAAAAGGGATAACTAAGCTTGTGTGTCTCGCAGTATGCAGTTCCAGTTAGACGTTCACAACACATCCAAGATAACCATAAAACCTCAATATCACAACAAGCATCAAAACAGCAACACCAATTTATTGATCACTCTTTTTGAATAAATTGCCATTGCTGGAACAATTCGTCTAATTATTTCTTTTCAGCCATAACGGAATACAAATCATTTCTTTTCATCCATAACAGAATACAAAATTGAATTAATGATTCAAACAACAATCATCACAAGTTTCCAATTAAATCTACCTCACTACTCATTCAATTGTTCAAGTTCAGCTTTCAACTGCTCAATCTTCAGCCCCATGGACCTCTGAATTGCTGCCTTCTCATTCTCAGGCAACTTTCTCAGTAGCCCATCATACAAGTCGAAGACTTCCTTAACAGCAGCACGTGCACACTCAGCTTCGTCATCAAAATACACAGTTTCTTTAGATTCCATAGCAGATTCTATCTCCTCCCTGGCCTCTGCAAACTTGATATTAATTGTATCAACTTCTTTGTCAGTTTCAGCGCTGTAAAGTCTTAGACTTTGGAATTTCTTGAGCTGGGTCGATGAGCTTGAGCTCAATGACTGAAGAAAAAAGGGGTTTTTCACAGGGTTTAACAGCGAAAATGAGTCCAAAGAGCACTGGTTTGCTAGAGATGTGAAAGGATTCTTGGATAATGGAGATATGGGTTTTGAAGATCGCTGAAAAGCGTGTCTGAAAATCAATTTGCAGACACGGATTGATGAACGCTGATGCATTTTCCGGGATCGAGAAAGAAATCAGTGAGAAGTGCCCGAAATCTGGGAAACACCTATGAGGCTGATGATGATCAATCTGAGTAGCCCTCGGCAAATGGCCTGTATTTGTTTCACGTCCACACAGTGTTGTTGGACTACTTTAGGCCTTTAGATAACGTAAGCCCAAGCCCTAAAAGATAAAATAAATTTTGGCCATGTACTAATTTAGGATAAATAGTTATCTGCTTATAGATTAAATGTCAAGTTATTGAAGTGTAGAGTAGCCAAGTGATAACTGGTTAAGGGCTTCTTAGGCTTTAGAGCATAAATTCTAACTAAGTATAAATAAGCTGATTAAAAACCAAAAGCTTGGAATCATATTAGTAAGTTTTGGGTTGGAGATTAATGGTTCACTAGAGCGAAATCTAGTCAACATGCTAATTGTTCGGATTTATAATATATATATATATATATATATATATATATATATATTAGAAATCCTTTCTATTACAAGAAGGGGTTTAGACCGTCCTTGGGGAAAGGGATTGCTTTGAAATCCTATTATATTAGGAGAAAGAAGGGGTTTTGGGAAAGGCCGTCCTTGGGAAGGGAATTGTTTTGAAATCCTATTATATTAGGAGAAAGAAGGGTTTTGGGAAAGGCCGTCCATGGGAAAGGGGATTGTTTTGAAATCTTATTATATTAGGAGAAGGGGTTTTGGGAAAGGGGATATGCCTCCTGATCTTGGTAGAAATCGAACCATCGACCACTGGAGAAATCGAACCCCCGACCATTGGAGAGAAGTTACAATTCTAACCGCTCAACCCATGATTTGTTCTGATTATAACATATTATAATTTCAAAAGTTTGAACTTTGTGATGATTATATTATGTCAAGTAGATTACCATTTGATTTATCTATATCGTTGGATTATATAACTGATTATCCGAATAAACGAATGATGTAATTATAACTTCAAACGTTAATCATATAACTAGGATGTTTTGACCATTCCGTTAATTCATCTATTTTTTTCTGTCATTTCTCGTAGTGCTATAGATAAGTAGGTAAGTATAGGTTAGTCAACTGCTCTAACTGATACAGTAACTTGCTTTGCCGTAACCTTAAGCTTGACACAGAAAACCAAAATCACCAAAACCACGAGATTCTGTTTTACTAGTGCCATTATCCAACTGCGAAAGTCAGAAACTTTAACCAAATTGTCCAACAAATCCTCAAAACTTGACCCTCAACTGGCTCGGCTAAAACTATTTAAACAAATTTTGCAGCAGTAGCAACATCAGATTTCTCATGGCTAGACATACATTCTTACACAATCATCTAAGTAGCAGCAACTCCCAGGTGGGCATTGCCATTGGAACTCTATTCTTGTGTGTTTTTGCACTATTCATGTGTGCTTCTCACTCGAGGAAATTCCAAAAATGGCGCAAATGGAGGGCTTGTTATGGTTTTGGTGATCCAGACCCTGTTATACAACTCAACCCTGAAAAGATTCAAGCATACCACTTTGGAGATGTTGATGAAAGCACTTATAGTGGTGAAGCATCACTCTGGAAGAAGAATGTAATGATGGGAGGAAAGTGTCAACTCCCAGATTTCTCTGGAGTCATAATATATGACACAGCAGGAAATTTGGTTTCGCCTGCAAAGGCTCCTCGTGCTCTTCCATTGAAATGATGAAATCTAAGGCAAATTTCCAAAACCAATACGAGGAAATGGTTTGCTGGTGGTGTTTATAATTGTTTGATGAACTTCACCGGAATCGAATAATATGTCATTTAATTTTCGCGATGGAACAACATCGTGTTCAAATATCATTAGTCACTGCATAATGGTTCATATGCAAAACAAGTTGCCTGCAAAAATCTATTTAGCAAGCTGTACTATATTTCAAGTATTTTCTTAGCGCATTAGCTTTCGACCTTGTCCTGAAAATATGGGCTCTATCATCTCAATTAAGATCAAATGGTCACCTCAAGAGAACTAATAGCTGTTGGTGGGTAGTCAAATCTCTACTAGCATTTCAAGCCTTCTATAGCATCTTTCCAAAAATGCAAGGACCAAGAGATCGTGAAGTAAGAATGGTTGATTAGGCAACTCTCTAAACTACAAGGTGCAAAAGAAGAAATAAAAAATCACTATGCATATAAACAACAACTGTGGAATGGCCCAATGAACTCTCGTATACTGATTACAAATCAACTAAGCTTCAGGCTGACTTGAAGAGGAACTTCGACCCCTGAATCCCACAACATTTAGTTTTGATCTAGAACTTGATACACCAGGGTTGCGGCCCTGAAATTGTCTATGGCTAACCTTTGCTTTTGAGTTTTTTGCCCCAGAAAAATTTTTAGAAACTTTAGCAGTTGCCTTCACAGATTTGCTACCAGGACTTGTTCTGGATGTCCTTTTTGTAAGATTTGCCTTGCCCTCAGCACCATTTTTGGACAACCTTTTTGTGGATTTTGCCTTGCTATCAGTACCAGATGATTTAGCTGAAGCAGCTATAGCAGTCTTCTTATGCTTTGAAACTTTCAACAACTTTATGCTCTTTCCCTTCTGCTCATTTATGCGAGCCCTGGCAATGTCTCTTTTAACACTATCTACAGAAAGAGACTCCAAGCTCTCATTTTTAATATGGCTTCTTCAATACGAGTGGCCAAAATCTGGTCTTTCTTTGCAACTAAACTTGTTACTTTCCCTGTTAGACAAGATCAGTCAAGAGGACTTAGTGCTTGTACAGAAACATTTACAGAAAAATTGCATTTGATGTATGCATAACTGCATAAGCAGACACATGATAATTCTGATTTTTGCTCAAAACTTACAAGTTGGTTGAATCCCCATGCCATGTACAGTAAACAGTATTCATAACTGATATCATCCGGGATCTCAATTCAACTTTTGACAATGGAAAGGAAACTGAAGCCTACATACCTTTTGCACCCATGCGAGCAGTTCTTCCAGTACGATGGAGGTAATCAATCTGAAATTTTAAGGGAAAAGAAGCACCACTTTCAGATGGAGGGAAGAAAATGCACAAGGGCAAGTGCGAATTACAAACACACAGCAAATTCTTACAGAGGTCAATGGAAAATCAAACATGATAACATGATCAACATCCAAGTCCAGTCCCCTAGCAGCCAAGTCAGTGCAGACCAATGTGGGGCAATCACCATCTTCACTCTTGAACTTTTCCAGGTTCTCAACCCTATTTAGAGAAAATACCAGTAAAGAAAGGAGTATGGAGAGCTACTACAGGCCATATGTTACTGGATTCTTAGATATAAAAGCCTTCACGAAAACTAATCAGAAACACCATTGCTATAAATTCCTATAATGAAATAAAGAATCATAGAAATCTATATCCATCAAAAAGATCACAATTTTGACCCATCACTTACAAAAGCTTTTTCTAAGTAATTTGTTTGATCACTAATTATAACCTAGAGAGTTAACTATCGACATAACAGAACATTCGATATCTGTCAATGATCTCAACATGCTCAACCACCCTTTCAGTGGCATAGAAACGAAAATTCTCCATTTTACCACTATTTCTTTCAGGAAGTAAATCTGATACTCATATTTCCAGTGAAAGCAAGGGTTTCAAATTAATTTTACTCCAACTATAATTGCTTGAACAGATGCTAACAGTTTGTAGTTATTTATCTTCTTCCTACTGTTGAAAACTGCACAGGAATTGGCAGATGATAGAACCTTCTTTCGTCTCACCTTTCCCCTGCTGGCACCTCTCCATGGTAATTGACTGTAGAGATTCCATTTTCATGCAGAAAGTGATCCACAGCACGGCTAGAGTTCAAAGTATTGCAGAATACCATTACTCGATTTCCCTTAGATAAACTTGGCTCAAGAACCTGTATTAAGCAACATTTTATCAACTGAAGCTGATTTGAGAGCTTAGAGAGGAAAGTTGTACGGCAACATTTAACAAATCCTTCAACGAGAAATTATTACTTTCATAAGAAAAACATACTTCATATCTGCTACAAGAGATATTTCTTTATCAGATATACCTTTGTAAACTTAACTACTTGTGTCATTTTTATCCATGACAAAGAATGTCATTCATTATCCATTACTTAGGCATATTACCAAACGACAGGAACATCTTTCCATTGCATTTCACCTATTTGGAATAAAAGTCATTGCATTTTTAAATGCAATAAAAGAAGTGCTTTTTTTAATAATCTGAACCTGCTGACTTAATATATGTAGAGATACCCATCAGCATTGTCCCTATTTCTGAAAGGTATCCTGTCCCCAAGTCTACAGTACCTTTATTAGTCCCATCTAAAATACATTAGTCCCATTCATCTCAAGATGAAACATCCTTATGCATTCCCTTCTCTTGTTTCTCCTAGCCATAATTGACCAACAGAAGTTCCAATCTCAAGTCAATTTCCTTGTTGCAATAGTTTTTGTTTGTGCTCCTCAACAAAAACAGCAAAGAAATTTTAAGAAATTTTAACACCAATAGAACACATAACTAACTCAACCTTATTGCCATTCAATCTTTAATACAGGTAACCGCTGAGAAAAGCATATGACAGTCACTGCCACTACTGGAAGTTTTTTCCTTAATATTCATGAAGTTGTACTCAGGTCGATTATCACACAATCGTCAAGTTACAATAAAACATGAAGACAGTATACCTGTAGCAGTGCCTCCAGCTTATTTTCTGAACCAGAGAGTTTGATGAAATCATGACGAGCAGAAGCAATCTTCTTATGCAATGTTGAAGTACGCAGATGCACAATTCCTTGAAACTCCTCATCAACCAGTTTTTGCACAGCCTGCAGAACCATACCCATATTATTGCCCCAAAAAAAAAAAAAAAAGGAAAGAAGTGTGATCAAACTGACAAAATTATCATGGAGAACTGTTTGACCAAAACATTTTCTGCTCAAGATACAATCATTTTTTAACAGAAACAAATTTCTCTGGGAAAAAAAAAATACTGAAACAAGGTAACATGACTTTCCATGTTCAATGAACAGCCAATTCTAGGAAACAAGAAGTTACAAAAATATCTATCACCTCACCTAAAAAATTACCACTTACAAGTATCTACAGCAAACATCTTTAACCCCACACTCTATCAATAACATCCATGTTGTTAATGTGTACCAATAACATCCATCTATCAATAAAATTTTCCAAGATGCTCCCCCCCCCCTTCAGTGATACTTAATTCAGCAAAGAGTTTGAACTGTACCTTCGTCATTGTTGCAGAGACCAAAACAGTTTGAAATCCTTGATCATCATGTTTTGACGCACGATTCTTAAGTGGCCCAAGAAACTTGCGTATATCAGGACCAAAGCCTCGATCAAACATGGTATCTGCTTCATCCAACACCTAACAAGAGCTAGCTTGTTAACAGGTACGTTATGATTAGACTGATAAAATATTCCGGAAGAAAGTAATGAAATCATTAAAAGATTTATCACAGAAAAAAATTACCAGGTATCTAATATCACCATAAACCATGTTACCCTCCTCAATATGCTGAAGAACCCTGCCAGGGGTTCCCACTACCAAGTCAATTGGGGTGTTCAAGGAATCTTCCTGGGGTCTTAAACGTCCACCCCCACTTACCATGGTAGACCTGAACCTTGCATGGTGACTAATGGACTTCGCGACCCGATACACCTGCATCACCCATCTTGCTTGAATCAACTAGAAACAAGTTCTCTCATCAAGGTTAACCAAATAATTAAACTGCATATAAGTCATATAAACCTGCTCACAAAGCTCCCTAGTGGGGCAAAGCACCACGGCACGGGGACGCCTGGGCCGCATAAGAATGCCATATAATGCCTCATCTCGTCTCAACAACTGGGAGGAAAAAAAAAAAAATCCTAAGTTTCTTATTTTTTTGATGCACAATACCATTACAGAATCCAAAAGAAATAATGGCTCATTTCTCGCACTAAGGAGTGCAAGCACATTAGCACTTAGATTTTAGTACCAAAATTTCCTGATATTCCAACGAGGAGCTGGCAGCATCTAAGAGCATAACACTAGGCCTTAGAAATGTAATTCAGCCCAATATTTCTCCTTAGCCAAGAACAAACAAAGAAATAAAAGAGAGTACCTTTCTAATATGAAAATGCATTCTTTGACCCCTAACCTGAGGCGAATGGAACCATTCACAGCTAATCCGAAAGAGATTGAAGAAATTAAGGGGAATGGATGGAGGAACACAGATATCCGGCCAGTTCTTTGTACCCTTCTAAGTGTGCAGTTTTTTCCACGGTCCAGTTTGAACTCACCCCTCCCCCCCCCAAAAAAAAAGCACCCTTCACCAAAACATCCACTTGCAAGTTACAAATAGCAATAACTCCCAAGTGTTTTCTGAAATTTCTAACACACAAGTTAATAATATACATTGATTTTTTTCAATGCATTAAAAGTAAAGAACTAAGTTGCAATGTGTTAAGGATTAGGAGAGATCCTTAGTTTTCATATCAACCCTATGCACATTAGCAAGAAAAAGAAGCCATAGTAACTTTTGATTTTGGTTAAATTAGGAAGAAAGTTATTTGACTAATTACACTACCATACAAGTATCAAATCTTCTGCATTTACATACCGGAAGAAGACAATTAGGTAGCCAGAACTGAAAAAGCATGGACCATCAAATTCAAGACATTTTTTTTTTCATTCCTCCTTTTATAATTATTTCATCAAGTGTTGATTTTTCTTCTTCCTCATTATCTGCTTATAGCTGCTACACTCTATGAGATTCCTAAGTTAATTTCATCTGTCAAGTCCAAAATGTTGCTTCTTTGGCTTGAACTATGTGTTCTCCATTCTTTCGTCCCCTTCTTTTCCATCTGTTTCTTCTAAGATTTCATACCGGAAGACAAGTACTGTCTAGTAAAATTTTTCATGAACAAAAAACAGAAAAATACAGCATATAAAAGTAGCAGTTTATTAAGTGCATTAAACTAATAAGCAGGCTAGGAAGTCGTTTCATCAAGTAATCAAAATCAAAGAATGGAACAACATGAATTCTACTACCATGAGGATAAAAATAAAAACGTCGAACCTGAACAAGAGGCAACATATAAGCAAGAGTCTTTCCAGAGCCAGTGTGAGAACCCAAAACCACACTTTTCCCTGCAAGAACGGCAGGTATCCCAATACACTGAATCTCAGTGGGAACTGAAATACTCATCTCTTCCAAGGCCCCCAGAGCCTCTTCACTCAATCCCAACTCCTGAAAATTAGAAGCCAATGCCTCGTTCCTCCTCTTATTCCTCTTTGATATCCCTCCATTTTCACCACTTTCACTTTCAGCCCCCAAAGACTCTGCCTTTAATTTCTTGGATTGGACTTCAGGGCTGGCTGTTTTCCCAGAATCTTTAAGGTGCCTGACTCTTAACCTTTCTAACAGAATCGAATGCTTAATGGGTTGCAGAGAGTCTTCTGACTTTGGGGCTGTAATGGTGGTGGCGGAGCAAAGGGGTCTAAACCCCACAAAACCCTGTTAGCTGATGGTTGTAGAAGGGGGAAAAGGGGTTTATGAACAGATAATCGTTTGGTTGAAGAAAAAAGAGAGAAAGAGAAGCGGGTTGTTGAAGGAGAAGCCAGGGAGAGGCTTAAGAGTACTTTTCCAGTTCCACCCATATCTTTGCAGTAGACTCTGGTACTGGATTTTGGCTGATGGAGGTGGCCTTCACTTATACTCTCCAAGGATTTTGTTAAAAATTTGTAGATGATAACGTTACCCTTGGCTCATTTCTTTGCTTTGGCCCTAAGTATTTTTCACATATTTGTTCTTCTAGGCCTTATTTTTTATCTTTCTACCTATTGCTTCATTATACCCTGACAAAATCTAAAGAACAATTTGAATCTAGTTTTCAAGCTGCCATTAACTGAAAGAAGGGCAGAATAATTCATTTTAATTTGGTTTAATAATTAGTTATATGTGATATAATGTTGGTTTTCCAAATCACATCTTGGGAAAAGGAAAATTGATAAATTTTATTTTTAAAATTTTTAAAAATCTCATACAATTGTTTTATTCTAAAAATGATTTTTGTAATATGCTATGGATTTGGTTGTTCATTTTTCTTCCACCTAAGTGGTAATGCACGAGGAATTAACTTGATGATTTGCTCTCATATTTTATTGTTAGTGACATTTAAATAAATCATTTAAGGATATTAAAAGAGAAAAGCTTTGGTAAAGACAAGATTGATTATCACTTTTTATAAGTTTGTATTCAGTATTGAAATGAAATGATAGAACATTATAACTTTAATAGTATAAGGACATTGCTTTAAATCATATATGCACTTGGCTTAATAAATTTGTTAAATCTATTGAAAAATAAGTAATTTTATACTTGAACAACTAGAAACATTTATGCAAATTTGAGAATCACGTGTATGTGACGGTTTATTAACAGATAACTCAATTTGCATCCGTTTTTTAGAAATCCTTATGATGTTTGTTATAATCACAACACTTTTGATTTTAGCTTTTAGTATATTATAAATCCCAATAATCTCCATTGTCAATTAGTACATCTTTCGTGTAGCTCCTCATATTATGAAAGTTGAAACTCTGGGGGAGGTTCACAGAATAACGACAAAGTTTAGAAGGGGGTCTGCAATTTGCCAGTGTGCCGAACTCCGTACCCCGACACGAAAAAAAAAAATATTTGATCCTTTACCAAATTTGAACCGGAAAACCTCAACTGCTTCGATATCTTTGACTCCTGCTTCTTGGCGGCACGAAAGACGAAACCAAACCATCTCATCCCTTCAGGCTTCATCGCCCACCAACAAAATCTTCGTCTTTCTCCAAACTCAAAAACCTCACAAAACCAGCGATGGACCTGAATTCTCACATTGAGAAAATCTTGTGGACTGACCAACAAATTTCTCAAAGAGTTTCTGAACTTGCTTCTCAAATAACCCAAGATTTTAGTACCAACTCTGACGGTTCTTCTTCTTATCCTGCTCCCATTTTAGTTGGGGTTGCCACCGGGGCGTTTCTTTTCTTAGCTGATCTTGTTCGGAAGATTCAACTACCTGTCAGCGTTGATTTTGTTCGGATTGAATCCTATGGTTCTGGGACTGTATCCACTGGAAAACCGAAAATTACATGCGATTTAAAGATTGATGTTCGAGATAAGCACGTTATTGTGGTGAGTGGATTGGATTAAAGTTTATTTTTTCTTTTAAATTACATACTTTTGGCTGTTTATGATGGATGCTTTTTTCTGGGGTTTGTGATTAATGGGATACCGAGTGAAAGCTTTTAAGATGAAGGATTACACGTGGAGGGAAAGCTTATGTTTGCTAATATTCTAATATGTTGAAGCTATTTGCAGACTGATAAAGATTCTTGCTTTTGTTTATTACTGATAAAGGTTCTTGGTACTGATTTGATACTGATAAAGTTTCCCGTGAAGATAGCTGCAATTGTTAAAATGTTACATGATCTCATTGGAATTCCTCGTAGTTTGTTTATAGGAGTTGGTATTTGGGGAGAATTCAGGGCAGTGGTGGCTTTAGCGACCTTATATCTCACTGCTTAATGATCTAGAACTCTTTAACTGACGAAATTGGAGTACAAGAACAGGTTAGATGAAATTAGGCAACTTTGAGTATTCATGGATGTTGGTACTCGATTGAGCAAGTATGATTTCCCTAAACTCTTCATGAGTCCATCTTATGAGTTCCTTAAGAAATCAGTTTGCTAAAACTCTAAAAGCTAAAAATTGAAGGTGTCTTTAAAATTCAAGGCAAAGTGGATTACCATTAAGGTTGATAATCATTTGAACCAGAGTACCTTTAATTTAGGGCTTGGAGCAGTTATGCTACACATTAGTGCTTAGTGTACTGATACTTTTGAGGCATCCTACGGAGTTACTTATATAGCTTATACTTTTCTTTGTTATGCTGGATGTCACTGATTTCTTAAACGTATATTTGGTTTCTTGCCATGGTTTTAGGTTGAAGACATTGTAGACACAGGAAGCACTCTGTCGTTTCTCATTGAATACTTGAAATCAAAAGGATCATTGTCCATATCCATCTGTACTCTTCTTAATAAACCAGCAAGGCGAAAAGTCAATTTTGAACTTGCGGGAAGCGGAAAGTTCTACTGTGGCTTTGAGGTTCTATCTCTCTCTCTCTCTCTCTCTCTCTCTTCCCCTCCACATATGTACGTCTGACTATGATGTGATTATCTGACCAGCTGTAATTGGATGTGCATTGAGGATCTTTCTTCTAATCCTTCAAAACCAGTTTTCTTGCTCCATCTGAAATAGATGAAATATTTGGCGCCTGCACCCCACCCCCCCCACAAAAAAAAAAAGGAAAAATGGGGGGGCATAAATCATCATCCAGTTTCATGGCTACCTGCAGATTCAATAGGCTGTTGTTGACCTTATCTTAATGCTTACTACTTATCCCTATGAAGCTTTTATCCATTTTGTATGTCTCCTGATTTAAATAGTAGTCATGCTACATACGTTTGAGACTTGAGAGGATTCCATGATTCGTGAAGTCAAACCACAACGAGCATTTCATTGACTTAGAAGCAAAAAATGGAATAGAGAAGTCATGCTACCTGATCATTATGTAGTAAAACTATTGTTTTTGAAGGAGTTGCACCCTCTAAAATTTCCCATCACTTTGTTTTCTCCCATCTTGATGTTCTTTTGGCAAAATTAGGAGCATATTTCTGCTTAACAGTTTGAAAAGCTTTAGTATTGGGTAATGGCTGGATTCAAGCTCACACGAGTAATGGGCGTCATTTACTATCATGCGCACACTTTACATCACTTGGTTTTTATTTTCTCATTTGAAGAGGCTCAGCCGGTTGGTAAGCAAACTAACTCTCAGAATCACTTGGCAGTCAGGTTCTGTTCTGAAGAGCATATATGAAAGTGAAGGATCAAATAGCATAAGTTTCAATTTTAGCTGAATTTGAAGCTAGTAATATTGTCTGTGAACTGTTATTTGTTTATACATTTTCAAACTGTCACAATTTGATACTTCTACTCCTTTGTTTTGGACCTTGCAAAATGGCTTCTGCCTTTATTGACAATTCTACAATTTTATTTTGACAGTGCCCAGATTATTTCGTGGTCGGTTATGGATTGGACTTTGCAGAGCTGTACAGGAACTTGCCTTATGTTGGGGTGTTGAAGCCTGAATTGTACCAATGACCATAGTGTCACTGATACGTAAAACTATCCATTGATCTTTGGCTTAGTATATTAAATAAACAGGGACAACGTTTTCTACCTCAGCAACTGTACAAACTTTAGATGTCACTGATATGTAAAACTATCCATTGATTTTTAGCTCAACAGACTAAATAAACAGGGGTAACCTTCTCTACCTCAGCAACTGTACAAACTTGAGCGGCATTTAATGAAATTGATTTCCAAATGGTAAGCATGCATTAGACATTATTTGGCCATTTCTTCGTCTCTCTCTCTCTCTCTCTGTATAAAAATTACAGGTGTTCGCATCCGTTTTACAGTCTGCGACTAATCCTATTTGAATCACATCGGGCCTCTTTGGGGGAGAAAACTCTCCCAACTGTGTTTTGTCCATTTCCATGGGTTTCGAACCAGAGACCGCATGGGTTTTGTCTCCATTTGACTGTTGCGACTTGCTATGCAATATATTGCTCTTTACATGATTGGATCCTCTTCTTTCTTGTTGATCAAAGGCTCAAGAACATCAAAAGATCGTAAGCCTTTAATAAAGGCAAAGCTTATGTAGAACCATTCCAATCTATAAGTTCTCATTCCATGAGCAGTGTAAAAAGATATACGCTTCAAGTTCTAAGTTTCATACTTGATAGGGTTTTACGTGCTACAATTAAACCTCAAACTTGATGGTTGAAAACCTCCTTAGATTTTGCAGCACTACCATTTAACACCTCCCATTTTGCTTTTTGGTTTCACCTCATCCTGATCTGTCCAGAAAATGTAAATAACCTATCTTTTAATTTATGTATATTTCTTTAAAAGAACAGATCTTAAACCGAAAATTGATTTGAGTTTCGTACACTTTTTTAAGCTTAAGATCTTGGGATTTTCTTCCCCCATCCCCAAAATGCAGATCAACAGAGCAAGTTGTGCCCAAATAGGATGATATTTCTCTTTTGGTTCAAGGCAAGAGAAAGAAAAAGTGGGGATTAAGAGTCAAAATTAGGCATTTTATGATCGCCTAGTCAATGCTTACTAGTTGGGCAAAGCTTCCTAATAGCATGATTGCTCAAATCTTGTCGTTTTCATCATTATCATTATCATTATCATTACTATATTAAAAGTGTGATGAGTCTTGGTGTAAGTTGTAAGCAATTTTTAATCTTAGTTTTTGTTATGCCCATATTGCCCCCAATCTTTTAATGAGAATTATTGCATTTTAGTTGTGGTAGTAACTAAAAATATAAAACATTCCAAATTACTAAACTCAATAATAATGGTAATTAAAATGAAAAACTCTTTATCAAAATTATTTAGTGACTCTTACACTCTATTTCCAACTCTTATGTGTGTCAAATTTTCTTATTCAAAATAGTGTGACCAATTGCATTAACCATAATTTTAAAATCATAAAAAATTATTAGCGTAAAAAAAGATGCTTTTAGAATAAAAAAGAAATATATAAGAAAAAAGAGTCCACATTCATTTGGACAATTTTGATACGCATATCATACGATAAATATATAATTATGTACTTTTTATCATTATGAAGAAATAATAAATGAAAATCAAAAATAAAAGAACCCAACTATTTACTCAATTGATAATGAAATAGTTAATCTAAGATAATTAAGTAGTATAAATCATTTATATTCTATATTAACCATAATATCACTTAGAAAAAGGGATAATTTGAAACCTCCAGGGTTTCGACAATTCACCAGCACCCTCAAATTTTTAAAATTTTACTTGCCTCCTTACTTTATGTTTTTGGTATCATTTATAACCCATTTTAAAATATAATATTAAAAAATTCATTTTGGAAAAGTAAATGCAATCTCATTCCAAAATTACCCTTTGTTGTCTTACTTTTGATTGTCCAAATATATTAATAACAAAATAAATGAAAGTTTATGTCGATTGGAAAAAATATAATGCGTTTTTATATAGCAAACATTAATATTAAAATTTTACAAGTGAAACCCATTTCAAAATATACCGTTAAAAAACTTATTTTGGGTAAGAGAATATAGTTATATTCCAAGTTTGCCCTTTTCCTATGATTTCTTAATTAGTATAATACACCAAACGATCTTTTAATTTTGTAAATAGATGGATGTAGTTTCTTAATGAACATTTAGGACTTGGTAACAATGTTAAAAAAACTTTTTAGTAGTTTTTATGTCATTGGTTTGGACAAGAAATGTTAAATTACTCAAAATTAATAATTTATAATATTCTTAGAATAACTTATAATAATTTATAACCATGATGATACATTTTTGCATTGATTTAAAAACAATACAAACAAATTTATATATAAGTTTTGGCATGTTATATCTTTTTAGTCTTCAAACCATCAATTTAAGTAGAAAATTCAAAAATATGTAAATGATTTGTAAAACTTCTTAAGTTAACTCAAAACACTTTGCAACAAAGAACATATTATCTTTGTAACTTGCAGAATTTAAATATTAACGTTTGCCATATAAAAACGCACTATATTTTTTTCAATCGACATGAACTTTCATTTATTTTGTTATTAATATATTTAGACAATAAAAAGTGAGACAACAAAGGGTAATTTTGGAATGAGATTGCATTTACTTTCCCAAAATGAATTTTTTAATATTATATTTTAAAATGGGTTATAAATGATACCAAAAACATAAAGTAAGTAGGTAAGTGAAATTTTAAAAGGTTGGGGAGGTGAAATTGTCGAATCTCGAGGAGGTTTCAAATTATCCCTAGAAAAATGACAATGATTCAAAATAAAAATGTCATTACCTTTACCCCAAAAGAAGTATTCTCAAGTTATATATGTGACCACCTCTCCCAAGGCAGAACCAAGTGGATACCACCGCCTAACTCTCGCCAGGACTCACTCACTTAAACAATACTTATCCAACTACAACTTCAAATGCAATACAGAAATACAATGCTTGATAAAATCGTAACTTCAAATTACAGTCCAAAGTACATAAACCATTCCTTCATACAGTTGAGTTTCGTAATACAAAAGCTCTCACTACTTGCTATCCCAAGATCTCAAAACATCATAACAAAAGCTTTCAGTAATCATGGTTCAGAACTTTCGAAACATTCAATATAAGCAATCCTAACACTACGGGTTGGTTTCTCCACTCGGGCACTCAGCACCTGCTAAGGAAAACAAATTTGAAAGGGTGAGCTAGAAGCCCGTGAGTTCCCAAAAAAAAAAACAGGCAAAGCATGTCACACCTATGATTTCTCACTTCAGAATTCATACTAGGAAATAAACAAGTAAGGAAAGCCAAAAGTCACACAAGAGGAGGATATCGGATTAAGTTTATCACGTAGCCCAAGGTTATCACACCAAGGGGATTCAGTTTATCACGTAGCCCAAGGTTGTCACACCAAGGGGATTCAGTTTATCACGTAGCCCAAGGTTATCACACCAAGGGATTCAGTTTATCACGTGGGTTGTCACACCAAGGGGTTCGGTTTATCACGTAGCCCAAGGTTATCACACCAAGGGGATTCAGTTTATCACGTAGCCCAAGGTTGTCACACCAAGGGGATTCAGTTTATCACGTAGCCCAAGGTTATCACACCAAGGGGATTCAGTTTTCTCAAGAACAGGGAATACAGGACACGTCACATCACTTCATGCAATTCGAAACAGAATTCATGACACAAGACAAGAGATTCAAGTATACTCATAATATCAGGAAAACACTTTTTGCAAGTAGTACCATTCAAATGGGAGTAAATGCGATAAAGTGCACACTACTCCATTTGATGGATCAAAATCTATTTTTCACATTAATTCACATTTCAAGTTAAGCAAGTCACGCACTTGAATGTGTCTTTACTTAGAAATCATTTCGATAGTAATTTATTTCACTTATAAACACTAATAAATCATTTAGCAAGCACGAGTAAATTATTTCCTTTGAAATCGCTAGTAAAAGCCGTTCATTTGTAAATAGTTTGAAACACACCAAATACTCACAAAAGTAGGAAAACATTTCATTGGCAAAGAATAGTAGTAAAACATTTCTTTTGAAAACAAGTTAGAACTAGTTTGAAAACAGGTTAGAACACTCACACATGTGAGACATTGCAAAAACCCTTTCACAATTTCTTTTCATTTACAAAGGGTAAGTGTGACAAAATACACTACCCCATCAGAGGGTTCAAGAACTAGGTTTCACTTCAAAATCACTTCACTAAACATCATAACGATCATTTTCACATAATCATATAACAAGTATGGAAACTCACCAAAGTAATAAGGCTCAGCCTCTACGTATGGTTCAAAGTCACCGCCTTGCACATTCCCTAAAATAATTTAAAACAGTCAATGAGATTCAATTCATTCATTTTTCATTCACTACCACAGTTCACTTTCACTTTTTAGTTTCAAACGGCAATTTTCCAAAACTCTCTCTCGGAAAAGCTTTCATTTCACATGGCTCAATGTTCCAAATAGATCCTTTTGGAAAATCACTTTATCATTTCAAAAGAGCACCCCACCAATATACCCATTGGCACTATAAGCACGATCTCATTCACAAAACATTTAAGTGAGATCTCACACCTCAAAATCACTTTTACACAACGCGTTCGATACTCACTTTTAGCTAAAACTTTCATATTAACATAAAACACTTCATATCAAGCCACTATATTCAAAATCCCCAAAATTTGGCCAAAATACAATAAAATCCTTAAATTCAATCAAATGCCACTTTTCACTCAAATTTCATGAAAACTTCACTTTTAACTCTTTTAAAATTCAAACACTCACTCACACACACACGCATTCTCAAATGAACAATACACATGTTCTTCTCAGAAGAAAACTTTTCAAGAACAATCACAACATGTCAAAATCAAACATTAAAATTACCAAGCATAGTTTTGGCCATAGCATACATTTTCCTTCAAACTTTTCAACAATCAAAAACCCTAATTTCTAACCATATCAAGACAAGTTCACAAATAACAATCAAATCCCAATCAGGTCCTCAAGTCCGCTACCTAGAGGCCACCTCAAGTCCGCTACCTAGGTTGGGATTTCAAGAGCCCAACTTCACCTTTTCAAATGAGATCATTTTTATCAATATAAACCACAGATCTACGCTAATAATCACTAATAAGGCTAGATCTACGAGATTCGAGATTTATACCCCCAGATCTATCAAGATCCAACGAGATCCGCAAGATCCAATGAAATTCCTCGAACTTTTCTTCAAGAAAGTCGCCTAAGCCTAGGAGACCTCTCAAGCCTCGATCTTTACCCAAGATCTATGGATTTCTAAGATCTACAACTTCAAGCTCACGATCAAGCAACACTCCACCTCGATCAAGCCTTGTTTCTTCACTTTTCTCTTTCTTTTTCCTTCAAGAACCTCGGCCCACTCTCTCTCTCTTCTCTCCTTGGTTCGGCTGAAATGGAGCAAGAAATCAAGCCACAATCCATCATCAACTCTTCACAAATTCATGTTATATGTAGGAAGAAAAGGAAATGGAAGATCAAACCCACTTACCTTTTGTTTTCTTCCAAAAATTTCAGCCCAAACCTCCTTCTCTCTCTCCTCTTTCTCGGCTGCTAGGAGGATGAAGATGATGGTGGTTGATGATGGTTGAAAGTTCAAGAAGAATGGATGAAGATTGGAAGAAGATTTGAAGGCAATTTCTCTCTTTCTCTCCTTTCTCTCTCTCGGCTCTATCCCTCTCTTTCCTCCAGATTTTTCTGCTGAAAATGAAGCTTGAGGAAGCCAAGAAGTCAAGGCTTTAAAGCCCAAAAAGTTCTTTTCCTTGTTTTGGGGAAAAAAGTGCTTTTTGGCACTTTATGTCGCGTCACACGCGACAGTCTAACTTACACTGGTTTCTTTCATCCCGACACTGTCTCACCTTAATAATATTTTCAAAATATCACTACATATGCTCGATTTCAAGTCCAAGTCACTATTCACGCGTCAGAACAATCTTTAACGCTAAATTTTGGCCAAAACCACACACCGGCAAACAATTCGTATAAAATTCTCTAAGTTGGAAAATATTCACTTTAAACATATTTTCACTCATATTTCAATAAATAAACACAATATAATTAATATTATATATTTTTAAAATAATTCTAAATTTTGAGGCCCTCACAATATAGGAGTTCTTACCTATGCTTTTCTAATGAAGTCTACTAAAAAAGTAAAATACAAATAAAGTAAAAACCAAAAAGAAAAAAGGATGCAAAACTATCCCTAAACAAAATTTCAATTTACAAGAATGAACAATAATAAAGAATCAATTAAATATGTCAGGTTATTTATATTCCATTATTATAAAGGAATACAAAGAGTCATATATACAGACTTCACATCTATTCAATTATAAAAATATGTTTCTAATTTAATACTGAACTATTTCACTTATCATTAACAAATTCATTTCACATTACATAATGATATAATGCAATCATATATGCAAGATTTACATTTTATTATGAATGTCCAGTCCACTCACTCGAGTAAAAAGAAATAAATAAAAATTATTTATATATTTCATATAAATTGATTAAATCAGTCTCACTCTATAGTGCTACTATAAAAATTTATTTTAGCCAAAAAGGGGGGAAAAAAAGAAATCCATAAGGAAAGATATACAGATTGGCATATTGTTCAATACATTAATACTTATGTTAAAATATTTAGTAGTTTAGTCAAATTTTATCTTTTCAAAAGTTGTATGGTTCTAATTCATATTTTGATTAGAAAGTGTTTTGTTGGAATGTATGAAGAATAGGGAATTGAAATAAATATATAATATTATACTTGAATTGAATTTACATAATTGATATAAATATATTCATTTACTTTAATGCCCTTTTAGAAATTGATATCACAATTTAACCTTTTACGTTGCTAATATATATATTTTTTGCACTCACTCCCAACATCTAAATTCATTTTTTTTCATTCAACAATATTATTTTGTATGTAAAAAATCGTGATATCCTGATTTAAATATGATCTTAAAAATGTTGAATAATTTTGGTAAGATATTCAAGTATCAATATTTTGTGACAATTAAAAGAAAAACAAAATTGAAAAGTATTTTAGTGTGAAGTTGACAATCAAAATTATAAAAAATATTACTACATACTAAGATGATAAGATCATGTGTAAAGCACGTGAAGTATTACTAGTTTAATTAAAATCAGCAAATGCTTCTCGCTGTTAGATAGATTTTAGATTTTAACTTTTTTTCACTATTAAAAAAATTTATAATTTAAATACAAAAGCAAATGTGAATGTCAAAATTACTAATTATTTAAAATCAGAATCTATAATCAATAAAAATAATAAGCAAAAAATAATTCTTTTGTACTCCTACTTACAAAAAGCAATGAAACCCAACTTATTTCTTGGCCTAAAGCAAGAGTCTTTGAGGGGATTCAAATTGGCCAATTTGACTCCAATCTCCTAAAAACCAAATGCCACATTCTCCCGCCAAAATTACTAGGGAGTCAAAAAAATATCCCAAAAAATAAAAAAATAAAAAATCGTCCATTTCCTTCCCACCCAAAAACAATCACCGGCGGGATTACCATCTAATCCGCCATGCCGCCTTCGACGGTGTTTCTCGCCCTCCAGTGCTGCCAATGCTCCACCATGCAGGTAAATCAAACCCCTAACAATTATCCAAGTTCTACAGGCACGCAGTACTGTGTGTAAGTGCGTGTTGAATGCTTGAATTTGCGAATTGCTACTGGAATTGAGAAATATGCAGGTGAAGCAACAGAAGAAGAGTAGCAACAAGTGGACTTGTGTGATCTGCAACCAGAAGCAATCGGTCCGCAGGGCGTTTGCTCAGGGATTTATGGCAAAGGACGTTCGGAAATTCGTCCAGAGTTTCAACATGTCTCGGCAATTAGCCGAACAAAATGTGTTTCCGGCGGATGATGACAAAGGAACCCTAGATAGTGAGGATAAAATGCCCACCAATCGCAAGCTGAAAAGGACCGACTGGACCGAATACATTGATCCAGAGGAGGCGGACTCAGAAATACCAAATATCGACGAAAATCCTGGTTTAGTTTGTCTATCTTATGCTCGAGTTATTTCCTTTTGTCGATTTTACAATTAGGTGTAATTGAGATGAATGCTAGTGACGACTTAGATTTGTTATTGAATCTGGTAAATGATTGATTAACTTTGTTTTGTCGATTTAAATTTTTAAACCTGATAAGTTTCGAGTTTATATGAGCCAATTATTTGTATTCTGGTTTTATTGTGTAAATTGATTTGCAGGGGACGAATTTGATCTGAAAATAGTGACTGAAATGCCTAAACCAGTTTTTAAAAAGCCTAAATTGAAGAGTTCTCATATCGCAAAAGATTGTGAATATGGTGATGAGAAGAATTTTATAGTGGATGTTGGTGAGAGACTTGTCAGAACTAAAGGCAGTTATCAAGGTAAATAGATCAAATGCTGAATGGCATGTTTGTTTTATATTCAAATCCTTGCTGTCATATGTGTTTAGGACTGAAAATCTGGAACAATTACTCATTTACAGAAAGGATTCATAGACTAAAAAATCCACAAATTTGGTTGAACCCAAAAGTAACTTTATTGTTTCAGGCCATCTTTGTGGTTAGTTGATGAATTTGCGTGGAAATTGTCTTGGCAGCTGGTGAGTCAAGTAGATATGGTGTAGCAAGGGTTAGAGGTACACAACAAGAGAGGACTAATTATGCAGCAGAAGTTAAAGGCAAGTCTGCTGATTGGCAAGAAGAAATGAAACCCGAGGAGCCAATGTGTGGAATGTTCAAATCGAGAGGCTGTTTAGTTCAGGATGATAATGTCAAATTTTCTGATAAGGTCCCAGGAAGAAATGGGTCAGCAACAATTAAGAGAGGGAGATCTTCAAAATGGAGTTGTTACATGACGGAAGAAGATGATGATCTATTGCCTGCAAGTGGGAGAGAGACCAAAAATCAAGCCAATCATGGGAGTGGGCAGAATGCATTTGAGACTGAATTTGTTGATCACAGGGTAGATGAAGAGATCCATCCTGATTTTCTGTGAATGTTTTTACTTGTAAGGAACAAGATTGACCACTGTAATATTCCTAAAATTCTACTAACTTACTGCATGAATATTTTTAAGTGAAATACATGGTTTTGTATCATAGTGAAATTGCAGTCTTTTTTATGTGCCTAGGACTGGAAGTAGTGTAGAATTCTTTTAGTATGAAAGTGCAAAATCCACTACCAGTTGGCTGAAAGCCATGAGCCATACTTCTTTAGGCCATTTTTGTAAATGTAATTGATGAATTTGTGTTCGCAGCTGCAGAATCCAACAGATATTAAGGAGCAATGGTTGATGGGACACAACAAAAAGGAGTGATCATGGGATACCTTTATGGTAGGCGCGCGTTGAACGTTCCTACCGTAGGCACCCTAGCCAAGTCCTGACACGTAGTAGGGTAAGAAAAGCAACTGCTGTTCTTGCCAAACGAAGGAAGGATTACAAACGCGCACATGTACATGAACGAAGCGGGGCGCGTAGGCTTAAAGTGGAAAATAAATATAAAACATGTGCTTAGTTGGGGATGAGAGGTGCAAATACTAGCGGATATCGCATTTTCTGGTGAGGCTCAACGGACTTAGAAGAAGGGATAATTGGAGTATGGTACGGACAGTAAGGCAGCTTGTACAAAGGGTCTGGCATGAAAAATACAAAAAATATGAATAATTTAATGGGATAATTTCAGAAGCCCCGTCTAAAGTTTATGATAAAATCAATTGGTGCCGTTAAGCATTGAAAAATCAGTTGGGATTTATTTGCGACTCCCATGAGTATCTATTAAAATAATAACAAAATAACAAAGACTCTTTCTTTTCTTTTTATCCTCAAAATTAGTAAATTAATATTGTAAACTTGTAGTACATATTAAGTAGATTAGCACTTATGCATCACGTACTCAGTAACAACTATAACATTTTGTTACTATAAAATTCTATTATTGCTAGAATTTTATTGAATTGCAACGGTCTCAGAATTGAAAAAATTTTTAAATTGGATCTTGAAGGTTAATGAATAAAATAATATACATGAGTATATGGATTTTGGGGATAATTAATAATTTGGTGATCAATAGATCTTTATGTAATCCACACGAGCTCCCAAAAAGAAACATCCATTTATATGAAGCTAGACTTTTAAAAATTTCGTATGTACAAAAATTTATTTAGTTTGAAAAATTATCATGTAATTTATAAAGAAGAGCGTAGAACTTTTACAAAAGTAAACAAACTAACTAAATAATATACAAAGTATACACAATATTGAGATATTTGATTGAGAAAAATAAGTATTTTTCTTAAAAAAATAAATAAAATGGGATTAATTTAGGTATTTGAGTGAGATCAAAATGGGCAAAGTCGATGTTAGTCCCGCTCGTACTGATGCAATGACTAATATGGGAATATTTGGCTATAACCCATATTTTACAATCCCAATTAAGTTCCGCTAAAATATTACCCATCCTGCCCATTTGCCATCTCTAGATTTGAACAACATAATATTGTTACCCGTTGGGTTTTGTAGTAGCACTTTTTGTATTAACCGAGTCTCATGAATGAGGTGTCAGGAATGATAGCATTGTTGAATGTTTGAATAAATGTTGAGTGAGTAGTAATTTATGTAAGATTTGTTGATTTGTTTTAGTTTTTGTTGTATTTGAGAAAATACTCAACTAACTATAGTTATGGTGACGAAAAAATATTTTTGAATGTTTGAATAAATATTGATTGAGTAGTAATTTATGTAAGATTTGTTGATTTGTTTTAGTTTCATGTTGTATTTGAGAAAATACTCAACTAAGTATATTTGAGAAAAGGTAAATCAAAAAGAATATGAAACATATATATATTTTAAATAAATTACTATTTTATATCTCAAACTTACTTATAAAGAAAAGTATGTTTTTCATGTAAAACAGTAAGTTGACTTAATAAATTAGTAGCTTTTATGCTTCAAAACGTAAATCGGAAATATTATGAAACATACATTTTTTTGAAACTATATTATTATTTTATATGTCAAACTTACTTTTAAAGAGAAGTAGGATTTCCTTCTAAACTAGTAGGTTAACTTAATATTAGCAGTAGCTTTTATGTGTTAAAAGGTCAATTAGAATTAATGTGAAACTTTGCTATTTTTTTTTAAATAAATAAAGTACTATTTTGTATCTCAATGTTACTGCTAAAGAGTAAGTTTTGTTGAAGTAAAAGTAAAAAATTTATACAATAGTCGTAAATTTTTGATAACATAGTATATTTTATTAATGGTCAACATTTACTACTTTACGGTATAAATTTACTATTGTAGTTAGATAATGTAAATGAAACTAGTATTAGGAAGTTTAGTTGAAATAATGCTTAAATTTTGTATTAATGATTGAAATATAACATTATATTCAGTAAAAAGCACTCGTAAGTTTAGGAATTTTTCAAGTTTTTTGTATGCGCATAACAGAATTTAGGGATGTGAGTGATCTTTTCATAATATTGGGAGTGCTAAATGATGTTACGCAAAATATTTGGCGACATTCCTGATATTATCCCTTCATTCTATGTGATGTTATTTTCGGCTGTCATCCACTCTTTACAATTACGTCCCTCACATACGGTATTCTTGAGTATTTCCACACCCAAATTTTCATTTCCATCTTACCAGTCCCTCACGCCTCCCAAGTATTTTGCATCCTCGTTCCTCACTCACCTACTGCATTTTGTACTCATATTCTCCGCCGGCCTACCAGGTTCCATGCATATCTGCTGTTAATGCGCGTGGGCCTTGCAACTCCACGTACAGGCTTGCATTTATGAAAACTACACGTGTCGTTCAATCCTGACGTACCTACGGAGGAACGTTCAACGCGTTCCTACCATAAAGGTATCCGTGATCATGAAGCAGAAGTCGCAGGTAATTATGCTGGTTACAGAAAAGAATGCAACTTCAGCAACTGTTAAGGTCAGAGAAATTGCAAATGCACGGATAACTAGTCTCTACCACTGATCAATTTCCACGAATGATTCTATGAATTTTGTCATTTCTCGGATAGACCTTGTGTTTGCTTTTGTCCATATAATTGTGCCAGTCATTCTTGCGCCACTGGGTTTCAAATTTGAAGAAAAATCAAACCCAACCTACCAAGGTGTACATCATAATACTGCTTGAAAATAGACCTTGTCAAAACTACATAGTTTCTTGGAAAGTTCTGTGCTGATGATTGATGAAACAAGCTATCCAGTTGTCATGCAGACTATCCAATTCTCCCCTTCTAGTTGCTATTCCTGGGTAAACGTCAAATAAATGGACCACCATCTAAATTCCTCAACTAACCAACCATGTAGAAGTTGTCAAGCAGCATCAAACAAATTTTGAAATTTGCATGCAAGTAAAGCGTCCACTTTGGAAATTCTCATGCAGGTTGTGCTTTAGGGACAGATTGGAACTTCTCAGATCCGCATTAAATCAACAGTGGAATTGCAGAAACATAGTTTCAGTCATCGGAATAAGGAAAATATCAGTCTTGTACTGGGCTGATTATGTAATAAATATATTACATGTTTCGCAGGAATGCGCACTGATTAAGTCATTC
Source organism: Gardenia jasminoides (assembly GCA_013103745.1). NCBI lineage: Eukaryota > Viridiplantae > Streptophyta > Magnoliopsida > Gentianales > Rubiaceae > Gardenia > Gardenia jasminoides. The sequence goes on along the minus strand of CM023102.1, from coordinate 380,715 downwards.
TATCACTACCGAGAAGATGAAGAACCCAAACTGTTGTTTGGTACATCAAGGCTAATTGATCGGTCAATAAAAGATTAGTAGAAGATTTTATTAGACCTTATTGCACATGCGACAAAAAACCAAACAAATTGTGTAAGTAATTCTTTACAGAAATGAGATATGAAAGATTAACCTTAGCTACTTTCCAACAGACGTAAATGAAAGTTAGATCCTAAGTAATTCCCAAACCCAAAACCCAAAAGGCTAGCTGACATTTGGGAAGGGAGAGGGGACTTAAGACCTAGAACTCATACACACATTCTACCGATGTGGGATAGGGAACAGGGGTAAGACCTAAAGGAATTCCACACTGATTTTTTCACTAACCCTTGAAAGCAACAAAGTTTGTTTTTTTCCAACGGACGTAAATGAAAGCTAGATCCTAAGCAATTCCCAAACCCAAAACCCAAAAGGCTAGCTGACATTTGGGAAGGGAGAGGGGACTTAAGACCTAGAACTCACTTTGTTTTTTAAAGGCTAGTTGACATTTGGAAGGAAAGGGACTTAAAACCTAGAACTCACACATTCTAGGGTGGGATCAGGGTAAGAAGGGATAGAAACTTTTTTTCCAGACGTAAATGAAAGCTAGATCCTAAGCAATTCCCCTCTCTCTTCCCAAATATCAGCTAGCCTTCTGGGTTTTGGGTTTGGGAATTGCTTAGAATCTAGTTTTCATTTACGTCTGTTGGAAAAAAACAAAGTTTCTTTGTTGCTTTCAAGGGTTAGTGAAAAAATCAGTGTGGAGTTCCTTTAGGTCTTACCCTGCTCCCCATCCCACATCTAGAATGTGAGTTCTAGGTCTTAAGTCCTTCTCCCTTCCAAATGTTTTGAAGTTTGGGAATTGCTTAGGATCTATCTTTCATTTACGTCTGTTGGAAAAAACAAAGTTTCTTTGTTGCTTTCAAGGATTAGTGAAAAAATCAGTGTGGAGTTCCTTTAGGTCTTACCCCTGTTCCCTATCCCACATCGGTAGAATGTGTGTGTGAGTTCTAGGTCTTAAGTCCCTCTCCCTTCCCAAATATGGCTAAGAAAGTGTCCTGCGTAAAATTGACTAGTAATGCGTTTGGAGCGAGACATTAATAAAATTCCCGAGTAGGTCCAATAATCGATTGTGTTAGTTGATTACGCTTGGTGAAACGATTGTTTTTCGAAGGTTGACATTCAACTCCTGTATAGCAAGTTTGAACGAATTAAATTTGGAATGAAGTTACCTTACTTGTAATTAAAAAAGAAACCAAATAACAACTGTACAGTTGACTACAAGAATAAAAGATAACAATAACAGTTCAATCCAGACTCTTAGCCCAAAAAAAAAAAAAAAAAAAAAAAATCTTGTGAAGACGAAGAAGTTGAACATTATCAAGACATAAACAAAAATTTACGGTTTCGACAAGGTTCAATGCGTTATGCATCATCTACTATGGATCCACCTTTTACTAGTTGTTTTATTCTCATCCAATTGAGTAATTACGCTCAAATCTCTAATAGAATACTGAAATATATCACAGGAAGGGAGGAACTGACCACAACATACCACACAGTTTTACGTAGAAAAGTTGTTTTATACATTACCCGAATAAGAGCAAGTAAATGTCTAATCATTTTTATTATGATTTGAAGGGTCAAACAATCAAGAACGTATGCGATCCAATCCTATTCCTGTATTTTCGAGAAGTATGAAATTCGAACCATTTATAGTTTTTGTTGTTGCATTTACATATAACTTACATTTTGGAAAAGAAAAGAAAGTAACAATATGGAATAAGAAGACCTTTCCGTTCATTTCTAGAAGATAAAGAAAGAAGTCTGCCAGTTTGAAAATGCTCTGTATATATTGATTCCTTAATTAGGTCTCTCCTTTCTTCTTGAATGTAGTTTATAGACTTCAAACTTATTAAGTCTTTGGAGATTAATGGGTGCAGTATCTTATTTTAGAATTGTATATCCACGTACACAAATTTTTAACAAGATTGTTATTTGTCCTTCTTGGTATCTTTAATTCAATTTTTATTTGGTCTTCTTGCTCCAAGAGCTGAAGGCTTCATAAAGTTTTTGAACTATACAATAATGCATTGTGTGAGTTGACCAATACATGTAATCAAATCTAGACCTTGCAACTCTCAATTGTGCAATTTAGCCAGGCTTTTAGTAGTCTTTAGACGGTTAACAATTCTAAATTTATGAAGAAAAATATATGCACTATCATTGAAGGGGAAAAAAAAAAGAGCATGAGGTATATGATGTGTAGCTTAGGTAGTTTACCTCTTAAAAATTTATGTAGGAAAGCGTAGAGTTTAAGAAATGGAGAGAGGAATTGGGAGGTTTGAACTTAAGGCCTCTAATTCCTGGATTCTTAATATTATCTACTAAATCAAGACTTCCTTGACCTATACATACATTAAATACCTCATTAGAGTAATGTGCTTGTTTTCCCTCATGATTCAAAAAGGGCAAGTATAACTCAATTTGACACACACACACACACACACACACACACACTCTCTCTCTCTCTCTCTCTGACCAAGAAGATTTTAATAAAATAATATGTTAATGAAAATATTAGTTTTTGTCAATATCTTGGGATAAAAGTCGTTTAACATGTAAATTTGCAAGGTTGAAATTATATTAAAACTTTTTTTCTCCTTAACATTGTTATTGATGGATAATCTGAATCCAAAGGGATAGGGTTTGATGATGAGAGTTAAAATCTATAGGGTTTATCTTAATGTGGGTTAGGATCTGATAAGAGAGGTATTTGAAAATGTCCAACTTGCTGCTATCTCTAACTCTGTTTGTAACTTAAACAACAAAAGTTAATGTCCTAAAAGGAGATTTTTGGTTTAAATCCCACGGTCATGAATTTGGTGTAATACTAATATGTCAGTATTATACAACTCTGGGGGGTTAGTTGTAACCTTAAGGGTCGTTATTTGACAATATAGAAGTATATGTCCCACTATTGCAAAAAAGAAAAGAAAAAAAAATTCTTACTATTAGTTGTCTCGTCCTTGCGTTGATACAGGATTTGATACAGAAATAATCATACAATAATTGTCAAAATTTAGCGGGAAAATGGGCATGAAAGTTAGGAGAGAAAAATCAGAACATTTAATCGTGTTATATTGTCCAAAAAATAAAAAATCACCTTTAAGCACTAAAACTACTCATTCATGGATAGCAACTCAACTTCGAGGCTGGTTATACGAATAGTGGATAAACTCACAACTGAACTGGATACAGACTAATTGTGAAATTTATGAAAGATATTAAAACCGCCAATTACAATAGCAAATATCAAAGGATTTCCAATTCCTGAATTGAAAAAATCTTCAAACAATAAAAGATCTAGGCTGCAGACTAGGCAAAAGTAATTGTACGCATAAGATTATAAGATCATCCCTTGCAGTGTTTAGATGATTTTAGTTTTTGGAAATATTAGGTGAATTGTGTTAAAATTCTTTTACCACATGAAAAGTAAAACTTTGATGCATTCTACCTCACTTTATTTCTTCCTTTATTAGTGTTTTGTTCAAATTCTATGAGCATTATTGACTGAAGTTGATTAATTTCAATAAAGGGGTGAGATATTAAGCTTTTCTCAAAAGTCCTGAATGTAAGAGACTTCCTTTACAAAATTATTCATTTAAGAAAAAAATGATGAATAGCTAAAATTCCTTTGTGGAAATAAAAGGTACTGCTTATTTTATTTTATTTTTGCAATTTTGATTGGTAACTTGTGTAGTTAAAACCTTCTGATCTTCTTGGATAAAATAGTTGTTGTTCTAGCAAAATATACGAAATATGAACACTATATATCATTCACTATTTGTTATTAAAAAAATGGTTATAAAGAGTCACAATAACCTTTAAAAAGAAAAACAAAAGAGCTACAATAAGTGGATATTTGGACGTGCATGTTGCAGGTACTCCTGAACTAGTTGTATTTAAGGGCAAAAATAGAATTAGATTCGCAGCATTAATTTCTTTGTAATGAGATAAAATTCAATGACTAGTACAAGCTTTTTGTCTTTCTTTGTTTTTTCCCCCTTTCTCTATAGCGTGTTGAAAAATGGCAAATTGCCAAATAATGCTACACAAGTTACATTAGAAAACAACAATGCATGGACTGCTAGCCTGTACTTTTTCGATAGAGATGTCATGGATGTATGACTGCAACCAACAGTGGAAGCAGTGTTAATTAATAGTTGTTTGACAAACTCTAAAATGGAAATTTGTAAATTGACTGCGAGATCTGCATTGATCATATGTCACAGAAAGAAAACGTCTTCTTTGTGCATATTCTGCTATTTTCTTTCTTGCTTGCTTTATAATAAAAGTTGCTAGTGACATATACTGTGGATACAACTTTCATTGCCCATTTAAGTTCATTTATGACTTTATGATTGATTTTGATTATCCATCTAGAAGGATGTTGTGTCAAACATTAAACTCTTATCAATTTTGCCACCTATCTTCTATCTTTAGTCTCCCTTGGGGCTTTTACTTCAAGGTCATAGACAATTCCAACGTGTTGAAGCCAATAGATGTGCTAATGCTTTGGCAAAATTGGGATGCAAAGTGGAACAGCCTTTTGTTACTTTTGATTCATGTCCTCCACCAGTTTGTAAAACTTTTGATGAGGACATAAGAGGGGTTTGTTTACCCCGTAGCGTTAGAATGTTTTTGTAATAGTTAGGAGATAACTTGGTACTCCTCTTTTACTTTTTATGTACTCCTTTTTTTACCAAAAAAAAAAAAAAAAAAGACAATTCCAACGTGCAACCACTTCGTTTGGAATAGTATGGCTCGAAAACTACAGCCATCCTATTCCTGATAGACATTCATGTCACTCTGTTCATTCTTGATAGTTTCTGCAACTTAATTTTCAAGCGAAAATGCTTATAAAAACTTGGATTTCTCTGATCACTTCAAACTCATAGGTGGACTCTGTTGCCTCATTAATGTTTGCATGAGTTTCTACCAGTTGATGCCGTTCGAGATTTTTGAATTACACTAGTCAAAGGACTTCATTAAATATTTTCTTAGGGATATCATTGTCTAATGAAAGTTCTCAGAACCAGGAAATTTTCTGATCTTTAAGTTCTATTCAAATGGATACTGATTTTTTAAGTCTACAACTCATACATGTAATAATTTCAGAAAATAATGATAATTTAAACAAACTAAAAGACAACAACAACTAGACAAGCTAGAAATTAGGGTTAAAAGATGAACCAAATTACTCAATACTTAAATTGATCTTAATTTGATAAGAGCCCGCTGAAACTTGGTTAACCAACTGGTTAAGCTAAATTTGAATAGCGTTTAATATTTGATAATTTTGAAATTTGATCAAAAACTCGTTTAAACTCAATTCAGTAAATAAACAAGCTAAACTTGAATAAAATTTTAAATTCATTAAAATAATCAAACAAATTTAAGTATTTGGCTTGATTAAACTCATTTATAGCTCTACTCGAAGCTATTCACCTCTATTCTCATTGGGATTGGATAAATAATACAAGCAAGTTAATTATTTGTGATTCGTGCACATTTTACATTCATTATTCTCTTGACTACCCTATAAAAGATTAAAGGAAAAGGAAATATTCACTTCAGATTGTGGGAATAAGAGTTAGAGCCCGGGATATAATCTAGATCAGTTGACATTTCTCTTTCATGTATTTTTTTGGGGTACTTTTAAAGAAAGCTGCTTCCCGATTTTTCCTTAGACTTATTTATTGTTAGGCTTGACAAAAGCACAACCAGTGGTGGCGACTTCTTAGTGAGAGAAAAATATCTCCCCTTGCGTTTTATTACTAACAAGAAAAAGATTTTAAACCGACATTTTTTTTTGTACAAGAAATGCATATTATTTTGCATAGAAAAGTAAAAAAAAAAAGAAAAATATGGGCTATGTCGAATACATGGGCCATAAAATATTCTTTGTACATTCAGAAAAAAAAAAAGAAAACTGCAATTGAATGAATTTCTGCTAGATCAAGACATATATCATTCTTATCTTGGTGAACAGAATTATATAAAAGCTTAGCCGTGGAAAATTGAGTAATACTATAATGTAGAGGTAATGTAAACAACAAATACATAGAAGAAAACTCAAGGCATTCAATGGGGGTCATCTTCAAAGACTCCAAAATACTCACTCGAACTCGTAATAGACAAGTGTGTTTGGATAGTAGATTATTTAAGATAAATTTTTTGAAAAAATTCTGTAATATTTTCTTGATGTAATATATATAAAATAAGAAAGTAGTTGAAAAATATATTGATAATTCAAATAAATAAATTTTTATAACTAATTCACTATCTAAATAAACGGCTAGTTCAGACCGTTTACCAGGTCCAGGTTTGACTGTGGAACATTTGTCGAAAAACATGCTGATCAACTATTTTGATCCTGTCCACAATGGTGAAACCTACTACAGCTTTGCTTTCTATCCCCTTGACAATGTATGAATATTTGAAGAGCTTATGCAAACATATTTATTACAAACGAGGAATATATACTATATCCATTCATATCTTTTCTTTACGTGTGTAATTCTAGTTCTTGAAAATGAAGGGTTTCATACTACGAGTTGCCGGGTTTCTTTTCTTGGCTAGTGTTCTGCTACCTAGCCAAGCTTTGACCCATCACTACTCATTTTTTGTAAGTATTAGGTCTCCTCTATATTAAGTAAGAAGATCCATTAATCAATTTCATTCATTTCCTTCCATGTTTACTCAAAACCCCTTGACAATGAATAAATAATTGAAGAGCTTATGCAAACATATTCATTACAGACGAGGAATATACTACGTTAAGATATATCTTCTCTTTACCTGTGTAATCCTAGTTCTTGATAATGAAGGGTTTCATCCTACAATTTGTTGGGTTTCTTTTCTTGGTTAGTGTTCTGCCTAGCCTAGCTTTGACGCATCACTATTCATTTGTTGTGAGTATTAGGTTTCTTCCATAACAAGCAAGAAGATCCATTGAGCGATTTTCATTCATTTTCTTCCACGTTTGCCCAAAAAAGGAGGGGCAAAAAAAGATTTTGTTGTTTCAACGGCTAGATGTTACTCTTGTTACTAATCATTTCATATACTTGTTGCACCACGTACATGGAGAAAAGTTTACCTAAGAATTTATCACAAAATTTGATGCATGTTTTCGGGTATAAACTTTGATTTTATGGGCCTAATGTCTAAACTCACCTGATTAATTTATGCAGATAGAAGAAGTTCCATATACACGACTTTGCAGCACTAAGAGTATTTTGACGGTAAATGGCCAATTTCCTGGACCAACTCTACGAGTTCGTCAAGGAGATATCGCCATTGTTAATGTCCACAACAAAGGAAAACAGAACATCACCATTCACTGGTATCCAAACAAGTTCTTTTCTTCTTTTTTCAAGAAGTCAGACAAGAAATTATGTACACAGTAGTCAGAAATTTAATTGACTTCAATTGTTTTTAGGCATGGAGTGAAACAGCCGAGATATCCATGGTCAGATGGTCCAGAATACGTAACTCAGTGCCCTATCATGCCTGGAAAATCTTTTACCCAAGTGATTGAGGTTACTGATGAGATTGGAACTTTGTGGTGGCATGCTCATAGTGATTGGTCTCGGGCAACAGTTCATGGTGCTTTTGTTATTTACTCTAAGAAAGGAGATAGTTATCCATTCCCTAAGCCTGATGCAGAAGTGCCCATCATCTTAGGTATACTGGAAAAATTATCTATATTTTATCTTCACTTTATCTATGTTGGTGGATAGGACATTATTGATTTTGGTTTCAAAAGAATTCGGACAACGAATAAACTTTTTTTGGGTAAATTTTCTGGCAAATGCAGGGGAATGGTGGAAGAGTGACATACAAGCCGTTCTTAGCGAGTTTCAACATAATGGAGGAAGCCCGAATCAGTCTGATGCTTATCTCATAAACGGTCAACCTGGCGATCTCTAGGAATGTTCTAAACCAGGTATATATGTATGGTATAGATCAAGACCCTTTTGATGATTCAATTCATCATTTAAACTTAATGAATTTAGATTTTAATACGTTTAGATACGTTTGATAACAAAACATACATTTGATAACAAAACATAGAACACCTGAAATAATTAAGTGACACTGAATTTTCTGAACAAAAATTGCTTCCAAAATTAGGTGAGAAACTATTTACTTATCACTCATTACGATATACATTTAAATGTATTAAATTTAATACTTAGTTCAATCACTCAATGGATTTAGATTTTAAATTTCAAAATTGAGATTTCAGTTTTATTAAACGCACCCTAACTCTAGTACAAAAATCCATACAATTATAGCTGCAATTTTTCGTATATGCTATTTTTTTTTTGTAGGACATTGACTTCTCCAACTACTTAAATTTATAGAAATTAAAGGGTCAATCGCACCCCACTGAGATTTAGGAGCAATAATACTCTACCACTCTTACCCTTAACCATTGCACTTTACTTCCTATGTAAATTATTATGCAATATTAGAAATTTTAACTTTATTAAAATATAAAAAAATGAGTATAATAACATTATTGGTTTTTTATTGTAGAAATTATCCATACGCTAATAACTAAGGTCAGTCACGCCCAAATTATTCCTTGGCACCAAAAAGGCATTTTTCCATACAAGAATAGCTTGAGGGCAGCCATGCCAGTTTGCTCATTTTTCTAAATAATTGTAACGTCTAACTAGTTTTCAAGGAGGTAAAAAGTGTGTGTTTTAGAATTTTAGAGGCGTGAAGTGTAACAGTTCCCCCAAAGCATAAGGGATTAAAGTGTGATTAACCCTTATTTTGACGAAAGTTAACTTGCAAGCCATATTTTCTCAATAACTTGCAGATACATTTTGGTTTAATTCTCTATATTCCCAATAATTTGCAGATACATTGAAGCTAAAGGTTGAATATGGCAAGACTTATCTGCTTCGTGTGATAAACGCTGCCGTGAACAACAATCTTTTATTTTCCATTGCAAAGCACCAAGTCACTGTTGTAGGATCAGATGCAAGCTACACAAAGCCATTGAAGACTGACTATATCACTATATCCCCAGGACAAACCATCGATCTCTTATTAGAAGCTAATCAAGCACCTGATCGCTATTACATGGCTGCAAAGGCTTATAGTAGCGCTCCAGCTGTGCCTTACGACCCAACAACCACAACCGGAATTGTAGAGTATTACGGAAACTACAGTCCATCTTCACCGCCATCTTTCCCAAATCTTCCACTTTTCAATGATACCAAAGCATCCACTTCTTTCATAGGAAGCCTGAGAAACTTGGCAAATAAAGTTGATGTTCCACTAGAAGTGGACAACAAGCTTTTCTTTACAATCTCCGTGAATTTACTCCCTTGTGAAACAAATAATACTTGTGCCGGACCTGGAGGCAGCCGGGTTGCAGCCAGCGTGAACAACATAACCTATGATAATTCCAATATTGACATTCTTGAAGCTTACTATCGCAACCTCACAGATGTCTATGGAGATCAGTTTCCAAGTTTCCCCCCTTTACAATTCAACTATACTGCGGGTAATCTTCCTGCGGCACTTCTAACGTCTAGGAGAGATAGGCAAGTTAGAGTTCTTGAATACAACTCCAATGTGGAGCTTGTTTTCCAGGCCACAAATGTGCTTATGGGGATAGATCACCCCATGCATCTACACGGACATAGTTTCTACGTAGTTGGTTGGGGTATGGGAAACTTTGACGAGAAGAGAGACCCTTCGAATTATAATCTTGTTGACCCTCCTCTCATGAACACCATTTCAGTTCCTGTAAAGGGCTGGACAACCGTCAGATTCAAGGCCAATAACCCTGGTATGTGCATTTCATTCGTTTCTTTATATTGCATCATATAGCTGACATGATTTATAGGTCCTTCAGGAAATCTTTAATTTTACAATTTTTGAATGCAACTTATCATAGCCTATTTAGATTAAATTGCACCATGGAGTTCTGTATTCTTTTAACAAATTGCAGTCTATACACATTCTCTATTGATGGAAAAGGGCTTATGTGATTTGCTGCAGGTGTGTGGCTAATGCACTGTCATTTTGAACGACATGTAACCTGGGGAATGGAGATGGTTTTTATCGTCAAAGATGGAAAGGGTCCAGGGCAACAACTGCACCCTCCACCCCCAGACATGCCTAAATGTTAATAATACTGCAAGTCTATTTTGTTGAAAGTCATTACTGAATTTATTTTCTAAGCCCACCATTGGGCCATAGACTTTTACTAGGGCAACTAGAAGCATGTTGACAACTGAGAACTGGAAATGGAGACATTATCTAAAGTCAATTATTATAGCTGCAACATAGGAAATGCATGTTCACGGAAGAACACGCTTGTTTCCTGAGATTTGCTTGTGAACTATTGAAGATTGTGTATATCTTTGATTGTGTCTATTTTTTGTGTATATTTTTGGATGATAATCATGTAGAGATAGGAGTGTTTTTGGTAGTTATTCTTGAAAGTATATTTAGGAGATAATTGAGGTGTGATAGAACTCCATCTTTGGCTTGTATATTTTTTCGGCCTTGCTGCCTTTGGCAATGAACAAGAAAATCTTTTCCCACAAGAATATTTTCATGGTATCAGAGTCATGAATGATGGAGCCAAAAACAAGAATATTGAAGGGAAGAAACTGGTTTCGCCATTCATCTTGACTTCGAATGAAAATCCTGTGAATGTCATCGCCCAGGTACAATTGAAATGGGGCAACTATGACGAATGGGTTCGAGTGATGCGAACCGCGTTGAGAGCCAAGAAGAAAATTGGATTTATTGATGGAACAGTGAAGCAACCTGATGATGGCTCTCCCGATCTGGAGGATTGGTGGACAGTGAATTCAATGGTGGTTTCATGGATTCTCAACACGATAAAGCTGACTTTGCGATCCACCATAACTCATATGGAGATCGCAAAAGACATGTGGGAAGACATTTGAGAGAGATTTTCTGTTGCTAACGGGCCTCGAGTTCAACAGATCAAAGGGGAACTTCTAGAGTGGAAACAACGGGGACTTCCAATTGTGACCTAGTACTGGAGATTGAAGCAATTGTGGGAAGAACTTGCAAACTATGATCAAATTCTGACATGTCAATATGGAAGATGCACATGCAATCTCTTAGTCCAACTTGACAAGAAACGTGAGGAAGAAAAACTCCATCAATTCTTGTTGGGTTTGGATGACATGGTGTATGGAACGGTTCGTTCCAACATTCTAGGCACTGAACCACTACCCAGTGTGGATAAGGCATACTTGTTGGTATGTCAAGAGAAGCGTGTCCGAAACATGTCTAGAGGAAAGGAGAGATGTGGAGAGCCTGTGAGCTTTGCCATTCAAGCCAACACAGGAGGCAGGAAACCTGGAACTAAGATAAAGGATAAGTCTGCACTGTGTTCGCATTGCAACCGTGGTGGACATGATGCTGAAAATTGTTTTCAGCTTATCAGATATCCTGATTGGTAGGGTGATCGGTCCAAAGGGAATGGACATGGGTCAAGACGTGGATGCGGGAACCAAAATTCAGGACGTGGACGTAAGGGTGCACCTAGGGCTAACTCTGTTTAGACGGTTAGTCAGCCCTTCTCGTCAACAGTAGAAGCAGAAGGGGAACATGCGGCGCATGGATTGATGAGTAGCGAACAGTGGGCAGCTTTCCTGAGTTTGCTGAATTCTTGCAAACCTAGTACAAATGAAAAGTTGTCTGGTAAGAATTATTTGAACTGGATAATTGATTCAGGTGCCTCTCACCATATGACTGGAAGTTTAGAATGTATGACTAATTTGAAAGAATTAACGGGATGTACAGTAGGGTTGCCTGATGGCAATCAAACAATGGCTTTGAAAGAAGGGTCGATTCGTTTGGGAGAACATGAAGTCGAAGAATGTGCTCTATGTCCCAAACCTGAACTGCAATTTAATTTCATGTCACAGTTGCTTGATGAATTGAATTGTATTATTCTATTTATTAAAAAATTATGTGTTATACAGGACCCCCCTTCGAGAATGGTGATTGGAGTGGGTGAATGATGCAAAGGGCTTTATTACCTCAAGTCTATGGCAGAAATCAAGGCATGCAATGCAAATCGTCTGGATACCATTAACCTATGGCACAAGAGAATGGGACACCCATCTACGAAAGTAGTAGGATTACTTCCTGATGTTAGTCCTGGCTAATGAGGTTTTATCATACACCAAATTTTAATTATAAACCTAAACACCCGTTTCCCGCAAGTATATAGATCGTTTATCGAGTATAGGGTATATTAGGTGTCGATCCTACAGGGAAGATTATCAAGTACCGGTAATTTTTGAACTTCTCTATTATTTAGACTATCACAAATAAGTAGGTAAATCTAAAAATAAGTATGAAATAAAATAAGTAAAAATAATAATTAAAAGCTCCTAGAGTTATGGAATTCCTTACTACTCTTTGCAAATGAAGCTATCGGTTGAATTAATATTATTACCTTGGCTAAGCATGGCGTAATCTCCTAATACATGTGAAACATACTTTCATAGTGAATCAACTATACTTATAGTTAAACCATACCTACACTTGTGGTTATGGAATTAACTACAAGCTCATTTGCTCTATAAAATTACATGAAATAAATAACTAAGACCACAAAGGTGCCACCCTACACTTGTGAGTGACTTCTTAGATTTAGCACTTCATGAACTAGTGTCAAAAATTCCAATTTTCATTAATGGCCGGTTAATCATGATTGTAAAAGCCAAAGTACTAAATGTCTTGCTCAAAATAATAGCATAAAACAACTAAGTAAATATCACAAACAAGATGTAGAAAGTTCATCCATAACTCAAGGCATAAACCTTAGCTAAACATGATAAAGAAGGAAAATATCATACTTGTATTATACTATAACTACACTACTAACTATACTAAGCTAATGAACTAAGAAAAACTAGTGAAGACTACATTTTTGGTAGTGATTCTAGCCTTCCTCAAGTTCTCTTAAAATGTCTACCAAAGGCCCTATTTATAGAAGACATCCTCCATAAGCTTCCAAAACTTCATCATGTGAGCACAAGAAAAGTTTAAGTTTCAAAAGTCAAGAAAAACGTTTTCAATGAATCTTCCTTCCTTGAAATGTCTTCATACATCTTCATGCATATTAATCAAGCAGCAAATGAGTTATAAAGTTGATGCAAATTGTGTTTTGGATTTGCTACAAGTTGTTTATTCAACTTTCCAAGATTCTTCACACAATTTGCAGCTGAAATTCATTCAAGGTTGAGCTGGAAGTGAGTTGGAAATTTTCTGGAATTCGACTGCAACTTGTATCCATCATTGTTAGGGATCTGTGAGTGGATCCAGCGAGGTAACAGATCATGGATCATGTCGCGGATCCGGTATCCTATCTTTGCTGAGAGAGAGTCGCGAGCTGCTTAACTTTTCCAATTGACACATCGCGTTTCCGGGTCGCGGATCTTCTTCAGAGTTGCAAAATCTGAATTTTTCGTCGTGAAATTGAAGCCTTAAATCTTCCGACTTTTGACCCTTTGGTTCCTTGATGATTGAATTGCATTTTGGTCATCTTAATTTGGAATTTCATCAACTTCGGATATTTCAATTTTCCAACTTTCCTTCCAAGTTCCATTGCAAATATCTTCTCATTTCACTTCATTTGATGATTGAGCCATTAATCCTACAAAAACATGAACTTTTCACTACATTAATCCATAAAAATGCACTTTTCTAATTTAAACCATAAAATACAAAATTTCACTAAAAACCCTAGTTAATTAACCATTAAAATAGTAAAAACACACAAAAACTAAATAAAAAAAACATATTTCAAGTATACAAAATAGACACTTATCACTGGCAGTAATAGTTTTGACAAGGGTGATATTTGCTTAAGGGCCAAGCAGACTAGAGAAGTATTTTTCCTGGTGATAATAAAGCAAATGAAAATTTTGAGATGATTCATTGTGATATATGGGGACCTTATCAAACTACTGCTTCTTGTGGTGCCTTATATTTTTCAACAATTGTTGACGATTTTTCAAGAGCTGTATGGATTTATTTGTTGGTTGTTAAATCTGTAGTGGAATGTGTACTTTGTAATTTCTTTGCTATGATCAAACGACAATATAACAGAGATGTGAAAATTGTTAGAAGTGATAATGGCATGGAATTCACTTCATTGGATAATTATTTTGCTGAAAATGGAATGATCCATCAGACTTCATGTGTAGGAACACCCCAGCAGAATAGGGAGTTGAGAGGAAACATAATCATATTTTGAATATGGCTAGAGCCCTACGATTCCAAGCAAATCTTCCTATCGAGTTTTGGGAAGAATGTGTGCTAATTGCTGGATATTTGATCAATCGGACTCCATCCAAACTTTTGGGGAATAAGATGCCTTACAAATGTTTGTATGGGAAACCACCCAACTACAAACATATTCGTACTTTTGGGTGTCTGTGCTATTCTCGGAACATGAATCGAGAGAGGGATAAGTTTACCAGTAGAAGTCGGTGTTGTTTGTTTGTGGGATACCCTTTTGGTAAGAAGGGATGACGGTTGTATGACCTTGAGAATGATGAATACTTTGTTTCACGAGATGTGGTGTTTTCAGAGGATGAGTTCCCGTATGCTGACGCAGCTCAATCCAATGCAACGCGAGGTGTTTTGGGGCTAAGTCCATTTGAACCAATTGATCATGCTGAAGATGAAATGGTTGATGAAAGGGAAGATAGTCCGATTGAAGAAGTTGCAAGTACAACGCTGAATATCACAAACCAGGATCACATTAATGAGAATAACAAAGAGAGGGGGGCACCACAAGTGAAGAGATTGGGTTGGTTGACGAGCAACTTGGGCGTGGTCATCGAATAAAGCACTCGTCCAGTTTCCTAAAAGATTATGTGACATATACAACTCGATGTATAAGCCCTACTGCATGTTCACCCAAATCAACCCTATCCTCAAGTACTCCTTATCCTATAGCACATTATGTGAATTGTGATAAATTTTCTTTGCATCACCGGTCTTTCTTAGTAGCAGTGACAGCTGGTAGAGAGTCAACTTCCTATAGTGAAGCAGCCAAGGACTCTTGGTGGAGACAGGCTATGAAAAGTGAGATCGAGGCACTTGAGAATAATGGGACATGGACGGTGGAAGACCTATCACCGGGGAAGAAAGCCATAGGCAACAAATGGGTATACAAAATCAAGTATAACTTAGACGGAACTATCGAGTGGTATAAGGCACATTTGGTGATTCTTGGCAACAATCAAGTTGAGGGCATTGATTACAATGAGACATTCGCCCTTGTAGCAAAAATAGTGATAGTTCAAACTTTCTTGTCTGTGGCGAAGGAATGGGAACTCCACCAGATGGACGTTCACAATGCATTTTTGCATGGGGATTTGGCAGAAGAAGTGTATATGAAGATGCCTCCCGATTTTACAACCTCTAAACCAGGGAAGGTATGTCGACTGCGAAAGTTTCTTTATGGGTTGCGACAAGCTCCACGGCGTTGGTTTGCTAAACTCACAAATGCCTTGCAGCGGTATGGTTTTTCTCAATCTCACTCTGACCATTCATTGTTTACTCTGAGTCAGAACAACATACAAATGTGTATCCTGGTATATGTTGATGACCTTGTGATTGGGGGAAATAATGTTGATACAATTCAAAAATTCAAGGAATATTTGTGTCAATGCTTTCATATGAAAGATTTGGGTGTGTTGAAATATTTCTTAGGAGTGGAAAGTTGCTAGAAATAAGGATGGCATTTTTCTTTGTCAATGCAAGTATGCATTGGATATTATTACTGAAGCTGACTTATTAGGTTCCAAGCCAACGGGATTTCCAATGGAGCAGAATCACCAGTTAGCAATGGCGGAGGGCATGCCATTGACAGATCCACAGAAGTATCGGCGGTTGGTAGGACGATTAATCTATTTGACACTCACGCAACTTGAGTTGTCCTATGGTGTACATGTTCTTGCTCAGTTTATGCAGAATCCGAAAGAGGAACATTGGGAAGCGGCCTTGCGCATGGTTCACTATTTGAAGGGTAGTCCTGGCCAAGGTATATTTCTTCGATCAAACTGTGATCTGCAATTGTGTGCATACTGCGATTTAGATTGGTCAAGCTGTCCTTTGACACGACGGTCTCTCACTGGATATTTTATTTTGTTGGGGAACTCTCCTATTTCCTGGAAAACTAAGAAGCAACATATAGTGTCACAGTCATCTGCTGAAGCAAAATATAGATCTATGGCCACCACAACTTTTGAGTTGCGATGGTTGAAAGTATTGCTGGTTTGCCTAGGGGTGATGCATTCTAGACCTATGAAAATTTACTGTGATAGTCAAGCAGCCATGCATATTGCTGCCAATCATGTGTTTCATGAGTGAACAAAACATATAGAGGTGGATTGTCATTTTGTGCGCGATGAAGTTCAAAATAGAAATATTGAAACTGCTTATGTGCGCAGTTTAGAGCAGTTAGCTCACCTTTTTACTAAAGCGCTTGGGAAACAATAGTTCGAGTATCTTCTTCGCAAGTTGGGCATTCGAGATCTCCACGCACCAACTTGAGAGGTATTGAAGATTGTGTATATTTTTTGTGCATCCTTTTCCTCTTCCCATTCTTACTTCTGTAGGTTTCCCGGTAATAGGGAGATCTACAAGAACTCTTACCCATATCTTACCATTTCTTCAGAATTCTCTGCTCATAGCACGATGGAAGTGTCCGATTATAGCACGACGCGCTGCTTCAATGGCTTGATATGAAAGGCGGCCAGCCCTAAAACTTTTAGTACCATATCTTCCAAAACCAAGTTGTGTACCGTCCGGTTGGATGATAATCATGTAGAGATAGGAGTGTTTTTGGTAGTTATTCTTGAGAGTATATTTAGGAGATAATTGATGAAGGAGAATGTATTTAGGAGATAATTGAAGTGTGATAGAACTCTATCTTTGACTTGCATATATTTTCGGCCTTGCAGCCTTTGGCAATGAACAAGAAAATCTTTTCCCACAAGAATTTTTTCATGAACTTAACGGGATTTTTTCTTTTAACGGATTTCCTGAGACTATTTGAATAATTTTTTATAATAATACAATTTTTATGTGATATATGTAAGATACAAATGTAGTTGAAAGAATAAAAAAATGGTTCAAATATGTGTTTATGATGTAATTAATTGTCCTTTTTTTTCCTAAAGTCATTATTCAAACAAACCCGTACTTACTAGTACTAGTGTAAAAATAGATGATTGTATTTAGATGTTTATGTCCCTCAGTGTAAGCTTCCGAAGTTAAAGAAATAAAGATTAAAAACAACTCTGAGTTTTAGTGAGATTTGAGTAAGCATTTGAGACTCAATCAAGAAAGCTCTCATGTTAACGTCTAATTTTGAGTGTTCCACTATTAAGATTAAAGAATATAAAATAAGCAATTCAACTCATCTATTTTGTCAACATTACATTAATTACTTTCAATGCGCAAGGTGTACAGAGAATATAACCTACTTATCATCTAGACTAAATTAAAGGTAATAATGGGAAAGGAAGATTTTTGGTGTAACAAGCTAAAATTCAAGCACAGCGCTCAGTTTGTGCAAAAGCCAGGATTTTCACCAATGACAAATTTGGAGCTTTTGGAGGCCAAATTTCGTACTTCATGAGGGGTAGTACTGTGTTGGAGATGGAGTCCAATCTGAGAGCTGATTCATTCCCACTAGCGTTAGAAATTATAGTGGCCTGAATATATTAACTACCAATTAAAATAAAGTGTTCTATGGTGCAATATGGATCTCCATGTGGTCACTTCTCCAAGACACAAGATTTTGAGCATATATTTTTAGAGATATAAGCCCCAAGAAAAAAAAAAAAGAAGAGGAAGAAGAAGAAGAAGAAAACACGATCATAACCACTAAAACTTTATTTATAGGATTATTAGCTGACTTATTAAGGAAAGTGGTGACTTAACCTTGAAGGAAAAGTAATTGGTCCATTATGAAAAACTGTGTACGAAATAAAGCAGAGACTAAGGTCGTCATAATTCGAGAAAAGAATCAACTAGCAAATTCAATACAAAAATTTTGAGACAGTAATTCCAACAATTAGTTCCATGGAAGTGTCTCTACGACGATTTTACGTGGGATACATATTTTTGCTATGCATTATAAGTTTGTGCAGAACCTCCAGATACCAGTCGAGTAGACACAGAATAAGTTGGCTAGCATATTAATCGAAATGAACACAGCTTTCTGGTGCTGTGAGCTCTTCTTTACTTATTGTTGGATATAGAAATACTGATTACTGAATCCTTCTTCGTGATTCTATGAAATGGTGCATTACTATTTAATGTGCGCAGAATTTCTAACGATGCCTTGAATATGTTGGGCTGCTAATATGAATCAAATCTTCCAATTGGTTTTTATGGCAAAGTG
This sequence comes from Gardenia jasminoides, assembly GCA_013103745.1. Lineage (NCBI taxonomy): Eukaryota > Viridiplantae > Streptophyta > Magnoliopsida > Gentianales > Rubiaceae > Gardenia > Gardenia jasminoides. The sequence goes on along the minus strand of CM023102.1, from coordinate 362,186 downwards.
TTATAAGCCCACATTAAGGATCAAATTCCCATCTCAGTATCTTCTCCTGAAGATTGCTTGGGCCGACGTTGCATGTCCTAGCTAATTGTAATAAATCTTTATTCATGAGAAACTGGCCTCAATGAGGCAGTACAGAGTAGCAATCCAGTGCCGTCAGGAACTTAATCCAGCGAGGCAAGAAAAACCCCCTTCACCAAGAAATAAGAGAGCATGGTCTATATATCCAAGCCAAAAATAATTTTTTTTCCAGTCCGCGAGAAGGAAACAAAAATGTGTGGACAAAAGATACTGCTTCTGAGTTTCCGTTGCTTCATTGGAATCCTTCTTCAGCTCTTCTACTTCTGCTTTTGCAATTCTGAGTTCCAAGTGTTCCTCATACTGGGGCAAATCTTCTCTCCGAGTGCCATGTCTAAATAAAAAATACATTTGGAATTAATCCAGCAAAAGATATCAACAAACTCAGAATCAACGACCACAAAATCAATCATTCTATGAGACATCAGGAATGCCATATTAGAACAGAAAACCGTTTACTACCTAATATATGGGAATCATCATCACCATTTGTCAATCATGACGACCAGTCTACTTGTACTATGCCGCTGGCTAACCTTCAATAACATAACTAAAAATTAGTAAAAGAGGAAAATAGGAATTCTCATCCATGCAGAGGAGGTTACTTCGACTATATCATATTCAGCTCTAAGGAGGGCCATTCCCTTCTTGTCGTTCCTCATAGGTGACAGTTTAAGTTCTTTCTCAACTTTATCTAGAGAGTCCATTATCATCAACGAGGTTGTTTAGTTCAAAATGATATTGCAAAATTTTTTAATGAGGAGCGAGGGAGAAATCAGTTAGTTTCAAAGTGGCTTTTGCTATATAGTAGAGTTTTAGGTTAATGAGTAAAGAATTATATTTCACATTAATTCTAGAGATGGAAAAAGAATGTTTGACATGCAAATGAGGACCTAGAACCTAACAGTTTAAACTTTTGGGTCAACGTGGTTCCTAACTTACATATTGGGATTCTTTGGTAAACTTTCTCGAGTGTTTCTGCCTAGCAAGTGGTATCAAAATTTCTGATTACGGGATTGGCCTATTCGTTGACAAGTGGACATTTCTCGAGGTTAGACTGGTGAAATCCTCTTTTTGGTGGGGGGTCGAAATGTCCGAATGATGTTAGACCAGGAGTAAAGGGTTGGCAAGAGTTCGAGATCCGATTTGGATGTTGAAGAAGAATGGGTCCAGGAGTTGAGAAGAGCTAACCTTGGGTATTAAGATAGGTTTGCATTGAGTATTAAAATGGATTCGGAGAAAAACCTATAAACTTGGATTCAATGTAAGAGGTTATTTATTAAGAGATATACTGTTACATTCTTAAGTAAAGAATTGTGTCCCAATTAGTTTAAGAAATGGAGAAATAGTGGTTAATATGTAAAAAAGAACCTAAGATTTAATAACATAAAATTTTCGGTCACCATTAGATTCTTAACTTATATATTTGACAGGTGTCGAGCCTGTGCAATAATAATTAATAAACCTAACTTGCCAATAAAATAACCAAAATCCAATTCCAGGTACTGGAGTAGAGACTCCGGATGTGCAATGGGTTACTTGCTTCACCCTGATTCCAAAGAGTATGCTTGATCCGATATACCAGAATTAATTAACTTGCGTATAGTGGCAAATAGGGTCGTCTCCACAGGGATTGAGGGAAAATTCATTTCTTCTCAAGCACGGAGCATGGGGGGATTTTTGAGACAATAAGGAAATAATTAAAAATTAAATAACAAAGCCAAAAACCAAAATAAAAGAGAATTAAATATATGAGAGATGAGTTCTAACCAAAGATCCAACTACTCAGACACAATCCATATATCTGATCGTCGATGCAAAGTTAATTCATCTAATTCATTAGTAGGTTGGTTATATCCGCCGGATAACCTCTCAAATGACCAACTCTTTCTTAGATTTTAGATAGTTAAGGTAAGCCCGTAAGGTTTAATTTTTCAATTGCACTAAGAACTAGAAAAGCCCAAACCCTAACCAACAAACACGCTATCAAGGTTCATTTAGATTAGATTACACGTTCCCCTAGCGTATATACACATTAGTTGCCACTAATATTAATCTACTAAACAATTACGGATTTAGCAAATTAAACTGGTGGTAGATTATCAAGTTAATATGAATTTCAGGCCCTTGACATTCAACTAACAAGATAATCACAAGAACATAAAACAAAGAACACACAAATACTAAGAATTAAACGAACGAAAAGTAAATCGATTAGATCTCACAGATATTTTGTATTGCGTCGTCGAGTTGATAGCCGCACATTCACCTGAGAAATTCCACAAGAACTTTCAAGAGAAACTTGGCAAAACATCTCCCTGTTCTTCAAAGTAAAAATAGCGAAAAGAAAAGAAAAAAAGGCTATCGATAGTTTTTTTCTTCTGTCAGAAGTCTCACATAGGAGACAAAAAGCAATCCCCTAATGAAATATTATAGTTTTTTTCTTCTGTCCGAAGTCTCACGTAGGAGACAAAAAGCAATCCCCTAATGAAATATGCGACCGACCTTTTCTACTAGTACTTCCTTTCTATTTTATATTTTCCGTGGGCTCATCTCTTGATCAATGAAAGGTTCCCAATCAAAGTCAACTAGGGAAACCTCCTTTTTTCCTCATCAGCCCCAATAAGTACTAAGCAAAAATAGGAAAAGCCTAAAAAGAAGTCAAACTCCTACTTTTCTAATACAAATATTAAATTAGTTTCCTAATACAAATCAACTATTAAATAGAAAAACATAATAATCAACTCCAGCGTATCTCCAGATTTGGAATCTAAAATTCTTGAAAACTGCCCACGTGGACTTGGAATCCCGACGACCAAGACTTGGATCTTTGATTTAGGCGCGCCCACACCTAACCATCAGGAAGTCTTCTGGAATTACAACTTCTCATCATCTTTTCCACAAATTTCTGCATTTAATGCCAAATACACAAATTCAGTAGAATCCACCAATTAGTGCAATTTTTAGTCTAAACAATTAGGAAATATTAACACAATTAATCAACTAAAATACACCCTATCAATATTAAGCCTCTTTAATGCACTCTCTCGAAAAAGGTGATGATTTGTTGTTTTCAAACGGGAAAGATTTGAAAAATTATGCCAATCAATGGAGGGATCGAAATGCTTTTGAAGCTGAATTTTTTGATCAAAGGGCTGATGAAGATACTCATTCTCATTTTATGTGAAAGCTTCGACATGTAAGACACAAGATTGACCGTTGTAATGCTGCTAACAATGTACCAATTTGATAATTTTGCTAGCATATTTTTAAGTGAAATGCATGGATTTGTATCTTAGTGAAATTGTGAGTTTTTTATGTGCCTAGGACTAGAACTACTTCCGAACATCTCTATAACAAAGAAGGATTCACAGCCTGCAAAATCCACCAGCAGCCGGGCTGAAAGCAATGAGCTAGCTAGCCATACATTTTTACAGGCCTTTTTTGCGGACATAGTTGATGAAATTGTTTTGAGAGCTGCCGGAACCCAGTAGATATCGAGGGGCAATTGTTGGAGTGATACAACATAAAAGTGATCATTCAACAGAAAAAATAGGCAATTATTCCAGTGTATAGTAAGCAATAAAAATCTAGCAACTGTTAGGGTTAACTAAATTGCAAATGTATCAGATAACCAGTCCATGCACGACCCTCCAGGCTAGCGAGTTTCCAAAAGCAATTCTCCATTTGTCTCATTAATATCTCGGAGAGGCCTTTGCAAAATTGATTTGTTTGTCCATATTATTTACTTTGTAAGTTGTTCTTGCATCTAGGACCGCAGGGTAAATTTCGGATTTGATGAAGCTAAAATTCCATCTACAAATTAAATTAAGATGTACTTACTGCACTTCTTCAAAATATTCCTTGTCAAAACAAAATGATTTCTGGGAATCTTCTGTCCTAATGATTGATGAAACAAGAGTTGTTCTACATAGTATTCTCGTTAGTTTTCCGAGTAAAGCTTTGTCTAGTAGCACGACCATTATACACAAGTAGAATCCCTAGGGAACCATTCATGTGGAAGTTGCCAAGGACCATCTAAAATTTGTTGAACAGTTCATAGAAGTAAAATGTTGACTTATGAAATTTTCACTCGGAGAAAATGAAATGTTCAAGCCAAGCCATTGTGCTTTCCAGACTTTCATACCAACTAGATGAGGGACAGATAGGAACTTCTCACGTTCGCATTATATATACCAAAAGTAGAAATGTATTTTCAGTGATCCGAGTAAAGAAATTTATCTCTGCATGTCCAACTAATCCGTTTGAAAGGAACAGTCACGTAACGCGTTAGACAATTGAAGAAAAATATAACATGTTTCGAAACAATAGGGCTAATTAATCCCTTGAAAAAACTACTGGTTCAATTAATTCAATGGTGCTGGTTTGGAAAAATTTTGTCAGTGTGAAATTTATATAAACACAGCAGCTTAAATATTTAAGATATCTGTACGTGATTTTGTTAGCCTTACCGCATGTTTAATAAGAATCTAAACAAATTCTATACATAATTCTTTTCGCAAATGATGTACAAAATATTTTAACCCTATTTAGACTGAGACTAAGAATGTAACCTGCATAAAAGTGGACCAGTAATGCGTTCTTGACCAAGACATTAATATATTACACAGGATCCAATACTCGCTGGTTAGTTAAATGAGCATCAGTACTGATGATTGTTTTGAAAGTTGTAGTTCAATAGCCTCTATATATAACAAGTTTGAACCTTGTCTTTTTGTTTTGTTTTGTTTTTTTTTTTTAATGACAAGTTTGAAGCTTGATGGACAATAGCTGGAGTCTTGTCTCTTCTTCTAAACTACAGCTGGAGTCTTGTCTCTTTTTCTAAACTACAGCTGGAGTTTTGTCTCTTCTTCTAAACTACTTAAAAATTTGGGATAATTTCATAAACATCCCCTGAGTTTTGTAACAATTTCACTGAGCTCCCTTGATATTTTTAAAATTACACTTACTTCCCTGATTTGACACTTTTGGTAATCAAAACTTAGATCTAGTCAAAAATTTAAAAGAACATCCTAAAATTCCCTTAATTTACAACGTTTTATGTTACTTTTCAAAACAAGTGCAAAATATATAGCAAAAATATGAAGAAAAAATATCGAGTTTTCAATACCTATATTTACTATTTAGAAAGCAATTATTGCAATAGGTTTGTCATTAAGATAGGCTATTTTATATGGTACTTTGTTTAGGTTACATATGCTTTTCAAGTCAAAGAAGAAAGTATTGTCATAATATTTTTTTTAAAGTTTGAAGATTTTTTATTTTTTGAAACTAACACAGTTTAGTAGTAGTCTTGGACATTTTCTTTTTAAGCATTGTCACAATTCTTTTTAAATTTTGATACAAAGAAAAAAAGATCAACAAAAAGAAAAAAATTGGATCACATTCAAAGTTGCCAAAAAAAATATCGCTAGTTTAACAATTGGTAGTGATAGTGATTTAGGTCAACATGTATAGTTTATAGTTTTGTAGTTTACTTAGAAAGTATAAAAAAAATAGGAATACGAAGAGAAAAGGAAAAGAAAAATAATTATAAATCTCATTCTTTCTATATGCACATCCAACAAGAGAGTTTTATTAAAATGATAAGGTTGATATTGTCATTTTAGGTGAAAAAGGGAGGTAAGTGTAATTTTTAAAATCTTAAGGGAGTTCAGTGAAATTGTTAGAAACCTTAGGGGAGGTTTCTGAAATTCATCCCTAAAAATTTTGATGTCCATTTGATATTACTAATTAAGAGCAAAAGTCCAGTTTGTTTTGCAGCATTAATTTGCTGGTCTTTCAAATTCAATGATTACGAAGAAGCATTTTTTTTCATAAAAGAATTGCGTACTGGCAAACGTCAAATTCCCAAGTAATGCAACCCAAGTTACACAATCTCAAAACCATGGGCCGCAGGTACATACCTTTCCAGTTGACATGTGTTGAAATTTCTCTAATAATTATAATACCTATTTGTTCTGGTCAACCTTGTAACGTTGTTTGACAATTTCTTAGTTTTCAACAAACTAGCCGTTATCAACATGTGCCTAATACTTAAAAAAAAAAAAAAAAACAGAGAAAGAACCTTGAATTTTTTAACTTATTTAGTTTTTCGTGAATCATAATATTTGTCTTCAGATGATACGTATCAGCATTTCATGCAAAAGCCGACAATAATTCTCTTCATTTATGGGACGGAAAAGCGAGTACTAGTTATAAGGCTTCCTTATTGTTTGTGATCGTTTCCTGTTCTAGATTTATGCTAATTCTTTTTCCTGGCTATATTTAATTAATTTAAAGGAAAAGAAGTATTTGCTTGGAAATTCAAATGATAGGGCACATAATTTAGGACAAAAGTAGCCTTAATCTGAATGAGTTGACATTTCTCTTCCGTATATTTCAGTGGGGTGGTTGGTTCTCCAATAGTGAAGCTGGCTTTGAAGAAGTTAGCCTTGACAAAATATTGAAAAGTATGTCTGTTTACTTTTCAGAAGGCAGTGATCATTTCCTTCAACATTCTATCAAAACCATTTCACTCGATGCTTCACAAAAAGGTGGAAGATGAATGTGCATAAAAGGATTGAGACTCACAAAATGAATACCATAAGCAGGAAGTAGCTCATACAATTGATGAAAAGAACAACTTACATAAAACAATACAAGTATTTAATTTACTTATCAATGTTAGGATGCTAATTTCTGATCTTTAGTTGTGCGAAAGTTTTAATTCATTTTGAATGTATATTCTTTGTGCACTTTTGCCAACACATTCTGCAACTTATGGTACTTCTGCTAAAATGAAAGTATATTTTGTGGTTACTTTAATCAATTACTCAACAAAACTTGTATAAAAGCTTGCCCGTGTAGAACTATGTAGCCCATTCACGTAGAGAGGAAATAAACAACAAAAGTAGAGAGGAGGTTCAAAGGTACTCTGTGAAGGTTCGGAAGGTACATTTTCACTGGGTTTGAAAAACTTAGTTGAACCAGTAAAGAAACTAATACAGACAGTTCACAAGGCTGCGGGTTCGGTGTTGGAAAATATTGAAGAAGAAAACGTGGTCAACTGTATCGAACCTTTCTACAATGACGAAAAGTACAACCTTTCTATTCCCCCCGACAATGTATAAATACTTGAAGGGCTCGTGCAACAATTTTCATCGCAAACGAGAAATATACTACATCAAGATATATCTTTTCTTTACCTGAGTGACTCTAGCTAGTTCTTGACAATGAAGGGTTCCGTCCTACATTTTGTGGGGTTTCTGTTTTTGGCTAGTGTTCTTCTACCTACCGAAGCTTTGACGCATCGTTATAAATTTGTTGTGAGTATTTGGGTTCTTCAATATCAATTAAGAAGATCATATCCATGAAGCAATTTCATTCAATTTTTTTCATAGCTAATGGTCATTATTGTTGCTAAGCATTTCTTATGGTACTTGTTGCACATTAAGCTGTGTGTCTATTTCACTCTTTGAGTTTTAGTTAAGAAAGTATACGTAAGAAATAAATGGGGTATTGTTTTAATTTATTTCAAAACTATGGGTAAAATTCCTGATGTTTCGGAATCAGATTTGTCTACTAAAATCCTTTAACTTGCTAAATACCGTGCATGGACAACTTCATTCACAAAAATGATGTTGAAGAGACACATAATTTATCTTTATCAGGTTCGAATTTAGATTTTATGGGCCTAATGTTTACAACTCACCTCATATATGCAGATAGAAGAAACTTCATACACAAGACTTTGCAGCACTAAGAATATATTGACAGTAAATGGCCAATTTCCAGGACCAACTCTGCGGATTCGCCAGGTGATACGGCCATTGTTCATGTCCACAACAAGGGAAAAGAAAACATCACCATTCATTGGTATTTATTTACACAACTTTTCTTCTCCTTTATAATTGCAAGGATGCATTCCTGGATAATTAACCCGCCAACTAGAAAAGTAAATGAGTTTTATTTGTTTTCAGGCATGGAGTGAAGCAGCCGAGGTATCCATGGTCAGATGGTCCAGAATACATAACTCAGTGCCCTATCATGCCTGGAGAATCATTTACCCAAGTGATTGAGATTTCTGATGAGATTGGAACTTTGTGGTGGCATGCTCATAGTGATTGGTCTCGAGCAACAGTTTATGGTGCTCTTATCATCTACCCTAAGAAAGGACAGAGCTATCCATTTCCCAAGCCTCATGCAGAAGTGCCCATCATCTTAGGTATATAGTAAAACTATCATTTGCCTTTTGACTTCTGTTGGTAGATAAAATATTATTAGTTGATTTGATTTTCAAAACAATTTGGGAAAACAAATAATATGCATGATTGGTGAAACTTTGTGGCAAATGCAGGAGAATGGTGGAAGAGTGACATTCAAGCAGTTCTTAGCCAGTTTTTACGTGGTGGAGGAGACCCGAATGTCTCTGATGCTTATCTCATAAATGGCCAACCTGGTGATCTCTATGAGTGTTCGAAGCCAGGTATAGACTTATATGCTGATTCTAGTAAAAGGGAACCCATTCAATTCTAGTTTTTGTAGGACATGAACTCTTTCAACTTCTTTAATTATTCAAATTTGTAGAACACCTGTTTAGTTGTGTCCAAAAAGTTTTGGAAAAACCAAAGAACCTTCCTTCTCCAACAAAAGAGCTTTTGGTACATTTTTTGTTTGGGCTCCTTGAAGGCTTGAATAGCTTTGGCGGCTGGTAAATGAAATGTTAAAAGTTATCATAAGTCAAAAGATTCGTGCCACAAAATTTTATGAATATTATGGCTCAAGAGTACAAAAGACGTACTAATCTTTGCAGATATAATTGGTTTAATTCTCTATTAACATGGTTATTTTCGGAATAATTTGCAGATACATTCAGGCTAACAGTGGATTATGGCAAGACTTATTTGCTTCGGATGATAAACAATGCCATGAACAACATCCTTTTCTTTTCAATTGCAAAGCACCAGATTACTGTGGTAGGATCAGATGGGAGCTACACAAAGCCATTCAAGAGTGATTACATTGCTATATCCCCAGGACAAACCATTGACTTCTTACTAGAAGCCAATCAAGCACCTGATCACTATTATATGGCTGCTAAGGCTTATAACAGTGCCCCTGCTGTTAGATTCAGCAATTCAACCACAACAGGAATCATACAATACCGTGGAAATTATGCTCCGTCTTCACCACCATCTTTCCCAAATCTTCCACTTTTCAATGATACCAAAGCGTCCACTTCTTTCACAGGAAACCTAAGAAGTTTAGCAAGTAAAGTTGACGTTCCACTAGAAGTGGACACCAAGCTTTTCTTTACACTTTCTATAAATACACTCCCTTGTGAAAGAAATAATACTTGTGCTGGACCTAGAGGCAACCGGCTTGCAGCCAGCGTAAACAACATAACCTTTGAGAGCCCCAGTATTGACATTCTTGAAGCTTACTATCGCCACCTCAAAGGAGTCTATGGAGATCAATTTCCAAGTTTTCCACCTTTGAAATTCAACTATACAGCAAATAATCTTCCACCAGAGCTTCAAACGTCTACTAGGGATAGGCAAGTTAGAGTTCTCGAGTACAACTCGAATGTGGAGATTGTTTTCCAGGGAACAAATTTGGTTGCTGGGATAGATCACCCCATTCATTTACATGGACATAGTTTCTATGTAGTTGGCTGGGGTATTGGGAACTTTGACGAGAAGATGGATCCTTTGAATTATAATCTTGTTGACCCTCCTCTCATGAACACTATTGCTGTTCCAAAAAATGGCTGGACAACCATCAGGTTCAAGGCTAACAACCCTGGTATGTATTGTTCAATTGTTTTCCCTTATGTTATATCGTATAGCTTGCTTGATCAATAGCTCTTTTAGATGTTTGAATGACTAAGATTTTAATTTTCCTGAAGTACAGTTAATTAATCAATTCATAATGTTGGAGGACGATTAACCCTAACCATATAGAATATACTTTTGGATATTTTGCTTAATTAGATTAAATTGAATTACCCAATTTTGTCTTCTTTAACAAATTAACGGAGTCTATACTCTCTATTGATTAAAAAGGGTTTACATGATTTGTTGCAGGTGTGTGGCTCATGCATTGTCATCTAGAGCGTCATGTAAGTTGGGGAATGGAAATGGCATTCATAGTTAAGGATGGCAAGAATCCAGGAGAACAAATTCTCCCTCCACCTCCAGACATGCCTAAATGTTAATGCTGGAAGTCTAGTTAGCTGGCAAGGCCTCTTAATGCAGCCATTGCCTTAAGAGTATCATTGGCATGCAAAAAATTTACCATTAGTTGAATTCATTTATTTGTTGGCAATAAGACAAGGAAAAAAATGCTTGTATCTTCTCAATTTCTTTCTGCCTAATCGATTTGCCTTGTAACATCATTCTTTATTTGTAATCAATGAATTATAAATTGACGACAGAATAATATGAAGTTTGTCTGTTTATTTATTTATGTTTTAAAGTTGTATTGTCTATCAACTGAATCCTCCATCATACTTGAGCTCTAGCTAAAGGTAATATGAACCTAATCCAAGAAAGAAGTTGTGGGGCATTTTTCCTTTGACAATAGTGCACTCAAATACGTTTTGCATTTGCAGTTATAGTGTGTTGAAAAGGACTAAGCAATTCTGGTCATACTATTCATGTAAACTCGTATATTTTTGTTACACGACTCCATCCGCTTCAAAAGCCTACACGTGCTTTTGGTCAATTAAAGAACAAATATTTGAAGATAGAAAGCAATTATAATTTTTGAAGTGGTATACAAAAAAATAAAATAAAAAAATTACGGATGGGATATATATGATTTGGAATTTACGTAAAAAAAAAGGCATTACAGATGGGATATGTTTTGAAACAATAAAGTCAAAATCCAACGTACCTTCCGTTATCCCCCCAAAAAAAAACCCCACAATCTTAATCCTTACCTAACGAAAACCAATTTCATTTGTAGAAACAGTATCAACGCAAGCAAACAAGCAAATACAACAATGAACAATGGAGACAAGAAGGAGAAGGAAGGAAAGATTGATGAATCAGTACATCCCAGAAGAAATCATTGCCCAAATACTATCATGTTACCCGCAAAATCTCTCGTGCGATTCATGTGCATTTACAAGACATGGCGATCTTGGATTTCCCACATGAAAGGCCAAGAACGATCTTTTTTCTACGTGGAGGAGCCGGGTGATGAAGATCATATACGTGGTAAAAGCATAAGTTTTTATCCAGTAGACAAAGAACATGTTGTCCAGGAGCTCCCTAGCCCATTCCCCATTTTACCTGAGAAAAAATTCAAGTTCCTACGTTCCTGGAATGGACAGTTGCTAATTAGTGTTTCTAGGTGGATCTACTTGCGGAACTCTACGACTAGATGTTGCAAAAAAATTATTCAACTCGATCTCTTGACTGTTGACAGATTCGAGATATCAGCCTCTGGTCTCTGCTTTGATGACTCCACCAATGATTACAAAAGTAGTCATAGCCTTTGGTGTCAAGCTTGTTGTTGTTGATAATATAAAAAGCCAAGAGTCGACTGCAGTAGATTTTCCAAACAAATTGACTTTCCCAGCTAGGTGTAACCTGAATGGGCATTATTTGAATTGGATTGTTGAAGGCCAAAAAACTGGGTCCTGACTCATTGTTGATTTTCATGCAAAAGCTAGGCCATGATTTTATCAAGCTTCCAATATCAGACAATGAGTATAATATGGGAGAATTTGGATTGGTGGATGGATACCTTGCCATGGCAGAGAGATTGTCTAAGAAAAGCGAAATCTTCTCCATGGGAGAATATGGTGTGAAAGATTCTTGGAAATTGATTTGGAATGCGAGGAGCGATACAGCAAAGAAGAAACGAAAAGATCAAAAAATTTCGACTGCCTGGAGTTATTGATAAAAGAGTTTCGACTACAAGTGAGGAACTTTTGATAGCCAAATTTCGTTCCTTATGGGTCTTGGCTGCGTCTGAGTTGAAGTTGAATCTGGAAGTTGATCTATTTCTAGTGGAGAATTATGCTAATTGTTTCTTTTGGGATATATATGTGTTGAAAGTTTTGCACCAATTGTTTATGAGAAAACTCGTGATACCAGTCTATATTAGAAGACTTTCAAGAACAAAATAAGGCTACTTCCAGAAACTAGGAGGACAATGTTTAATAAAGACATGATATATGTTCAAGGACCATAATTGTAATATTTGTTATTATAGCATAATTATTCAGTTGTGTTTTTTTCTTTTGAATCCATGTAATAATAGTACTTATTTCTTGTGTTGATGTTTAATGTCATAGAACTTCTAAATGATCTGTACTAATATATGTTTAAGTCAACAAGATACTCAAATTCTTTTTTGGATTTGTGATAATTTTTCAAGTCTTTAGTACCTAAAGATTAAAAAGTGGTTTAAAAAATAGTCTGACTCTCAAACTTTATGAACGTAATAAATTACAGTTTGAAGAATACAACCAAATTAAGGGTCATTTAGTGGGAAAGCCTTTGGATTCATAATTAAAATTTATGCATTAATTTTGCGAAGTACCTGCTGAAGGCTATAACTAGCCGAAAAAAATTTAAAATCTAAATCCATTAAATTATTGAAGTGTAAATACTGAAATGCTAACACTTAAGCAAATTTTGTATTACGTGATAAATGGATAGTTTATCACTTATTTTGCCTACACAATTCAGACCCCCTTAATTAGCTAAGATATTTGATTATCAAACACATCTAAACATATTAAAATCTTAATCTATTAAGTTCAAATGGTGAATTGGATTATCTAATTCTTTTCTTTCATGGTATACTTTGAGTTCGTGTTCTATAGTTTAATTGTGGACAGAATATGTGTTGAAGATCTCAAATCCACCAATTTGATTTTTGTTTTAATCTTGTCTTGTTTGTGAAGAGGTGTCATAAGCCTACATCATGGATCAAATTTCCACCACATCATTGTTTCCTCAAGGTTGATAGGTTAAATCTTGCAAATCCTAGCTAATGGTATAGCTGCACAAGTTTTAATTCATGAAAAAAAAAAAAAAGGAAGAAGAAGAAGAAGAAGAAGAATTGCAATTGGATTCCTAGGGGTTTAGAGTACAATAGCATATTTCCACCACTGGCTTCCCTCAACTACTACTTTATCATAAAAAGGCAAGAAACAAGGCGTATTTGCACGCATGCAGTCATGAATCATGCTAACATGAAAGGATTTTCATGGGTTTCAAGGTGCCCTTTTGAGAGCATGGACCTAGATTACTGCTGCTTTAAAGCATGGATCCAGATTACTGCTGCTTTCTCAGTAGATCAAGTCATCAGGTATTTACTGAAGTTTTATTAGCTGAATCAGTTTTACTGCTAAATAAGTCTTGTATGGAAAAATATGAAGTATAGCAGCTGTTCTCATTGATATTTTATTGTTCTTTACGAAATAACTTTCTGTGATACTAATTCGCCAATGAAGTTTTACCAAGCCTTAAAATAAAACATGTTAATTCAACAAATTAAGATCCGTAAGATAAATAACTACATCCAGATACATACATCTCAATATTTATAAGTAAATAAATAAATAAAGTGATTAGCATATATTAGTCAATTTCAATCCCAAAGAGGAACAACCCCAACTTGATTAGTGTGTTTTGTGTATCTCTGTGACTTTGATTTAATTCACCGTTAAGGATATGCTAATTTTACTCATTAACACAGAGTTAGTGATTAGTATATGTTGGAATTCATCTCTTACTAGTTAGGAATGAGAAATCCTTTTTCAGTTAAAAGAAAGACTATCTAAAAATTAGTAAGACTCTAAAATCAGAAATATCATGCAAAATTTCTGGGGTGATTTAGCATTTAATGGCATTCGTGTGATGTTTACAGTGCAGCACTAATATCAGAAGAACCAATTCTCTACTACAGCTATCATTTATGACAACAAATCAGGTCATTTGACATGTACTTTTTTTTCTTCTTTGATAGATATCTAAATTTTTACACATTAAGACAACTGATAAATGGGTAATCATATGAAGATGTGTTAGCTCCTTCAGCAAAAGAAACATGGGGAGGTTTCTTCACGCAGCTATCCCTCTGTAATTTGCCCATTGCAGGACTCTTTCATAGCTGTTTTCTGCGCTATCAATTTAGTAAGGAGGTTCTTTAGCACCTGGAAAAAGTGGAAAGGATGAAAAGAAAATAGGATACGAAGAAATAGAGATCAGATATCAAGATCCCACTTAATCAGGATCAGCTGTAAATAAAAAATTTTGCCATCAAATCACAATTCAATTTCTCAGGATCATCTCTAGGAACAATGGGCCAGCAAACACAAAGGATCCTAGAAAAATAGAACCGAGCTAAAAAAGGAAAAAAATATTGAAGCCTTCAAAGTGCCCACAAACACAATAACCAATCGACTTAATGTTGAATGCCAATCCTCAAGAGTCGAACTCAGAGGGTTCAAAGTCTAATAGTTTGGACTCTTCTACTCAAAAATCGCCTAAATTCAACATCATAATAGAGAAATTTAGAAGCCAAAACTGAGTTTTAACGGTTATGCACAAATATATCTTGAGATACAGACACCAAGGAACCAGAGCAAACCGAAATTTGTAACACAGACCTGGCTGGCTCACTATCTCACATTCTCAAACTTCAACATCTTTATCATGAAAGCCCAAATGTTAGTTACAATAAACAACATGGATGTTCAAACTGAACCTTCGCCACCTTGCATTTTGTTCTGAAGAACCATACAACCTGCTCTAAAGTGATGGGCTAGTTAATGAAATCCAATGGTCTTTATGGGAACCAGTCTGCATTGATGAAGGTTTGACCCAGTAGTTTTATCTATCTGAAGTCTATGAATAAACTAAAAGTTGTAACTAAGTACCAACTTCATAGAAACTTAACTCCAGTGTATTCAATCACTGAGAATATGCCTGGTAAGTGTTTCTTGATTTTACACAAAAGAACTTCATTACCTTTATACGTTCACTTATTTTCTGATTAAAAGAACACATGGTTATGCTCCAACAAATATCAGCACAATATGACCTCTACAGATACTTTTATAAAGTTCAGAATTTAGACTTGCCTGTTGCTGCTGTTGAAAAGAATGAGATATGCAGGATCCTCAGACAAGAGGTGGAAAAGCTGGAGGAGTATGTAGGCACATGTGCTGATACTGAAAATCAAGAAAAGAAAGGAAGTGAACCTTATCTCTGTAGTCATCAGCCAAGGCCAGCAAAGTAGTATGTAAAGAAGTGCCTAACACAATACCAATGGGCAAAACTTTTGGAATATGAATCAGTCACAAGGTTTCATGTCTGGTCACCCAATTTCATCACTAGCTCAACTAAGCCATAGGTGTGAAGCATTAAACAGTTTTAGCAGCTATTATCAGCTGATCATGACACAAGAACAAGATATCTGATGATATAGAGAGGAGGTATATAAAATATGCAAACAAAAAACACCACCTGCCGGCCATCCATAGGCTGTTGTACATCTAAACAAAGAGGCATTACTAGTAAATGCATTTTGAATGTATAAGCTATGTAACCTTGTGATCCAAGCCTAACAAAATGCAGCTTTCACTCCAACAAAGATTCTAATCCAACTCCACATAACAAAGATGAAAAAGGATCTTAAAGTGTTCTAGACCCAATAAACTTTCAAACGAATGACATCAATAGGGTACATCATGAAAGATGATTCCACTTTCTTAGAAGCATAACTTGATAATAGATAACATTTATGTGTATGAATTAGCATATATATTTCATTTATTAATGCACTGTAAAGAAAAATCAAAGAGCATATGCACATCAAACTCTGCATAAGCATTTACTCTTCATCCGCTAACAACACACTCACACAGAGCCCATGCACCACAAGAGATGAACACTGAACCTAGCAATATATTAGTCCAACAACCCTGCAGTTAAGACAAAATTACCTGCCAAAACATATCAGAAGAATTATCCAAAAAGAAGCACCGATCCAAGTTGATTCCTTGTAAGCAATCCAAACCTACAAATCATGACAGACAATGGAACAGAAGTTGAGCAATCAAACAAGCTGTCTGCTCATACGAATATTACATGCGCAAGTATTTAATGTAATGACAATAATGGAGCATTGACTGCTAAGACATACCGATAATGCAACAACGTTGATGTAAAAATCAACAAGTGTTGCCGACAACCACCTGCAAATAATGTATGACTTAAGATCAGTCAAACAGGGTATGCATTCATCTACTGAAGGAGATTCGCTAAATATATACCCTCAAGAAACCACATGCTGAACATTTACTAGCAAATATTGCTCGAAAAAAGCCATTAAATGGGAAATGAGCCTGAAAAGTGCATAGAAGAAAAGAGTAAAGAGTACATGAACTGCAGTAACCCAGAAAATAGAAGATGTACCTTTGTAAGTGGCGCATCAATCCAATGAACTAAATAGTGGTGGCAGAAGGTTTTTTAAGAACAGATTCTGAATTAAAATCAACTAAATGAAGAAAAGCATTATGTGTGCTCAAAATGCGGACTAAATAAAGATTAAACCTCTAAAACAAAATTCTGTCATCAAGTCAATGTTTCTTGCTTTGTAAGATAAATTTAACTGGAATAATCCTCAGGCTTTGAAGGTCAGTATGAAAAAGGAAAGATCTGCACATTCAAGTTTGTAGTCCTTCACATCATCATTTAGATTCTCAACTCTCCTCTTCACAATGATCCAAAATTCTGAGATGTTGAACTGGACACCAGGGATAAGCTTTTGATTATCAGGCGGCAGAGCTAGAATTCCAAATTCTTAGCCAGTGCCCATCATTTCTTTTTTTTTTCTTTTTTTTTTTTTTTTTTTGTTTATCTCACATTTCCCAAAAGCCATCTGACTATTATAGAGAACAAAATAGTGAAGAAAAAATGGATTTCTATTCCAATGGAACTCTGATGGTAGAATTAAAGCAAATTTATAAAGTTATTCCAACAACTAGTGATAGAGAACATAATCATAAATTTGCTTCAATACTATCCCTTTATATCAACCACCATTCCAGTCCTTTAGATCAGCCAGTGAATGGCAGAGAAGATATAAACAGTGCCTTTTGCAGAAAGGTGAGGCAAGAATTCTTCAATTGGTTTTTCGGGAAGGACTCTTCAACTGTACAACCCCAAAATGAACTTTAATGTCTCAGTGCATGAACTTTCCCTAACCAACTATTTTGTCTTAGTGCATGAATTCTCTCTAACCAACTATTTTCAAATCCTTCAAGACTTCTCCAATAGGAGAAGAGAGATGAGAATTCACATAATGTTTGATAAGTCTAGGATTTGCACTAAAATTCTGTTAAACTAGCTCCTCACCAATACCAAAGAAAAAGACAGAGCAAATGAAGGGAAAACAACTTACGGAGTCAACACATCTCCGCGAAATGGAGAACCATCAGTGGCAATAGTGTATATCAGTGTTCCCAACATCAAAAAGCCCAGAGCCCCAAACATAAATCTTGCAGTCACAACAGAGAATATACTCTTTTCTTCTGATCCTTCCCTGTGAGAATAAGTTCTATAAGCACATAAGAACTCAGATTGAACATATAAGGAAACAGTGGTTTAGTAATTAACAACAATGAAAACAGCTACAACAGCAGGACACTAAGACAGCTGCACATCGTAACTCTTTCGTCCAAATAGAAGTACCAATCCATTCTGCATACATTCCTAAGGATCTTTGGGAATTATTAGACTGATAAATCTAAACTAGGCCTTATAGATGAAGACATATTTAATACTAGGGAACAACTAACAATAGAAGTGGTAATGGACATAAAGAAGTGTAAAAGTTAACATAACCATAAAACAGTCATAAAACTCCACCAGAGAAGGCAGAATTGGATGGGTGAGGGTAATAGTGTATCTGACTTAGCACACACAAATATTCTACTTGTACAGAGACCTTGAATCCTGCCCCAAGATAACAATTAGTAAGATAAACTGCTTACAGAGACATTGCCAATTCAAGTGGAGTAATCATTATGCAGCAACTAACATTTCAGGTATAGATCAACATTCAGCAAAGAAAAAATTTTTATCCCTACCTTGAAGAGATGCAAATATAATTGATAAAAAGATCTGTCACTGCATTGCATCACCAACATGAATGAACTTTCAACTGATGGCAATAATTTTGCATACTTACTTCTTCTTATGTCGCAACAAAACATAATATACAGGATCTTGTGAAGATTCTTGAGGTGACAGCTTGAAGAATTGTAAAACTATGTAGGCACACGTAGTAATGCTGCAAAGAATTAGATAAGTTGTACATAATTACTCATTACAAACAAATAAACCAACAGAATTAAACAAATGTAGCTTGGAAGGTATAACATGTGAATACGTGAGAAAGTAGCCTTGACATGAAATGACAAAATGACTTAAATCATTGTCAAATTGCTCTATCATAACCTACTAAGGCAAAGCTATTTAGAAGATTTGAGCAGCTTTGTCTGCAGATGGCCATTAAGAGTAAATTGTTTTCATTTTCCTTTCCTTCATGCTTTTTTTTCCCTGCAAGATGCAGCCAGAGGGGGCTAAAGAAACAAGACAACCTAATCTAAATGTGTTCAGCACTTAGATTGACATTGAACATTTCAAAGCTGCAATTTCATTTCTATCAATATTTTCCTCAAGAAATAGTCCAGGCTCATTATGGCATCCGTTATTGATTGTGTACAATAATCAAGGTTGCTAAAAGTTAATTATAACAAAAAATGTGGAAGAACTTACAAGAGTATTACCATACCTTCCCAAACATACCAACAAAATTATCCAAAGTATTGCACTGATCCAATTCGATTCCTTGTAAATAACCCAAACCTGATTTCCATGAGACAGATAATGCACTTTTAAGGGCAAATATTGAGGATTAAAGAATGTAAGTCTCATCTGTAAATCAACTCACTTTGGCTATTTTCTTTTGCCTTCCAATCATGATAAGTTAACAGAAAGGAATTATAAAACAATGCTGAAACTTAGGTGCACAACAGTTCAAGCTTATGATTTCTCCCATTAATGGCCTATGTAAGAAGCACTTGTATTGCAGCCGAAGTCAAGAATCCCAATGCCCTAGATCAGCTAATTTCATCTCCTCAACAGAGAGGTAACTTTTTCGTGTGAAATGCAAGCAAAATATTCTCTGGTCACCTAACGGAGTACAGTTTGAAAACTTTCAGACCACAAATTTCATTGGCTATTGAGAGAGTGTCTAATTTAGGATATATGGAAATTTCATAAGCAATGTAATCAAAATTCATCTAGTAAATACATAACTGCAAGCGTCATAACCCAATAGCTGCAGAGAAAATGTCTGACTTAAGAGATATCAAACATCCATATGAAATGCCCAAAAAAGAAGCAGAACAAGAAGAAGAAGAAGAAGAAGAGGAAGAGGAGGAGGAGGAGGTGAGAGAGAGTAACTACACAAAGTAAAAGTATCATACTCCCAAGGCTAGGATATTGATATAGAAATCAACCAAGGTTGCAGTCATCCACCTGCAAGGAATTCCACGGAAAATCAATTACAACGCAAGTGTTTCTTTGCCAGAACACTTACAAGTATTAGTCAAATTATGAATGCCAAAAGCTTGTAACTTGGAAAAGAAAAAACAAAACAAAGAAAAGAAAATTTTCATCCATTGGACGCTCCCTCCAAACAAACGAAACAGCACAGACAGCCAAATGATCCATTTACTGAATCATTAAGATGATAAATACCGCAAAATGCATGCAGGCTAAGACCCACATGAGGTCTATCAAGAAACAGCAAGTTATGATAGCGAATACAGAGAAAGATAAGAAGAACATACGGGGTAAGGAGTTCTTTACGAAAAGGAAGGCCATCAGTGGCGATGGTGTAGATAAGGGCGGCTGTCATCAAACATCCCAGCAGAATGAACAGACTTTTCAACCCTGTTGCAACTGACACTGCCATTAATTCTCAAGTCTTCTTACTCCTCCGGAATCCCTTCACTGATGGAGTTTGTCTCAGGCTAAGCCGAGAGTCACAGCAGAGGTCTAGAGAAGGAGATAAGAGAAGAAAACAAGAAAATGAAAATGAACACTGACAATGGAATTTTCCTTTCTTTTCTTGGAAGCAAGTAATTGTACTACTAATTAAGGAGAAAGTAAGAATTTTGAAGGAAGATAGATAGATATTAAAGGCAGCCATTAACCCACGTCTTAGGCCTTTAGGCCATTGCTGTGAGGTGGTCCAACTCCAAGAGAGCTAGACAACACAACGATGGGCTGAATTTTCCTCTCTAACTTGTACTCCTCCTTTTTATTTTATTTTTTTTTTTTTTTGGCCCTACTCATTTTTCTACTTTATTTCTCTCTAATAAAAACTGACATCCCTATTTTTTGTTCTTTCTTTCTTTCTTTCTTTTATTTTTGGTCCTACGTATTTTTCTATTTTATACTCCTCACGACAGTAGTTGAGTTGGGCGCAATTGTTATTTGTTGAATAAGTAGAGTTAAATTGTTAATTAATGCATCTATATACAGGAGGAATAGAATGTGAATTTGAGCCCTATAAACAGAAATTAGTGGATTAACAATTAGAAAAATTTGTTGGATAATTACCATATATGAATTCTAGCTAACTATTTCGAATGTATCAAGTAAATTAATGGTGAAATTATGAACTTTTTAAGTGAATTAGATTTTACTTGGTATATGCATCAAAATTGATTATGTTGGGGGAACAACCTGAAAATCACTTTCAGCCAATTTGAAGTTTCATTACAAAATAAAGAAATTAAGCAACTATTTAAAAAGAAAAAAGGTAGAAGGATGAAAATAGTTTCTTTTACACAAGAAGAAGAAGGGAAATAGTTTTTTTTTTTTTTTAAGGTTGTATGTCTGGTATACAAGGGCTTATGGTAGTAAGGGAAAAAATAACGTTACCATGAGATGTGAGTTGATCTGCTTTACACTTTTGAACTTAGGTCTTTGTTTTTGGTTGTTTTCATACTTTCAAACTTAGTCTCGTTCTCAGTTGTTTTTAAATTTCGCAAAATCTGATTATGGAAAATGATTGTAGAATATTGACAATGGATTTTCATTTTTTTGATTATTTGAAAAAATCTATAATCTGAATACAATTCAAAACTAGAATGCATAATCAATTAAGAAAAACCCATCAACCAAGAACAAGACTTTAGTTTACTGAATCAATAAGTTCTGGAAGATGTCCATAGCATTTCTACTTGTTAAGGTGGTCAATTTTTATTCAAGGATCAATTAGACTGAAACGACACTGCTGAATATCCATTCTCGATTTAGTTTGGGGGTATTCCTGCAAAGTAGTAATAATTCATTTGTAATTTGACAGTATCAGTGAAGGCAATTGCATACAATGGTGAAAAATAAGCCCTGCATTTTCCGAAATTCGATTTGCAGTAAAACAGATAGGATTTGACATCTCCCAACTCATCTTTCATCAGATAAACACCAGTCGAGTCAAGTTCAAGAAGTGCTATGCTCGAGCTCGAACTCATCTTTCATCAGCGGAAGTAGGACTAATATTAGTCATGGGGTATTTGCTTAGGATTACTTTCTGACCTGATTAAAATTTCTCCATGGAACCACAAACTTCCAAAATAATACCTGATGTAACTGCAGTGAATCATCTACTAAAACAGCCTAAATCCAAACTAAAAAGAGTCAATAACATACAATTCTTCATATCCCCAAAAGAACAAAACAAAGGGAGGGAATCGTGAGCATTGGGAATGGAGAGCATAGCTTGGTGATACAATCAAAGTGACAGAAACAGAAAACTCGGCCATCAGACTAAATATGATGTGTTAACACAAATAGCCACCTCTTTGCTCAGTTTCCGAAACAGCCTCAGGACTATTTTTGCAGTCTCTGCAAATTGACATTACCACAGTTAGAAAGCACAGCTTCTTAGGTCCCTATCCTATAAAAAGATGCAAATATACTTGACAAAGAGATCCGGCACAGCATAGGGTCCCCAATATAAATGAGCTTTCAACTGATGGCAGGAAATTCCCTGCTCACCCTGTGAAGATTCTTGAGCTGACAGCTTGAAAAATTGCAGAACTATGTAGACACACGTAGCTTATTACATTACAAACATGTAAGACACCAGAATAGAACAAATGTAGATTGGGATAATTACTAAGGGAGTACATGGCAAAAGTAGCCTTGATATGAAATGACAAATGACTTAAATCATCATCACATTGCTCTATCTCAACCTTCTAAGGGAGAGCCATGCAGAAGCATTGACCAGCTTTGTCTAAAGACGGTCGTTCAAAATAAATGATTTTCTGATTTCATTTTCCTTCATGCTTATTTTTTTCCCTGTAAGATGCACCTGGGAATGGGACAGGTGGAGCAAGGAACCCCAATCTGAACTTGTTGAGCAGTTAGGTTGAGATTAAACATTTCAATGCTGTAACTTCATCTCCATCCATTCTTTGCCCAAGAAATATTCCAGAATCGTTGCATTATCAGTGATGATATGCCAAAAAGTTAATCATAGAGAGAAATTTGGAAGGACTTGCAAGAGTACTAACGTGCCTTCCCAAACATACCAGTAAAATTATCCAAAGTATTGCACTAAGCCAATTTGATTCCTAGTAAATAGCCCAGACCTGATTTTCGTCAAACAGGTAAAGCACTTGCAAGGGCAGATGCTTTGAGGATTAAAAAATGTAAGCCTCGTGTCTATAAACTTACTTTGGCCATTTTCCTTTTCCTCTTAAGTATGACAAGCTCAGGAGGAAGGAAATAAAAATAAAGCTGCAAATTAGGTGCACAACTTTTTGAGCTTATGAACGCTATCATTAATGGCCTTGGGATTTATATTGGACCCAAATCCAACTATTCTAAATTCCTATCACATCCACGCTACTAACTAATCTTTATGTCCTTGACAGAAACGTAATTCTTTTTTCCTTCGTAAAATGCAAGTAACTTAGGACATATGTGAAGATTCATTATGAACAGAAATCCATCTAGTAAGTACACAAGTGTCATACCCAGTAGCTGCTCAGAAAATGTCTGAGGTATGAGATATGTGGCGTCCATATGCAATGCAGTGCAAAGAAAAATCCATGTAGTAATTACATAAAGTAAAAGTGTCACATCCCTATAAGAGCTAGGATATTGATATGGAAATCAACCAAGGTTACAATCATCCACCTGCAAAGAATTCCACGAAAACCGAAGAAAAAAGTATCAATGATAGCACAGGTGTTTCTTTGCCAGATCAATCACAATTGTTAGTCAAGTTATGAATTGAAAAAAAAAAAAAAAAAGAGCAAAGAATAGAAATCCCATGAGAGCAGCCACATGAAAATTTTCATCCATTTTGCATTCCTTCCAAACAAACGAAACTGTACGAGCTACTTAATCAGTTAAGGGTCTCTGCTCCTCTTAAGGCTCTTATCGACAACGTACCAATCAAAGTGATCCTTTTACTGAATTATTAAAATGATAAAATACAAGAAAATGCATGTGAACCCACATGAGGCCTATCAAGAAATAACACGTTATGACTGTGTGGATACAGGGAAAGATAAAAAGAACATACAGGGCAAGGAGTTCTTTACGGAAAGGAAGGCCATCAGTGGCGATGGTGTAGATAAGGGTGGCTGTCATCAAACATCCCAGCAGAATGAACAGACTTTTCAACCCCGTTGCAGCTGACACTGCCATTAATTCCCAAGTCTTCTTACTCCTCCGGAATTCCTTTACTGATGGAGTTTGGTCTCAGGCTCAGGCAAGAGTGACAGTAGAGGCTTAGAGAAGGAGACAGGGAAAGAAAGCAAGACTGGATTAAAAGTGCAAGAGTGCTAAACCGAGTTTATTAATTATTTTGTAAGACTGGACATTGCGGGCAGCCATGTGATGCATCGAAACTTGGATTGTTCTTGTTTTCAGTAGCAAATCTCAGTTCAGTACAGGCATCGATGGACCATCGAGGGATGCTCTCCTGATGTCTTCCAGAAGAAAACGGGTACTAAATAAGGACAAGTGGAGTCAATAACAAAAGATTCCATTGGACTGCACGGTTGACTTGTCGAAATCATTGCAGGAGACTCCTGGGATACCTAACAGCAGGACGCATTGACCCATAATTTTGAAACTTGGAATTATTATTATTTTTTAATAACGAAAAGTTTGTATGGATTCAGTTTCGGTCATCATCACGAGTTAGGACAGGCGTAGGGACGATAGGTTGCTTACAACTCTGACATTGGCAGCCAAATTCAAACACACGATCTTTTGTAGGAAATGACTCGTTCTTACCAACTAAACCAACTTGGATTGGTACTTGGAGTATTTGATGAGTTCCTTCATTGTCGGGTGTGCTTGTAGTGGTAGCGGCCAAATGTATTTTCTTGTCTATTAGTTTCCCAAGTCAATATATTAACCAAAACTTTCTCCGTTTCTATATAAGTGTCCCAAATTCATATTTCTTTTATCTATCATTTTATCATATCAAAAAGCATTTATGAAATTCTTTCTAAAGTTACTCTTGAAATTAAATGCAATGTTTGTAATATTAAATTTAAAAGTGGTTGGAGATATGTAGAAAAATAAAGGGTGGTTTTGACGATTGATATAAAATTTTTCCTGAATTTTAGAAATTAACTAACTTTCTTAATTTAAAAGATTCGATTATTCAGAATAGAACAGAGTGAGTACATGCTATCAGGTGTATTGAAATGAAGCGTGATTGTGAGCTTGAGTGATATGCCTCCAAGTTTTTTTCCTTTTTTTTTATAAAATATCATAATTTTATTAAAATTTGTATTAATGACAAAAGCTACACCATCAAATATACACATTTATCATTTTCAGTTTGAGTCAGTTGCCTCCAAGTTTTTTTTAAATAAAATTTCAAATTTTCATTAAAATCTGCATTAACGGCTGAAGTTACATCATCAAACATACACAGTTATCATTTCCAAATTTAAGTGAGTTGCCTCCGAGTTTTTATCTTATGCCACTGCTCTATTCAATTTCCAATTTCCGCCTTAATATTTCTTCCGCTCTCATTGCAAACCCAAAATAACGGAAATTTAAATTTGAGGGGATAAATCCCTACAGAAAATGAAAATGAAAATTTGATAATAGAACTTTCCTTTCTTTTCTTGGAAGTAAATAATTGTGCTAATGATTTAGGAGAAAGTAAGAATTTTGAAGGAAGATAGACACTGAGGGCACCCGTAAATCCACCTCTTATGCAATTAGGCCGTTGCTGTGAAGCGGTCCTAGAGAACTAGACAACGATGGCTGAATTTTCATCTTTCATTTTATATTCCTTTTTTTTTTCTTTTTCTTTTCTTACTTATTTTTCTATTTTATCTCTTCATCCTTTGTCTAATAAAAACTGATGCCCCAATTTTATTGAGAAAAAATTACACAAACTTTTTTATTTTTTGTCCGAAAAAATTACGCAAACTTCACTCATTTAACATAGGAAACGCAAAATCAACAATAAGATTATATACACCTTTAGAATTCGCCGGATTGTACGTTATAAATACATCGAATTGATCCTACGTGGGAAAACTATAAATCACATTCAGCAAATTTAAATTTCATCACAAAATGAAGAAAGAAAACAAGCAAGAAGAGGGCAGAAAATACTTTCTTTTACACAAGAAGAAGGGAAAATTTTTTCCATAAAAATAAGTCATTTACTCACATATAAGTTTCTTTTCTTTTTCTTTTTCTTTTTTTTTTTTTTTGGGATGTGAGAGAACTAGAGAAAGTGATTTATTAAAGTTTATACAAATAGTAAAGAAATAAGTACCACTCCAATGAAATTTGAGTTGAACCACTTCTACTTTCAGACTTCTTTACCACATTAATTAGTTCTGAAATCTGAAATAAGTTTCTACTCTTTAAGGTAGTTCTTTAGTCTACACCAAAAAAAAATAAAATAAAAAAAATAAAAAAAAAATTTTTTTGCACCCTCCAGATACCAGGCCCAAGATTTGAAATCCAACTCTAGCAACGAGAACACTCTTACCGCTATTAAAGGAATATGATAATATTGGATTCTTCCCGATTTTCTTTCTTTGAAAAATTGAATTTTCTATCTCCTCTGCAATCTCTTTTTCTTTTCTTAGTATTAATAAGTGTGAAAACAAATTTGAAAGGACAAATTCCGGTGGTTTTTCTAGTTAAGACTGTTACAAAATTGTGGATGACCATTCTGTATCTAATTTGGAGTATTACTGTAGAGCAGTAACCCATTTGCAATCTGATGTTATCAGTAAAGGCAAATGCTTACACAGGTGAAATGCAGGCCCTAGCATTTCCCCAAATATAGCTTGTAATAGAACAAACAGAAACTGACAATGCCCAACTCATCTTTCATCAGAGAAACACAGGGACTAGCCCCAGTCATGGAGTGTTTGCTTATTACTTTCTGACCTGATTAAAATTTCTCCATGGAACAAAAAACTTCCAAAATCACACCTGAAAGTAACTAAGAGTGTAACGTATAAAACAGTCTGAGTTCAAACTGAAAAGAGGAGTCAATGACATACAATTCTTGAGATCCCCCCAAAATGCAAAACAGGAGGAGGGAATCGTGGCTAAAAAAAATTTACTGAATGTGTACATGTGGAGGTCAGCACTTGGAATGGAGAGCATAGCTTGGTGATACAAAAGAATAGTCAGGATTATCAAAGTGCCAGAAAAAGAAAATTCCGCCAGCAGACTAAAAATGATGTGTTAACACGCGCAACCACCTCTTTGCTCAGTTTCTGAGACAGCCTCAGGAATATTTTGGAAGTATCTGCAAGTGGAAATTACCACAATTAGAAGCCCAACTTTTTTGGATTTGTAATTACAAATAGTTGAAAGGGGCAACTTTTTTCACCCATGGCATGCATCGATATCAACAGGTAAGGAGTTGATGATGAAGTTTTCACTTCCAGTTGAGCTAAATGAGGTGCAAATAACCTATAGAAAGGCATTTTCTAGCCTAGTCTCAGCTCTCAAGCACAAGCAGCAAAAAGATTACCACATTCCACCATTTTCCTAAGAAGTCTATACCCTAATATTGCAAGCTAACATTCTAGAACAGTTCTATTCCTGCAACAAAGGAATCTATAAAGCATAACTTTCAAATATTGCATTATGTAAATCACTTAACATTGTCATGGTCAGATCAACAATTTGGTATTTCTTCACACTTTTCCACCTCCACATTCAAACCAAAGACACACCAAGTTTACACTACAGTGAGCAACAGGCACCCAATCGACATAAAGAATATTAACAGCTCTGGACGGCCAATAGGCACATAACAATAACAACAGAGTGCTAAGCCAAAAGGGAAAAAATTGCTGCCTCAATTTTTTTGGCAATCATAGAAAAGGTAAAGAGAAGGAAAAAATGCTTAAGACCACAGATTATGAGGTTAGACATACAAAAGAACAGTAAAAACTGTGCCTACACCAATCTTAGTATATTAAACTGTAATCAAGATCAATATATTATACATCATACATTCATGTCAAACTAAGATAAGTTGCCTTGAGGTGTACGAAACTACTGGTTAAAATTGCTTTTGAGAACCAGCATAGTTTTTGTTATTGAGAACCAGCATAGTCAAACCAAATTGCACACTGAATTTCTTGAAACAATGAGAATCTTAACAGTCTTCCTAAAGTGTGTGGAAGTATAAATTGGAAAAACCCATTCAACCCCTTCATCAGATAAAGTGTTGAAGCATTGACTAGTTGACAATTTGGTGCAGATTAAACACTTCACAGTCAATAATAGATACATAAAGCAGGCACTCTTCAGTCTTCGCCATATAGAAAAATGAGATGTAGACACATGCAGATGCATTTCAGCACAAAACTTTAATGATATAGACATGCTTGACTGTATGAATATATGAGTGAATTATTAAATCTTAACTACGTGTTTTTCTGCTAACTTTTTCAATATGGCAAAGAATATGTGCACAAACAATAATCATAATACTCCTTTAATCTCAAACAGGAAACTCACATATCCTGCTCATGTTCGTTGGCTAGAGCAGTTTTTGCAATACAGAAGAATGAAGCATCAACATTGTAATCCTCCTTGGCAGATGTCTCAAAGTAAGGAATGTTCCCTTTTGAAGCACACCATTCCTTTGCCTTTTTCTCAGAAACCTGTAGGCAGATAATCAGAACCAAACCTAAATAGACACAAAAACAATAAAAAGTTCTGTCAAAAAAGACCTTACCACTCTGCTATTCCCACCATCTATATCAATCTTGTTACCAAGTAATATAAATGGAAAAGTCTTTGGATCTGGAGGGTTTGCCTGCGTAACAGCTAAAATAAATTAATTCACAGAGAACAGATTAGCATTCGATTTATTACCATGGATCTGCATCAGATAAACTGTTCTAGACGTGATGAAAATGCAAAGCAAACTTTTAGAAGAGAACTTATCAATAGGTGATACTATGACTCTTAAATCATTCAATATAAGGAAGTGACATTAACTACATGATTTTCCAAAGAATATCCATTTGAAATCTCTCTGGATTTTTGAATAGGCCGTAGCAATTGTACTAAGTACAATTGATAGACCAAATTCCAAAACAAAAATTTGCTTTTCAGAATTTTCAAACTATCAGTTTTCTAACATATCCTGCATGCTACAACCTCAAAGTATATAAACCAATGCTTGCTTTTTAACCATGATACAAGCTGTTTTTATGGGGCTTTTTATGTTCATTCATGCCAACGAACTGAGATAATTGAGCCATGTGACATCTATCAATGTTTCTCAAAATCATCTATTACTGAAACTAGCATCATTCTCTAGCAATACAAATTGCGATCATTATGGAGAAAAGGTCCGTATCATCCATTCCAAGATTCTTAAAAGCATCAATTTTCAAGACGATACTACATCATCATAAAGATTAGCATAATATCATTGGATTTTTTTTTTTTTTTTTTGGCTTTGATGCAGATACTAGTGTGCCAATATCATCTGCAAAGACATGACTCACCTAGCATAAATCCCTTGTGCCCCTAAAATGTATAATATATCTAATACATTCAGAAATGACAATACACTTGCTGAATTGAAATGTCTCCAGAATTTGCCTCAGAGTATCTAAAAATATCCGTGGAACTTCATATCAAATTAACAGCTTTTATTTCCACAAATAGAAGTAATCCCAAATTCACAGCAGTATTTAATTCAAAAATGGAATCACTCAAGAACTAATGAAAAACAAGACTACATGAAGACGTGACATGCTTTACAATATCTCCAGAGGCTGCGATCATTGAAGTGACCTTTCAGAATTCTCAGAGTTAATCTAAAAGAATGAGTGATGTCTTCCGGAGAATTATGAAGAATGATATATACTAGTCTAAAAACAGAAGCTGACTAGATACTGATCAAATAAAAAGAGCAAGAAAGGAGACGGACGCATATGCATGTAACATATACAAGTCGCTGAATGCACAAGGCATGGTTCTTCTTTGTTTACTACCTAAAATGAGTTACAAATCCTCTTAATACTCACCAAACCAAGAAAAAGCTAATGCAATGAAAGATTCCTCCTCTTTTTTTTTCTTGGGTAAGAAAGTAATTTTGTCCTTTTGGCAAACAGGAGAAGATAAACTCTTGCACGAGCAAGCTTTTGGCAATGAAAAGTAAAAATTTGCTTTATTAATCCCATTAATTGGGAAAAGAGAAAAACTAGTAGCAAGTAAGTTGAACATCTATAACGTGCTTCTTACCATTTTTGGATACAACTAAATTTCTAGGAAACAATGCGTTACTAGTAGGACACAATAACTAGCAACAAACCAGAAGTAAGGCACCTGAACAAAAATTCACCAACCTGCCTGAGAAATTCTTCATGCCAATTGTCAAGGGTATCAAAAGATCTCATAACATTAACATCATAGACTAAGACACAGCAATCTGCCCCTCTATAAAACGCAACCCCAAGGCTTTGAAATCTCTCCTGCCCTGCAGTGTCCCAAATCTACCAACAAGAAGCTGCTCAGTCACTCAAGGAAACAAACATGAATCAAACAACAAAATCAAAAGCTACAACTTCTCTCAAACTCAAAACACCTACTTGTAGAGTAACAAGCCGATCATCAATTTGGAGTTCTTTTGTCACAAAATCAGCTCCAATTGTAGCTTTATACTGCTGACTAAACCTTTTGTGTACATATCTGTTCACCAATTAAGACCAAACATGCTATATCCGAGCCAAAAAAAGAAAAAAATGCACTATTAATTCCCGTTCGCCAAATGGTAGAAATAATTAACTGCAGCTAGTAGACGAATCTGCAGCAGCATAAGGGAAAAAGAAATGATTTTTCTCAACAAAATGCAGTTTACAAACAAGCCAAATTGTTCAGATTTAAATCTTCCCAACAATTTAATGCAAAAGATAAAGAAATAAAAATAAAAAGTCCAATCCAATATTGCTTTGAGGTCTCCCTCCTCAATAGGACCCAAGAAACAAAAATAAAGAATTGCTCCCCAAGAAATTCGGAACAACGAAAATGCAGCTAAAATAGCTCAGATCAAGGATACTGATTCATCAATGAAGTCTTGCCAACCCTGAAAGCAAAGCACGTTAATTTAACAAATTAAGATAGGATATGTGAAGGGGGAACAAGAAAGTAAATCATGGGTTTTTCTTTTTCCCTTTTCTGCAAACTAACAATCCAGATAGGCAAACATGTAGACGCTAGAAATTCAGGGGAAAAAAAGAACAAAGAAAAAGAGAAAGAAACGAAAAGGGATTTAAGGAAAAAGAAATGAAACATAATTACCCGCTGTCACCAAGGACGATGACCTTGAGCAAGGTTCGCCTACGCAAGGACATAGCTTCCTTAGCTATGAAAGAAAAATGAACTTTCTTTTCTTTTCCTGTTCTCTTACCCTTTCCTTTTCTTGAGGTCTGAAGAGAGAGAGAGAGAGACAGAGAGAGGGGGAAGAGTGTGTGTCCGTATGTGTGAGAGAGAGACAGACAGGGAAAAGGGGCGCCAATTTCGATCTCAAAGAGAAACAATGCGAAGTAGTTAGTGTGTGTATGTGTGAAATTTAATTTAATTCACCGTTAATGCCATACAAAATCAACAGGGAGTTGGTAATTCCTTCCTATTATAGTATTGGAAGAGAGGAGAGCAGAGGAGAGGAGAGGAGGGTGAGAGTTGACGCAAAGCATAAATAATGTCTTAAAATGCATATTCATGTTATTATATTTTAATGGAGACACTGAAACAAGTACGCTTTGTTAGTGTGTTTGGATAGTAGATTATTTGAAATAATTTTGTGAAAAAATACTGTAATATTTTTTTGATGTGATGTATGTGAGATAAAAAGATGGTTGAAAATTGTGTCGATGATGTAAGTAAAAAATTTTTGGACAGATAATATCAATCGAAACAAAATCTAGGATTGCATGACTATTCTTTTTTAGTAACATAAGGGAGAATATAAAATTTAAAAAAGGCAAAAGGGAAAAGGAAAGAGACAGAGTTAGGTCTGTCTAACCTATGAGTTGAAATGTAGTTCAAATGTTAAATTTTTGAAAAAAAAATAAAAGTAATTAGAGAAAGTATTTAAACGTAATGTTGGATAATAATTATTAGTGGGTGTACTCGCATAATAGGTAAAGTATGATTTAGGTATGTTACCAAGTGTTTATTGAACACTTATTGAAAATACTCTTAAAATTAAATAAGGATCTCGTGATTATTTTGTTAGTATTTCTATTACTTGAGTTGAATCTCTATTCAATATTAGTTTTGGGCATATATGTGTGTGTGTGTAGAGATACACCACGCACACTTCATTATTCCCTTTTTGTTTCTTGTTTGGACTGTGATACGGTACAAATTGTTTTTCGATGTTTTGTTGACTAAGGTAATTACTGATTTCTCCATAATCAAAGCTATAAGGTTTATGGATTGATGTATAAGGTGGTGGAAAAGTATTGTAAAGTAGTCACTGATTTCTCCATAATCAAAACTATTGGGTTATGAAATGATGTATGAGGTGGTGAAAATTCATTGTAAATAGCATTAGGTTAATATTAGTGAAAACTCCACTTTTTGTTAATAATACTTTGTTGCTGCAAGTGATTTTACAGAAAAAAAAAAAAAAAAAAAAGATGAATGTGTAACAATGCTTTAGAGGTAGGATTCAATCAATCATTGCATCATACCATTCCCATTCCCCTTTCAATTGTAGGACTCCAAACAAAAAACAGGGGAAGAAAAGGTAGTAATTATGTGCCTGTGCACATCAGCATTCCTCTAAAAAGTAAAAAGTCGGGTATCTGAAAGCTTATTTTTAATGGGTGGGAAGGTACCGACAAGCCTATGTGATTGCCGGCCCATTCCTTATCCACCTTGGCAACGTGTCCAAGTCCAACAACTTCTGGAATATCCGGAATACCTCTTTAAAAGTTCTTATCTAAGCTTGCTTATTTTCATTTGATACACGTTAAAACCTCTGTAAATTAATAATCTCAGAATTATATAAATTCTACTTATTAAGTGTGTTTATAATTCAAAGAAACACTCATTTAATTAACTTATTTTATTTTATTTTATAAAAATATGAATTATTCTATTAATAAAAAGAGGTTAAAAGTTTAAGGAAAATAAACCAATCCAGGTTTAGAGATTTCAAGTTTAGAAGAAATTGTTGCTAGCATCACTTAAAATTCTACTAACGATGGAGTTGAGGATGATGCAGTAGCTTTTGAGCATGTTACGTGGAAGAATGCACTCGAAGCATTAGTAATTCATCATAAATTTTTGTTGCTTAACAAGAAATCAAGTCCATAACTTTTAGATGTAATAAGAAAAATTAGGGATCAGATTCAAGTAGATTTAAGATTAAAAAGTAAGCGACAATAGACTCATACGAGGAAAATAGGATTATGATCATAGAGAGTATTTGAAATAATTTTTTGAAAAAAAACATTGTAGCACTTTTTTGATGTGATGTGTGTGAGATAAAAAGGTGGTTGGAAAATGTGTTGATGATGCAAGCAAGTAAATTTTGGATAAATTTTGGGAGATAATTTCCTATCCAAACAAACCCGATATGACCGGGATCAAAGGGCAATGTAAGGTCTTCGAAAAAATTATTATCCTATTATTTTATTAAAATTATTAATTTATATCATTTGTCCAAGTTACAATGTGAAAAAATTATTATTTAATAGAAATTATTATTTTATCAAATATTAATTTATAAAGATTTTACTGTACATTCATTTGTCCACATTTTTAAATTAATCAAGCTTCTGAATTATTCTTGTCAACCTACTCCCAAACCCTAACTTTTTTATTTCCCACCTTGTTCTACACCCTTTTCACCCGCCAACTGTCAAGTTCAGAATTCAAACTTTCAACCTAGTAGCAGGAACTCTAAGAGCCCTTCCCTATTTAGTGGACCAATTCCACCTCTTTCCAAACCCTCATTTTGTGTCCCTCTATACCACCTTAAGGACTATTTCAGATTAATTTTTTTAATACTACAAATTACAAGTTATGATAAATTAAAAACAAATATAAAAATTGTCTGAAACAATTAACAAAAAATGAGGCTCTCAACCTAAGAAAGATCTTGAAGGGATAAATGTTTGTGCTCCCACCTCTAGCCTCAAGAAAGTTTAAGTAACTATTGAAAGTATCTATGCATGTATGTGTCTAACCTTATGCGGTACTAATAGTTACCGAGGACGAAACTAAATGGGACGGAAGGGCCACCGAACCGAAATCCTAGAAATTAGTTTTCTCTCCTTAAAAATATGAAATTCTTCAAAATAATTCTTGTTTGCTTTTCGCCCCCACAGGATTCTTATATAGTTATATTGACTCCAAATTTTATTGTATGAAGTTCGTTCCCAGAATATCCGTGTGCAATCCACCAATAGGTGGTTAATAGGTGACTGACTTGCAATTTGATACCCTTTTTATTAGCTTTGATTAGTTTGCCCTCAAGAGTTAACAATGAGAGTATTCAAAATCCGACTCAAATGGTAAGTGGCTAAGTGCATTGTGGCATTCCTAGTTGGACCATTTTTCCTTGTTTCTTGTAAAGTTTGGACTTTCTTTTGAATAAAAAAAATTGAAAAAATTATATAATTGATAGTTTTGCTTTCAATAGAAATAACAATGAACTGTATAGAATCATTTGTAACTGTTGTACCTGAATTTGTGTCAAAAAAAAAAAAAAGAATTGTCCCCAAGACCTGGCTTAATTGATAGAGATATTATTAGTTTTCTATGAACTTGAGGTGTGGATTATGACTCTTAAAGGTTTGGAGTCTCCCTTCGAAAAAAAAAAAAAAAAAGAAAAAAGCAGGACGACCTTTTTGCTTGTGTACAGAAGAATACATCATTTATATCAAGCTCTTCGGCCCGCACGAGGCCTTGCAGGATAGTCCATATATGGGTTGCTTTTGCTTTCGTAAATCCAGCTGGAAACTCGTTGCAATGGGCTGTCCAATTTGATGTCTCGTAAATTTGTATGATTAAAATGGAGTGTCCGCTTGTTTCACCCCAACCAGTTATCTCGGCCCACTTTGGGAAGCCCATACATAAATTCTTTCTGTAAATAATTCTCATTACTTCATAGTTTTCATAAAGTCCACAATTTTATCCAAATTCTTCTTTGTTGTGGAAGCTTATATAGTTCTTTGGATTAAACAAGTGAATTTGAATGTATGCTACGTGTACAAAATTTGAAGTTCAATTTCATATCAGCAGTCATGCATCCATTCTGCTAGACTATACATGATTAAAAGGATTAAGTTTTTTTGACTGTGAGTGTAATGAATTTTTTATATTAATAGGTGTAGATATATGTTGTGTATACAAAAAGTAAATTTAAAATTTAAAATTGGATTACGTGAAATGCATTTGTACCCGCGCATGTATATATACAAAAAAATTATCCTGAAATTGGATTACGTGAAATGCATCTGTACTCGCGCATATATATATATACAAAAAAATTATCCTTATCTTTTTAGTATATTCAAAATCTCTCACTTACACTTCCTATTCCGAACAATCAGATTCATTTAGGGCTACAAACGAGTCGAATTTTGGTCTAATTCAGTTGAGACTCGACTCATTTTTACCGAACTCAACCTCAACAAACTCTAAAAGTGAAACTCAAGCTCGAGTTTGAATTCAAACCTATTCGAGATCAAAAAAAATAAAAAATTATTTTTCTTAATATATAATAAAAAAATTAGGGATGTATAATAATTTTACTATAAAAATAAATTATATATATATACATATTCAAATCTATTTGAGTCGGCTCGCGAACTATCTAACTCAGAAAAAGTTGCTCGAATTTGACTCGTATATGGAAACGAGCTGCTCGATTCATTTGCATCCTCGTACTCATCCCTCCAAATTGAAATAATTCATGTTCTTTTAGTCCTGATTACAATTTTGATGTTACGCCGCCATGCTAATTGCTACCGACTTCCAATGAATTTACACCGCCATACTGACAGTCAAAATCGTGGAAATCAATGAATAGGAGGTTAAATAAAGTTGTGGGACTCTTTTGAACTGTTTACATCATGTAGAAGTTGTAAAAAATCTTCCTTCTGAGTCGCATACGAAATTCATCCATCCTTTCTTCCAGCCCTCTAGAAAGAATTAATGTTATATTTCAACGATGTTTAAAAGGGAAAAGCACAAGTGGTGATGTATCAATAAGTGCTTTATGGATGTTTACTATTTGTCAAAGTTTAATCCAATATGAATTGGGATGGTATTGACTTTTGAGGACAGTGTTATATTGATTTCTGGTATGTGATTTTCAGATGAAGCAATGCACCGACTATTTTCTGCTACCAAAGAATGTAAATTTCAGATGGAGCAACATATATTTTCGGGTAATGCAGTAGATATTTTGAACTACCAAATGACAATCCTGCCATGCACAAACTAAAAAAAAGGCATGAATTATTAAAAAAAAGGCACTTCCATTTATAAACAAAGAAAGATGGATGATTAGAAGCCTTTGGAGTTGTTTGATTCAAATTCTACAATAACTACCACTATAGTTATCATAGATTAGTTAATCATAATGGATTTTGATGAAAACCTATAATGTGTTTGTTAATGTGGAATGGGCTTTAGAAATTTATTATTTCTCTTTTTAATTATTTCTTTTTTTCCCTTAAGAGTGATGTAGTAGAGAATATTTTTTCTTCATTTGTTGAAGCTAGTAGAATAATATTTTTTTAAACGTTTAAATGGAATAAAATGGGTAATTAAGATGATTTCCTACTCAGAGGTAGTTAATTAGAAAACCCATATAGGAGGTCTATTATTCTCATTGACTTATTTCCATTAATCCCAAGCAAACATCACATATGATATATTGAATTTAAAACCCATAGTAGAGTTTGAAACCCATTTACCAAATACCCCTTTAGATATCCCTAACCTGTACTGCATTACCAGGAGGCTGAAGTTTTGGTTGTTTGTTTTAAAGACAGCTTTTTGCATGAGATGGTCAGTCTGTTTTACTAAATTCAGTTTACAATTTCTTTTATTTTTTTCCTTTCTTTTTCCATTTCTTAGGTTAGTTTGTAAGTTGACACTTGAGACGGTTGACTCAAATTAAAGTTACAAGGCAGCAAATGAGTGAAACTGAATTATAAGTCTTCACATTGGCTTCTTGATCAGTTTGATAATTATGTTTAAACATTGTCATTGTGCATATAATCAAGCTTAGTTATGTTTGAACCCTATAATATGCTTTATGCACAAATACACATCAAAGCCTTATAACAATCAAAGCTTCTGGTTGAGCTCGATCCGGGCTTAAGTTGACGTTGATTTGAGAACCATATATAATGTCTGTTGGAATATAAGAGAGAAAAGTTCATGATTGACTTTACAAAAAGAATGAGCTGCCTTTAGTCTTCTATTTGAATCTGCAGTCACGTCGCAATTATCTTTTTGTTGAGGGATGGAATTCATCAGTACTAGAGAATTGCATTCAAAGTTGTCCACCAGATCCTATACTTGTTCGTCAATGACAGGATCAACTCTCTTTTCATGGTTACGTTCTTTTGTTTCCAAGTAATTCTTTAGTTTCTTACTGGAAGGGAGGAGGGAGGGAGGGAGGGGGGGGGAGACGAGCACAAGTGCTACTTTTTTCTGTCCATATCAGAACTTTATTTTCCCCTAATTTGAAACTAATTCTCTTTGAATTTGTCATTCTTCACCTCTATACGACTAAGGCACTAAAGTTTGCTCCAAAATGGAGTAGAACGTTTGTTTACCATGTTGTAGGAATCATAATTAGTAAAATACATGACGGGTGTAATATGAAATATTATACTTATACAAATTAAATGAAACCTTGTTCGAAGATATGATTAAAATTTTAGCATAAAAATACGTGTTCAAAAATATTAGGGTTAATAACACTTTACTCTCCTGAACTAAGGGGGTAGTCACACTTTACCCCTCTCAATCTTAGATATATACATTTTATCCTCATGAAGACTAGCCAAAGTTAAAAATATAAAAATGGTGAGTGTTATGACATTAATACTCTTTTATTTCATTAACTTATTTATGACCTAATATCATTTACTTTTATTGCTAAAAGATTTACAACTTGTCTATCATATCAATTATGCAAAAATATCAAATTAAAAAATGCAAAGATGGTTAATATTTAGTTTATATCCTTGAAGTTTTTTGTTGGATTAATGGTCATTTTTATATATTTTTTGATTAGTTTATTACACTTTAAGTCAAACAAAATGGATAAATAATATAATACTGAAAATAAATAAATTTCCAAAATTTCAAAAAAAAGGGAGAGATAATACAAACTCATGTTTTAAACTAGTTTTTTATTAATTTAATTTATTTAAACTTTTACACTAATATTATTTTCATTTTTATTTATCAAATTAGTCCAATATTAAATTTTTAATCAAATTTGCTAAAAATGGCTAATATGCCTTATTTTTAAATTAAAAGAAGAAAATTGGTGATTAAATCAAATTTTATTTTTGAAAAGAAAAGGCATTAATAGTAAACTTTCAATATATAAAAAAATAAAAATAGTATTAGCCTAAAAGTTCATGTAAACTAAAAGAGTTAAAAACTACTTCTTAAAACAAAAAAAAATCATAGTATTACCTCTTTTTTAGAAAGAAATTTGATAATTATTTTTATGTTAATATTGTTTTATTTTATCCTTTTTTTGATTTAAAGTATAATAAATTAAACAAAACATATATAAAAGTGAATATTAACCCAACAGGAAAAGTTTTAAAGATATAAACTAAATATAAACTTTTCTTAGCTTTTTTCAAACATTCTTGTATAGTTAATACGATAGAGAGCATGTATATCTTTAATAATAAAATGAAATAATATTAAGTTATAATTTCATAAATAAAAAGGCAATGACGTTATTGCACCTACTATTTTTTGTATTTCTAATTTTGACTAATCCTCATAGGGAGTGACAGGTGCCGAACCTGTGCAATAATAAATATTTAAACCTAACTGTCCACAGGAATACTCCTGAGTTAAATCTGGTACTGGAGCAGGGACTCCGGATGTGCAATGGGTTACTAACTTCACTCTAATTCCAAGGAGTTTACTTAATCCGATATACCAAAAATTAACCAGAGAATTTAATTAATTTGTAAAAGTGGCAAGTAGGGCCGTCTCCTCAGGGAATGGTAGGAAATTGTTTCTTTCTAAGTTACAGGAAAAAGGGGGGTTGGGATGGAATAGAACTAGAAATAAAATAAATCAAACTTAGAGAATGAAAAACGAAAACACCAATTAAATAAATCACCAGAGAATAATTTAATAGAAATAACAGGTAATGAAATTCTACTCAAAGGAACAACTTCTTAGGCACAGTCCAATCAAATGATCATTGATGCAGAAATATTTCATTCATTTGTCAATAGGTTAGTTATAGTTGCCAACAAACTCTGACAACCAACTTTTCCTTACTTTTTCGATAGCCAAGGTACGACCATTGACTGCTTCCCTAACCAGATAACAACCCTAGGTACGACCATAGGAATTTAATTACCCAATTGCATTAAAAGCTAGAAAAACCCAACCCTAACCAACGAACACGCTAAGAGGGTTCATTTAAGTTAGATCTTACGTTTCCCCAACATAAAACCAATTATGGTGGTCACTACTAATTATTAACCAAATGAACAATTACGTATTCAATTAGTTAATTTGACAATAGGCTATTAGGTTAAATTAAATATCCGGCCGTTGATACTCAATTAACAAAATAACCCTCAATCAATTAATCCAGAAAACGTACAAATAGTAACAAATTAAAAGAAAGGTTAGAGATTCGATTAGATCTCACAAATATCCTGGACCGCGCCTTTGAGTAGACGAGAGATTTAGCCGTTCCTCATCATATCCATCCCACGTGATTTGTTGGATTTAATTTGAACGTTCATGATTACGTTGAGATTTGAATGTGTGCGGGGTTGAATTGGTAGATGAGAAATCGACTCCAACATCAAAACAAAGAAGATGAAAACACAATAATGGAAGAGAGAAAAAATTAAATAGAAAAGAAGCAAAACGGAATTCTTGTCCTTTCTCGTTCTTGTCCCGAACTACTGCTACTACTACTAAAAAGGAAGAAGACTACGAAGGGAATTGGAAAGCGAAGCTAACTAGCAACGTCTGCCAAGGCATCTTGTTCCTTTTTTTTTTTTTTTTTTTTTTCTATTCTAAGAACCTAGCAATCTATGAGAACTTCTCCTCCCCTCTCCAAGCGGCGGCTTGGCTCAATAAATTAAAAGAAAACCTAAGCTTCCCTATTCAATTAGGAAACTCAGTCCTAATTG
Organism: Gardenia jasminoides; assembly: GCA_013103745.1. Taxonomy (NCBI): domain Eukaryota; kingdom Viridiplantae; phylum Streptophyta; class Magnoliopsida; order Gentianales; family Rubiaceae; genus Gardenia; species Gardenia jasminoides. The sequence goes on along the minus strand of CM023102.1, from coordinate 322,123 downwards.
GAGTCTAATTTTCTAAAAAGCAATAATAAAGTACAAAGGAAACCAATTACAAAATCTCCTAACTAAAAGGGTCTTTAACCAATTCCTAAAAATAAATAAAATCTTCAAACACAGAAACGGCAAATATCAGGCGTAGGATTTTTTCCACGAAATCCTTCTTCACATCCAAATACAGTGTGCCCACGCCCTATCCTTGATAGTCTTCTGGAATTTTCACCAAACTTGCACTTTTAAACTCCAAATAATTCCAATGACCTAAATAAATGCCAAAGATCAAATATGAGTAGAATCATGCAGTTAATACCGTATTTAGGCCATAATTAAGGGGAAATATCCACAATTAATGTGTACAATTAAGGACTCAACAGGGAGCAAAGTGTATATTTTTAAAGTTGAAGGGGATAAAATGTGACTACTATTAAGTTCGGGGCAAAATGTTATTAACCCAAAAAATTATGCATATAAATTCGTACATAAATAGTACAAACATATTTGAAAGTTACCGCATTAAAAATACAAATAAATTTACCATAATTTTTAAAAACTATGCTACATTTATACCACTTTTAGACTTAATTTTTGTATATGAAACATTAAATTTATTAAAATTTCATCACCTTATTAGTTAAGTATGTATAACTATAATTGTTATGATATATATATATATATATATATATATATGTCACTTTTATTTTATATATAATTTGAAAAGTATATCACTATCCTTACTCAAATTTTAAAATTTTTTAAAAAATTGAATTATAATTTGTAAAATATAATATATTAAAAGTTTATTACATGTTGTATACACTTGATTGAAAAGAATGAGTATTTTTTAAATATATAAAATAGAAGATTTGTTTGAATGACATGCATGAACATGTATTATACGAGTATAATACAAGTATTTACTAACTATGGTAGGAATAATAATTGGTGGAAGGAGCAGTTCCCTAACCCTCCCCTAAATTTTAAAAATTTCTCTTAATCCCTATGAAATTTTAGAAATTTTGTATGAAGTCCTTCTCTTGCCCTCTCTAAACTATTGATTTAATACTATATATTGACCCCCTCAAAATGAGTATGACACTATAACAATTTGACTTGCTTTTTCAAGTTAGACATAGCAGAAGCATTCCAAAGAAAAGACGGAGTAGGGAAAGGTCAATTCCACAATGCATGTGCGCAGAAGGAAGTTGAATATATATTACATACACTCGACTCGAGGATTGAACACTCAGGAGTCTCAACTCTCGAGTCCTGATGGGCTATAGAACTTACCAGGTCATATGGTAACTGGCCTAACACGAATATATTGTCAATAATGCTCTACCTTTGATGCTATAAATGCAGTGAAACTTTCATGCTATAGAATTACAGGTTCATTGTTACCAAAAAAAAGGGAAAGAAAAACTACAGGTTCATTGATCTCGAGGGAGATGAAGAAAACGAAATACATTAATTTTGGTAGGAGGAGTTATTTGTTGAACCGACATTTTGACCAATGGAAGAGTATGAGATCCACAACTTATTTTTCTTCTGGACTCTGTTAGAATTTGGAAGCAAGTCTTTGTGTTCAGACTGAAAGCTCTATTGACCTATACTCTAACAATGAGAAGTTAAAGAGAAGTATACGATTTTATAAGTACAAAAAGTCCAAGTAAAAATATATCTTATAAGTTTATTGATTTGTCAATGGTAGTATGGAACCCCCGATGCTGATGTTTATTGTGTTTTGCTATATTTGAGTACCACCACCATATCAAGAACAAAAACCACAATCCTTAGAAACTTCAATTTTGTTTGTCATCAATTGGCATGCATGAGTAGTTGCTTGAACGGGAGCTGAGAAATATGAAAAACAATAATGGCCCTAATTATGAGAAACTCCAAACTACTAAAATGAGTGCCCTCTAGAAGGCATTCGATCAAAATACTAATCAAAGGACCACAAACCAGGGGACTTCCGATAAAAAAAGGACCACAAACCAAATTGCTAGAAAACATGAGGAAAAACCTATATGAGGTGACCGTCAAAGGTGAGTTCACAGCCCAACTCGGCCCTGGCTTACTAGGCTAATTAATTTGAAGCAGTTAATCAGCAGATTTGGTGGTTGGATACATGCATAGATGTTCGTGGAGTTATAATTATTCTACATCCTCTTTTAAAATATATTTTTTAGAGCTTTACAGTATAACTCTTATATGTTCTTCAGATTTATATTATACATTCTTCAGATTTGTTTTTTGATATTGTATATGTTTGATGATGTAACTTCTGCCATTAGTGCAAATTTTAATGACATTATGATGTTTTATAAAAAAAATGATTTTCCTCTCAAACAAATATTGTGCTTATTTTTTTTTATTTGATAAGATTACAAAAGACTCGTATTAGTAAAAGAAACATAGATAAATCACAGTTCAAATTAGCCTATTGATGGCCCCCACTTACACTAAAAGAAAAAAGAGGTCTATAAATGAGAGGGAATTACAAACTTTTTATGTGGGTTAGTTTGTAATAATATTGCTTGTTCACCTAGTTAGGGTAACTTTAGTTCCAATTCAGTCTGAGCCCACCAATTCCTATCCATGTTTTTTTCTTTTTTAAATTCTTATTGATGTTACACTAGCAAACTCCAAATTTTCTATTGAACTTTAAACCTTTTGACATTTCGAAAGTCAAAGAGATAAAGTCAATTTATGCCGATCAAGTTTCGGTTCTCATACACGATTTCTACGCTTATAATTTACTTCAAAGTTCGTGAATCAATATATAGAATTTGTGATAAGCAGTTAATTCATACCCTCAACCATACTTTCTTGGGGAAAGGTCCACAGGGGAATTTATACGCACTGTCGTTATTTTGGAGAGATTCAAACATTATATTCCACGACGGAATTTCAAACACAATTTATGATCCAATATGCTTGGATTCGACAACCCTTTCGGAGTGTGTCGAGACTCGCTATTCTACGCACAAATATGACTTTTGTCCTTTTCCTTTTGGTGGTTCCTTTTTTTGGGGTTCTTTTTTTTTTTTTGGGGGGGTGGGGGTTTACAAATATTGGAATGAAAATTGGTCTGCTTTTGGTTTGTAGTTTGGTAATTTTTCCCTTTGGAAATTAAGTTAAATTGGAAAAAAAAGTGCTTCATTTATTGCAGTGCATAAATAGATCATCCGAACCAGATAAATATACTCATTTTTGTACATAATTATAGATTACATAAAACAAAGGTAACAAAGTTTAGGATGAACCACTTCCTTATATGTTCAAAACCACATCAATTTAGTGTAAGGTACCAAATTAAGATTTTGAGTTTTTTTTTTTCAAAGACTTAACTCTTTTCAGATCATCATTGTCTATTATATTTTTTTCTCTTCTTTTTGGCTTAATTAATTTTGAGATCTAGCAATAGTGGTGAAAGTTAGATCCTTCCTATGTCACGTTGGTTGTTTGGTTTCATCTGCTTAAATTGCCCTGTTCACAAGAAAATTAGTTTTAAAACTGCAAAGACTTTCATCATTTATCTCATGATACACATCCACCTTAACTGCTACAATTTACAAACAAAAATTCCAAAATTCTCTTCTATTGTGTCCTAGCAAAAAGAGTGCTTTGCAAATGGGAGAATCAACTCCAATCACCACTTTGGTCGGCTTGCCAATCTACTAATCCAGCCCTTCAGTCCTCACAAAGATTGGTAGAAACCCTGCATACCTTCCGGCTGGTATAGACTACAGACTCTCATCTGTTTGCCAGTCAAGTCTCCTAGGCCTCATTCTTTCTTGGTTTAATCTTAAAAACCTCCCCGAGATCCATCCTAATATCATCTACTACCCATAAAGTTTATAAGTCTCACTTACTTCCTTTATCAATATGATGTGACTAGATGTCTCAATCAGAGGTATTGAAATAATAACAATACCCCTAGTATTGTCCCACTTCTCTAAGTAGCACAAGGTTGGGAAAAGAAAAAAAATCTTACAAGCTAAAGTATCTAAAAACAAATAATAAGAATGCCACCTAAAATATTTTTCTTCTCCTTTGCTGTGAAAAATCTTTACTTTTAATGTTCTCTTTACTATAAATGATCTCTTGAAATTTTCACTCTAATTTCCCTTTTTGGGACAAAATTTTTATCTCTTTCTTACAAAATCTTTACTTTTAATTTCTTCCTTGTTCCAACCAATATCTTGAAATGTTTGCTTTTTTTTTAAAAAAATCTTGAAGTAGCTTCAAAAGTACCATTGTACACAATGGTGTTCTCTGCTTATGAAGCGACTAAATTTATTATTTATTGCACTTACATCTTCTCATATTCTAAATTTAATATTCCACCTTATTTGCCTTTTTTCATATTTTAAAATTCATAAATCAACCTGTACAAGGGTAAAAAGTTGAAAGATAATATAATCTCTCTGCTCAGATGCATTTTTAATATTACTTTTATGTATAGCGGTGACAATGTTATATAAATTGTCATTCAAAGGAAGTTACGTGAGATTTTTGAAATTTCAGAAGTGCTAGATGATATTAGAATAAATTTCAAGAAAAATTTCTGACATTAACCCTTTTTTCTTAGTCTGATTTCTGAACTGAAAATGTTCCATTCTGAAAACATTTGAAATTGTCTTTCTGTAGTATAGTCACTCACAAGTTACAGCAGCTAAGAAGAAAGCAACATAACCACACGCGACGCATTGATTTTGGATTCCAATAGCTAAAACTTAATCCTTTGATTTTTGTTCTCGAATGAGTTGATGAAGGTGGTGCCTAAGACCAATTTGCGCCTGAGGAATTAAACATCTGTTCAAAATTATTCTTACATGATCTTCCAGTGTACCACGTCAAAATCAATAAATAAATAAATATTCTTCTCATACACTTTTTTTGGGGTCAAAAATAATCATCTCATAAACTATCTTGAGAGGATGGGAAGCATTTCAATCTCTATTAATTACATTTCGTACCAAGAATATAAGATTCCAACTTAGAGGGGTGTTTGGTATATGGTATGAGGGGTGTCTGAATGGGAATCAAAATTAGTGATACATATGATACTTATTATTTGGTAGATAATTATGCATGTGAATCATCCAATAAAAATGAAAGTGTTAGATATTTTCCTTTCCCATTATTCATTTATAATTTGGGATTCAAATTAATTAACACCTTATTGAGTGAAACCCATTACACATTCAAATGAAACATGTAAGGCAAAATGACTAAAATTGGGACACATGATGAGGTGTTTTATGTTTGATTGATTGGGGATCTAAAATAAGAACCAAACACCTTCTTAATTCCTGTGGTGACTGATGTAAGGCTTGGTCATCAAAATTCTCTAGCACCACTTCAGATGTGTTGTTTGTACATTGACCCTATGACATGAGAATATGAAGTAGACCTTTTCTTCAAAATTCTAAAATGATGAGCTCAAATAGTACACGGTCAACACACTCCTCGTTCTTTTTTTTTTTCCTCCCCCTGCCTTCGACTATAAGTTGATAATAACTTTGAAGCCCCAATCACATCACTCTTTTTGCACAACTGAGACTAGCTTGATGATTTGGAATTAAACATTTGAAGATGTCTTTTGCCTGTTATTGTTTTCTTGATTATAAAAAGTGTTGACCAGAATAAGTAAGCAAACAATATATATATATATATATATATACTGATCAAGATAATGACTTGAACAAAGTAAAAAGAAACAGGAAAGGTCTTTCCGGTTGCCTATAATTTCCTAAATGAAAGAGGAAACAAAGAAATTGAAAAAAAAAACTTTCCAATTTGTTCCTTTGTTAATTATTATAGGATCTCTTTGGTTACTTTACCATCCCTGTTTTGTTTTGTTCTTTATGAAAATTATAACACGTTCTTCATTCAGTTTTATAGGTTTATTGAAATTCTCAAGCTCTACTTATTACAAGGCTAGTAAAAAACCTTCAAGCTATAAATCTCCTAAAATCGGTATTGAAGGTCAAATTACAATGAAAAAGTTCCATGGGACCGAATTAAGTAAAATACTACTATCAACTTCTCTTAAACTCTCGTTCTTGATAACAGTTTGAAATGCATGCATATAGAACACATAGAAGAGGTACAAATTCTAATTAGTACTTATCTATGGAAGCTTCAAAACAGTCAGATATACGAATGTATCCTTGTAACGCAGTAATTGATGATTTTTTTTTTTTTTTGGTGGCAAATGTGCTGAAAACAAAAAAATGATGATGCATAAGAGCACTTATGATGCAGTAAGACTTCTTTCTTTCTATGGATATTCAAATCTCAATGAAGAGATTTATTGGTGATCAGTTTGGTAATCATACCTTGAAGTTCAAGTTGATGACTTTTAGAAACTGGCATCTTATTTTGATGCTAGGATTAAGCCCTTAGAAATTAAGTGGCACCCAAAAAAGAAAAAAGAGTGATTGTCTTTCCATTTAAACATAGGGTCATAAACTCAATGTTGGACCGCATCATCAGATCATGTAATGCTAAATGAACTTGAGTTTAATTAGAAAATAGAAGGGCCTTCCATTATCAAGTAACATAATTATTACATGTTTAGAGAATGGCTCCAAAAGATTCTAGATTAAAACTTGAGGGATATTTGATACTTGTTCAACCATTTATTTTCGTCCAACTGCGATAATACTTTAGCTCAAGAAAAACTTGATCTAGCTGAACATCAATTCTATTCTATGTCCACATATGAAGCTCAAATCAATCATGCCAAGAATACATTTTGTTTCTGTCATGCTTCAAGTACGTCTTTTTTACTATGTTTTAAAGTTGCCCTTCCATTTGATTTTGTTGATAGTTTGAAGGATGCGCTACTAATTTATATTTTGCAGAACTTTCCCAAGGGAAATTTTCTCGAGTCAGACTTATTTTCTTTTTCCTTTCTCATAATTAACCTTTTCGATTCTTTTAACTTCCAAACCACCAACAAGCTAGAATGCCAAGAATCATATAACCACTATTTTTAATTCCCCCCACCACCAACAATATGTGTGTATTGCAAGTTTATTAATTCACAAGACTTAAAAATAAGAGCCATAAGAAAATAAATAAAGAAGAGAGATAAAAGAGAAAAGAAGAAAACGCAAGACCAAGAAGAATATAAAAATGTGAACAGCAATGAAGCATATTAAGTTATTAACAAGTAAACCAAGTTGCCAGTCTACCCCTTATCCCATAGGGCAGAATGATACTTTACTGCAAAAACGTCAACCTCCATGTCACTTTGGAGATTCAGCTGGTGGTGGCCACTTCCGCGGACAAAACTCGTAAGAAGGAAACACTGAAACATAGTACAAGTTGAGGGGCCCTTTGGACAAAATCTGAGTCCACAAAAGGATAAACTGGAACAGTCAACATGGTTTGGTGCCAACCAATAAAATTTCCGATTCTTTTTTTTATTGCAATAGTGACTTGCTCTATTACAATATTCAACAGTAACTCCTGCGAGATTCCAATCAATATTATACTTCACTCCTTCCAATTACAACTTTTACGAAACAGTTATATGGATTTGTACATGAACACATTCAGACCTTTACATCTAGAAATTTATTTTCTTGATTTTTTGGATTATTTCTCTCATCATGTGTGATAAGAGGTGTTAGCATAACACATTTGATCTGACATAATATAGACTGCTAAAGAAGTCCACGGTATCTTGCTAGGAAGTAGGTTAGGAAGCCTCTCTAAGAAAATGACAACTTCGCTGTTCCACTATATATATAGATGACGATCCCACTTTCTCATACCAAGAGCCAAAGTAAAGTACTTAATACATTCCAAGTCTTTGCCTTTCTACCATACCATGTTCAACTCCACTTTCCTCCCACCACAAGAGCCACGCATTAGTATTCATCATGACACTGTTATTCCAAGCTCTTATGCTTCTCCTGATTACTTACTTGAAAAGTACTTCAATGATCATGTAGGAAGTCATGAACTTCCTCATTACCTTAACTTACCGGATCGTGAGCAGCCCTTAATCAACGATGTTCATGATGATTCCAATGCCAGCCTCACAGCATGTGTTTATCCAACTCCATTCACTCAAGAAACGACTAGTACTACTGGAAGTTCAGCCATCTGTAGGGATGGCATGCCAATGAATAGCTACATGCAAGAAGAGTTAGTCAACAAGTTTTATATAATTTCTCTTAAATCCACAAAATAAGAAAGGAAAATGATTCATGTTGCAGTTTCCAAGAAATCTATTGGTACTTTATGTTTTATTCTGTTTAATTATGATTTAATAGGTCCTTTTTTTTTCTTTGATATGTGCATAGATCAAGATGCATGAGGGCAACGAAGAAGGCTAAGGTGGATCAGGGAAATATCATTGCTTTTCGAACAAAGACTGAGCTTGAGATCTTGGATGATGGATTTAAGTGGAGGAAGTATGGGAAGAAAACTGTGAAGAGTAATCCTAATCCTAGGTAAACTATGGTATTTATCAAAGCTCATGAAATTCTGCATGCATTTTCCAACCATGCAAGATCATCGAGGCTACTAATCAGTAATAATTAATAATCACACATATTAGGGGTTTTGGGGGTATAATTTTGGGTAGGGGAATTAGGGGTGGAGGGAGGGACATGAGGGAGGAGGGGTGCAGTTTGAATGCATAGCTACATCCATCTTTGGATTTCGTAAGGAGTTTCCTATCAACTTCACTCTCCTCTTGACTCCATATGTGGTACTTAATATGCTAGAGTATCCTATCCTCTTGTTTTTAATTTGATGGATTTTCTCCCTACTGTTTTCAGAATTTTCTTCCTTGATTTCTAGTCAATTAAGTGTGTGGAGCTCCTCATCTTCTTTACTTTCCTGGAAAGCCACCTGTCTAGTCTCCCACGTGTACTTGTGGACAGCACAACAAATGATGAAAAGACTTGCTTTGTATTGTAATCACAAAATGAGAGTGATTCCCGTCAAAGCATTTCACTGATCAACATACATATATGATACAACTGATTCCTTGATGAAGAGGACTTTTTGCCTGAATCAGAATTTCGACAATTCTGCCTGCGTGCATGCAAATCAAGAATGGTTTATACACCCTTTAAGATTGTCATTCATGCATTTCTCTATCAGTCTCTCTCTCTCTCTCTCTCTCACACACACACACACGAGAAAGTAATTCCCTCAATAGATCTAACATTCTTGGGATTAAATAACTCATCAGTATTGGATGCATGTGGTAAATTAATTATTTGGCCTTATGACTACAAATTATCTAATGACGGATGAATACATGGTTACACAGGAATTACTACAAGTGCTCCGCTGAAGGGTGCAAAGTAAAGAAAAGAGTAGAAAGAGATGGCGAGGATCCAAGCTATTTGATTACAACTTATGAAGGCAGGCATAACCATGAAAGCCCCCGTGTTATCTACTGTGATGAATTGCCTTTGGCCATCTCCTATGGATGGACCTTGCGACCATCACAATCTTCATGATCAAAAAGACTAGTCTTGGTCCTCTAATATACTCTACCAAATTATTTGCACAAGTATCCAGCTGTAGATATAGTAGTTTAAATGAATAATAAAGGAAAAAGGACAGCCAATACCATGATTGGAAATATGAAATATGATCCCCACAGATTGTTTTCGTGTAGAAAACTACAAAGCCTGACGGCTACTTAGCCATCATCTGGGGACCGAGGTAAACCTTCCTCGAAATTACTCTTTCATTGAGTATAGTGGTCAAGTGTGATTTTTCTCTTTCTTTCTTTATCTTTTCATTGTTCTAATAAACCAAGTTCCAGTTTGATTAATAGCCTCTTTTAATTTTGTCATCAAATAATCTTGATAAGGGATTATCTTATTTAAATGGGACTTGATCAAGCCTTAAAAGGTAGTCCTGGGAAGTGAAAAAAAATCTCCAAAAGGAATGTATGTCGTCCTGTAACTTTTTAGAATGCAAGAAAAACAAATTAGATAAGTCGGAAAAAATTGATCTTCGGAACAGTAATATAAACCAGAATAGACGTGGTAAGGTATTTAACCACTAGAATCAGTTGAGTAATCAAGAAAGAGTTCTTAGAATCTTCTTCACTGTCAGGTTCACATTTGGCAAATGTAGAAGATTGATGACTTATGGATGACGTGACTCATTTTGGAAATGAATTTAAGCACTTATGGCTGCAGGCTCAAAGGCTTAATATTTTCTTATCGAAATTAAATTGAAATTTAACCAAATTTCATGATTAGGTGATTACAACTAGCCAATGAAAAAAATCAGTCCAAGTAGATATATTTTGCAACATGAGATTGATGATTCAGCGTCTTTTAATTAACCAAGAAATACAGTAGTGAGGTAATTCTTTCTGTCGGATATTTGAAAAACGAGGAAATCACCCAGCAAACATCACAATTATGCAACATGCCACAACTAAACCAAAAAAAAAAAAAAGATTAACTGTCATAGAGAATGAGACTTTTCCAGAAAAAGATATAATTGGCCCACCATATATAATCCCTATTTGTATTCTCCTGAGACTTTTCCAACTCCAGTTAACCCAGAAAAACGAAAATGAGAAAATATTGCGGTTACTTCACCTCCACTGTCTTCGGGCCTCAAGAATGTTGACATTCCAACCACCTCAATCCTCTTCGACGAAGGTAGGAATTGCTCCGGCGGCCCTTTCTGGCTGCAATCTGCAAAATGCAACGAATCATAGAAAGCATTACATTCAAATAAACAAGAAAAATATATATATATATATATATATATATATATATATATATGTCACAATCGGGAGGAGCACTAATTATCCATGAAGGGCAAAAAAGTTACATGAGATTTTGACCAAAAGGATTGCTTGCAATGAGCAGGCAATACTAATCTTATGACCCCAAAAAAAAAAAAGGAAAAGAAAAAGTACTAATCGTACGAGTATATTTGTATCACTACAAATTAAACTTACTTATGGCCATTAAATAGTTGCTAGTTTATGCTATTGTGTTAAGTATGCGTTTTGTGTTATATGGAGCACATATTTAGTTTGATTGATAGTAGAAGTTTAGTCCAATCTTTATGTTTTCAATCTTTGATTTGCATTCTAAAGTCTTGAGTTTTAAGCATGAAGTTTTAGCAAGACCATTATTGGTTTCTCTTTTCTTTCTTTTTTCTGGGGTTAGGGGGTGTTTAGGTTCTACATTTAGGAATTATTGTAAATAACACTTAATTATTAATTTTTGTGTATAGGTTCTACATTTAGGTTATACACTCATTGATATGTGGTATAGTACCTACCCCGTTTGATAACTCGATTCAACACTTAAATTTAATAGGTTCAAATCTTAACCATTTAGATGCGTTTGATAACCAAAAATAGAATATTTGAATTAATTAAGTGGCCCTGAATCTTTTAGGTAAAACTTACTCCCAAAAATAAGTGATAAGCTTTTCACTTATCACTGAATGTGATATACATTTAAATATATTAGATCTAATACTTAACAATTCAATCATTTAGTAAATTCAGATTTCAGATTTTAGATTTCAGACTTCAGTTTTCAGATTTCAGTTTTATCAAATGTACGTGAGATTTATTGGCATATCAGAAGACACAAGACTCACAACAATGTCAAGAGTATTTTAGAAAAAATGTATGCTAAATTTATTCCAATAAATTTAACTATAATTTTCCTTATACTATATGAGAAAAACTCAAAACTATCAAAGTGTGACGGAGAAAGTATGGTTTTCCTCTTTCAATCACAAAAATCATAGCTTAAATGTGATACGAAGAAGATCTTAGTGCCTACAAAAATTGAGTTGGACCACTAACCATCTTGAGTGTTACACTTTTATTGTTTCTGACAAGACTAATAGAATTACCTGATAACACTTTTACTGCGTGCATTCACATGATAGAAATAACTGATAAGCATCCTTTTGGAAAACTCAGAGCCATCATTTGTGAATATGGTCATACATCTAATGTTTCTTTCTTAGCTTTTTGTTATTTATAAAAAGTCAATGTTGCAAGTCGACCCATGCATGCACCATTCCTATCTGTAACGAGACAGATATGCTCAGATGAGGAATTGGCTTGCAGATACTTGACGACATTTGGGCCCGAAAGAGACGAATCGAGCCAGTCCGGGTATTTAGTTTGACAAAAAACACGAGCAAAAATCAGTATAGTACTATAAATTTGGAGAAAAGTCAGGTTTGGCTCTTATCGTTCTAGTGTACGACGAGAGTTCCCTCTGATGGGGGCCAACATGCATACCAGACTAACAGTGACATGCACCAAAAGTTGTTGTCGTTTTGTTTCCTTCATCTAATCTGGAATTGGATTTGTCCACATCGAGAATTTGTAATCTGACAGTTTTAATTGATTTCCACTTTACCATTTTAGTGAATTGCTGTTGGGTTTCCTACTCAATTCACCAATTAGAGAAACAAAGGACAAGGACTTCCCCCAACTTAACTAAATTAATTAGTTGTACGAGTTTTCTTAAACTATTGACTTGTACCACTTTTAGACAACTTACACTATCTAAATCAAGTGCATTGTACCAATAGCGGTATGAGTTTTCCCTTAAACACTTTGCTCAACTCAGACTATTTTCGGTAAAGGATACAAGTTTGCGCTTAAACCAAAAGTGGTAAGAGTTTGCCCTTAAACACTCTGCTCAACTTGCGCTATCTTGCTTTGTTGTGCTTCTTTTTTTTTTTTTTTTTTTTTCAATCATCCATCTAAGTTATAAAAGTAAGCCTCGGACATCTGACATTTTCAGTGGGTTCGCCGGTTTCTTACCATTATTAAAGCATGATTGCCTGTGATATGGTTATGTATAGACCAAATTTCAAGTGAAGGAAGAATGTGTAAATATTGTTTGGTAATTGTGGTACAAAAGAATTGTCCATCAACTTAGTCTCCGTTTGATAACCCAATTAAAGTCTTAATCTTAATGACTTCAGATCTTAATGGTGTTAAGACTGCTTGATAACAAAAAATACTACATCTTAATGATTAAGTGGGGCTGAATTGTCTAGGCAAAAGGGAACCCAAAAAATAAGTGATAAGTCTATCACTTATCACCACTTAATAAAAAATACGCTCAGGTGTTAGGGTTTAAATACAGTTTTTAGAACATAAATAACTCTTGCCAAATAAAATACAATCACCTTATTTTTTTCTCTTCTCTTTCTTCTACTGTCTTTCTTCTCTCTAATTCTTTTCTTTCCATCATCGTTCTCAGTTTATCAACCTCTTCTCCAAATTTTTTTTTTTGTCAGCCTTCATTCTTAAGAAATTTACCCATTGAAGCATTCAATTTTTTATCATAAAGGTAAGTATTAACTTTATGCATATGTTTTATTTCTACTGTGTAGTTGTCGTTCATACTCATATCCAATAAAAATCTATGCTTCATCTATGTATTTGATCTATACGGTTAATGGAAAAATAATCTTCCATGATAGAAATAGAAGCGTAGGTAATACAAACTGATTAGAAAAATAATCTTGGAGAATGAAGAAATTGTGGTACAAAATGAGCAACATACTGAAGATAGCCCAGAAAATGCAAAACACGGAGGAGAATCTCCACAAGCTGATCAAACTTTTATGATCAACTTACATGAGCAAATTAAAAATCAACATTTTTAACTTTTTTGATTAATTGTATCTATAACATTTGATAGACTAGCATTTATATTTTATCAAATAAATTTGTTATATTATAATTTTATTTTCATTTTTAGCTCATTCTTTTTCTTATTTTATTTTATTTCATTCTTTTTCTAATAAATAATTCTTATTTTTTTGATAATAGTTCATTCTTTTTTAGTTCATTCTTTTTCTAATAAATAATTCTTATTTTAAATAAAATTAAATCATATGTACTACTAGTAAAATATACCAATATAGATCATTTATAAACAAGTCAATATAAGGACAAAATTGTAAAATACAAGAAATTCAGCATTCAGTCATCTATAATTATCAAACAGGAATAATACATTCAGTGTTTAGATTTAAACAAAAATTGTATTAGATTCACCACTTAACAATTCAGTGACTTAATGAATTCAGATTTCAGATTTCAGATTTCAGTTTTATCAAACGGGCCTTAGTATCTTTAAAATAGCATACTAAGTTAGACTTTTCTTCTGCTTATTAATCTCAGAAAAAATAAATTTTCAACCTGCAAGTAGCCAAACTAGTTATGTATTAAAGTGCAACAGGGGGGAGATTTTCTGTTCTTGCTGAGAAAATCTAGAAAATCTAAGCAACAGAACCGTATAATAGTTAGGCATTGTAGATGTTCATCACAACTCAATTATATTGATCCGTTCAAATCCATCCATTCATAAGTAGATTTGAATTTGCAATGAATTTTGAATGGGTTTAGATGAGTGACTCAATTAAATTCATTTAATTAGTGGATAATAGGTTGATTTGCAGTACCCATTTATACCTGTTTAAAAATGATTACACATTTAAACTCAATTTTTGGTGGATGACAAGTAAATAAATTTGAATTTCTTACCAAACCAATAACAATGAAATGTCATTATGTTTAGTCAACCAACAAAGGAAAAGACAAATTTGGAAAGAAGAAAAAAAGAACAAGTAGAATTTCAAGCGGATTATAAATGGATAATTGGGTATACTTATATCTATTTATATATGAATATGAATTAACTCATTTTGAACTATTTATTAAACTAGTTTTAGACCCCGTTTGTTGCACGGGAATCAATTTGGGAGGATTCAGTCCACTTTATTTCTTAATGTTAATTGAACAACCAAAAAAATTTCCTGTATTCTGGAAATTTGTGAAAAAATAATTAGCTACAAATATGTTTTTCCTTTTTTTTTAATTTCTAGTAGGGGAGAGGTGAGATTTAAAAAGCAGAGAGGAAACAGAGAGATTTAAACGCAAGAAACATATGAAAGTGTATCTATCCAAGAGAAATACGAAAAAGAGCAAAAGAAATAGAGTAGATTTTCAAAAAAATTCACCAAATTTAACATCATTATGATTTGAGTACACGTACATGATTACAAATAATGCATAACATAGAAATAAAACAAAAATAGTAAAATAAGAGATATGCAAGACAATTAAATAGGATTATAATAAAAGTTAACAAAAATTCTTGAATTTATACAAAAATTCAATCGTGGAGCAAAAGTTAACAAAAAAGCAGAAAACTTTGAACATTGACCCTTTTCTTGAATATTAACCTTAAGTAACTAATACTTGATTAAATACCTGTTTGCTGAATTAGCACAATTTCTCCAAACGTCAAATGAAGTACAGTAGCAGATGTTTGACAATTACGTAGTGGATTTATGTTTGACAAAAAAGGGAAAAAAGGTCAAACTAACAAATGGAGAGATTGCTTGAACGATTATCAGAAATTGATAGGAAAAAAAAAATATCGAGAGAGGGAGAGGGGGGAGAGAGAGAGAGTAACTAGACATACTTGTAAACTTGTGAAATTTTAAAAGCGCATAGATAATGAGAGAGTAAGTGTAGATAACTCGCTTTGTCAAATAGCCACATAGGAAAGAGAAAAGCTAATGAGAATGGATGAGAATACGACTTTATTATATATATATATATGATATATGATATGATGAATATAAATGGATTTTCCCAATTGTACCTATTATCGATTTATTATCCATCTAAATCAATTCGAATCACCTATTTTGACACCATTACTTAGTACTGGCTGAAGATGGACATGTTCAACACTCACAAAATTTTGCCATAAATCATGAAAGCTTCAATTCATCTGCCACATTCTTTTCAGAGAATTCCTAGCTTTATTCCTGATACGAGTGCACACAATAACGATACAAACAAGGATCCTTTTTTGGGGGGGGGGGGGGTTAACTTCCTTGCCCAATCTAGCGGAGCCTCCTTGATAATAAATAGAGATAATTTCACAAACCTCTCTTTTTCACTTAGCATCCTTCAAAATATCGTTTACCTCTCTTAGCATTGGTAATAGATGAGACCACTAATCACCATAATTACTTATGAATTGACAAAATTACCCTTACTAGTTTAATCATCCTTTCGGCAAACATATATGGAAGTGAAACCAAAATTTCTACAATAAAATAGCTATTTTAAACCATTTTTCTTTTTTAATTAAAGCATTTTAATTATTTAATCTTCCAATGCCAATCAGGCATTACATTTTCCTTGATAGTATAATAATTATTTAAGCAAATAATATATAGAATGAAAAAATCTAAATCAATAAAGATGATAGCTACTCGAATAGTTATATTTGAACTTAACCACCCTTATTCTTCCAAATTTCTTAACTCTCTATATGAACTTTATATTAAATCACCTGGACTAATGCCAACATTTATGTAGGGAGAAAAATGTTGAAAGTGAAAATGTTTGATATCCTTGTTCCCTTATTTTTACCATTTTATGCCAATCTTATATTTACTCTAGCTATATAAAATAAAAAAACTTTATGCAAAAAAGAATTTGGAGAAAAAATTAAAATCTATAAGATTTGGTGATTCTAATTATTACTTTTCTCTAGACCAGCCCACCTTTAGTCTTCCAGTGTCAACCTCATATTAAATTATCTCGATTATTCTAGCAAAAAAGGGAAAATTAATAAATCCAAATCTATAAAAATAAATAGCTAATCTAATAATTGTTTTGCATTTTGGCATCTCTCTTTGCCACATTTTTAATATTCACATGCCAATCTTTAATTAAGTTTCTTTTGTTATTCTAATAATTATGTAAGCAAAAATAAATCTAGAAAAAGCCAAAAATAGAAATAAATTACTATTCTTGCACTTAACACTCCATTTCAATATATATATATATATATATATATATATATATATATTAGTTCTGCCATGCAAACATATGTTAGAAATCAATTTGGTGAAATTTTCAAGATAGGATAGCACAAAAGGGCAAAGTTGAAACAAAATTACATCTCTCCCTTTAACTGATTATTTTAAAAATATTTTTATGATGTAGGGGTGAGTTTGTTATAAAAGATACGGTTTTAGGGGAAGTTAATGATATTTTTAAAATTTTAAGGGTGTAAATGATATCAAGCAAAACCTCAGGGGAGATTTTTGAAATTATCCCTAACAAATACTATCAAAATGGTTATAAATGCAACGCCAGACTCTATCTTGGAAAGTGGCCTGTTTGACCAAAAAGTCACTGAAATAATAAAATAAAGCAGCATGCCACTCAATCATTAGATTTGTTTCATGGTCGATGCTTTCAGCATTATACATATATATATATATATATATATATATATATATATAAATTTTGGTAAGGAAAGGAATACAATATTAAAAACTAAGTTATAACTTATAGGTACAAAACGAGGGAAACACTCCGAAAGCAAGCAATTGCAAATGCATGGATTACAACATAAAACTTTTGGCCTTGCCATCTGTGAAAATAAAGAAGCAAAATTCATAAGGTAATTTTTTTCAGAAATCAAAGCACCAAAGATCAGTGTTTGGGTAAGATGGCAAAAAAGAGTAGAAACAGAACAAAGCTCTCTTCCTAGCTTAAGGAAAGCTTGCAAGGTGGTTGTAGATATGGTCGAAATGAAAAGGCTAGCCACTTTGGTATGAGGAGAAATGTATCCTAAAAGAGCCAGTTAGTCTAAACAACTCATGAGATTACATCTGAAAAGTTGTCTGATATTACAGCCACTCATCAAACTAAAAGCGTTCTTGACAGATATCATTGCTTCGACAGTTCCTAAAATGTTTAAAGGTCAAGAAACTGCATTTCTGTTCTACTGTGTCCTCCTTGTAGTTGTATCCTCCTGCTTCTCTTCCACAAGAAAAAAAAAAAAAAGAGGCGGCTGTCCACTTACCATCTCAAATTGTCACAGGTCCCCAGTGATTTCTCCCCCATCTCTTCCAATAAAGAAAGAGCCTGCTGCCCACTCACCTTCTCAAATCATATAAAATACTAAGTGAAGGAACAAAATGTGAGAGAAACAACATATATATATTATTATTTGTTGGTTGTACAAGTCAATTTGCAATTGTTTGATCAATTTTTGTTTTCTTTTTGGATAGATCTGCAATTTTTCAGGTCTGGTTCGTTAGATTTTAACTTGATAATTGGCTTTGTAATTTTTTATATATTGAATCGGGTTATTGGCTACGTACATGCATAGACCCTTTTGTAACTGCAAGAATTTCTTGCCGAAGGAATTGGAATTAGTGAAGTTCAAAAAATTTTGTTATTTAAAAAAAATAAAGAATTAACTCGTAGTTTTCTTTTTTTTTTTTTTAACTTTTGATTTCTCGAAATCAAATACTTGACAAAATAAATTTACGCCGACCAAACATCCGTTGACAAACGTGATTTCTAGAATTTAATGATTATATTAACCTGATAAATATACTCAGTTTTTAACGTAATTTTAGATTAGATAAAATAAAGGCCATTAAGTTAGGATGAACTACTTTGCTTATATGTTCAAAACCACATCAACTTAGTAGAACGAGGTAGCAAATTAAGGTTTCGTTTGGACTGCCATTTTCTAGGTTTTGTGTAGAAAAATTTATTTTAACGATTTGATGTATGTGATGTAAAAAATATGTTTAGTTCTCAAAATTACTGTATCGATTTGACCACTTTTTTTTTTTTTGAAAGATTTAACTCTTTTCAGATGATCATCATCTGTTATCTTTTCCTTTAACTAGCAATAGTAGTGAAAGTTAGATCCTTGCCATGTAACGTTGCGCATTTGATGATCTTTGTTCACCAGAAAATTAATTTTAAAACCCCAATTATGTCATACATATCTCATACACATCCATTTTGACTAAAATCTCTTCTAGAAATATATCCCATCAAGAAGCTTCGTTTGTTTTTTTTTTTTTTTGTTTTTTTTTTTTCCAAGCTTCGTTTGTCAAACAGGAGACTCAACTCCAGTCACCACGTTAATTGGCCTGCATCCAAAATAATTTAGTGCAATAACTACTAATGCATCCATTCAGTCCACACAAAGAAGATCCCACATAGATCTAGCAGAATTAAGGCAAAACGCTGTCCATCATAAATTCAACACATTCTATTTATTTCCGGCCGGCTGGCACAGACTACGGACTGTCATTTTCCAGTCAGTCTCCTGGACCAAGGCAGTTTTTGACTTTTTTCCCTCAATCTGAATTTTGAACTAAGAATGTCCCATTCTGAAAACATGTGATGTTTCTAGGGTTGATCACAAGAAGTCCCCCAAAGGTTTGGTGTGTTTTGTAGTTTACCCTCCAACGTTTTATTTTTCTCATTTTATCCCCTCCATCAATCCACCTTGGCAAATGGACCGTTGAAACATTGCAGTTGATGAAAATAACCCCATTTAAGTCATTAAATTTTCAGACAAAATTGGTAGTCTTCATATTCTATAAAGAAACGAATCCCAGAAGTTTTCTAGTATGGTCTGAGCATTCATTACATCAAAAAAATTCCTCTCCTTCATCTGCAGCATTTGTAACTAAAAAATAAAAAATAAAAGTCTCAAGTTTCTTCAAATTCATTTCCTTGTTCTTCTTCATCTAGATGTTATTCACCACACCATATAGAAGAATCAATCAGAGACACCTGTGGATATGGCAAAATAGCATCCTTGAGAACATATTGGATATCCAAAAATCCTAAAGGAGATTTCTTGGATATTAAAATTATAAGATTTGCTTTTTATAGTCTATTTTTTTGTACTTTTTACAAAAATAATTTGAAAAATGAAAAAAAATTTTTATCTAGAATTGTCATACATATGATCACTTCAAATGGATAGATCCAAAACTTCGCATAAAGGAAGAGAAATATGTATTATATATGACCCAAATGGCCAAACCTGTGGGCATTTATGTCTATCCATTTTTTTGTAGGTGTCACATTGTCCTTTTTTTTTTTTTGGTAAGAAAAGGTTAGGCAAGAATATGCCTACTCCCCGTGATACTATCGAACTAGCTATTAGGCGAGGGGATCTTTCCCAACGTGGTGTCTCCAGTCGGATTCGAACTCTGTTCGCTATGTTGGGGGTCACTAGTCCCTTCCACTAGACCCAACCAACGTTGGTCGCATTGTCCTTTTGATGTTAATTATCAGCACCATTACTAAATGTTTGCTTTGACTACTAGTCAAGAGAATAAAATGAGAAAAATAAAACATTAGAGAGTAAATTGCAAAATACACCATACTTTAAGGGGATTTTTGTAATTAACCCCTTGTTTTTATAATTATCATTCACTCACAAGCCATAGCAGCTAAGAAGAAAGCAACATGACCACACAGGACGCATTATTAATTTAGGATTCCAATTGTTAGACTTTAATCCCTTGATTTTTTGTTTTCTAATGCGTTGAAGAAGGTGGTGACTGAGGCCGATCCGCGCCTGTGGAAAAATTAATCATTTGCTCAGAATTATTCTTACATGATCGTCAAGTATGCCACGTAAAAAAAATTTGAAAGTAGTGCTAGAGAACGTTGATAGCCAAGTCTTACATCCTTCATGTCCTCAGATTTTTAATATAAAGTTAAGCCGATGTAGATTTCAATTGATAAGCTCGAATAGCACACGGTCCCTACACTCCTATTTTTTTTTCCTCACCTCTGACTATAAGTTGTTAATAGCTTTGAAGCCAATCACATCACCCCTGTCTGGCTTGAAGATTTAGATTTAATGATTTGAAGATTTCTTTTGCCTATTATGGTTTTCTTGTTTGCAATAAGTGTTGACTCAAAAAAAAAGTGTTGACCAAAATGTTAACTTGCACAAAGTAAAAGATGCAGGAAAGGCCTCCCCTGTTGTCAAAAATTTCTTAGAAGACGAAAAAACAGAAAGAACACAAAAAAGAAGAAGAAGAAGAAGAAGAAGAAGAAGAAGGGCTATTCAATTTGCTCGTTTGTTAGTTATCGTAGGATCCCTTTGGTTACTTTACTATCTCTGCTTGGTTTCCTCTTTAAGAAAATTCTTCTTATAACACGTTCTTCATTCAGTTTTATAGTTTTTTTTTTTTTGAATTCTTAAGCTTTACATGTTAGAAGGCTTTTGGAAAACCTTCAAGTCTTTCAAAGCTCTAAACTACCTAAAATCAGTAGTGAGAATCAAATTACAACAAAAAAGTTTCATAGACCGCATGAAATAAAACAATACTATCAATTTCTCTAAAACTCTCGTTCTTGATAATAGTTTGAAATGCATGCACATATAACACAAAATAGGTACAAATGCTAAAAACTTACCCTCCTGTGATTTGATATTTTACTATATAATCTGTCTATGATTTAAACTGCTACACATAACCTCCTCATGAAGTAGATTAAAGTTTTAGTGTTAGTTTTTTCTGTTAAAACTAACGATCAAGTTTGAATAGTAAAACTAACAATCAACATTAAACAGTCAAAATTGACAAATTAACCTCGCCAAAATATAATGAAATTCATTACACTTCTAAACCAAACATGTAAAGAAAAATGACTAAAACCATACACATGATGAGGTCTACGAATCTGATTTTGGAATAAAAATCAAAGACTTGCTTAATTCCTCCGTGAAGTATGTAAGACTTGGACATCCACAATCTCTAGCACCAATTTCAAACATCTAATTATGTTGACCCAATGACTCGTGAGAATATTGAATAGACTTTTTTTTCAGACAAAAGAATAGATGTTTAAATTGATAAGCTCAAATCGCACACGGTCAGTACACTATATTTTACTCTTTATTCCTTATAACTGCAAGTTGACAATAACTTAGAAGCCAATCACATCACCGCCTTATGCCCAATTTAGACTACTTTGAAAATTTAGAATTAAAGAATTGAAGATGGCTTTTGCTGTTCTTGTCTGGTTTACAATCTTATGCAGATGATTGACCCGAAAATTCAAATGCAAAAGTGAAATGAGCAGGAAAGGCAACGAATGTCTACAGTTTTCTTAAATACCAAAAAAAAAAAAAACTCTTTAATTTGTTCTTTTGTTTATATAGGATCTCTTTGGTTACACTTGATTATCTCTGTTTGGTTTCTTCTTTTGGAAAGTTCTTCTTATGACATGTTCTTCGTTCAGTTCTTTAGGTTTTTTGAAATTCTCAAGCTGTATATATTAGAAGGCTTGTAAAAAAATACCTTCAAGTCTAAAAAAGATATAAATCTACTTAAAATCAGTAACCAAAAAAAAAAAAGAAGTTTTATAAGACCAGATTAAATAAATAATACTTTCAACAGAAAAACATGGTATAGCTGAACATCTATCTCTTATTTTCTATGTCCATATTAAGGCGTAGATCAATCCTGCCAAGAAAATGTATTGTTTCTGTGATGCTTCAATTATCTCATAAGACTTGTTTTACCTTTTATTAACTTATTCAACAAATTTTTACTACGTTTTAACATTGCCCCTCGATTTCATTTTGTAGATAGTTTGAAAGGTATGCTTGTAACTTATGTTTTGCATAACTTTTGCAGAGGTAAATTTTCTCAAATAAGACTTATTTTCTTTTTGTTTTCTCGTAATTAACCTAGTTTTTCAGTTCATTACCTGTTGCTTTTTCTTCAGGTTAATTCTTCTTATTATTTCATCCTTATCATGACCTAAATTTCAAATCTTAGTTTTCTTAATATTCAACATTTAAAATTCTAGAAATATATCCTATTTATATGGTGCCTTTTCCACCATTCCAATATATTCACCTGTAGTCAGCTTCATGTAATGTATACCAAGGCACTCTTCTTAACATTAGGAGCGCAATACAAAGATGAGTTACATACCAAACTAGAATGCCAAAAATAATTTAACCACTATCCTATCCACACCTCCAAGATTATTTGCGTTTTGTAAGTTTATTGGTTTGCAAGACTTAAAAAAAGCCACAAGAAAATGATTTTGCAGCTAAGATCTGTACATGTGTGCTCTGTGTGTGTGTGATAATCATGTTAAGAAGATTAAAACAAGAGCAAAGAAGAATACACAAAGCCAAGAAGAAAACAAAATGAAAACCGCAATGAGACATATTAATAATTAAAGCAAGTTGTCAGTCTACCTCTATCCCATAGGATCTGGCTCCCCTCTGGTTCAATTCTATCTGGTTGACGTAATTTTTTATAATACATCTGCTGTAAATTCAAAAAATTGTGGTGTATTTGTGAAATTTGTAAAAACATAATTACATTAAATCTATATGAATATACATCAAAATGAAGTAAAGGTTACACCAACTGGATAAGACTCAACCGGAGATGCCCGTTTCCTAGCCCATAAGCCAGAATGATATTTTGTTACAAAAAGTTCAACCTAGTAGTCAAGGGACAATTTTAGAAACCTCCTCAGAGTTTTCATGTAATATCACCCAACTCCTTTGAAATTTTTTGATCGACATTTCTTATAACATTTTTTCCCCTTTAGAGGAAATGTAAGAAAGATAAAATTCTTACTCCAATATTACGTTTATGTTATCCTATTTATGAAGTTTACAACAATAATAAAAAATAGAATAAGGTTAAATATTTATAAGGTGTAAATTTCTTCACTTAAACTATTTATTTTAATTGTATTAGAACAAAAGCAAAAGTTATACCATAAAAATTTAAACCTTGAAAAATTTTCACTTATGAAGAGATTATGTTAGTTTTCGCCACAACTTAAACTATATCACATATTAAAACATATTTCCTAATACAATTTCTTGACTTGCTTATAACTATCCATGAAATTTTTTAAGGTATTAATTGCTTGCTAGAATCCTCCTAAATGGTTGATTTTGTCTAGATTTAATTTACGCACATTCTTTGCTGTCCCACCATGATGTCTGTACAGAGAAATATGGACCATTATTAGATAGCAACTAATTTTTTTAATATACATTTTTTGTTTAAATTTTTATTTTATTTTGACATTTTAGTTAAATAGTTATTAAGATCACAAGTAAAGTTGCCAATTTTTGACCTTTAATAGAAATATTTAGTCTTGTCAAACTAATGGGGGTGACAACTAAAATTTTAAGAATTTTAAGAAAGTTGAGTGATATTATGAAAAATTTTAGAAGAGGTTTCTAAAATTATCCCATTAGTCAATGTGCGTGCTCGAGTGGCTACTTCTACGGACACAAGAGGGCAAATGGAAAAGAAGGATTCATTTTAAACATAGTAGACATTAAAGGTCGACACAAGTTGGCTCAGTTTGTAAGGACGAACTACTTTCTCACAAAAGGTTGCGTGTTCGAATCCCGCTGCCGATATGAGAGTTATGTTAGTGGGTGATCTGTAAGTATTTCTATAAGCGACGATGTGAGAGTTATGTTAGTGGTAATCTGCAAGTATTTCTGTAAGTGACAATGTGAGAGTTATATTAGTGGGTGATCTGTAAGTACTTCTGTAAACGAGTCCTGCTCGCTATCAATGTGAGAGTTATGTTAGTGGGTGATCTGCAAGTACTTCTATAAGCGCACTTCTGTAAACGACCTATGGTCTCTGAGTCCTGCTCGCTATAGATGTGAGAGTTATGTTAATGGGTGACTCCTGCTCACTCTCGATGTGAGTCCCGTACTTCTATAAGCGCACTTTTGTAAACGACCTATGGTCCCTGAGTCCTGCTCGTTGTAGATGTGAGAGTTATGTTAATGGGTGACTCTTGTTCACTCTCGATGTGAGTCCCTGTGAGTCCTGCTCCCTGTGAGAGTTATGTTAGTAGGTGAGTCTTGCTCGCTCTCGATGTGAGAGTTATGTTAGTAGGTGAGTCTTGCTCGCTCTCGATGTGAGAGTTATGTTAGTGGGTGATCTGTAAGTACTTCTGTAAGCGACCTATGATCCCTGAGTCCTGCTCGCTATCGATGTGAGAGTTATGTTAGTGGGTGATCTGCAAGTACTTCTATAAGCGCACTTTTGTAAACGACCTATGGTCCCTGAGTCATGCTCGCTGTAGATGTGAGAGTTATGTTAATGGGTGACTCCTGCTCGCTCTCGATGTGAGTCCCTGAGTCCTGCTCGCTGTAGATGTGAGAGTTATGTTAGTAGGTGAGTCCTGCTCGCTCTCGATGTGAGAGTTATGTTAGTGGGTGATCTGTAAGTACTTTTGTAAGCGACCTATGGTCCCTGAGTCCTACTCGCTGTAGATGTGAGAGTTATGTTAGTGAGTGATCTGTAAGTATTTCTGTAAGCGACCTATGGTCCCTGAAACCTGTTCGCTGTAGATGTGAGAGTTATATTAGTGGGTGATCTATAAGTACTTCTGTAAGCGACCTATGGTTCCTAAAACCTACTCTGACCCGTGATGGCTAGAGCCGAATCTACCCGAACTTTTCGTTACCAAAAAAAAAATAAAAAAGGTAGAAGTTGAGGTGCCCCTTTGGACAAAATATGAATTTATAGAGTGATAAAATTGGACATTCTGCAAAGTTTAGTGACGAACTCTAAAATTTCTGATTCTTTTGTTATTGTAATAGTGACTTGCTATAGTGCTATTACAATATTTGATGGTAATCCCTAGCCATTCTCATCAACATTATACTTCACTCCTCCAAATTCTGACTTTTACCAAACTATCATGTGTTTTTTTTTTCTTTTTAATGGACACATGTAGTCTACGCAGACCTTAAAACCTCGAAAGTTTTTGGCTCAATTTCTTTCGTCATGTGTGATAAAAAGTCTTGAGTAAAAAACAATATATCTGACGTAATATAGACTGCTAAAGAAGCCCCCTGTATCTTGCTAGGAAGCAGGTTAGGAAACCTCTTTAAGAAAATGACATCTTCATTGTTCTATTATATATATATAGATGATGATCCCACTTTCTCATACCAAAAACCAAAGTAAACCACGGAACCCATTCCAAGTCTTTGCCTATCTACCACACCATGTTCAACTCAACTTCCTTCCCACCATCAGAGCCAGGCATTAGTACTTATCATGACACTGCTATTCCAAGCTCTTATACTTCTCCTGATTACTTACTTGAAAGGTACTTCAATGATCATCTAGGGAGTCAGGATCTTCCTCATTACCTCGACTTACCAGATCATGAACAGCCCTTAATCAACAATGTTCATGAGGATTCCAATTCTAGCCTCACAGCATGTGTCTATCCAACTCCATTCACTCAAGAAATGACTAGTACTACTGGAAGTTCAGCCAGCTGTATGGATGGCATGCCAATCAATAGCTACATGCAAGAAGATCAGTTAGTCAACAAAGTTTTATAAAATTTCTTTTGAATCCACAAAACAAGAAAGAAAAATGATTGATTTGTGGTTTCCTAAATATCTATTGGTAGTATCTATTTTTGCAGTTCAATTGAGATTTAGTTTAACAGGTTTATTTTTTTCCCCACTCCATAGGTCAAGTTGCAAAAGGGTGATGAAGATGGCTAAGGCGGATCAAGGAAATGTTATTGCTATCCGAACAAAGACTCAGCTTGAGGTCTTGGATGATGGATTTAAGTGGAGGAAGTATGGCAAGAAAATGGTGAAGAGTAATCCTAACCCTAGGTAAATAATGAAGAGTATTTACCAATGCTCTTGATATTAAATCTGCACGCATGCATGCTTCAACATACAAGATCTAGGCGACTGATAAATTAATAATAATTATCACACGTATTAAGCTTGTCAACTTGATTATGTTATTTTTAATTTTTGTGTTGTGCTTTTTTTTTCCCCTCAATTTCCGGTAGGAAAAGGGAGGGGTTGAGGGAGAAAGGGTGCAGTTTGAATCAAGTGCTATACCCCTCTTTAAATTTGGTATGATGGTTCTTATGAAGGTTCTTATCCACTTCACTCTCCTCTCTTGACTAGACATGTGTTGCTCAAGTTGCTAGAGCATCCTGTTCTCTTGAAGTCTTTTAGTTCTTGAATTGATGAATATTCTAAATACTATTTTCAGACACTTTTCCTTGATTTTCAGTCAATTAAACCTGTAGAGATGTTCAGCTTCTTTACTTTCTTGGAAATCTACAACGGATGATGAAAAGTGTTGCTTTTCATCGTAATCACACAACCAGAGTGATTCCAATCAAAGAATTGCACTCATCAACGTACATATACATGATATAATTGATTTCTTGATGGAGAAGATTTTTGGCCTAAATCAGAATTTCAACCACCTTTGCAAGCATGCATGCACATCAAAAATGGATAATTTATACACTTTTTGAGCTGGTCGTCTATGCATTTATCTATAATACACACAAACACATGACAAGTAAGTCCTTCATAGATCTAAGACTTTTGGGATTGAATAACTCATCAGTGAATACAAGAGGTTAATTAATTATTAGATCTTATTATATGTGCATGTATTACTTGATCTGCAGAAAATTATCTAATACTGGACTAATAAATGGTTATGGTTACACAGGAATTACTACAAGTGCTCCGCTGAAGGGTGCAAAGTAAAGAGAAGAGTAGAAAGAGATGGCGAGGATCCAAGCTATTTGATTACAACTTATGAAGGCAGGCATAACCATGAAACCCCCTGTGTTATCTACTGTGATGAATTGCCTTCGGCCATTTCCTATGGATGGACCTTGCGACCATTACAATATTCATGATCAAAAAGACTAGTCCTGGCTCTCTAATATTACATACCAATTAAATTAGAGCTGTAAATATAATAGTTTTTATTAATAATAAAGGAAAGAAATTACCTTTTTTTTTTATCTTCCCACTCCTCCTCATACTCTTCCTACCCCTCGATTTAAGATTCAAACTCTGAATTTGACAGCGAAAAGAAGTCTAAAATCCCTATTCTATGACGACTAGGCCAACCGACAACCCTAGTGGTTGGAAAAAGAATAAGCAGTAGGGCGATTAGAAATTGGAATATGAGCCCCACAGATTTTTCACGTAGGGAAAACTCCACAGCCTGCCAGCCACTTAGCCATCATCTGGGGGCCGAGGTAAACCTTCTTCGAAAGTACTCGTTTATCCTGCAGTATAATACTCTTTTATTGAGTGTAGTCGACTGTAATTTTTCTTCTTGCAGTTTTATAATAAATCAGTCAAGTTCCACTTGATTAGTAAGCGCTTTCAATTTTTTTCATCAATTAATCTCGATAGAGAATTATCTTACTTGACATGGGACTTTACCAAACCTTGAAAAGTCATATTGTTAAAAGAAACTTCTAAAGCTGCAAATTTTTGTAGAGCAAGACTAGGGAATAAGATAAGTCAGACGAAGTAATAATCTTTGGGAAGGAAGACTGGAGGTCTCCATCGCGAGGCACAGCAATTATGGCTGAAGGGGGAAAAAATAAACAGAGATTCCAAGAGAAAGGATTGGTTGCAATAATCAGGCAACAAAGTAATAATTTAAAGAACTACTCGAAAAATCAAAGTAAATATAAAATCACTGA
The DNA here is from genome assembly GCA_013103745.1 of Gardenia jasminoides. NCBI lineage: Eukaryota > Viridiplantae > Streptophyta > Magnoliopsida > Gentianales > Rubiaceae > Gardenia > Gardenia jasminoides. The sequence goes on along the minus strand of CM023102.1, from coordinate 293,727 downwards.
TCTGATGAACAAATTTGCATTACTACAAATTAAACTTCCGTCTACAAATTTGTAGCCCTTAGATAGCTATTATCTATGTTATTGTGTTAATTATGCGTTCTGTGCTATATGGAGCGCATATTTAGTTGATTAATGGTAGAAATTTAATCAAATCTTTATGTTTTTCAATCTTTGATTTGCATTCTAAAGTTCTTGACTTTTAAACATGATTTTTTTTTTTTAGATTTTTGGATGGGAGGATGGTAGGTGGGATTAGGCTCCTCTCCATTGCATTGGAGAGAATTCCTCTCGATTACACCCTAATAAAATTAATTTAAAATTATTTTCAAAGATCGACTCCATTCATAACACATTTCATTACTTGTATCAGTTATGCATAAAATTTCATATCAAATTGATCAAGTTTTGCAGTAGCTTGATCAACCATTGCAAATTTTGTCGCAATTTTAAACTATTTTTTCCCTTTCAAATGTTTCGTGTAAATTGAATGTCCAAATATTCTCAAAAAAATATCATTTGTAGTATATAAATTTAGAGATCCAAAGAAAAGTAATGACGCAATTGCTTAATTTCATACCATTATACAAATTTAGATATGGATAAATGGAGAAACAAATAAAGAGAATTTCATTCGAAAGAATCCTAACCCGTGGTGGATGGATGGGAGTGTATAGAGTCTACAATTAAGGAGGTGATTTTGAATATGGTTTATTCTACGGGAACCTTGTTTCACCCGGAGCCAGAAGGATTGACGAGCAATTAGTTCAAAAACTTTATGACGCAGAAAAGAATCATTTTGGTGTAACAAATAATCACAAAACCAATAAACCTTAAACCTGTATCATGATTTGGTGCCATAACGGGGCTATAAGCTCTGTAATTAGATGCATGACCAACTTTTTATTCCTGCCCTTCCCTTCTGCGGACGACAAAATTACTGACATAAAAATTTACTGGTCATTTGGTAACTCCCATGCAAATGGGAGGCTCAAATACTACTGATTCCACTGATTATGAAAGCAAGACTCAGCCTTAAATCCTGGTGTATAAATAATTAGTAATGCCCAACATTCAAGCTTGTGAGCCTTCTCAAACTTCTCCCTGCACATGAACAAGCAAGTCTAGTAACCAAAAAAATAAAAAATAAAAATAAAAGCATCTGGGCAAAAAGGAAAATTTCTAATCCTACTGTCCACAACAAGAATTTGTAATCTGACAATTTTAGTTAGATTTCTCGTTTACCAATTTACCTAATTGCTTTGGAGACTTTTCCTACTCCTGCTCAATTCATCAATTTGAGAATCAAAAAGGAAAAAGGCTTTGCCCGACTTAACAGTAATTTTGCTATTTGGCCCGAAATTATTTTCAAGATAATAGTGCGGATAGCCCAACACTTCTAGTACAATTGTTTAGCAATCTGAGACATGTAATCCAATGATCTGTGGTTTGGGACAAAATTGATGAAATAGCTGATTGTATCATATCAGTATCATTTGGTGCAACAAAACACAGCCCATAGACACTTGCCTAGTAGTCCAAAGAATGCATTCCCAATACCCCGTTGAGTGAGCGACATTAGGCACCAATGTTAATTTTTCTTTTTAAATTTTCTTAGTAGGGGATAGGATGAGATTTAAGAAGTAAGGAGGAGACAGGAGAAATTAGAATCTAAAACCTTTAATTTTTAGAATTTCAATTTTAATCACTAGATCAAGACCACCTTGATAGATAGGACCGATAAAGTTAATAAATGATAGGTGAAGATGACATTTTATAGCGACTTGTTAGCTTATATTTGGAGCTCTTTGAGGAAAGTTTTATATGTAGGCAACTCCTATGAAGCGATTTCATTTTGATAAGTAATAAACCAAAAAAAAAAATTGATTACAAGGCGTGGAATCCATGGTCTATGAAGTAGGAAAACAAACAATTAATGATTAATATTGCTCCTAAAAACTTGTAGGAGCACTAGTATAAGTTTTCTCAAACATTTGTTGAGATCTTTAGAAATAGAGGATAAAAGAGGCACTTGATTTGGATGAGTGCAGCATGCTTTTACTTCTATTCTTTTTATACAAATGTGGAAGGCAAGTACAATATTGCCTAAACTTATACTAACAGAAACACTATGCCCAACTTAAATTGTATTGCAGTTCAAAGGAACCCACCTTTAGGCAAATACAATACCAATGAACTAGTTCAGGATTAAGATCTTTTTGGAAGTGATTATGCTCATTCATGAGAAGATCAATTTATCATCAGCCCAAGCTAATAAAAGGAAGCCTTGAACACTTGGACTCCTTCAGCCGCTTTGCGAGTTTCTTACCATTATTAACGCATGATTGATTGCCTCTGGTATGCCTATGTACTGGACAAAATTTCAACCGGAGGAAACCCGCAAAAATTGTTTGTAAGTGTGGTATAAAAGAATTATCGATCAACTTCATATCTTTAAAATAGCATAGGCAGTTAAACTTTTCTTCTGCTTATTAAGCTCGAGAAAAAATAAATTATAAATCTGCAAGTACCAAAACTAATTATATATACGAGTGTAACACAAGGAAGATTAATGTAAGCAACAGTACCATGTGATAGTTAGTAGTAGCTGGAAGATAGAAAAGTTCAAGAACTGCAAAATCTCACGCCAGCAAAATTTGCCTAACCATGAAAGCTCCAATTCATCTGCCGCGTTTTTCCAGAAAATCCCTAGTTCTCTTCCTCATGCGGGTGAACACAATAACCACGCAGGCAAGGATCCACGGGGGAATACGACCACCTGAAAGGTCCAACTTCCTTGCCCAAGCTGGCGGGGCCTCCTTAATGGCAAAGACTATCAAAATGGTTATAAATGCAACCCCGGACACTATTTTGGTAACTGGTTTGATCAGAGAGTCCTGAAATAAGAAAGCATCATGTCAGTTAATTATTAGATTCGTTTCATGCCTGATGCTTGCAGCATTTTATCAGATGTTGAAGATGAATAGCACCTAAAAAACAATTGCAAATGCATGAATTACAACAAAAAACTTTTGCCTTGCCTTCACTAAAAATGAAGACACAAAATTCATATAAGAAGTTTTTCAAAAAGCAAAGCATCAAAGATCAGTATTCAGTAAGATGGGGAAAACAAATTGGAAAGAGGAGGTAGAATCAGAGCAAAGCTCTCTTCCTAAGTTAAGAAAAGCTTTGCTTGGTGATTATATGGTCAAAATGAAAAGGTTAGCTATAAATGCTATTAATAACTATTTTAGTAGATACCACATTTTGGTATTGACAAGAAATCTATCCTACAAGAGCCAGTTAGTCTAAAGAATCAAGAGATTACATCTGAAAGGCTGTATGATTATCCAACCATGCATCAAACTAAAAGCTTTATTAAGAGATACCATTGCTTCTACTTATATCCTTCCTAAAATGTATAAAGGTCAAGAAATTGTGAGTCTGTCTTACTGTGTCCTCCTTGTGCTCTCCCGCTTCTTTTCTACGAAAAAAGAGGCGGTTGTCCACTTACCATCTCAATTCATCACCGGACAACACCCCCACCCCCAAAAACCCGGGATGGGTTCTCTTCCACAGACGAAGAGGTTGTTGCCCACTCACATCCTCAATCATGCCCCCATCTCCCATCTAATGTGGATTTGTCTCTCGTGGTTAAAATAAATAATGATCAAAACTTGAACAACCAGAAGTGCAAAAGCTGAACATAAAAGTTTAACTCCAAATTGAACAAAACTTTAAGATATTTAGAACTACTCTAGGCATCTTTTTATTTCTATTTCTCTTCATTTTTTGCTATATTTTGAGTAATGTTTTCATTTTACTTTTTGTCCTAGCAGAAAGGAGGCTTGTATGACTGTCTCCAGTTCCATTTAGAAGGAAACAATTTGATGTAGAACCATTCTTCAAACTTAACCATAAGAACATGCCACCATCTTGAAAATAGTCCTATATAAGTGAACCTTTTTACATCATACCAACTGCCTGGCCCGGTAGGCGGTAACATGTCAATTCTGCATTTGAGAAGTTGCCAAACCATTTGAAAGAAAATTCAAATTTAAGAAACAAGATGATATGCATAGATCAGAAACTTAAGTTGCAGAAATTTTTTTGTTCACGAGTGACCCATCCATAAGAGTCTCAGAAAAGAGCAAACACGAATAATGATTTTCAAAGCTATATCAACTCTCTAGGCATGAATAGACAAGGAAAGACGACAAGGTGAAAAAGGACTACAATTACTAAAAGGGGTGGGTGGGGAAGAAATCTTCTACTTGATTTTTGCTATTAGAAGCCATTATAGGGCAACCACACCTCTCTCTCTCTCTCTCTCTCTCTCTCTTCCCTTTCCAGTCTCTTTCTTGATCCAGTGATTTTCAAAAAAAATTACTTTTAATTTTCTGCCAAACAATTTGAAATTGAAAAAGATAAAAATTATATTCTGCAGCTCTAAGGATACTAGCGAAACATATCGATCCAAGATTTTGAAGTATTCATGTATCTACATGTTAATAGAAGGAATGTCAAGATAATCTTTAACAAGCCAATAATTCTGCAATTAACCTTCAGTAAATGTGGCATAGCTCCAAAACAGAAACTTCTTAGTGGAGAGTCTAGTATTACCCAGTGGCTAAAGGGCCTTTCTTCCTCCCTGTTCCCATTCTCCCTCCCAAATTTATCCTTCCCCTTCCAAAAATTCTTCCTTTTGTCTCTTTAAAACCCAAAAAACAGGTTTCATTGCAGGACCAAGCTCAAACCCAGTGAGCTATTTAGACAATTTGAAATTTTGTTTCTAAAGAATCATCAATCAAATTATTCATTAAGATAGCAATTTTACAATCATCTGCCAACCTTCCCAAATTACATTCCACTGTACTCCACATTGCAGCCTGTCAACATATATTAAGGAGCTAAACACTAACCACTCTAGCATGGTTTCATTCTTTTAACTGATAGGTTTGTTTTTTTACACTAAAAATTCGAATTTGATGCTTGACAAGAAAGAGGCTACATCGAGAACAGCAACAAATTCGGTTTAATTTCAAATCCCAATTCATGCCTATACAAAATTTAACTGCCCATCAAGGCATCAATCACAAAAAACAGTAACAATAATAATAACAACAAAAACAGAAAAAAAAATCCCGAAGACAAATGCACGTCAGAGTTTAAAGTAATACCGCGAGGATTGTAGTTCAAATTACCTTGGGTTGTCCGTCGAGGTAAATAACGGAGCCATCTTTGTAAGATATCAAGGATCTGCCATTTCTGGGATTAAAAGGGATCGGGACTCCGCGACCTGACGCAGGGGTGAATGCATAGACGGATTTGAAGCCGTATTTGTCCAGAATATCGCGGACCTCCAGCTGGTCTTGGTCCCACCCACCGAGGCCGGACTTGAAGACGGCGATGGGACCTTTGCCCAGCTTATAAAGGCGGACCTCGGCCTCGGGCACCTTCGTTCTAACCGACCGAACCCTCTGGGGAGGATTCGGGTCGGATAACAACGGTGATGACTCGTCGGCGTTTGCTGGTGGGGCTTCCTCTTCGATTTCTCCCATCTGAATTTATTTTTCTGCCGGCTAGCCGACGTGAGACGGTGAGAGAGGTTTCCGTTCGTCGCTACTTTATAAAGCTTTTGGAATTGGTTCGTGCAGGGACCCACTTAAGATGAGAGGTGGCAAAGAGGTAAAATACTACTGCTGCTCTTTTTTTTCTTTTTCTTTTTTTGGGTGAACAATTACTCTAATATGTCTCTATTTCATTCTTGGGGCAATTGACTTGACTCAAAATGTATACATTTAGCAAAGAAATAATTAGACAATAGTAGTGATTGTTCGTGGATTAAGTTTAAATTCTTGGAAACTAGGCAAAATTGGAGCAGGTTTCAATTATTTTGGAAGTGGAACATAAAGCAATTCATAGCATAAATCTAAGGGCCTGTAATTGGCACGTGTTAAAATATATTTCAGATGTTACATTTTTAGAAATTGAAGATTGATTAGAAAAATAAATAAATACAAGAGGAGATAAATAAGATTAAATAGAGAAAATATATAAATACAAAGGAGGGTAATAATTGTTAGCATGTATATATGCGTAACAAGTTTGGTGAATTTTAGAAGTGTTAACTAGTGCTCATTGGATATCCGTTGGAAAAATTCTCAATCAAATCAACAGTAAATGGAAGTAATTAATTAGGATTGAGTACTTAAACCTCCAAAATCAAGATTGACACACTTTGCAGTTATGGAAAACAAATGATGTAAGAAAAATAATAATAAACTATAGATTGGCTAAAAGGTGTGGAATTTGTTTTATGGTGACTGAGGAATAATTAACGGCACATTTTGGGAAATCTTACATATTATAAAGCGTCTAGACTTCAATGAATAGTAGTATTTTTCGTCCACTTTCCCTGTGATTCTGTGGTCTTTGGTGGGCGTTTTCGGCTATTCTACTCCGTTAACTGGGGGCCTTTTGGTCAGCACAGTGATTTTGTGGTATTTGGCGGGCGTTTTCGGTATTCTACTCTACTCCATTAACTGGGTCCCTTTTGGTCAGCAGAATTTCCTTTGGGCGAGGAAACCTGTGATTTTGTGGTCCTTGGTAGGCATTTTCAGTATCTACGCCATTAACTAGGGGCCTTTTGGTCAACAGGAATTTGCTTTTTGTGAGAAAAGTTGACGGCCAATATGATTTGCCACCGAGCCTGTAAGAAGTTCAGCATTTGCCACTTCTTCAAATGGTGTGTATACTTTGTGAAGGTTAGCTGGCTCATTCATTTTGACTTTTGAAGCCACGTTGGTTTGCTTGTGCTTGCATGTGTTGCCACCTGTTTCATGCAAACTCTGCTCCAGCTTTGATTACTTTTCGTGGGAGCTATTGCAAGCTGTTGTTTCTACCCAGTGATCGGATTTTTGTGGTTCTTTTGCTTCTCCATTGCTGTTTCTGTTGTAAGTTTTGTGCTTTCTTTTTTCTTCCTTTTCCTGTTATTTGCAATTCCCGCTTATTCTTTCCTTTTCCTGTTTGTCGTGACAACACAAAAATTCATCAATCAATTTGTCGAGACAAGGGGGAAAAACAAAGAAAGTTGTTTTTTTTTTCTTCAGAAGATTCTGTTAAGTTTTAGTTTTGTTTAATCTTTCAGATATTTCAGGATTAGGTAGATTTGTGCTTTTCTATTAGGTTTTTTGTGTTCTAATTCTTAATTAGACTGAGATTTTTGCTTTTCAATTTGTTTTTTATTCCTTTACATGTGACAGAGCCAAAATTCATCAACTAATTTGTCCAAACAGGGAAAAGAAGGAAGTTTTTTTTTTTTCTTCAGAAGATTATGTGCAATTTTAATTTTATTCAATCTTTCAAATATTTCAGGATTAGGTTGTTTTGTGCTTTTTGATTGGGTTTTTTGTCTTTTAATTCTCAGTTAACGCTGAAATTCGTGGCTTTGAGTTTGTTTTTCTTCCCGTTTATATGTTTTGCTTCATTTGTATTTCATGAAAGTTGTTATATCAGCTCTTGAAGTAATAAAATGTTAGGGAAGTGTTTACTTGGCTTTGCATTATTATTAATGGGTGTTGAAACTATTCTTTATTCGTTTTTCTATGGTTTGTTCAGTAGCAACATTTTGGATTGTTGAGGATGTTTTCGGTCAGCTGATAAGTTGCAATATTTCTTATGGTGTCAGGTAAGTTTCTCTGTTTAGTGTGTATTTTATTGGTGTCTTAATTCCTGTTTTTGTTGTTAAGTATCATCATATTTGTGTAGTAAGTTTGGATCAATATCTTATCTTATTTGCTCTGTTTCATTTGGCTGGTTGATTTATCACTTTATTTCTCTCTGTTGTTCTTTTTTTCGGAATTCTTCCATGCATTGATGCACTGACCTTGAATGTGAGTTCGTTGTATGAGTGCTTTTCCATTTATAATCTGTATATAATGCAACAAAAAAAAGACAATACGCTACTCTTGAGGAGCGATACTTAGGGTGCGTTTGATAAATCTGAAATCTGAAATCTAAAATCTGAAGTCTGAAATTTGAAATCTGAAGTCTGAATTCATTAAGTGATTGAATTGTTAAGTATTAAATCTAATACATTTAAATGTACATCACATTCAGTAACAAGTGAAAAGCTTATCACTTATTTCTAAGAGCAAGTTTTGCTTAAAAGATTCAGTGTCACTTAATTAATTCAGATGTTCTATTTTTGGTTATCAAACGCATCTAAATGGTTAAGATGTGAACCCATTAAGTTTAAGTGCTGAATTGGGTTATCAAACGGGGCCTTAGAGAGAAATAGGCAACGGAGAGAACGATACGCGGCTTCTAAGAAAGCAAAAAGAGGTGAGTCTTGCGATGGTGTTTGTACCTTGGCTTTGACAGGATTGCTTGCTTATGCTTGCATGTGTAGCCACTTGTTTCATGCAAACTTAGTGGGAGTGGTCTACTTTTTGTGGGAGCTATTGCAAGCTATTGTTAGATGCTGTGATCAATGGCAGATGCTGCATTAGTGTGAGTTGATAGGTTGCTGTTGGTTAGACTAAAACCAGAGGGGCGTCACTATGCGTTTGGATAGTAGATTTTTTGGGATAATTTTTTGAAAAGAATACTGTAGCACTTTTTTGATGTGATGTATCTGAGATAAAAAGGTGATTGGAATTTGTGTCGATGATGTAAGCAAAATTTTTTCCTGTTATTTGCAATTTCTGCTTTTTTTTTTTTCCCAAATGGAGTTGTTGGGAGCCTTTATTTATTGGATGTGGGTGGTTCGGAGTTTTCCAGCAGCTTGGTTTGGCTTCCATCTGCGTGCATTGATTAAGGAATCCTGATTTTGTCATTTACGTTGGGTTTGTTAGTGATGGGTGCTGTTGTTGGCTTTTTCCTAGCAACTAGAAATTAGTATTCATGATTTTTAGGAATGATAGGGTACAATTGGATGATTTTATTTGCATGATTTTCCATTATAAAATTTGGGGTAAACGACAAAAAAACCCCCTGTGGTTTGGCTATTTCACAGATGGGTTCCCTGTGGTTTGAAATCATACTAATCGGCCCCTCATGGTTTGAAGTAACATGTAAAGTCGACGGAAAACGTTAGAATTAATGGTTCCCAGTGATATAATAGAATTGCCCTAATAATATAAGGGAAAATAGTAGAAAGGGAGTTTTTCGGAAAAAATGAAGAGAGAGAGAGAGAGAGGACAACAAAACCCTATCAATAGAGAGAGTGTGTGAGTAGATCAGTGAGAGTTTTCATTTTTATCGCAATTATCTTCCAAATTGCTAGTTGCACATTTCGAGCAAAAATTTGCAGCCATTGGAGTTTTATTAGGGCATGAAGGGTGGAATAGGTATATCATGTTAAATTTTGTCTTAAAATACTCATTTCTGTACTAAACACGTGCACTTGGATTGACTTTACATGTTATTTCAAATCATGAGGGGCCAATTAGTATGATTCAATGGCTTTTTCATCATTTACCCTAAAATTTGTCATGACAACACCAAAATTCATCAATTAGTTTGTCCAGGCCAAGGGGGAAAAAAAGAATTTTCTTTTCTTGAGAAGATTACATGAAATTTTAGTTTTATTTAATGTTTCAGATATTTCAGGATTAGGTTGATTTGTACTTTTCTATTGGATTTTTTGTGTTCTAATTCTTAATTAGGCTGAGATTTTAACTTTTGAATTTGTTTTTATTCATTTACATGTGATAGAACCAAAATTCATCAACTAATTTTTCCAAATAGGGAAAAAAATGAATTTTTTTTTCTTGAGAAGATTATGTGCAATTTTAATTTTATCCAATCTTTCAAATATTTTATGATTAGGTTGGTTTGTGCTTTTGGTTAGATTTTTTATGTTCTACTTATCAGTTAGCCTGAGATTCGTGGCTTTGAGTTTATTTTTTATTCATTTATATGTTTTGCTTCATCTGTATCTCATGAGGGTTGTTATATCTTCTTTTCAAGTATTAAAATGTTAGGGAAGTGTTTATTTGGCTTTGCATTATTACTACTGGTTGTTGGAACTATTCTTTACTACTTGTTTGCTTCATCTATATCTCATGAGGGTTGTTATTACTGCTGGTTTTTGTATGGTCTACAAATTATAACAATTGGCCGAAGATGAACAATTTTCAAGAGATGAGCTAATTCATAATCAAAATGACTATCTCTCATTAAGAAAGATAATGGTCTCATCCTACAATAAGCAAGCATATATATTGTTAGTCAAATATAATATAAAATAATTTAAAATAATTCATAGTTATAAACATACTCTTTGTTAAGGATAATAAACTCTTGAACATGTGTATTCCTTCCTCCAATCATTAAATCCTGAGTTGGAACAGCTTAAATAACTAGGCCAAGCATTGCTACAAATACATACATACATACATATATATATATATATATAGACCTTTTAGAAAAATAAAAAAAGGCCAAAAATGCAATAAAAATATAAAATCTTACTTATTATTCTTAGATTTGAAACATCAGTAAATGCTTTCAAATCACCAAAATGAGTAAAATGATAAAAATTATCAATGGCAAGTCAATGGGAATCCCATGCACGTTGAATAAAAGTATTCCTTGTTAATACTGAAGCTCCAAAGTTACTATTTGACAAACAATGACATTGCCAATATAATAAGTGATATGTAATTCAACAAGCTTTGTGATAGATTCACCATCATTAAGATAAACAATTCCCTGGATACTTTCTCCCTATCACAAATATCAAAGAAGAATTAGCTAACACATAGACATATACACACATACATATTAATCTTTCACACTATAAAAAAATTTTCCTAACTGAGCTATCAGTAAATACTATCCATTGATATAAACCATGATCACTTGAAGCTCGTCGTAAAAAACATTGCTCCACAACAATCAAACGAGAAAACTAATGTCCAATCTGGTCATTAATTTGATTGATAAATACATAATGACCATTAGCCATACCACACACACAAAAAAATCAATAATTGCAAAAAGAACACAACACCGTCTAGAATTTGTTACTTATGTGCTCAAAGACTCTCCAAAAGAAAATACAACTCCTTTATGCATAACTCAACACAAAACTTACCATCGACATTAATGTAAAAGAGCCTTATATATAGATCAGTTATTACAATAAATGACGCCAACAACATGAATCAATCTCATGCGATCCACCTGTCTTCCGTGCAAAAGATTACAAATGATAACACTTGGCTTCCATGCATAGTACTACCAAACATCTTATTCAATCAATTACAAAACAATGTACTTAATCATATCCCAAAATTATCAGTTATATCAAATACCTTTTCTATTGCATCGGTACTCATAAGAGCACTGATATTGCTGTTCAATAACTAACTTTGACATAAATACAAAGCAACTCACGCATAGCGTGAGCAAAAGCCTAGTAAATACAAGAGAGAGTAGATAAGATTAAATGGAATATAACGTGTCCATCTTGGTTTAATCACTCTAACTCATAACAAATAACAAACTCGGTTGATGCATTATTATAGGCTTGGGACACGTGGTAGCATTATTTTGAAGATTTGAACAAACAAGGGTAGTAATTGTTAGTGTGTGTATATGTATAATGAGTTAGGTGAATTTTAAATATGTTAACTTGTGCTCATTGGACACCCATTTGAAAATCCTGAATCAAATCAACAGTAAATGGAAGTAATTAATTAGGATTCAGTACTTAGACCTCCAAAATCAAGATTGAAACAGTTTGCAGTTATGGAAAACAAATGATGTAAGAATAATAATAATAAACTAGATCGGCTAAAAGGTGCGGAATTTGTTTTATGGTGAGCAACTGACTGAGGAATAATTAACGGCACATTTTGGGAAATGATTGTAATAATAGTAGCAAGGTGAGTTTGCATATTTTTTTTATAGTGATTAAAATGATAAAATCAATTCTATTTTCTAATTACTACAGTAAGTGAAGAGATATAAAACTTGAAAGCATTTCCATGAACAGATGAGACAGTGAACGTGGTAAAAAGAGCTACAAAAATCTGGGAAGGTAAGAAAGAGGCAAGAGCCCTGTGTAAATCAATGGAGCTTGTCGAAGTCAAATCCCTCAATGATTCTTCTGCTGATATATTTGATTCCACCCCATTATGGTGCAATGACCATCTTGGATAGAGCTGAGTCAGGGGAACCACTAAAACCATTCAAGACGAAGACACTAATCTTGGTTTGGGTTTGAGCAACCAGATTTACACCATGGTTCCCTGACAAAATCCAATGCCTTTGAGGTTGCAGGACTTGCTTCTGGAGGACCAAATCCAGGCAGTCCTCAATCAGGTCTCCGTTGAAATCGGATGCTTTCGGGGTTAATGACAAATTTCCTTTTGGGCCAAATCCCATGCAGAGCCCTCAGGTACTCCTCCTCCAAGAGGAAGGTCTCTGTCGAATAAGTTCAAGGTTAATCACGAAGTTCTTTCTGGGACAAATCCTGAACAGTCGCCAGGTACTCCTCCATCAAGCAGGTCTCTGTTGAAACCGGTTAATCCCCAGGGATTCAAATCCCGGAGAGTCAACAGATACTCTTTTAATCTTGATGTTAAGAGACTTGTGCCTAGCTCCAAAGATAATGTAGGTGGAAATGTTAAAGCTTCTTGCTATTGCCCCCACCAGGATTATGAAGATGCATAGGCAAAGTAAACATGTTAACTCATTTAGCATGGAAATCGGTTAAATATTTTAACGTACCATTTCTTTCAACAATGAACGAAGCAATAATACTCGATGAATCAGCTATATGGAGTTTCTATACTTATAATCTGTATCAAGAATCTGTGACTTCTGCAATTACAGTTATCCTTCTGCAACATTGTTGATTATGCAAAGGCATCCACATGAGAATGCAATAGAGAATATGGACTCTTGTTCCTTTTAATGCCTCCATCTCTTTAAACTATTTCAGATTATAGCTACATACCGCAAGGTATATTAACACCCAAAAAAAGGGGCGAATTGTTTCCCTCAAGAATCACCTTGATTGTCCCAAAATTCTTGAGCATTTTCTGGTTTTATTTTCAAATGTTTTGCTCATCGCTGTCCACAAAACAAATAAGTGGTATAACATTATCTCATCGGTCACTGGTTAATTTCAAGGTAATTAACTCACTTAAGTGAAATTAATAGCATCTGTTCATACGTATCAAACAAACGAATTAATATTGATACCTAATAGCATTACATGATTAGTGAACTGGAGTATAACAATTTCTCTAATGACCGTATGTTCTTGTCTGCCGGCTGGCCGATTGATGTGTTAGTCGTTGCCGGCTGCCTCTGTGAATTGTTAAAGCTCTGGCCTATGAGAGACCGCGACTTGGTCTGCCAAAAGAAGCTTTGGATTGCAATTTTCCACCAAAAAATTTTTACGTTTTTGATTACATTTTCTAAACACCTTTTTACTTCACATACATCACATTGTTACAGTATATTTTTTCATAAAAATCGAGAAAATAGCAATCAAACAAGACATATCTTTTGTCTTTTGGATGAAACACAAAAAAAAAATTTTAACCTACAAGTTAATCACTTTGTACTTCCCTCAAATAAATTCTCTGCAAAAGTTGTATTATTTTGCAAGTTGTTAATTTTGCACAATTGAAATAAAAGAAAATTAATTCTCATTTTGTTTTTTGGTAAACGCTTTGATTGAAACTTTGTTATGCTTTAAACTTAGTAATTGTACTTCACAGTTTGGTAATTGCTATGCACACACCACATTAATTACTATAGACACTTTAGCTTTAATTAGTAACGTTTTCTATGACATCTGTATAAATAGATCCGAGTTGAAGAAAGGATTTCACTGAGAGACACACTGAATACTTTTTAAGAGAGCTCTTGGATATTAACTTTTGAGAGTGTAATGTTAATTGGAGAAATTGTCTAAATGCAGGATTATAATACATGTAATTATGTGTAACTACAAGAATGATGCAATTTAAACTTGCTAAAGTATCCCAGTAGTACTCGTTTGAAAAAAAAAATTTATATAAAAACTAGAATGATAGAGAAAAATATATGATATATGTGACATAAAAAATGTGATTGAAAAATATGTTGAGAAAATTTTTCTACAAAAACTCAAAATTCAAACAAGACCTAACATTGCAAGACAAAGAGAATAACAGCTCATCAACTTAAAAAATCAATCAAAAAATCTTCTCCCTTGATAAATAATTAAAGGTTTTTCTAATAGGTGCCAGTTGGGCACTTGGTAACACAGATAAAATTCAGTTAATTTATTATACACGCGCACGCACATGCACGCGCGCACATACTAATAACTATTACCTTCCTTGACATTATATACTTTCCCTATTTAATATTACCCATCCTCTCTTGTATTTATTTACCTTGTTTAAATAATCTTACATTTTCAAAAATATGACACCTAAAATATGTCTTAACAAGTTTCCAATGGACATCCATTAGACAAACTAAATAATTGATCCTCTGTAAAATTATTGTCAAACAAAGAACTAAATAGTTTTACATCAGCATTTTTGTAGTTGTATTCTCAACATGAAATCTTATACATACATACATATATATATATATATATATATATATATGGGTCGATCAAAAAGAATGTGTGTCCATTGCTATAAGAGTTTGGGGAAAGTGGGAACATATCGAAATTAATATTCACAAAAAAAAAATCCAACTTATACTACATTACATTCGCAATTCATAGATAATCAATGGCAGTTTCATCAGCCATGAATGTTAGATAGTGCAGTATTAATTTTTGGAGAGTAACGTAGTCAAGTGATGGAAAATACTCAAGTAACGATAGTTATAGTAACGAAACAAAGTTTACTTGATATTACAGGTAAAAACACTTTTAGTGACCATTTGGTTACCTGTTAGACCGGTCATTTAGATAAGATAATGCCTAAAAATTAGCCTAAAAATTTGGAAGTAAGTTTTGCATCAAAAAGAGTAAGTTAATTTAATAAATAAATTAGTAACTTTTATGTCTCAAAAGGTAAATTGGAAATAATATGAAACTTACCTTTTCTTGAAAATAAATTACTATTTTATATCTCAAACTTACTTTTAATGAGAAGTAAGTTTTGCATCTAAAAGAGTAAGTTAGCTGAATAAATCAGTAACTTTTATGTATCAAAAGGTAAATCGGATGAAACTTACCTTTTCTTGAAAATAAATTGCTATTTTATGTCTCAAATTACTTTTAAAGATAAGTAAGTTTTGCATTTAAAATAGTAAGTTAAATCAATAAATTAGTTACTTTTATGTCTCAAAAGGTAAATCGTAAAAATTATATGAAACTTAAACTTTTTTGAAAATAAATTACTATTTTACATCTTAAACTTACTTTTTAAGAGTAGCAAGTTTTGCACGTAAAAGAGTGAGTTAACTTAATAAATTAGTAACTTTTATATCTCAAAAGGTAAATCAGAAATAATATGAAAATGATCTTTTTTTGAAAATAAATTACTATTTTACATCTCAAACTTACTTTTAAAGAGTAAGTTTAGTTGAAGTAATAGTAAATTTTTATACAATATTAATAAATTTTATGATAACATAGTAAATTTGATTAATGATCAAAATTTACTTGTTTGTGGTATAAAATTACTATTTTACTTTAAAAACTTATAAGAGTAAGTTTAGTTTAAATAATAGTAAATTTTATAATAACATAGTAAATTTGATTAATGATCAAAACTTACTAGTTTGTGGTAAAAATTTACGATTTTACTTTAAAAACTTATATGAAACTACTATTAGGAAGTTTACTTGAAATAGTGCTAAAAATGTTTATTAATGATTGAAATTTAACTTAATAAATTAGTAACTTTTATGTCTAAAATATTAAATCAGAATAAATATGAAAGTTATTTTTTTTCTTGGAATAAATGAATTAGAACTTTATATCCCAAAGTTAGTTTTTAGAGAGTAAGTTTAATTCAACTAATAATAAATTTCTATAGAATCGTAGTAAATTTTATGATAACATGGTAAATTTGACTAATGATCCAAATTTACTACTTTGTGGCATAAATTTACTAATTTACTTTAAAAACTTATATGAAACTAGCATTAGGAAATTTAATTGAAATAATGCCAAGAATACTATTAAAAAAATTAATATTCACATGACCTTATAAAATGTATAATAAAATTTGTCTGATTATAAATTTTGAATTATTTTTTATTTTTAAAAAGATTAAAAGTTTGGTTTACAATTATAATAAATCATCCCGAGCCGAGTTATATATATAATGGTAGTTGTCTGTTCATCACAATTTCTATAAGTTAATCCAGATGAATACAATAAAATTTTAATAAATTGATTATCAAGATCATAAGTATAAAAGTTGAAATTATATTAATGTAGCATAATCTTTGAAAATTATAGTAAATTCATCCATATATTAAGTTACGTAACTTTCAAAAATCTCCAGTGGAAATTATGCTTACGGCACAAGTTTCATGCAATGTTTACAGAACGCATGCACTATGTCAATTTCCAAACCATAATCATCAAATTAATGTAAATAGTCAGCAAATTTCAGATTTTATTTCAAAAAACCATTGAAGAAAAAGGACAAAAAATTATAAAAACTTCAATGGAAAAGCGAGTTGCCTTAAAACATTTAAAGTGAACTAAATGAAAAGGTATAGGCCTTACTATATCTTTGGAACGATAGAAGACGTCGATTGGAAAAAGGACTGGACATTCATGTCTTGTACACATACCCCAATCTCCATCTCCAAGTACCGAAAGCAATTGATAATAGTACAATTTTTTTTAATGTCTTTGAGGGAATTCTCTCTATCGCAACCCGTTAGGAGATCATGAATTAATTCCACTTTAGAGTGGTCAATCAATCATACAAATAGGTTGATGGGACAATTGTATTTAAGTCTGAACTCAAGAAATAGTAATTTGCCATTTGAGATGGATTTATTGATGTTGGGATTGGTACTTACAGTAAGAGTCCCAAATGATCAAGAATTTAAGAAATACACAAAATTTACCTTTTTATATAGTATATTAACTAGTAAGTTGAATTCAAAAAATGGTAAATTTTATTTAAAAAGTAATTGAATTTGTTTATTGAAAACGTAAATTTTCATTAATGGTTGTAGCTTACTGTTTTATGAGATATATTTACTAAATTTCTTAGTATATTATTAGTAAGTTGAATTCAAAAAAAATGTAGATTTTATTAAAGAATAAGTAAATTTGTTTATTAAAAACATAAATTTTCATTAATGGTTGCAATTTATTGCTTTATGAGATATACTTACAAAATTTCTTAGTAAACTTACTGGTAAGTTGAATTCAAAAAAAGGTAAATTTTACTAAAAAGCAAGTAAATTTATTTATTGAAAAAGTAAATTTTCATTGATGACTATAACTTACTATTTTAAGAGATATACTTATTAAATTTCTTAGTAAACTTACTAGTGAGTTGAATTCAAAAAAAAAAGGTAAATTTTATTAAAAAGTAAGTAAGTTTGTTTATTGAAAATGTAAATTTTCATTGATAACTATAATTTACTGTTTTAAGGATATACTTACTAAATTTCTTTGTAAACTTACCATTACAATATTAGAAAAGTTGCTAAACATTGAATTTGTCACTAAAGATGGTAAAAACCTACTATTGCAGGTTATCTTCCTAACGTTACCATAGCTCGTGTTACTATAGCATAGTCCTCAAGTGATATGGAAAGATAGCTAATTGAAATTTAATTTCAGCAACGATTGATTGGGAAAGATATTGAATTAATTTTGACGTGGATATAGATATAATGATCTGATGTGGATCCGATCCATTCCCCTTCTTTAGTTTTCAAGGATTTATGTTTAACTCTCTTCCCTTAAAGCAGTGTCCAAGTAGGCGCTGACGTGTACAACTTTTATTTTACTTTCCTTTTTTACTATACTTGCAATAATAATTCTTTTAATTAATTTGCTAAAATTTCTCAATCATCATTGATTCTATATATATATATATATATATATATATATATATAGAGAGAGAGAGAGAGAGAGAACATTTATTGGCTTGGCTAACGCGTTAAGAAAGCCTCACGTATTGGTTTTTTATAAGGAAGTTTTTTAAGGGTGTCCACTTTATTATGAATAAGAAAGAATCTTCTTAACTAATGCATTAACTTTTTGATATTTCGCAAAATTATTTTAAAGGGACTCACATGCTCAATGATATACCTAACATTCTTCCCAAAAAAATAAAGATCACAAATCTTCCAATGGCATTTATTCTTCTATCACCAAAATAATTCACACCATGGTGCCAAAAATTACCAAAAATGTGTTAAATTTATTTATCAAATAAAATAAATAGTGGAGCTAAATCTATACCTTTGCCAGTCTAAATTCACATCTTATAATTAAGTTGACTAAAAAGCACATTCTATTTTACAGAATTTGATAGAATTTTTTAAATAAAATTAGACTTTTTGGTAAAAATAAATGGAGCTAATGTGGATTTCAAGTTTACATCATTATGAATGGTCTTAAAATTTCTAAAATTTTTTTCCTTCACTTTGATGGCATTTATTTATTTTTCGTCTAATTTGGTGAAAGAATGTTTTTTATATCTTTTTATCATGTTAGAGGAGATGAGAGATTTTTAAAATTCTTTTAAGAAAATATTTTAACTTTTTGACACATTGCACTTCAAAATTGATTGAAATATAATTTTAGAAAATATTAGCAATCAACAATTAGGATGATGGTATTAAATAATTTCAATTCATTATAATTTGTAATTGGAAAGTAAGTCACTTTAGGAACCTTAACAGTATTATACATCTTTTAGACCCCCAAAAAAAAAAAAAAAAAGGCAACACCAGCCCAAACTTTGCCACACTTCTGATGCGTGGTCTAGAGTCTAGACATTCAAAACAAGATTAAATGCTCTTAGTTGTACGAAAAGAATCATTAGATGTCTAAAGTCAGAGGGAAAAAAAAAACACTAAGTAAACAAAAGAAAAAGAAAAGATGAAGTGGTCTTTTTTTGTTTTCATTTGCATAATTCTTTCCTTACCGCAATCTTTCTAAAATTATAGATATATCTCTTAAATGTTGAAATTCATTAATGATGGTAACTTTATTTACATTAACAAATGTTCATTGGCATCTATTAGCTTGATGTTTTTATAAAAAAAATATACTTAAGTTAAAAAATAACAGGGATACAATAATTGTAATTGTGTATATTTATGTAGAAAAATATGACATTTAAGAGATAACATCTAACAGTTTCAGCCATGAAAGTTAAAGTTTATGGGGAAGTGCATCTTTCGTGTTACACAATTACCATACACTGTCTGAAGTTTCATCCTTTGATTTGTAGAAGACTGACTTAAGTTGTACATAATCCATAACATTGATTCGCTATTATGTCGTTTAAACAACCCATAAATATGGTGTCAATCAAAACTCGATTATAATTTGTCGAAATTTACTCACTAATAAGTAGGATTAATTATGTCATAAATTGTTTGAATACATTTAAATGGATAACTCAATCAAATCCATATAATTGATATGTAGTGAGTTGGCTAGCATTACCTTATTTACACACATTTAAAATTAAATACACATTTAAACTCAATTTTTCGTGAATGTTAAGTAGATGAAGTTGAATTTTTTACCAACCCAAAAATGATAAATGACATTATTTCTTGTCAAATAGTAAAATGACATTATTCCTTATCAAACAATATTTGGAAAACCAAAAAAGAGCCAATAGAATTTCAAGTGGATGATAATCGGTAATTGGGTATACTTATATTTATTTATTAAGTAAGTATAAATATTGACCCAATTATAACCTGTCCAAACTCGTTCGAATGATCCATTTTGACACCTCTATTCAGTACAAACATAAACTATCTTTATGTTCCCCAAATCTCCATCATGATTTTAATACTAACAAAATCCCCGTCGCGTCTTGCGTGTTCTGTCCAGTGTCCGTCTGTGATATGAAGGTTCATTCTGAATTTTGACTGTAAAACAATGGGGAGTGTATTTAGTTGGAAATTTCTAAATTTGGTATAGCGACTATATCGATCAAATATTGAACCATTAAGGTTGTTTCCATGTCAAAATAGGGGAAACTTTGGGATGAATTCATGCACAAGACAAGAACAGCTATAAAAATCAGACGAGACAAGGAAGATCTGTGTGCTAGAAACAATGGAGCTTCCAAAAGGCCAAATGTTTAGGGCAGTAATTCTTCTGTTTTTGAGTTTGAATCCATGCCATAATGTTGCCTTTGCATATGATCTTTCAAAATTCATTGGCTATGAAATCCTGGGACGTGTTCCCAAGGGACCAAATCCAGAAACTTCACCAGGCACCCCTCCGCTCAACTTCCTCCCAAAAACAAATGTTTTCAATGTCAAGAGGCTTGTTCCTTCAGGGCCAGATGGTCAACAATCACCCGATCCTCCAAGCCGATTCGAGGTTAAGAGACTTGTTCCTTCAGGACCAAATCCACAGGAATCACCAGATTCTCCTCCTAGCTATGATGTCAAGAGGCTTGTTCCTTCAGGGCCAGATGGTCAACAATCACCTGATCCTCCCACCAGATTCGAGGTTAAGAGGCTTGTTCCTTCAGGGCCAAGTGGCCAAGAATCGCCTGATCCTCCTAGCCGCTTTGAGGTGAAGAGACTTGTACCTTCGGGGCCAAATGCTCAAAAATCACCAGATTCTCCCCCAGGCTATGATGTTAAGAGGCTTGTTCCTTCAGGGCCAAGTGGCCAAGAATCGCCTGATCCTCCTAGCCGCTTTGAGGTGAAGAGACTTGTACCTTCGGGGCCAAATGCTCAAAAATCACCAGATTCTCCCCCAGGCTATGATGTTAAGAGGCTTGTTCCTTCAGGGCCAAGTGGCCAAGAATCGCCTGATCCTCCCACCCTTTGAGGTGAAGAGACTTGTTCCTTCAGGACCAAATCCGCAGGAATCACCAGATTCTCCCCCAGGCTATGATGTTAAGAGGCTTGTTCCTTCAGGGCCAAGTGGCCAAGAATCGCCTGATCCTCCTAGCCGCTTTGAGGTGAAGAGACTTGTACCTTCGGGGCCAAATGCTCAAAAATCACCAGATTCTCCTCCCGCATTTAAGGTTAAGAGGCTTGTTCCTTCAGGGCCAAATGCACAAGAGTCACCCGATGCTCCACCAAAACCTGAAGCTTTTGTTTTTTCTCAATCTAACGGTTTTGAGCAATCTCCTCCAGGATTATAGATATGAAAAGTGTGAATGAGATATATATTATAACATGATTCAACAATTGTTTTACTGGTATCTTTGCAATGAAATTTATACAAATTTATTTATTTAAATCATGAACACACTTTTCGACCATCTTTTTATCTCACGTGTATCACGTCAATACTGCAGTATTTTTTTTCCTTAAAAAAATTATCTCAAATAATTTTCTATCGAAACACACTTAATTTGTGCAGAAGAAGAATATGATAAACTTCCTCCCCGGAATTCAAACGTAAATCAGATCTAATATCTTGTTTTTAAGGAGATGCATTAGCCTTTCGTTTGTATAACTGCTTTCATTTTTCGATGGTGGAATCTACCATATTGAATGGAGCTTGTAATTAGCTTCTGCAAATTTTTGTGAAGGATCTATAACCTTCGTCCACATGTCAAAAAAGCTCACATGTATTGCAAAAAGAATTATAAACGGCCTGCCTTGTATTAACTATTAAGGCAGGGCTAGAGATATTGATTATAAAAATCCATCCAATTAAAGTATTTTGTCCTTGTTTTCCAACGAATTTCATAATCTGTTGGAAAGAAACACAGGGTGCTTCCAAGGACAGAATATTGTTAATAATTATCCTACTATGACTAATGTTGCCAATAAACTGTTTTAGTCAAACTGCAAATGCAAAAGGAAAGGAAAAGAAAAGAAATCTCCTACCAGCTGCTGATACCTCCCTATTAAGAAACAGTTCCATCATAGTGTTTAAGGTTGCAAAACTTCAATTTTAAGTTCTCATCTTTATTAGGGAACAAAGGTATAAAGTCTGCTTTGACGTTGTACTCATGTGCCAGAAAACAATTGGAGGAAATGAACCATGCATTAGGCTGTATAGTTATAATTCTGGAGGTCAATTACCAGGAAAGAATGTGGTGTTTCCTCATTTTGATATTTTTCTGATGGTGAAGTTTAATTACAAGCGACATATTTTGCATAGTTCAGATATGAATGGATTTGCAGATGATGATCAAGTAGATAATAAATCATTCTGTTTGGATTGCTATTTTTGGGCTTTTATAAAAAAACATATTGTAACGACTTGATATATGTGAAGTGAAAATGTGATCGGAAAATGAGCTCGTGAAGACGGTGCAAATGTAAATTTATTTTTTTCAATGGTACATTACAACTTTGAACAGCAACAATGCCAACTTTTATACACTGCATAATGCTGCTTTGCTAAAGTTTCAAGATGTCTGATTATCCTACCACCTGGGAAGAAAGTTCAACAATCCAACATCTAAATCTCCATCCCCAATTTAACACAAGGAAAGAAAGTGAAAATCCTATGTTCCAATATAGATGTGGAAGTAACTCCACAAATCTTCGTAATTAAACCATGAATCAAGAATACAGAAGAAGTATCCAAGCATAAAACTGAAACTATAAAAAGAAAAAACATAAATCCTGTTTCGTAATAGATCTTGCCTGTGATTCTTAGTTAAGAATCAGAGTGAGGCAGTCTCTCACATATATGAATTCCTTTAATTGGCTAAGAACAAAGATAAGTTCATAGCACTAACAAAATCCATTCTCTAAAGATTGTTCTGATCGACATAAGCCAAAGGATGAATCAAGCCATCCTTCAGCCATTGCCAGATCAAGATAATATTTGAACTGTTTCTTAGCATCCGGTACATCCAAAGCTAAGTCATCAAGAGATTCAGCCACTCTCATGAAACCCTTAGTCATCTGGTTCATGGTTATTAGTCCCATGCTAAAGCATTCTTTGAGCAGACGCCACAACCTATCATTCTTCTTCTCCATAATAATCACCAATGATTTCTTAACAACCTCATGGTGAAAAAATGGCATCCCTAGCTCCTTTATGCACCTGCAAGCTTCCCTTGTATCCCCTCCAGACTCGTATTCTTCAAGCAACTTCCCTATTTTGTCCTTGACATCTTCAATTGCCCAGCCATTTCTGCAGCTTCCTCCTCCACCCCAGCACCTTAAGATCCGCTCGCTGGCAAGTCGGGCCTTAAGCAAGGACTTTGCCATTTGAGTAACTTTATTGCCTACTGAATCTGACCCCAAAAATTGATTTTCAATCTCCTCCAAATTTTGTGGTGCTAAAACTTCATCTACCTCCACCCTAGCCAGGAACAGTGCTAGATCCTCAACTACAACCGGATTGTCTAGGGCTGTATCATCTGCAGATTCTATCAACATCACAAATCCATTCACAACATCATCAGCTGGAAAACACAAGGATGATAACAAAACAGAAGCCATTTCTTTCTCTCTATTTTTCCGATCCATTGCTAGAGTAATTAGCTTCTTGACAAATAACGCATTCAGTTCTCCCGAAGAGGAGCTGTTTGCTGACTCCAGACAGAGAATTACTTCTGAAATATCACCAGAAAGAAAATATTCTTGAATTATTGACTGCGCCTTCACCTTGAAAGCTTTTGCAGCACCATCTCCTATTGCTGGCTTTCCAGGCTGCAAAGACAGGGCTGATAGAGACGAGGCACACAACCAACCATCTGATGCTGCCTTGGAAATCAATGACTGCAGTATCCTTTTAGCATTTGGTATATCAAGTGACAAGTCATCTATATTGTCTATGATTCTACCAAAACCCTTTGAAATTTGACTTGAATTAATAAGACCTTCTTCAGCAGCTGTCTTCAGCAAGTCCAGAAGGCAGCTTTCAGCATGCTGCTTCTCCATTGCCATTATAATAGCTCGTTTGACTATTTCATGATGAAAAAAAGGCATATTCAGATCCTTGATGCATTTGTAAGCCTCTTTCTTGTCACCGCTTGATATGTACTCAGTCAATAGATTGTTAATTCTGGTTTTGACATCTTCAGCCGTATTATTCTTGTTTCCTGCCCAACGCCGCCCTATGATATCTGTATGCAGAGGGGCTGACAAGTAACTCTTCTGAGCTCGTTTGATGACAAGACATCCCTTCGAGTCATTAGGCAAGGATGCCAATGCTTTTGTCAAGAATACAGGAGGAAGTATCTCATCAACTACTGCACGAGCTAGAAACAATGCAATAACATCAATTGCATCTGGTATGTCTACAATCAAGTCATCAGCAGATGTCAAGAGCCTAATGAAACCTTTGTACACCTGTTGAGGATCAATAATATCAGCATAAAGTGAGGATAAGAGAACAGCAGCCATTTCTTTCTCTTTATCACGCCTATCCATTGCAGTAGAGATGAGCTTTTTGACGAAATAAAAATCATAATTTGGCATTCCAAGTTCACTTAATTCATTGGCTGTTGAGGTGATATCATCGGTGGCAAAGTATTCCTCGATTATAATGGTAACTTTCTTTTTGTACTCCTGAAACGATGTGTTTGCTTTTGTAGCAGCAAACAAATGCTCATTTTCCTGAAACCAACAATTTCATGATATTTGAGCTTTTGTAACCCAGATGATCTTCCAATATTCATGATTACTGGCAAAAAATTTCTAGTGGACCGGAGACAGAGAACAGAATTTGACCAACAATATAATATGCAGCCTCATGAAGGGAGTTACCTCACTGCTACTGTAATTTGGATCATTTGAGTCAAGGACATGGCCATCATCCATATCAAGTAATCCCCCCCATGTTCCTTTTCCTCCATAACCACCTACATGATCAGAAGCATGAAAGGAGCAAACTCAAGCATGCTTTAAAGCCGAATTTCATTAACAAGTCTAACCAATAGAAGCTGCACATATTAATTGATAACGGAACAAATAATCTAGAACCAAGCAGGAGAGAAATCAAAAATGCTTTTGTAATTGTCTAATGCACTACTAAAATCACCCAAGTGATGTGCCACATAAAAAAAAGTTACATCAGGTTTTCATTCAAATATATCCTTTAAAAGTTCAAAAAGATTGTGCTTGAGACATGAACTCATGATTCAACTTAGAATGCCAGAAAATATAGTGTCCCCACCTTTCTTTGGACGGCCATCTCCTTTAGAATGTGACTGCCTCTGATTTTTGAGTGGGCTCCCCTTGCTTGTCCCATTCTTACCATGAGGAGATCTAGGAGAATTAGGTGATCGCGGTGAACTTGGAGATTTTGGAGACCTTGAAGATCGTGGTGACCTTTGAGACGTTGAGATCTGCAAGCTGGAGACAGAAAAAGGATCTGCACTCTCTGAAGCTGATTGGTGCTGTTCGCAGTGCTCCGGTGACATATACCCATCACTGAAGTCCATCAGGTTGAGTTCTGATTGCACTAAAAACTTGAGAGAACAAAGTTGATTTGCAGCATGTATGGATCTAAACTTGATTTCAGAACTTGAATTTGGAAGAAGTTTAAGTATCTCCAGAGCAAATTTGTGGAATTTCTGGCTTCACTTAGGCCGCAATTAATATGAAGATTACAATAATCACAGGAAGTAGTTGAGAAAATGTGATATAGACCAGTGACAGACACCAGAATTGCTGGAAAGCTGGACTCCCTGTAATCCTGAAAGTAACAGATATTATCAACATCAGAAGTACTTATAAGACTCCTGCAGTTCCTAGCTGATAAATGGCAAGAAAAACTACTACTAGCTCGAGCATTTGTATGCTACATATTGTTTACTATCGCGTCATCTATGAGTTCTCATTTTCAGATCCACCTGTAAGTGACCAATAAAATCTAACGCTCAATCGCTTCAGGGCAAAAAATGAAAAATAAAATTATTGGGAAATCGATTTCTTGCACATCCACCTCTTCATTTCCTCTTCTCTTGTTTTCTCAACCTCCCCCGCATCTCCTGCACTCATTACTAAAATTTCTCCACCCTTCCCTCCTCTCATATCTGTCCAGCCCGTCTCTACCCTCCAACCCATGTCCATGGTTGTGGTTGTCTTCCTCTTCGTGATAGCTGCTATTGAATCCTCACCAAAGCTTATCAACTATGGGATTCAAGGAATTTGTATCCTTGGATTAAGAAAAGAAAGAAGGAAAAAAAAAAAGTATATCCAGTGCATCAACCGTTTAAAACATCATGTTCCAGAATTCAGAATAGCAGTCCTAATGTTTTCGTCAAGGCACTGTTTTATCTCCAGTCCAATCACACACTAATGCATACACACAAAACAACAGAGCCTTTCCCCTAAATACTGTTTGATAGAAAGGGATAAAAATCAGATTTCATACTTTTCTGTTCTTCTCAATAGCAGTCTCACTTGAACCTTTTCACTTCCTACCAAAAGATTCTCTCTTTTACTATTTTTTTTAGTGCATCAAACTTTTCAGAAAGCATATCTTGCACAAAAACTTTCAAGAAAAACTACCTGGGATCCACCAAAAGCGTATGTTGCACAGCCTCTCTAAATCTGAGAAGAAAACAAAGTCTAACTAAACAAAATCCGTCACATTTCAGATTGCCATACAGAAAATGATCATGGACAGATAGAACTCACCACCACAATGGGCTTTGTGCAGGAGAAAACCTCAGGTCTGATTCCGGTAAAATTCTAGGTAATTGTCTAGCTTAGGACAGTGTAGAGTTCTGTCACAAATTATTATTGACAGGTTTATTGGGGTTCAAGAAAGCTGTATTAGGCCTTTCAGTGAGTGCAGGGTGGGAGATATGAAACGGTCGTTGGAATCAGTTGGGACATCCTACGGAGACCACTGAGGTTTCTCCTCATCCAACGGACGAGAGTGCACTTTGGGAGTCGCCCTCGGAACGTATGCCCGGGAAACTCGGTGGTCAAGCAACTGTAAAGGTAATTGAGCTACACACTTGGCTATAAATTATGATCTCCTTCAAGAATTAACGTGGCAAATACTTGGTCATTTATGCCCTTTCTTCATAAATTATGCCCAAGTATTTGCCATTAATAAACCCCAATTCCTAGTTAGTGTTGGCAAATTGAATAAGCAATAGAATATCAACCAATCAATCAGAAATATCAATCCTATTTAATATCGAAGATAATACTGGGAAATAGTAATTAGTGATTGATAGAATATCAAGCAATCAATTAGAATTTTAATTATGGGGATTTTCTATTGGGCATCCCTTAAAATTCATCTATCCTACCATGTATATACATATGTTAACAATTATTAACCTCAATTGCATTTATATACTTTTCCTATATAATCTTACCTACTCTCTCTTGTATTTGTTTACTTTTTCCAATTAATTCTTACATTTCTAAAAACATGACACCTGAAATATATTTCAATGAGTACCTAGTGCGCGTCTATTAGATTGACCCTTAATTGTAAGAATTAATCCTCTATACATTGACAATGTATACACCATTAGATGCATACAATTCATCTAAATTTAAATTTAAAATTCAAATTTTACTTATATTCATGTATCCAACCGTGATAATGTATACACTGACAGTGTATATAAGATTTACTCTATTTATAATTGACCTAAATGAAATTATCCATCATATCATAAAGATTTCAATCAACTATGTAGATCATTTTATGTCTCAAAAAATGCAAGTCCTTTTTTCTTTTTCCTTCCTCGTCAATCTACTCATAAACTAGTCTAATGAGAAGGGATGCACTACCACACACTTTTAAATTTTAATTTAGGTGCAAGAGTTTGAGCCCCTCACATGTAGCTAAAATTTATATAACGTATGGAAAATTTTATTTGCACACCAGTTTTTGTTATTTTGCACTCCCATCATTTGTTTTATCATATAATCTAATAAATAAAAACTATATGATTAAAATGAGCGTGATTAACAAAAATTGGAGTGCAAATAACATTTCCCTAACATACCTATAAATCAAATTTCTAGATGAATAAAGTTGAACGAAAAAAACTTGCAAGATAAACAAGTTTGATATGTAATACAAGCATATTCTCTATTTTAAGTGCTCAAAGGCTTTTTTTTTTAACAATATTTTAGTGATGCATACAACTACAAGATTGTGAAGTTTAAGTTTCCTAAAATTAAAAAATAAGTCTTCAAACAATAACACACCAATTCAATACATCAAACAAAATTCTCTAGTATTAATGTGGTATGAATTTTCTTGAATAACTTTCAAATGCCTTCTTCAAAAACAAAAAACCTTCAAATGCCGTGTCAAATTTTGAACAATAATACATTAATTCTGAATTATGTGCTAGTATAAGATATTTCAAAATGATCACCCATTAGGCTTGACGATGAAACTTTTGCAACTGAAGCAACCACGCCTTTCTAGACACTGACCCGAAGGCGTAAAGTATCTCAACGTTAAAGGTCGCGTCTTCTATGCTCCATCCTTGAGCCGCGAAATACACATAAGCTTCGTACGCCAGTTTTCAAACATTTGAAAAGCCTACTTTCCATCACTGCGCTGCTGTTCTTCATCGATCATTTTCTTGTAAACATATCGTCGAACACTTGAACTACAAAAGATAGCACTTGCAGCAAGATACGATGGACCTTCCAAGCTCCGAGTCCGATGTGGACCTCATCAGCTCTCTACAAGCACAGCTTCACTCTCTCCAGAAAAGAGTCAAGGTACCTAGAAGTCAGAATACTAATTGATTGCTCTTGTTTGCTGTTCTTTTTCTTATTTTGTGTCTAATATAAGTTTCTGCTACATGTAAAACTTAGGAGTTAGAATCAGAAAAGGCCGAGTTATCGTCATTGCTATCAAATTGCCATTGTCAAAAGGTTTGCTTTACTTTAACAACCCTCTTTTTCTTTCTTTCTTTTTTGCCCCCTTGTTTCTGTATATAGGTGAATATGTGAAGTGGAAAATTTTTTTTAATGATTTTGCAGGGGAAGGAAAATGTGGATGCTAGTGCTGTAGCTGAGGAGTTAGAGGAATTAAAAATAGAGGGTGACTTAGCAACCTACAAAGGGAGAACGAAGAAAGATTTAGGTTTCTGCATTTTAAGTTTGAATAATGATCTTTCTCCTCTTCCTATTTTCTGTGATTATTCATTGTAATAGATGATATTTCAGAGTTATTGCT
The DNA here is from genome assembly GCA_013103745.1 of Gardenia jasminoides. NCBI lineage: Eukaryota > Viridiplantae > Streptophyta > Magnoliopsida > Gentianales > Rubiaceae > Gardenia > Gardenia jasminoides. The sequence continues at coordinate 264,476 of CM023102.1, read as the reverse complement.
GTGAAATGCATTATGATGTTAGCATAAAATATAACTACCTCCCAGTGAAACTAGTCTGCAGGTCTGCATTGTGGAAATTAAGCACTGAAATCCAGCTCATTGTCCTAGTTACATCCTTAAACAGGGAAGTAAAGGAGTCTTAAGCAGGAACATTCATGTTCAATTGCACTGTGGGACTTTGAGCAGGGTTTATTTGTTTTGTACCTCAATAAATTAGGGACGCATTGGCCTCTTTTGCATGTTTGGCAGTGTCATGAAATGTTATCCTTTTTCAATAAGATTTGATCCAAAATTTGGACGCAGGTCCCCAGACAAGTGGTGTGGATCAATTCCCCAAGAGATATGTTGCTCTAAAAGTTATGTACTTTGGTCAGAGGTATGAGTTCCAGGGATGGATATAACTCGATGCTTATTGCATTTCTTCTATTAAAAAGAAAAAAAATAATAGCACACATATTTGCATGAGACCTTTTTCTACTATTCCCTTGTGAAGCTATGCACAAGCTATACTTTAATGTTTTTCATAGTTAATCTTAGCAGTGCATCTGCAGTCTGAAGTTGTGTTGAGTGGTTTCATGAATCAATTTCACGACCATACAACTTATTGATGAGTTATTGCTGGAATTGTCTAAATGCTTGGCTGAAATAAAAAGGAAATAGTCATTTTCAAGTATATGTTTGTTAGATCTGATGTGGTGTACTTTACCTTAAATTTTCTCTTACCTACTGTATAGGAAGTATATATAATAGTATGTTTGTATATAAGCAATAGATTGAGTTCAACTATTTGACATGCTTCTTTTAGGTTTTATGGTTTTGCTTCAGAGGCACACATGGATCCAACTGTAGAGGTGTGTTCACTAGTTTTTCTAGTCATTCTCCACATTTCAACAGCACTTGATGATTCATGTTCCTTAATTGATATTGTCATATTTCTATCCATCAGTCAAGTCAATTTTTTTCCCTCATCTTCTTTCGTCTTTCTTTCTTTTACTGCTTTTATTACTTCTATTATCATTGGTAGATTATTAATTTGGGAGGGTCTGGGAAGCTGAGGTATTGAATTGTCAATGCATGATTCCTGTGGGATGGTTTGATTGCATATTGTCTTTACCATTTTACAGCAAATAATTGAAAGATGTTTCTTTCCTTTTTCCAACTTTTGCTCTTCATATCCTTTGTGGTCTGCTGTAGAATCTTGAGTTCCACTTAGTGAAAAGAGAGAATGATTTCTAATATATCCACAATGATTGGGTTGGTTATCCCCAGTATGCTATTTCTGAAATATGCTCTATGTTGACAATTGTTCCCTGTTAAAGCAACTATGAAATTTCTTTTTCATACAGAAGCGTTCTGCTGCTGTTTGAGGCTAATTGCACTGCATGCTTGAACTAGAATTTGCGAGCTGTTTGGTTCGAAGTTCACTATCACTATCACTATCGGTATCATGGAGTGGTCAATGATAATGAGTTTTGATGAAAACCCATAGTGTGTTTGTTAATGTGGAATGGATTTTATAATTTATTTTTTTTCTTTTTCATTGTTTCTTTTTTTCTTTTCTTTTTCTTTCCATTTGTTGAAACAGTAGCATTTTATTTTCTTATTTTTGCATTTAATGAGAATAAAAGGGTAATTAAGATGATTTAAAAAAGAATAAGATGGGCAACTAAGATGATTTCCTAGTAAAAAGTGGTTAATCGAAAAATCCATAGAATAGACCTATCATTCCCATTAAATTATTCCCATTGACCCCAACCAAACATTTTATATGGGTATAATTGAATTTGAAACCCATAGTGGGGGTTAAAACCTATTTACCAAACACCCCCTTGGATCTATCAATTGTCAAGAGTAGAAAAGGCTGTTTTTTGTTCTGCATTATCCCTTTCTGCTTTTCCCTTAGAATTCTTTCCTGATATGTTCTACTTATGCACACTTTGGAAAAGAAACTACTTGATAAACGATATTGGATTGTGGTTTATATGTAGGAGTAAGCTTTTGAATTTTGTGATTTTACAGTCTGAAATTTTTAGAGCTCTTAAGAAGACAAAGCTCATTGATAGAGTAGACAAGAAGGAACTACAATACTCGAGATGTGGTAGAACAGACAAAGGAGTTTCTTCTACTGGGCAAGTACGTTGTCAACCCTTTTGCTCTGTCTGCTGCTGTGATTCTGTGAATGAGACTGTAGCTGTCTCAAAGGATTTTGTTCTTGTCTAGCCATCTTCATGTTGGCTGACCTTTTTAAGTATTAGAATGCTTCAAGTGTAGCTCTCAGTAACAGATAACTGCATTTCAATGTGACAAATGGAAGATTGGCAAAATATTTCATCTAAATAGTCACACAAATAATGTGAAAACTACTTTATATTTTCCCCCTCTTTTGCCAACCCCCATCCCCCCAACCCGGAAAAAAAAAAAAAGAAAATAAGAAGAAAAAATAGAAAGGAAGAAATTATCTATTTTTCATGGCTGGCCACCCCAGAGGTCAATCAGCTTGACAGAAGAAATATTTTTGGCTCTACATCAGGCTTTCTTGAAGAATACCGTGTATATTTAACATATGTAGTTCATCTTTTGATCTCAATAAAGTTCCACATCTTTGATTGACCACTTTTTTCTCCCTGGAAGACCTCTCGGTGTTTTATTTCTGTATTAAACTAATCATCCAATTTCTCTTGGTTGGAAGGTGGTATTTCCACTTAATTGTTCTACTCATTAAAAGCTCAAAGTATATGGATGCAGGTAATTGCTCTGTTTTTACGGTCAAGCCTGAAGCAAACAAGAGGGAACAATGAATATGCTGGAGATATTTCGCCGGAAGAATCATATGGTCAGCCTTCATTTTCATGTACAGAAAGAGTAGTTTTTGCTTTCAATTGTACCTCAGAATCAAGTTTTTAGAAGATACTCATATTACTTTCTTTGTTCTGAGGGAAGTTCTACTTTTTGGGCGTATCAAAATAGTGTCAAATTTAATAGAATGAAGAGTTTTACTTGTAAAAGCTAGACATAGTTTTTTCATTTATGCAATCATTTCTTAATATCACCCTGGTTTGAAGTCTTAATGTCAAACTTTTAAAGTCCTTTCTAGTTATATATGTTTCCTTACCAGTTGATATGCATTTTTAATGATTAATAAGCAGGAGAAATAGACTATGTTGGCATGATCAATAAAGTCCTTCCAAAAGATATTCGAGTTATGGATTGGTCTCCTGCTCCAGTTAATTTCAGTTCAAGGTCATTACAGCTCAGCAAAGCTCGCTCTCTTCTCCCCCTTTCTGACAGTCTTATTGGATTATGGAAGCTATGATCTACATTTTTATGCTTATAGTTCTTAAAATAATTATCCTCATTTGGAACATGTCAAGTTGAAGGGCTTCATTGCACAATAAGGACTTCTGAGAATTCACATAAGTTGTAACTATTTATTTACCTTGGTGAATACATTATGAACAGGCACATGAAAACACCAACATTTCCCATGCTTTGCACAGGTGAGGTGGTATGGTCACCAATATAAAGGAGATGAAATACGAGGCCTGTGCCTTAGCTCCTATATGTGGATAGCCATGGCCTAAATAGGTCTTCACTTCTTATGTCCATTCCGTGGCTATAAAACAGCACCCTCACTATTGGATGATTGTACCTATAAACCTCTAATTTTTGAATGTATATGTGCATGAACTCCATGTTTCGTGATGAAATAAAGTTAGGGGTGTCAGAATGTCACTATGTTGCATGAGATGAAGGATGGAGAACTAATTGGCTGAATGTTATGTTTGTTGTGGGCCTCAAGTCCTAAACATAATAATGCAGAAGATTTAATTAGCTTTATTTGAGAGGGTTAAAAATTTTGGGATTTCCTGTTCTTGTTCCTGCCTTCATTTCTCCTCTCTTCTTCTCTCTCTCTCTCTCTCTCTTTTTTTTTCCAATTTGGGTGTGGGGGAGATAAGACGGAGTTGTGTTTCTTTTCTTGTCATTTTTTGGTTTGGACCTAATCCAAGGACAATGATATCCATCCTTGAATGGAAGCTTGCTTATCTCACAGAATTTTAACTTGACAATATACTGGACTTGGCACCAATGTGCTTGGTCAGTTTTCTCTGATTATTTCTTTGGTGCTGTTCTCCAGGTTCAGCTGTATAAGTAGACAATATAAGTACTTCTTTTGGAGGGATAATTTTAATATAACGGTGTGCCTTTTTCTTCAATCCAAATTTTGAGACTTATTTGAGCTGTTTGCTCCTTGTGCTGGATATGTACTGTAAGGATTATGAATATGTTTCCCAATACCATGATTTACTAGGCAATGGAGACTGCTGGGAAGAAATTTCTTGGTGAACATGATTTCCGAAACTTTTGCAAGATGGATGCCGTTAATGTACACAATTTCAGACGTTGCATCACACTATTTGAGATTTCCTGTTGCAGTGAAAGGTTGTGTATTCTCAACTCTTTTGACTCTTTAACAAGTGGCTCTCACCTAATTTTTTTTTTCTAGTAGAATGTAAAGTGCAGTTGTTCTCATCGACTTGATATTAATTTTAGATAGTGCAAGATTTTGTTCTATATTTCATTTGTTTGCTTGGTTGTCGAGTATTTTCTCTGAGTTATACTTCATCCATTCCATAGAATGATGAAACAAGTGCTGTCTTTGAAGCTTTGAGTGTATATGAAAACCCGTATGCATTTGAGTCTGAACTCCAACATAGTATGAAAAGGGAAAGATGGAATGTAATATTTGTCCACATTTACTTCAAATTCATACAGTCTGTGGTGCTCTACAGTTGAGCTCTGTCCACTCGATTTAATCATTTAGTCATCTGTGTCAAGCTTGGCTCATGAAAAAAAAAAGATAAAATGAAATAGAACTTGGTATTAGAAAACTTGTGTGAGCTCCAGGAACCTTCAAAGGAGTAACTTGGAGTAACTTGGAGTGTAAGGGGGAGCTGCTTTATGCACCTGGAAATTGCCCCTCATTTTGCTCTTTTCTCCTTCTGAGGGAGGGAATAGAGTAGCTTTTGTCAGGAAGGAGAAATCAATTCCACTGCTAAGGCATTCTGAAAATACATCAAGAAAGGTATTGCGCTAAATGTGGAGAGATTCAAAAGAAAATATTCTTATATAAAGAAATGAGATTAGTATTTTTAACTGAAGGTATAGCTTAATGTCATTTTCTCAGATGGAAGAGCCTTACTTGTCCCATCTCCCTTGGAAATGAAGAAATATTACTTTGATATATATAAAATTGATACCCCTCAGATTCATTGGATTTGGCTTCTTGAAGGTCTTGAAGGAACTTTTTAAGATTATATTGCTATCAGAAGTAATAAAGTCGTGTGTGGAATTTTAGTTTTGATTTATATCCTTTTGTTTCAAAGTCGCTGGCACTGTTTAATTTTAAGTCTTGTTACATTGAGTGAGGCTTCACTTCTTCTTCTCTAGTTTGGATGAATTCATCTTATATGTCCATCCCTGTACTCCCCAAGGCAAACCACCCAAATACCAAAAGCAAACTTAAAGAAGATATGTGTGTGTGGAACGTTTATTTTGCTTATTAGAATCCTTAAATGTGAGTTAAGCTGACAATTGTTTTCTTAGTTCTGGTGCCTATCCACAGACCTTGTGTCATGTTGACTGTTATCCCCATGATTTTGCAGTTTTGAGGACAATGAACTCTGGGTGATAAAAATTAAAGGTAGTGCTTTCCTGTGGCACCAAATCCGATGCATGGCTGCTCTACTATTTTTGATTGGAGAAGGCCTTGAAACTCCTAATGTGCGTAAATATTTGCAGTGTGAAAGTTATGAATTTTCTTAAATCTCAAATGGCACTGATGATAGTATAATGTGGTTTGAGTCTGATGATGCGATTCAACAGGATACACAGAGTTTCATTTGTGGAACTTTTTACAAGTGGAAGGCATTCTGACAGCATTATCTTGTAGGTTATAGATTTATTACTTGATACTGAGAAGACAACAAGGAAACCTCAATACACAATGGCTTCGGAAATTCCACTTGTTCTTCAATCTTGTGAATTTGAAGGTCTTAAATTCATTTGTTCATCAGGTACTTTAGGACTACTAGTTTTATTGTTTGATACTTATGCAGCTAGAGCTGGAATTCTTTATGCCGGATTAGGTTTTCTTCATCAGCTACTTGAGGGCTATTTGTTTTATCTTTACATTTATGCAACTACTGCTGGACTCTTTTATTCCAATTCAGCTCCAGTTGATACATTTTGTGTCATCCTCGTTTATGTTCAAGTGCGTTATTGCAGCATGGCTGCTTAACACTTAAAAGAGTATGTAATATCATTTGTAGTATTTTGTGTCCAATCGTGAAAATTTTCACATTTACTTGTCTGCAATAAGGTGCTTTAAGCATGTAAACTCATCTTCAGTTGAACTACTGATGATGGCCTGACTATGCACTTGGTTTTAAAACTCATTTACCCTAATCACTGTTGGTGTTGGTAATTTTATTTGCTTAGCATGAAATGTTTCTTTGGGCTTTGTGGTTAGGTGCTAAACAAGCTTTGGATGAGCACTTGAAGAAGGAATGCCTTAATTACAAGCTTCAAGCTGCAATATATGAGGAGGCTTTGCAGAGCTGTTCCCTTATTGAAATTGGTTTGATTTTAGCAACCCTCTTACCTCCTCTTCCCTAATAACAACTCCAAGCCATGGTTATATTAGTTAGTTAACTTTCATCTTTCAGATGACAGTTTGCTGAATAATCTCAGATTGAAACGTAGGAAAGCAGTCTATGTTCCTATCATGTCAAGGCCCACTGAACGTAAGTTCCATTATCTCCCAACCTTGAGCATAGTCTGCCACTTTAAAGTTATTATTTTAGTGGATAAGCATGGTCGCTTGAATTGACTTGGCACCTTCTTTCCTTGTGCAATTTGAGCACTTCTGATTCATTGCTGGAAAGAAAAACAGGAATCAAAACCAGCCTAGTTTTTTAAAAGCCAAGTCAATACGATAGAAGGAAGACTATCGGTTAACATGCATGAGAATTTCAAAATTAACCCCTGGGTATCTCATATAACCTCTTTGTGTTTCAATGGAATATCTGACTTTATTAGGGGAAAAGAGCGCATTTGACATTTAAGTTTTCACTTTTTCCCTCTGCATGTATTTTTGTGTCTACGCACCTATTTGACAATTAAATATAAACTTATTTGTCATTTCTATGAAGTTTATTTGGAGGGATATCCATTCGTGATGTCAATAACTGAAAAATTCGTCAAAGATCTTTGTTTCATAATGCAGCTGGGGTGGGCATATGCTTATTGTGCAGGTGGGAGAGTGTGGACCAGTGGATCAACCAGACATCTCTGGCTTCTCCCTCCCAAATATACTAACTTAAAAACAAAAAAAAAAAGGTGAAAAAACTAAACAATTCTCAACATATAGATGCATAAACATGTAAACTTCATTTAGTGGTTTTAGCCATTCATCAGAAAATGGAAGTAAAGTGAGTTCTTTAGTTTATATGGTTGGCACAAATCTTGAGTAGTATTCTGATTTCATGCTAATCTGTACAATACCGATACAGTTGAACACATGTCAATCTGAATCCTACTAAGCTAGCAAGTTGTTTTCGTTCTTTTACAAGTCACCTTCTAGTTGACAGGTTAGCTAACATTCTTGCATACACTGTTAGTGATGTATGACAAAATATTTCTTTCCTTGGGCCTGTCTCTGCTTTCATTTGATGCTAGTTGCATATGCTTTCTGCTCGAAGCTTTTCTGTTGTTGCTCTTAACTAATATTTCTGAAACATTTGCAGCTTCCTATGAAGAGCGGCGTGCCAAATTTAGCACTGTAGGTAAAACATGAGGGTAGAATTTAGCGGACTCACTGACACTCTCCCCGCCCTGCTAGTGTTTCCTTTTGCTATTTTTGGTTGTCCCATTTTCGTTGAAGTAACTTAAAAGTACTCTGAATTTCTAATGCGTTTGGTGCCAAATGTATACTCTTTTGTAGTCATATCTGCATTCTTGCCAGAGAGTTAAAGTCGAACTTGGGCTAAGCGTGTAAGCTAAATAAAATTCTGTAAGTAGTGTATCTTCTTGGTGAATACGACAGTTAGTCTGATCTTCTTGCAGCTAGATAGGTGCACCAAAGAAGCAACTGCTACTTCTCTTAATGCTTGTTTTGCATCCAGTACTATTAATTGCTACTATTTGAATGATTTTTTTTTTTTTCAAAAATTGTTTGGTTACAAGTAATGAGCAGTTCTACTACTATTAGTCAAGTATTTACTTTCATCAAATTTAGATTCTCTCTTAAAAGTTAAATTTCCATGTTTCCCTAATTTGGCCATCAGATGGATGGATGGATGTGCGCTTTAATTTCTCTTATCTTAACAACTTTGCCACAATGACTAGTCCTATGACAAGTGAGGTAACATAAACAGCACCAGACATCTGCATCAGCAAATATTCCATTTCTTTTGGACACAAGTGCAAGAAGAAGAAATCATTTGAGAAAAAGCAAGGCGGCTGAGTGATTTCTGATGATAAAACTTGTAAAAGAAGGTGTGATTTAAAGTTCTCTTGTTCTCACTATCAACCATTTGCTTATTCTATGATCATTCATTGACAATCCTCACATCCATCACAGCTATCGTATCTTTGCTTAAAAGTAGAGCCAATAGGCCCCAAAACAGCTCACCATCACCCAATGGTGGCCTTGGATTGATGATAACTGGCACGAGGGTTCACAGACGAGCTTAGCTAAAAGCCATTAACATAAATGGTGGTTATAATAACTGCCAACTACACTATACAACTGCAATTTTGATTGAAATTATTGTCGTTTGACCATCTACAAATTGTTTTTTTTTTTTTTTCACTTGCAACGTTACCAATTAGATTAGCTAATCAATGCATCACTTTTGCTAAACATTCACTAGAGTGCTCTATACAAACTAACATTTAAAAAAAAATGCTCATTTTTTCACATTTAAAGGGAAAAAAATGCTTGCATGCTAAGTTGATTATTAATATTAAGAATCAAGAAAGATGTTTTTTCATTTTTTTTTCCCTTTATAAGTGGGAGGTCCTAAGTTTCAAGAGCTCCTATTTACAATTTCTCCTCTTTCACCACCTAATCTAACTCACGCCCTGATTGAGGAAAATGTATGTTCTGATTGTAAAAATTTCTCATGGCAAAAATAAAACGAGATATAAAATCATAACTAACATCCAAACCAAATATCTCTACAATAATAAAGTTAAGTTCTTGGCATTTAGTGTTAACAATTATTATCATATCAAAATTAGCCCCATTAATTTCTACTCAATCATAAGCTTTTATGTTTTCAGATTTACTACTATTAGCTCCTATTTAATCACATACTTACCCCTACTAACTCCTATTCAATCAAATCTATCTCATCCCAATTTCTACTTATCCTAATCAACTGGTATCTCTTTCTTTTTTTAAAAAATTTTCCTTTTAAATTTTCACACACACATAGAGTGTGTCATTCCGACTAGTGATTCTCCTAAGGAAGAAGAAAAATGAAAAATGAAACCCAAAAAAAAAGAAGAAGAAGAAGAAAAAGAAGGTTCATGAATTTCCATTATAATCAAATCAACAGACAACAGGGGTCCAATGCCTGTCCTCTTTGTAACTTTTTTTGACTTGAGTAATCAAAAGAAGCTTTTCTCTCCATTAAAATGGTTCCCGCGAGGGAAGCTCGGACCAAACAAATCGCCGAAAATTAAAAATCATAATAATTGGAATAAAATAAATAAAACGACGATTCTTTTTTTTTTTTTTTCAAAGAAGACTATACACACAGGGGCTATTAAGCAATAAAAGTCGAATGTAGGGAGAGAGAGAGACAGAGGAGGTGGTGGCGGTGGTTTTGGTTTTGGTTTTGAAAAATGGAGGCGGCAATGGGGCTGATGAGAAGAATTCCGCCCAAGCATACCGAAACAGCGCTTTCTGCACTGCTCAGCCTCTTGCCTCATCATTCCTCCGATCTCCTTTCTCAGGTCGATCAGCCTCTCCAGGTAATATTTCTCTTGCATATCATCATTCCCATTTTGTTTTTCCATTTTCTCCTCCTTTGTCTGGTGAAAAATATTTGAAGAAAATTGAAGTATTTACTGGTTTTTATTTGGAGGCTCATTGTTTTTATGGATTCTGCGACTAATTTCTGTTAAAGATGCTTTCTTTTGCACTAAATGTGGCTTTTGGTGAGGTCTTACGGCTGATTAGGTTGAAATGATAACCCCTGGTCCTTCTGCGCTGTTAAATTTTCTAGGGTTTTAATTTTCTGTGCTCATTATGTGGCTATGTTTGCTTCATGTTCAATAAGTAGTATACAGAGATTTTTCTAACTTCAAAGAACGTAGCTTTTTTCAAAAGAAGAGCGAAATGAGCGGATATATTGTTAGCATTGTGTTGTTTCTAGTGATACTTTTTGTCTTTAAGGGTACATTGAATTGAATTCCGTAATTCAGTTCTATTGAGAAGTTAAAAATACTGCCTTTGAATTAAACTGGATTCAGGCTCTTTTTTGGTTAGTATAATATGTTCAGCATGTGAACACACATTTCAAAAAATCTTATCATGCTCAATAAAATCTTATTTTGGATCCTCTTTATAAAAAGAGTTGCTTATGCACTTAATGGTGGTTGGCATCATTATAAAAACCTTCTAGATGGCTACTCTAGTGTGGAATGCTGTTTATGGAGCATTGCAGTCATGCCTTGTTACCTCTAGTAGAAGTGAGACTATGGTTTTGAAAATAATTAACTGATTACCTGAGAAAAAAGATAACAAAGAATACTCTCAAAGTAATAGCAGTTGGAGTTATGGTGGTACCCAATGTGTTAGTGGCAAGATGTTAAAGTAGTAATGCAGAATGAAAGGCTGAATACATCTTATTTTTCCACAATCCCCAAAAAGAAAATTTGAAACAGTAATAGCAGTGGCCATTCTTGTGTTGATAGAACTATTAGTATCAGCCTGGTACACTAGTATGGTTAGTGAGAAAGGTTGTTTGATGCTAAGTATTCCTCCAACCATTCAGCTTTAGGACCCTTATGCAGTATTCACTTGTAACTGTTTCATGCATCAATTTAATTAGCTTCTTTAGTTTTGGAATGATTTTGGATGTTTTACAGTTTCTTTGAAGCTGTATTTGTTAGAATAGAGCAATTTGGAGTATGCCATTCTTTTTGCAAAGATCATCTTGCAATTTCTTTCTATTATAAGCTGCTGTCCTTACGCAGGTATTTGGTGCATCTCTATTGCTGGGCTTTATATTCATGTAGAACAAATGCTAATCATTTACTCGGAAAGACAGGTTTTATGTGATGTGGACTGTGGGAAAGAGTTCATATTGTGTGAATACAACAGAGATGCTGACTCTTATAGGTAAAGTTCCATGTTTGTTATGTTGCATTGTTATAAAATGGAATATGATTTCCTTAGATTGGAAACTACTCCATTGACATTTGTTCTAAATGTCCTGTCCAAGGTATCTGGTTGCTTTTGCAATTTATTATCTCTATTATCAATACCGTCCTGAGTGCACACTTTTTGCTTTTCTGTGGTTCAATATCTACATTCTTGTGCTGCCACTTCTAGAGCTTAGTAGTTGGGATGGTAATATGGCTGGATAAACCTCATTAGTCCATACATTAAGTGGGCATTAGGTGCCTTAATTGAATTTTATCTGGCCTTTGAAGATGCATAGCTCAGTTACTCAACACATTGCTGATATTGTCTTTTAGCTTTTATTATAAATTTATATTCTGAGGTATTATCTTACAAATTCCTGGTGTCACTTGCAGGTCACCCTGGTCAAATAAATATCATCCACCACTAGAAGATGGACCTCATCCATCACCAGAATTGCGAAAACTTGAGATTGAAGCAAATGAAGTTTTTGCTATCTATCGTGAGCAGTGAGAATCTTTACCTATCTCTTTTTTCCCTTATCCTATAGTTACAGAATAAAAGGACTGTTCTATGTTAAGATGCCCATGCTCCCCACAATTTCCACTTTTGAGAAAAATCCAGGAGAAATTATTTTCTTAATAGTAGCATTATGCAAGATTCTTTCTCGTTCTGGATGATTCATGGAATGCCAAGCCAATTAGTAGTTTCTTGACTGTGTTTAGAGCTTGATCTTCTTTTGATCAAAATGTTGTTAGGTACTATGAAGGAGGAATTTCATCAGTATATCTATGGGAAGACGAAAATGAAGGGTTTGTAGCTTGTTTCTTAATAAAGAAAGGTAATTGTTTCTATTGAATTGATAGAGAAAGGAAATGCTCTTTCTTTGAACTGATTTCTTAAATATCTTGAAGATGGCTCAAAGAGTGCACATGGTAAAAGAGGTTACCTGCAGGAAGGAGCTTGGGATGCCATACATGTTATTGAGGTACTTCTTCCCCACAATCTTTTGCAATGAATAAACAGATTAAAGGGGAGCAAGCCCCCATTCATTTTTTTTCTTAGTCTTTCATACTCTTGTAAATCTCCTACATATGAATCAGGTGGGTCCAGAGGAAGAAGGCAAAGCCCATTACTGTTTGACAAGTACAGTTATGTTGTCATTGACCACAAATGATGAGTCATCAGGCACCTTTAATTTGTCCGGATCAATTAGAAGACAGGTAATTTATATACAACAGAGACGGTTGACTGGAATATCTTTTATTTTAATCTTAATGCTTGCATTCAGTTGCATATATACATGACTCGATTTTCCTCCTGTGAAAATTGGTATTTAAGCTTTGAGGTTCAAGTTACTGCTATTTGTTGTTTGATTTTTTTTTTTGGGCCAAACTTTTTGGGCTATGATATAGTTCAATTTGTCTCCTTTGTTCTCTATCTCCTGCAGTTGTATAAAATTATGCAAAGAAATGAGAAGGGGGTCTTTATGCATGTTTCTTATATCATGATTTTGACTGTCTTTCATTTTGCAACAGATGAATATGGACCTCTCAGTTGCTGAAGGTCATTTATGCAACATGGGAAGAATGATTGAAGAAATGGAGGGTAAACTTAGAAACTCTCTGGATCAGGTATGGCAATTCTATTTACAATTATTTTCTTGGTGTTCATGAACCAGAAGATGTTTGTTACATTCATACTTCAGTTCTTGTCTTGATATTTGTATTTCTTAAATCTCTCCTGTTGATTGGTTTGCTCAAAAAGACAAAACTTAAAATGTTAAATCTTCATGAATCTGCAGGTTTATTTTGGGAAAACAAAAGAAATGGTTTGTACCCTGCGGCCTCCAGCTGAACTGGTGCAGATGAGACTGCCTGATAGCTGAGATTCTTTTCTGCCTCTGTTAAATGTGCTTTTAAGCACATAGATTTCTTCATCTGTACCAATAGTTTGACACTACCCTATAACTTTATTGTCTTCCACTAATTCTAGTAAACTATTTCTCCCTTATTTTTCTCTATAAAGTGGTAGGTAGTCGGATACTCTCGTGATTAATCATGGCGTAAATCTGCAGTTATTTGAGGAAGAGAAGTTTGTTTACTGTCAAATAGAGTTTCTAATCTTGATTCTAGAGTATACCATACTTCATTTAATTTGTCCATTTGTTTAGTCATCTATTTATTGGAAATTTGGCGGGGCGATCCTTAGTATTCCAATATCCTGCAGTTCCTCTGCCTTACCGTGGAACAAGATTAATTCTCTAATCAGATCATAGAATGATACAAATATGCATTATGCCAATGTTATTGTTAACTTGTTAAGACTATTGATTTTGGCAAATTTGATGTTTCTAATGACTTCAGATTCTATGTCTATAGTCCAGGCCATATATATATATATCCATAAATTGCAATTGTAAACTTGAAATTTGAATTGTCAAAGAAATGAAAAAGAACAGGAAGTCGTTACTCTTTCTGCTCAAGGAATACAAAAGTCTATACTCATCAAAATTGAGTTTTCCAGATCTGGATATAAACATTAAATTGGACCTATTATTATTGCAATGAGCCTCAAGATCAAATCAATGTGGTGCTTCAGATTTTAACAACATCAAGAAAACTCGTTCTGCATTGTTCCAGTTATAAGTTCGCAACAACGCTTCTTTCGTTGCATGGCCTATGCTGAAAAGCTCCTAACCAAATGCAATTCCCTGCCCCACCTCAAACAACTTCAAGCCCACCTCATAACCACCGGCCTTTTCGAATCCTACATTTACCGCTCAAAGCTCCTGGACTTTTGCGCCACCTCCGCCGCCGGCAGCCTGCCTTACGCCACCTTTATCTTCAACCACATCCCCCACCCTGCCACCAATGATTGGAACGCCATTATCCGCGGCCTTGCCCAAAGCCACCAACCCCTTGACGCAGTCACTTGCTACGTGTCCATGCGGCGTGCACACTGCAGACCTGATGCCCTCACTTGTTCCTTCAGCCTCAAGGCCTGCGCTCGCGCTTTGGCCCGGATCGAAGCCCTTCAGTTCCATGCTGAGATTGTCAAGCTTGGGGTGAATGCTGATGTTTTATTGCAGACTACTTTGCTTGATGCTTATGCAAAATGTGGGGATTTGAATTGTGCGTTTGTTATGTTTGAAGAAATGACTAAGAGGGATATTGCGAGTTGGAATGCTGTGATTTCTGGGATGGCTCAAGGGAACCGACCCAATGAAGCTCTTGAGTTTTTAAGCGAATGAGAGAGCGTGGGCTGACCCCAAATGAAGTCACTGTCCTGGGAGCCCTCTCAGCGTGTTCACAGCTTGGTGCATTTAAGGAGGGAGAAAAGGTTTATGATTATATTAGAGATCAAAAGCTTGATGAAAATGTAAACGTTTGCAATGCAGTTATTGACATGTTTGGGAAATGTGGATTTGTTAACAAGGGGTTTGAGGTGTTCAGTGGCATGAAATGTAGGAAAACACTCATTACATGGAATACGATGGTTATGGCATATGCAATGCACGGGGATGGAGTTAAAGCATTAGAGCTGTTCAAGCTAATAGAACAGGATGGTTTGGGGCCAGATGGTGTGAGTTACTTAGCAGCATTGTGCGCGTGTAACCATGCAGGGATGGTGGATGAAGGGTTGAAGTTGTTTGAGTCAATGGAGGAAGGTGGGGTGGATAAGAATGTGAAACATTATGGCAGTGTTGTTGACCTGTTAGGAAGAGCAGGGCGGTTGGAGCAGGCATACAAGATTATAGAATCAATGCCTACATATCCAGATATTGTGCTTTGGCAAACTTTGTTAGGGGCTTGTAAAACTTATGGAAATGTGGAGATGGCAGAGAAAGCATCCAGGAAGCTTGTAGAGATGGGATCACACAGTTGTGGGGATTTTGTGTTACTGTCGAATCTTTATGCTTCGCATGGTAGGTGGAATGATGTCGGGAGGGTGAGGCAAGCCATGAAAAATAGGGCTGTCAAAAAAATACCGGGATTCAGTTATACTGAAGTTGGTGGTGTGATCTATAAATTTATTAATGGTGACCAGAGCCACCCAAATTGGAAAGATATTTATCAGAAGCTAGATGAGATTAGGTTTAGGATTAGTGAATGCGGATATGTGCCAGAGACCAATAATGTGTTGCATGATATAGGTCATGAGGACAAGGAGAATGTCTTGTGTTACCACAGTGAGAAGTTGGCTGTGGCCTTTGCTTTGATAAGCACTAGCGCTGAGGTGCCTATTAGTGTAAACAAGAATCTTAGAATATGTGGAGACTGTCATACCGTGATCAAACTCATTTCAAAGATTTATAAGCGGGAAATTATTGTCCGTGACAGAACTCGCTTTCACAAATTCAATAATGGCTCTTGTACTTGTAGAGATTACTGGTGAAAATGCATATTGTTTTAATTTCATATTAATTTACATGATAAGGAGCTTGTGAATTCTCCTGTGTGGACTTAATTATTCTGTACTATATTATCTATTCTGGAGGAAAGAAAACTGTACAAGTGTCCCTGGATACTTTCTGTTTTTGGAAGATTGAACTAGGGCCTTTTTACTACAATTTTGGAACAAAAGATAAGCTCATATCTATACCTACGTACGCACAGACTCGCCAGTACTACATCGCAAAACTTAGCTACCAAACAAGGTTATTATCTTTTTCCGTTTCTCTGGAGAAAGAAGCGTCTTATATCGAAGGTCAAAATGTTAGAATGCACCTACTGTAGTAAACTCGTCATATATGTTAACTGTATTACTCTTAAGAACGGGATACTCTCTGATTAGTATGTTTTCCCTCTTCTATTTGGCATTGGCTACAGAAATGCTTTTCTTCCATTATACTCCCTTACAGGCCCCTACTGCCCCCCTGGGATTTATATTACCTTACTATCGAGAAATGCTGTCGAAGAAGGGCCAAACTATCGAGTGTCCAGTGTGATCGTACCATTATATCTAAAAAGGGTTACTGCATTGGATTCATGTTGGCTGGCGTGCTCTCACTCTTTCTTCATGGTCCAGACTCCAGAGCCAAAGTAGCATTTGTTCTTCAATCTTGAGAGACTTCACTAGAGCAAGGAACAAATGTTCGATTGCATCTCTACTTCTAGTTAAAGACGAGTATTTATTTTCTTTTGCCTTGTTACCCTCTCCCACTCCCAATCCGAGATATGAACATCCCCCTCTTAGAAGTTAAAGCAGTAACAGTCAACTCAAGTTTAAAACCAGACGCATTATCAATCCGATGCCAAACTCCTTGTGTTGTCTTTGGCATTACAACGGTTGGCCTTAGAAAGGGAGAGGAAGGATCAGGCATAAGCTAGTTCGATCCTCAAAAGGTAATGCCTGCTGTTAAACCCAAGAACGCATTGCCAGTCAAAATCACAAGAGGCCTCCATATGTTTCCGTATGTCCAAAGGGTGTTATGTCCGAACCAGTACAAGGAAGGAGGACGGACAATGATCTAAAAGTATTACCACAGTGGATTAGCAACATTAATACATGTCTACTTCATGTTAAAAGGATTAAACTCGTTATATATTCAAAACACCATAATAATCACACAAACTAAACATGTCAAATGGAGGTCTATCCCAGCATATATCATATAGCAACACAAAATTTGAAAAACCAAGACCGACATGCTAGGATCCTTTCGAGCTTTCTTGCTCCTCGCCGTCCTATCAAGCTTTTGTTTCCGATTCACTGCTAGCTGGTGCTGTATATGGTTCACCACTAGCTGCAGCTCCTTCTTCCTTGATTTCATCCTCCGTGTCACTGTCATCATCTCCTGCAGGTGCATAATACCAACCACAAATGTCAACCAAAAAGCTGATAGCAAGTTCATGAACAAAAGGTTCAACATAAGAAGGCTTACCTTCGACCCTGTCAGCAATATCAGCATCAAAGTCTCCACCTCCACCTCCACCCATATTTAATTTCTAAAAACATGGAAGCAGGTTAATATCCAAAAAACAATAGATGAATCACTCGTGACATATTCCAGTTCAATACTTACCGAGAAGTCAAAGTCACCAAAATCCATGTCAGATCCAACTGAAAATAAAAGGGCAACCGTGAATACCAAATAACAAGCAGGAGATATTTTCAATGGGAACCAAATAAGAAGCAGGAGCTATAGGATTTAGGATTTATCATTTACCTTTCTCATCTTGCTCATCTTCATCCACCCATTTGTCCCAATCAACTTTTAGAAAGACAGGAGGCTTTCCACTGTGCTTTAAAAGTCTACTCCACCATTTATTCTCAGCCTTCTTTACAAGATAACAAATGTTCCTGGAGGTAGCACTAATTTTGCTCTCCTAAAAGACATAGTTTTAAAGTATTGTCATTCTTCATCGATGTGTAAATATTCAAGAAGCAAAGCAAGAGAATTTTGCAACACCTACATTTACATCGACCTTGTCAAAAAGATTGAATTCAACTTCGTAAGGCGTATCATCTACTCCAGCTGTAGCAGAAAATAAAAACTTTCCTTCTGGCTCTAGCTTATGTTTCACATTCTTAGCATCCGGCAACTCAACAGTTATAAACAACTTGTCAGACCTCTGAGCCCACTTTACCATAGGATGTCGACTGTACAAAGAACACAAACTCTCTTAATATAGATCAACACCAAAAAAGGGAAAAAGTCAGTAAGGAAAACCAAATGTACATACGTAACAGAACAAGTAAAAAATCAAGTCATATGCCCAATCGCTTCATGAAGTGAGTCGCGCTTGTTTTAGATAATTTCATTACAGCCCCTATAGAAAATCGTAGGCTGTTCTCATTAATGAACAATTTAGCAAGAGAAATAGCACTCGTTAACTGCACCATCACAGAATCAGGTTATTAAGCAACATGAATGGAATATTTCCGATCCCATACTAGCATTAACATTCATAGTAGTCTGCTTAATAAACCTTTTGAAATTATAAAACCTACTAGTAGGTTTAGATTCAACGCCCTGGGTTCGAGGCCTCCACTGCACCATTATTTAAGACATCACCATTCACTTGCAAACTCTATCCACAAAACCCAACCAATCAGCATTGAACAGGCAATCGCAACAACCAAGAAAGTTCATCAACATTTTGGATTTGAAATCCCAAAAACCTATTCAGTTAAATCAAAAAAAAAAAAAACTTACAGAAAATTCCCAAAATGCAAATTCACAAGTTAAAACCCCATGTCGTTGCTACAACTTGGTTGCAGTCAAATTCCGAACAGATGGGGAACAAACTAAACAACAAATAAAAATCCTCGCAGGGAAAAGAGCTGACTGCTTCAGTTGAAGTTAAAGTAGCAGTCTTAAATAAACCCTAGGGTTTTGCCTCGAACGTCCCCTAGAACTTGAGATGAAACCCAACGTCACAAAGAAAAAAAAAATTCACCAAACTAATGAACAAAAAAATGCATCTCACAAATCGAAGCACAGAACAAAATTAAATAGAATAAATAGAACACAAAATGGAACACTATAATCCACCAAAAAAAAACAAGAAACAAAGAAAAATAGTATACAATTGATAAGAGATAGTTATAAAAAAGTAGAAGGTAAGTATACCTCATCTTTGCTATTGTTGATCTGTGGCAGGAGAAGTTGTACTGTTAAACTAATGTTATGAGGGTAAAGGGGAGATGAAGAGTTGAGGGAACTTATAGCTACTGAGAAGAGGCAAACAGTGTAATATTAAAGGAACCAGAAAAAGCGTTGGAAGCTGGAAAGCTCTGGATGCTTCCTTACGTGCCAACTCACCTTACAGTTTACACTTCCATTTTGGGGCTAATTACTGCTTGCCCCTTTTGATGTCTTAGAAATTCAAATAATTATCTCCTTCCATTTTTGAAGTTTAATTGTATAATTAATACATTTTTTTAATTTTTAATTTTTATTTTTTCAACTCATTTTTTTTTTAACTCACAATATAAAATATGTATGATTCCAAAATATTTTTTTCAAATGATTTTCAGTACAGTTGCCAACTATTTTGTTGGATATACATCAAACACTCATTTTCATTATTTCACTGTGAATTCATGCAGTTAACATTCGTTCGTCTAACATGATTTGTAGGAAAACAATGATTAACTTTTTATATACTGACAGTGTAGTGATTTTTTTACACCAATAACTTTAGATGTATGCCATATGTACATGATCTGAATTTTAAATGTAAATTCATGATATGTGTCAAGATCTAAACATACTGATGTAAAAACAGTTATACACTGACATTATATATAAAAAGTTATCCGAAATACAAAAATTCTACCATTAATACAGACTTCATGAATGAAATCATAATTTTTATTAAAAAATAATTTGTAGAAAAAATTGAATATTATTCAATTTGTATTGTAAACACATTTTTAACTATCTTTTCATTTCACATACATTACACCACAAAAAAAGCATTACAGTGTTATTTCAAATAATTTTTTGTCTAGACACAACCATTAATTCATAGATCACTTTAATACTTAGTCAGTCTCATTGTTCTTAAAGATTATAGGTGACATTTGTTCTTGGGCTTAAAGATGTTGTGTCCTTTCCTCCAAAAAGAAAAGGGGCGTTGTGTCCTCTGTCTACTTTACTTTGGTAGTTCTGTAACCAATTGAGGCGATTTAAGACCTTGTGATTATCTTCATTAAGTGTTTAAATGAGAGTTAAGCGTACAACATTTGTATTAGTTAAAACTTTAGAGGGTCAAAGTAGAATCATTGCATAAGCTTCTTTTTTTTTTTTTTCCTTTTCCTTTTACGAACTTCATTACACACTTTAATAGTTCATTATGCTGTCTCCTTCTTTAGAGGTATATGTTCATTGTGTTGTCTCTTTCTTTCTAGTTGTTACAAATACCCGTTGTTTCCAAACTTCATTATTAGTCTAATAGCCATCGAGGAAAACACATAATCTCTAACAGGAAATTGCTCTAGAAGTTGTGAGGATTAATAGTTCATAAGAGTAAAACTTGCCTGCAGCAAGATCTTTCTCTACGTAATCAGGATACTGAACTAGTGTTCCATCTTCAACCAAAAAGTAAAAACTTGCATGCAGCAAGATTTTTCTCAAAAAAGTTTGAAGCATGATCCACTTCAGAAGATTTTAGCAAAGCCTACAGGAAAGTGACTCAGCTCTGCCAATGAAAAGTTCATTGTCAGGGATGGACTATAGTATAGCTCAGTGGTACGCATTTTAGTCTTTGATTAAAGAGAAAAATCGGGGGCATATAGAGCTCTACAAATCAGGATCAAGGAAGTTCTTGTAATATACTACAAAAGACATGCATATAACACGAAGAAATCTTAGCATGAAAGCAAAACATGGGAGGGAAAAGCAAAAAAGAATAAAGTACATTTGCGATTAAAGGGCAAACACCACAATTACATCTAATGTAAATATCATCAGACTTTCTAGTTACAGTTCCCAGCCTCTGCAGGGAAAGGTACTACAAATACCAAACTGCAATATAGAACTGTCAACCTGCCAGAGTATGAGCAAGTTATGAATGATGGAACAACTAACACTGCACAATACATGCTTTTGGGATAAACTTACAACTTATCAGTAGGTTAGTGAGCTTGAAGTGAAAATCTATGCAGAAGGGAAGAAGTCTAAGAAATGGGAAAAGGAATAAACAATATCACTGCATAAGAGCTGGCAGCTTCAGTTGAAGCTCAAATAAATTGCCTTTGAAATCATGTAGGCAGCCTTTGCAAGCTTATCACATGGTCCAGATTGTGCAAGCTTTTTACCATGACAAACTGAATAATGCAGTCATGGTGAAATCAGTCTTTGATCAGTCTGGCTTCGAAACCCCCTTCAGGTCGCTTGACAAGTCTGTATGGCACATATGTTCCCAGAAGCTTGTCCCAGATGGGAAAGAATGGCTGAGAGTAGTTGAACTTTGTGCCTTGGAGTTGATGATGAATATCATGGTATGCAGTATTGTTTTGGAAAAGTAGATGGAAAATATTACCAGGAAGCCATAGTCCACAATGATCGTCCACAGTTTTCACTACAGCGAAGCAGAAGAATATCATAGCAGTTCTTGCGGTCATTCCTGAGATAAGGTAGGAAATAGCACCACCAAATGTGTCTAATAAAAGGCCCTCAAGTGGGTGATTGTACAGGGCCCCAATGGCATAAGGGACAACCAGCCTATGGTGATGGGAATGGATGTGTCGGTACAGAAACTTGTTCTGGTGCATGTAGCGGTGCACAAAATATTGCCATGCGTCCATAACCAACATTGCAATGATTATTTGCATAATCTGGATAAAAATTGGGGGCTGAATTACGATTACAGATGAATTCACATTTGAGGTCAACTGCAACAAAGGTAAAAAGGGATTTAGTTCTTGAATGTAAATGCATGAAATGATACAAGGCAATTCTACGAGCCAAACAACAGACTGAGGACTTATATTGAGGTGAAAAGTTCCAGAGGCATTTCTCGGGCACAAAAAGAGAGGTAAAAATCCAACTTCATATATAGAGGTGAAAAGGAACATAATCTTGTCTTTCCATGAGTTGTTCACATATCAGTCATTTTACATTCTGCTTTAGTTTCACAACGGACTTTACATCATCATGGCTCAGAAATACATGTCCTATCAGGAATACTAATACATGAATCTAAGGGGATGAGTATAAATTCATAATCATCTCCCGAGAAAATACACCAATATTATCAATAATGCCTGGAAATGTTTTTCAAGTATTCATAATCATCCCCTGATAAAATACACTAATATCATCAATAATGCCTGGAAATATTTTTTAGTCCACATGAGCTGGTTTGTGCAGTAATAATGGATGCCAATATAAATATACTTGATAAACAGATATCTTTCCCTTTCTTAATGATTATCAAGAAAAAGACCACAGAATCACGAGAAGAAATGAAAGTAGTTGCTTTCTCTTCTCTCTGTCTCCTACTCCTCCTCTACCATGAAAAGAAAGTAGTCATTCCCTCCTCTCTCTCCTGCACTTCTGACACTTTCATCATTCATTTTCCTTTTAAGCAGGTTGGGATTTTTTTCCCTTATTTCTTTCTTTTTTTTTTTTTTGGGGTTGATGAGGATTGCTTAAGAAACTATATAGTCACATAAGAGCTCTTTTCGAACCTAAATGTCAAATTAGATCAGTAACATTTTAGTTGAACATACTCAATTCTGGTTTGAGTAAGTTCCTTAAAGCAGATAGCTTTAAAATCTTTGCAGTAGAACATACTCTTACCAATATAGTCGAAATTTTGAAACTGATGACACTTAACATCACATCAAAATGCAAAAGGTAACAGGAATGATACCAATTAGCTGCTAAACTTCCCATTGTATCTGCTTGCAGATGCATTATATCGATAAACACTTTTTATAACTACCTTTCCTTTTGCAGTTTCTAGAAGTTCTGTCTCATTCTATTTGGTCCATGCACCTTTACCTATGCCCACACTCACAAACACAAAACTGAAGGACAACTTCAAACCAAATGAAGCCAGCAATTATCTAAAGATCTTTATTAACCATGCAAATAGAACATTCTCTTATTTCAGAAGCACAGGCAGAAGCTAATTTTCATAATGATATAGTTCTTAAAAAATTACATTCAATAGGAAGACTAGAGCAATTTCTAATATCTTGAAGGGGGGCAGCTCTGATGCAGCTCCACCATTGTGAGTCCGTGAATGTGCCAGATAAATCCAGTTGAAAGCCCTTTAGGGTTTTCATTGTACAAAATACAGACCCATTATCACCTTCCTCAACAGTAGTTTTCAAAGCAGTAACTGCCCAACTAAAGTTACTTTTCTTTTGGGCCTTTACCTTCAGTTGTATGAAAATAAAAGATGTGGCAAATCTCGCCTGTTTGTTGGAGAATCATCTTTGCCCTCATTAAGTAATAGGGTGTTACAGATTTTGTTTACTAAGAGTGTAAGCCTGCCATACATGTTCTTGAACTCTTATATAGTTTAACTTTAAGACTTAAATTGATGCTACATGGAAACTATTCCACTGTTTTCCATTTAAATTTGACATAGCTAGATATCTTTTCAAGGATGTTCAAATCTCTGTCTTTTCAAAGATGTTCAGAAATTTAAACCTATTTTACCGTAGACAAATCAATTTCATGCAGCAACCGATTAGCTAATGTTTCTTAGCCATCGAAAACAAATCTCTAATTTATTTTGAGGATATCGATTATCTAATGCTAAACTGTCCAAGTCTTTCAAAAAACACAGTGCAACAAACAAACACATTAATTTTATTAGCGTATACGAACATGATTCTACCATTAAAGGACACATTGGCTAGAAGTACTTTAGATTTTAATGACCAATTCACATAAGCTGTTGGAGGAGGCAAGTTGCCATTCCGAATTGCAGCCTAATCATTCATGCAAACTTGAAGAAGAGCATAAGTTGTTAATGAAGCACAAAGCCTAAGGAACTTGAACTGTGCAACTTTTAGTTTGAAGATAATGAATAAGGGAACCTGAACAATGATGAAGGTTACCAAAGGAAGTTGTGAACTCCGAATCTGGACAAACGTGATAAAAAGTAAATGCTGCCTTCAGAATGACAATATATCCAATGTACAACTATGTGCCTGGGGCTAAATTTACTCGAGTTAAAACAGCAAAAAAGAGGAGTACATTTGGGGGCAAGGAAAAGTTCAGAAACATTTTGGTTAAGTTTATAGCCATTCGAACGTATTTAATCATGAAAGTCAGACAACCAAAACTTCTCAAACTCTTTCCTTCAAGACCAAATATTAACTCAATTTACCAACTCTGACCTCAACTATCCAGCATGATGTCATCTTTCCTAAGAAGAGAAACCAATGCCAACATCCATCCTCTAAAGCACCATAAGACATCAGAATGGTCAGTTACATTATGTTTGATTATTCCTACAATATTATGGCAGGAAAAGTAACTGCATTACATTACCCTTCTTTCTACTCAGCTAATTAGGCTTTTTGAAGACCATTATAACAACACGAAAACAAAGTAATGCGGTCCAAAGATCAAAGACTGAATTGGATACAAATGGAAACAAAGTGAACTAAAGAAGTTCTTACCCGAAAAAGCAATTCTGCAACTACAGCCTGAACCAGCTGTTGCAAAAGAACACCTTTAATAACTGCCCGCAAAGGCACCAAATTCTTCTCATCTTCCTCCTTTCTAGTATGCAATCTATACTTGTCTAGAGGTGGAAGCAACTGGTAAAATCCAGCATATAACCAATACACCAGTATTGGAGCAAATGTCCCCATTGATTCATCACTCACATAACCCTCCCAAAACACCATTCTCTAAACCTTAAATATAATATAAGCTTTTTTTTTTTCCTCTTTCCTTTTTCTTTCCCTTTTCCCGGTTCAATTCAATACTCCCAATTTTGGCAATTCTAAGCCCAAGATCTATATATACATAGAAATGCAGATAGTTTTAACACATACCCTGAAAAATTAAAGAAAGAAAATGATAATTAAGAATCTGGGATGTGCAATTATGATGTAAAAATTCAAACTTAAAAAGTTTGGAGACTTACATATGTGATGAATGAGCTGTTAGGATAGTAGAATTTTCTGTCAAACAGATCTGGTCGGGGCTAATTTTTTCCCCTTTCACTTTTTGGTGTTTGAGGAATTAATTTTCTAGGAGGGACAATGTGGGTGACAGTTGTGAGATTCTTGGAAATTCTTGCAAAACGGGAGTAGCATAGTGAGGAGATTAGTTGGAGAATAAAAGGAGAAATGGGTTCGGAAGGGGAGGACGAAGAGAAACGGGGCTGGGGACAGTGGACGCTGGACCAGAGCAAAACTAATTGCTATCCTTTTTCCCCCGTGTTTCTTGTTTCAACTTTATGTTGCGTAGTTTTTGACTTTTAGCACGCTTTCATGAAAATTTTTCTCTTTTATCTTGTCTGAATTGTCATTTTCTAGATTTTTTAAAGCAAAATATATTGTAATAAGTTAATATATGTGAGATAAAAAATATGTTCAGAAAACGTAAAAAAATTTTTGTGAAAAACCACAATCGACACAAGGCATTAGTTCTTAATCCCTTTCTTTGAACTAGATGATATGTGGTCTCTTAAAAAGATTGATAAATTTGAAAATTGTAAATCTATGTAAGAGGTATTTTATTCTTTTCAAGCATTGATTGACCATTATTAATGAAAATAAGGCACTTAAAAATTTGAATTCTTACCAAATATAAATTGCTAAGAGCCTGCCCAAGTTGAATATATTAAATATAGTAATTATGAAAATTAGGGAGGGGAGAATTGGTGGAAAAAGATGGGAACAATTCTTATTAATAAATACAAAGTATTTAGAAGCTGACACTCAAAATTATTATCAAAATAAAAATACTGAAAATGGTCAAATTAAATATTAAACATAATTAGTATGAAAGCCTAAGGAAAAAAGGTGGGTAGGAAAATACAAATTGATTATTGTTAATGAAAATAAAATGCTTGAGATTTAAGTTATTAGCAAAACTAAAACAACTAAAGGCTATCCAATTAAAATTATAAATGATAAATTATGGACATTATGGGAAAATTGATGGAAAAATAATGGGTCTGATTTTCTTTTTCAACAAAAATAGAACAATCAAAAACTGACGATATGGAAATTTAGGATAAATTGTACGTAGAAAAAAGTTGGGATCGATTCTTGTTAACAAAGTTAAAATACTCAAAAGGTAGTGGTATAAAAATTAAGGAAAATAGTGGGTGATTAATATTTGTTAACAAAAATAAAATACTCAAAATTTGACAATTAAAAATTAAGAGAAAAACTTGGGTGAAGAAAATATGAGTTAACGAAAAAAAAAAAAACTCAAAAGCTGATCAAAATAAATTATAGAGAATGTACATGTAACAAAGAGTTATAGCATCCATTTGGCATCATATAAGAATAACTTAGCAACATTTCAAATTTGAAATTGAATATTGTTATATATATATATCTCATGCTTAGAATCTGTTAGAATGGTAATTTTAGAGGACAGTAATAAGCCCCTTTGATAACCAATTCAGCACTTAAACTTAATGGATTCAGATCTTAATACGTTCAAACCATTTGATAATGAAAAATAGAACATTTGAATGAATTAAGTGGCACTGAATTTTTTAGGCAAAACTTGTTCCCAAAAATAAGTGAAACTATTCACTTATCACTGAATTTGATATACATTCAAATGTATTAGATTTAGTACTTAACAATTCAATCACTTAATGAATTCAGAATTCAGATTTCAGATTTTAGTTTTATCAAACACACCCTGTGTTTTAATTCAGTCAATATAATTTCATTTTATTTGCTGTTGGCAATTCTGCTCATATCGTGAGGGAAAGTACGAGGAAAAATAAAGAGGTAAAATTTGGTTTCCTCCATTTACACAGTAATCTACCCAATTTGAACAGCCTTCTTTTGTTACTGACCATCTGCATTTCCATTCTGATTATCAGTGAAATCAAAACTACTAATAATTTGACATAATTATTAGCAAGCATTGTAATTCATAATATAATAATAACAAATGTTTGATTCATAATATAATTTGCTGTAGAGGGAACCAAAATGACAATAGAAATTGAGATTATTAATTCAATTAGACTATTCTTTTGTTAAGCAAGTACAATTTATTGAAAAAGGTTATATTCATTCTCAAAAGTGTTTGAAGTCTGGTTTTAAGTTAAATACAAGAAGAATCAAATCCAAACTAAAATTGAGACAAACATCTTCATCTCAAGTTTGGCACAAAATAGAAGGGGAAAGGTCGTTGCTTTACCCACAGTATCTTTGGGTTTTTCTTTGTTCTTCCAAAAACAAAAAAAAGAAATTAAATCTATCCAAGTGTTTAGGTATAAAATGTGTACATCAACATAAAATACGTTGCATGTTTTCATACCATACATATGATGATGAGAGGATTTATGCATGGATAAGAAATATATAAAAATTCCATGAATTATTATTATTATTATTATTTTTGAGTTCGGGAAACATGCTTTATTAACTCATGGTAACGATAAAGTTGAAACTTTCTTTTTTTTTTTAATTTAACTACAAAAATTCATACGATACTATTCTAAGTAGTACTACCTAGTCAAGCAATTACCACTTGGATTGATACAAATCATCCAAGCAACATAAATAAATTCAAACTTAAAGTTGCGCTAGTTGACACTAGCTGGCATGCATCGGGGCATTGACGTTATGAACCTCTTATCTGTGGGCTGTTTGCTGTTTTCAAAGACTCACTTGATAATTCAATTTAATCATTAAATTTAATAAATTTAGATTTTAACACGTTTAGCCTGTTTGATAATCGAAAATAAAATATCTAAATTAATTAAGTGGCACTGAATTTTTATACAAAATTTGCTCCTAAAATTAAGTGATAAGTGAAGGTGATAAATATTCAAATATATTAGATTTAGTAGTAAACAATTCAATCATTTAATAAATTCATATCTCAGATTTTAAATTTCGATTTTCAAATTTCAGTTTTATCAAACGCTCCCTAACTATCGAGAAACAGCAGCTGATCCATTGCCAAGCTGGCCACGTTGTTTGAGTTGGGTGTGGATATTATAGGCTAGCAGATTTCTACCAAAAAACAAAAAATAAGAAATAGAAAAAAGGCCATCATCAGATGTATCCACAGCTAAGCTAGCAAAACCACAAGATGAAGTACATCAAAATCAAAGGGTCAGAATCAATCATCTTTGCATATTCGAAGAAGGGGCCTTAGACCACACCTTGCTTAAGAACTAAGATGGCTCATGTGTGTCTCCTCCTGTTCTGAAAAGTACAGGTCGACCTGCCTTCCTCATTCTACGTTCACACTACCATATGATGGAGACAGCCTTACCAAAAAGTGAAATGGAAAGTATGAAGATAATTGTAACGTTAATAATAGACAATTTAGAAGTTTAGTGAAAATTTGTACAACTGATCAATTGACTTGTTTCATATGAAAATTCATTGGTTAGCAATCTCGAAGCATACTTTTCTTTTCTTTTTGTTCAAACGATATGATTCTCATATCACACTTAAAATTACAAGGTTGAACTTACAAAAAGGGCAACTGCCCTGATGTCATTCTGTGCTCTCTCTGATCGTAAGTAGTCATCATTTTCCCGTTCCTAAATGAAAATTCAAGTAGGCGTGCACATGTATCCTGCGACCCTCTACTGCTACATCTTGGAGAGTTCCTCCTAGACTCATATGCAAGAAGTGGTTACAATATCAAATTCATTGCCTACAAGAAAGAATGGAAGAAAGACAAAAAGAGAATTCACTGACGTTTGAATTTAGGAAGGAAGGAAGACAAAATGAGAAATCAGTGAATGAGGAACCCCCATATTGGAAAGTCAAAGGGCTTTATTTATTTATTTATTCATTTATTCATATGCTAAGGAGTTGTTTGGTTTGAGTTCCATAATCACTATTACTATCATTATCATAGAGTAACCAATGATAATGGGTTTACAAAATCCATAGTATATTTGTTAATGTGGAATGGATTTTACAATTTATTAATTTTCTTTTTCATTATTTCTTTTTTTCTTTTCTTTTCTTTTTTCCATTTTTGAAATGGTAGCATATTGTTTTCTTGTTTTTACATTTAATGAGAATAAAAGAGTAATTAAGATGATTTAAGGATAGTAAAATGTGTAATTACGATGATTTCCTAGTAACAGATGTTTAATCAGAAAACTCATAGAAGAGATCTATAGTATATAATTGAATTTGAAACACATAGTGAGGGGGTTGAAACCCACTTACCAGATATATACCAAAACAAATCCAAATGAATCTTTTATTATAAGAAAAATGAGACTATCACACTTAAACCCCTAAATTTACATCCATATACCAGTTAAACCACTTCTTTGACCAGCATTTACCATATGAAAATACATTAGGTAAGATGGTCAATGGTGAGGGGTAAAATGACCAATACAATGATGTACAGTTAACATCACCTTTGACTACCATTGAGCTTGGGCCTTTGGAGTCTTGGACACCTTGGTTGACTGTGAAAAGGTGTGCAGAGGAGAAAAAGCTTCTAATCCTCAACCCATTGTCAATTATTGAATTCCTATGGTTGGCATCATGTTAATTAATCTTACCCTAAACCTTTTAGCATATCACTGCTGGCAAGTGATTTTGTTCTCTTTCTTTCTCTTTTCTGAAAATTGGAAGTGTTTGTACCAATGCATGTTCGTACTCGATCAGTTCTTTACTGTTCTCAAATCTCAATCAATCTGGGCTCAGCGTTGTTCTCAACAAATTCTATGATTTTATTTCAGCTTTTCATTTTTAAAAAGTCATTTCAGCTTGTTGTATTCTGATTTTAGATTAATTGGGAACACAAGAAAAAAAAAAAAAACAAATTAAAGGCCACATTACACTGCTTTTGGAGTGTGATCGTGGGTTACCTTTTCATTTGAACAATAATAATACTA
The DNA here is from genome assembly GCA_013103745.1 of Gardenia jasminoides. NCBI lineage: Eukaryota > Viridiplantae > Streptophyta > Magnoliopsida > Gentianales > Rubiaceae > Gardenia > Gardenia jasminoides. The sequence goes on along the minus strand of CM023102.1, from coordinate 234,530 downwards.
TAAGAACTTTAAAACAATTTACTAAAATACATGAAGCAAATCAAAATTTTTTCCTAACATTTTTAAGAACACTCATGTATACATTTAAATAGCTTTTGTAAAAACAAACTAGAACATATGAATTATTTTAAAAGATCTGATTTTCAAGAATCAATTATATAAAATCAGTTTCTATAAAAAAAAAAAAAAAAGAGTTGAGAACTAGTCTAAGAGCTGTAAACTATACAAAGAAGTGAGGTTGGGTAATGTCCTTTCAATAGAGAACACTAGATGGTCAGGCCAACTGTTAGTGGTCTAATTCCTTTAAAAAAAGAAAACTATTATAGTGGTCAAAAGCTAACATATGATGTGTAATTCGTAGGGGCTAAGGAAAGAAAATTCTTAAAAAATTCACAGCGGTATCAAATCAAAATCACCTTGTTTGGGTTGGAGTTTTTCATAGAAAAATTTTTACATTTTTTGTGATCATATTTTGCAAACGTCTTTTTACCTTATATATATCAAAATTGTTATAGGATATTTTTTTATGAAAAATCCAAAAAATAACAAGGACCAAGTTGAGTTCCAATTCTTAACTTAAAAATCTTTCTAGTTAATCTTGATTGGATTTGCAAGGCCAGAGTGAAAATACGGTAGACAGTAGACACTAAACATTTCCTGGATTTAAAAAAAAATAGATTTAGCAAGTCAATTCTCCCCGTTTTCGGGCGCGTTGGAATCATCTAGTGTGATTGTGCAATGCACTACGTAGATTTAATTCAATTTGAACACTCATACTCTAGATTTATATTCCAACTCCAGCTAGTGCTAGTGCCAGAACAAAATTTAGGAGCCAAAAAAATTGTTGATTTAACTGACAATTTTATCTCTCATTGGTCAATTTTGATATATATACATAGATACATACACACACATATATATTTTTTCTTGTCAGGTGTCAACAGTTTACATTTATACCTATATCTACTCTTATACTATGGGAAAAGGGGATAGACCTAACAGAAACACTAAAAATCCAGTGGTAAATTAACTCCAGATCAAATGCGTGCATTTTCACATCTACATTTATATTTACTCTTATATTATCGGCGAAGGGTACCGGCCCAATACAGCTATTGGAAATTGATTAGAAAATTTTCTATGGATTAAAATGTGCACTTAAAAAAAAACCATGTTTGGATTGTCATTTTTTCTCAAAAAATTTTTATTTTTGAATATATTTTTAGCTATCGCAATATCATTCGCCCCTAACGCGAATTCTCCAATTACAATTGTAAAAAAAAAAAAATCTCCAATTATGTGAAAAGAATTTAGAAAATAAAGAACTTTCTAATGGACTAACCAATCAAAAAACCAAAAGAAAAAAAAATTTAAAATCCATTCTAGTCCACTTTCAGACCTCCTACTAGTCTACTACTACTACTTCCACCCATGATCATTCATATCCGTTCAAACCTAACCCGATCACCATTTTCCATGAACCCAAATTCCTGGAATCTTCCCCCTTAAGGGACCCCGGCCCTACCCCGTTAGCCTTCCAAAGCCCGTCAACCCTTTTATTCTTCTTAAATTTCCTTCTTTTGACTGAGCCCCGATCCTTCGCTCTTTCTTCTTCTATTACTACTACTCCATCACTTCTACTCTTCCGAACAAACCCTTTTGGGTCGTCGCCTTAGTCCCTCTAGGGTTTTCCTTCTTATCCTCATCCATTCATCCAAATTTTAGCCCTTTGATCAGTAGAATATTCGATTTATATATATTTAATTCTGAAATTATTTGTACAGAGTAGTGAGTAAGTTTTTGATTGGTAGAGCGGAGATCCAAAAAGATGAAGGTGATCGAAGAGGAAATCTCGTCTTGTTTTGGGAGTGGTAAAGTTTTTCCACCCGGATTCCGGTTTCACCCCACCGATGAAGAGCTGGTCCTCTACTACTTGAAGAAGAAGATGTGTCGCCGGCGACATCGGCTGGACGTCATCGGCGAGACTGATGTTTACAAGTGGGACCCGGAAGAGCTGCCTGGTATGTGACTACTATTCTTCTTTCTGCTTAAATTTTCTTGCTTTAGGTTAATTTTGCTCGTATGGGTTTTCTTGCATTGACTTGACTTTGTCATCCGGGTCTGCCCTTTTTGGGTTTCAATTTTTGGCTGTGATTTCTGCGTTTGGTGTAGTTTTCTTTGTTGTTGATGGGTTTCCATGTTTGAGAGGTATGTTGATTTTTTTTTTTTTTTGCGGGTTTAGATGAACATCTTTGGTGTATTTGATGGTTGACTTGAGTGTTTCGTTTGATTTTTCATGTGGGTTCTGTTTAATTGTTTGATATGTTTCATATCTGAGTAGATCAATGGTTATGTATACTTTATGGGTTGTTTGTGTTTGAAACTTTTCGTGGGATTATGGTCCAGGTGTACTCTTGTTGATTGTCGGATGGTTTTGAACTGTTCTTTGGAATTAAATACTTGTTGGTTGGTTGATTTGCTTTTGATTTATCTGTGATTGAATGGTTTTAGTCGGAAACTTTGTGGCTGAAGTTTTATGTGATCATCCCTTCTGTTGCCGATTTTTTGCGTATGGTTTTATATATTTATCTGGTTAGTTGGTCGGTCTTCTGTTGAGCTCTTTATCAAGGATTGTATTGGTTGTTTATTGGGTGCTTCACTTGTATGTTAGCTACTTCATTTGTATGTTAGCTACTTCATTTGTATGTTAGCTAGCAGTGACAAACAAGATTGGTACTACATCCCAAGTGCAGTTATCCATGCATGCATGTATTCATTTTTTTTTTTGAGACGTGGTTATCAGAATATGTATTCATTTTTTGGCCTCCTTTTTTGTTCCCCTGTTTTTGTTAGTTGTTAATTAACACGGTTGATGCATGGTTGCTGGTGTTGTAGTTTAATTGCAGATTGAGCTTCTGCGCTGTTTTAGTTGCTGGAACAAGTTCTATAAATATTTCAAATAGTTTAAGTTTCTTATCTTGGGTTTGTTTGAGAAAATATTTGAGGATCTTTACTTTATTTTTATTGAGTTACAGATTTAAAATTGGTATACAGTTTTGAACTATTTACTGACATTCCTTTGGTAAATTTGGATTGCAGGGTTGTCTAAATTACAAACTGGGGACAGGCAATGGTTTTTCTTTAGTCCCAGAGATAGGAAGTATCCTAATGGAGCGAGATCCAACAGAGCAACCAGGAATGGGTATTGGAAAGCAACGGGAAAGGACCGGATAATCACATGTAATGCTCGTGATGTTGGGGTGAAGAAAACCTTGGTTCACTATAAAGGTCGTGCACCTGCAGGTGAGCGAACGGACTGGGTGATGCATGAATACACCTTGGACGAAGAAGAGCTAAAAAGATGTCTGGCTGTGAAGGATTATTATGCACTTTACAAGGTATATAAAAAGAGCGGACCAGGTCCAAAAAATGGTGAACAATATGGTGCACCTTTTAAGGAGGAGGACTGGGCTGAGGCAGAATGTGAAACTCCTGGACTTATTGATCAGGAGAATCCTGTGAAGCTGACTAATGAAACAACTCCTGTTAGTGAGAACATAGTTATATCTCAGCCGCAGTCTCAATTAGATGATCTCGAGGAGTTTATGAATAGAATTGCAAATGAGCATGTACTTGATCCACCTCTTGCTGGGGACTGCGGATATGATTTTGATGAACTTTTGGGCGAGGAGGAGGCCCAAAGTAATCTGGTGGATCAATCCTCACGGGAAGTCAATTTACATGATCGAAGCACAGTTCTTCACCCACATTGTCAGCAGAACAATATGCAAGCTAGCTTTGACCTGACACAGTCCGGTACATCTCAATTACAGTCGCATGAGGCACCTGAGGTCACATCTGCTCCAGAGAGTCATGCACCAGCTCCTCATGGTTGAAGAGGATTTCCTCAAGATTTTCTAGAGATGGATGATCTTCTTGGTCCACAGCCAACTGTTCAGGCCTCTGGAAATCCCGTTAGTGAAAATCTGCAGTTTGATGAGTTTGATGGGTTGAGTGAGCTTGACTTGTACATGGATGCACCCTTGTTTCTTAATGAGTTTGAAACAGGGGAACAGCGACAGGTTGATGAACCTTATATGAATAGTCTGGGGATCGAAGCTGTGAACCCAGTTCCAAATTTCTATTTTAACAATGGTGGGACAGAGACTATAAACTATGATCAGACTCATTTAAGCAATCCACAGGAGGTGAGTTTTCAACAGTGGTCATATGATCAAAGGAGCAGTGTCTTTCCTGCAACAGAAGCACAACAGGGGACCATACCTCCAGCAATCTCAGGTACTACAACAACAACCAGATTCAGTGTTGACATCTTTGGTTGGCAACAGTATCTGTAGTCTCATTTTTGTATTCTAATTTTTGTACAAATACTACTTCTTGACTAATCTGATAGAGCTCTTGGTCAGATGGATGGTATGGGAAGACCATGTCATCTTCAACTTGGCGAAAACTCTAGTGCCCAAGTGGATATGGGAGAGTTTGAGCCAGCTTCAAGAGCTCTTCTGCTTTTACTGTGGTGTGAGACTTAATTGCTAATATTCAAAAGTTTTGGCATGTTTAGGTGTGGTTTATGATGGTAACTTTTCCAATCATGGTTCTGGAGCTGATCAAAATCAGAGTGGCAGACAGGATGGTACAGACTCTGGGTTTTCTTCTGCTCTCTGGGCTTTTGTGGAGTCTATACCAACCACTCCTGCTTCAGCTTCAGAAAGTGCCCTGGTGAATCGGGCCTTTGAGCGTATGTCTAGCTTTAGTAGGGTAAGAATAAATAGTAGAAACGTGAATGTCGCTGCAGGTAGTACCTCAGCAACTTCAAGAAGTTTAATCAAATGTAAGAGTGGGTTTTTCTTTTTTTCATTGCTTGGTCTATTATGTGCCATCTTGTGGATGTTGATAGGAACATCTGTAAGAGTCCTGGGAAGATGCATTGCCTCGTAATAATGTAAATTGAAGTTTTGCTGTTCTTACAAGGTGTTTTCATTGGAATGAATAGATGTTGAGCATCGCTTATGTATGTTATGGAATCTCATATCTTATAATTCTTCAACCTTGGCAGCCTCTCGTTTGCAGGAATGCAAAGGATTAAAACTCCAAGACACGCAATTTTGTCTTAATTTAGCGTAGCATTCTTTCCATGTGGTGACTAGAAAATGGTTATCATCTGTAAATGATGAATTTCTTTAATTCCCATCTCATTGCAAGGAATTTGCATTTTTTCAAAAAGCTGTAGTTTATTATTCTATGATTTATCAGTAGGCTCTTAGTGTACCCAGAATGAGGGATTTATTGTAAAAATCCTGACACTTGAGACAGGTTGAGGTGCGATGTTTACTTCAACAGCTACTTCCAGCAGCAAAATCCATAAATGCTACAAGGAATGGCATGGATGTTTGGGCTCAAGGAACTTGGTCTCCTTTGGCAAAGGGAGAGTAGCGAGAGCAGAAAATGTTTTCGTCTTCACTTGATTTGATTTGATTTTTTATTTTATCGGGGTGCATTGAGTGTACAGGTGTTGTTTTGATGATGGAGTTCAGGTATTTGAGGGACTGTGCATCGGGGTGAAAAGAACTTTTCTGTGTTACAAGTTCTGAATTTCATCAAGTACAAGTGAAAACGTCATTGCTTTCTGTTTGCATTTTCCCTGGTTAAGTGACTTTTTTGTATTGTACCCCTTTTTGTTATTTGGGTAGCTGTAATTACTTATGTTTACCCCCCTCTCATGTTGTGCACTATACGTCTTCGTCTTTCCAACCTAGATTGAGCTATGAATTGAGGAGGCTGTCATTTGGTAAAGCTTCAATCTCCATTAAAGCTTAGTAGGGATTTTGTATAATAGTATATCCTCAAGCTTTATATCTCTGAAATGTATGTTTGTGCAGAATCTTTGTATGGTAAAGAATAATTTATTCAGCAACATTCTCTTGAAAATTTGCGAAAGACACGAAAGAATGTAATCTCTCCAGTAAAGTTATTCATGAATTGCATACATAATATGCATACAGAGATCTTGTGAGATGTTGAGTAGGTGTCCACATGTAAAATGTTGCAAACTTGATAGGGGCGTCAAATGGAGGCATAGTACTGTGGAGTAAAGTGGTTATCTTGCACGGAATTCTCAATTTGGATATTTGCAAAAAAAAAAAAAAAAGAGGAGAAAAATGTTCATTAGTTTTTCTGGAGAACAATAGTTGGATCCGTTTGAAGTGTTTACATACCAACTGTATCCGGGTGTCCGTTAGTTGTGTCTTTGGTATATCTTTTAAGGGTACCATTCTTAATCAACTAGCTATGACTTGGGAAAAGAAAACCATAAACAGATGGATTTAAAAGAAGATTTAGTAGGCACTGCATTATTATGCTAATAGCAGTACAATTTCTATCATTTCAGATGTAAATCAGCCTGTCTAATACACATTCTGGATCTTATTTCATGTTGCTGACTGAAGGTCTAAGATGATCTTCAAGTGTCTTTCGAAGTTGATGTTCTCGTTACTGTTTCCTTGTTTCCACTTCCGATATGACGTTACGCTCATTTTTGTGGGCACATTGTTACCATCTCATATTGCTACTATATCACTGTAACTGAAAATCAGCCACTAGGATACTTAATTCTTTACTAAAGTTCGTTTTGCTGATAGAAATTTGGGTTGATCTTTACGTTTCCTTTGACTATCTTTGAAACTGGTTTTATGCTCATTATATGTTCCTTGAGTCCTCTTTCGGCTAGAATCTTGCCAGTCTGCAAGACTTGCAAATTTTTGTTCTTCCAAGTTTTGTCTTTAGCTTTCTTCATGCTGTGATGGTTGGGCAACTGTGTTACTATTTGCAGTCAAGTTGGTGTTGAAGTGTTGAAAGATGTTCAGCTTGAAGCACAAAACCCTCAGTTGCGGACGCAAGCTAGCTAAGGAAGCAGGAAGCTCTTAGTTGCAGAGCTACGATATACATATGTTTTTGCAGAATGTATTGTTGTTCAACTTGTAAAAGCTGTCGCCATGGTTATAATGCTTGACCATTGCGCAATTGGATACGTATCTAATTTCTGTCTTAGTAAAGATGTTATCTTCTGGGGAATCATTGAGTGTGTTCGGATATGAGTTTATTTGAAATATTGTTTGAAATAATTATTGCAGCACTTTTTTGTGATGTAACGTATGCGAGATAAAAAGGTGATTGAAAAAAAATATAAAGGCGTATCGAAAAATATATTTATGATACAAGCAAATAATTTTTGTGAAAATAATATCTCCTGCCTAGTTTACATCCTATCACATATTGAAGTTTTATTTGAGCAGAAATTATTAACATGTAAAGCAAATCACCGCAAGGAAAAATGCTCCACTCTGATAAAAGATGTTCTCGAATTTGCTTTTTCTGTTTTATGAAATGCAAATGTTATCCCGCAATTAAAGTCAATTAAGCCACAACAATTGACCTACTAAAATCAAAACATGAGCAAAGACCTAGTCAATAATGCACTACAGCATGAAGTCAAACATCTTGGAAAAAAAAAAAAAAAAAAAACTAAGCTGTACAGATGGAAGGTTTACCAGCACTAATACATGCACTACAGATTTGAAAAAATATCTTCCAAGATCAATCCAGTGCTTTTTACACCATTTATGAGGGCAAACATCGGAGTTGTTAGTATTTGTTCACAGACGAGGCCTAAGCATCATGTTTTTTTGAAGCATGTAAAATGGGGGGTCGCTAGCCTACCAATAAATATAAACCTTTAACCAGTTCAAAGACTGAGGAGTAACTTTTGAAGAAGCTTCGTCATTGTCTTGCTTATACCTGCTACCTGCTACTGCAATACCTAAGTATTCTCCTAAAAGACCACAAACATTGAGGAGTTACTAGCCACCTTTGTCCTTCCTAACAGACCAAACTTAAACTGGTATTCTGGTATTGTAAACTTCAGTTATATGTCACAAGCATATTTCCAGTTGGTAGCAAGATAATTACATTCTACATATATAAGATATCATTTAATGTTTTATGTATGTGTGAGTTATTCGCCCAAGTATACATAGGCAAAACACCGCAAGAAGTAGAAATCAATCACTTGCTAACATTTTGCTGGGAGCCATTTGAAAAACAATGGAGTAATGCAGCAATGACTCAATGCCTAAAAGTCTCCTGTATAAACCTTTGAATTGACGCAAGGCGGTGGCCCTACATTTTACCACCTTCTCAATAGGACATGTATTCGCTCTTTCTTCCTCTGTTGAGTGACATTAAATTATGTAACCAGCAAGTGACCCATGGAACCCCAAAATCTGGGAATTCATGGTGGAAGAGTACTAAAGGCATAAGCATAAATACCATGTGGTTTTCCTATAAAAATAATAATAAAAAATGGATAGATGTTACAAGAAAATCCTCCGAAGTGTTCTTGCAGCAAAACGAGAAACTAACTTGCCAAACAGGTCAGCCGGCATCTGAAGTAACTGTTGTTGCGAATCTGGTGGGAGCTGCCAAAGGTGTGGAACATATGTATCAGAACTTGCTTTGTATAGAAATTTATATTCCCAACCAATGACACTAATCAGCAAATGTAATCGGAGGATATGCTAAATGAACAATAAAAAGTGGTGATGTTCACAACGGCTCGGATTTTCTGATAAGATTGGAAGTCTTCACTTATATGCAAATAATATAAGCAGTCAAGGAATCTAGCCCCCTCACAATGCCTTTTCTCAGTCTCATGAAGAAAAGAATATCTAAGTGTTGTGAGAGCCAATGAGAAGCTTCTAATATCTGGGAGTTCTCTACTACTATCCTGTAGGTAGACTCAGCCATGATATTCCTTGGACCACGTGGTAACCCTCTAATCATCAGTCTATTCAGGTTTTAAGAGCTAAATTACCTGGGGGAGGACAACAAGGAGTCGCCTTAATTCCTCAATTGATACAGATTGACAAAGAACCAAGGAACCTCCATTTGAAGATATTTTCCGGCTATTGTAAGCACTGACCTGCAAAAAATTATGTAAATGCCCCATGTGGACATGTTAATACATTTGAGCTTTGCTAATTCAATTGGAAAACCTTTAACATTTCATGAAAGTTCAATCACTTAGAAGAAACAAAGATGTGAGAAAAACCTTTACCATATTGGCTGGCCCCAGTGGAAATTATTTTTCGTAACCCATATCCCATTCTTATTTCATTGTTTTATGAGCTAGAGTATTATCATTTCTTTAGGATTAACTCTTGTGAGACTTGGCTGTGAATTCATCCCTTATACTAAATTAACATTCTTGTTTAAAACCAAATTGTGAAAATTATAAATTAAATGTGGAGCTACAATGAATTTCACTTGATCAATGCACAGTCTCAAATAACTTATTCGATTGATCAATTCATCCTTGAAATATGGCACATAAAAATCAAGTTTAACATTCTCATCTGTGTTTAAGCTATCTGTTACAGACTCTATTGCATAATCACCAGGGGATACAATCATGATGAAATTGAAGTTGGAGTTCCAAAAGTATTGAAGCAACAGCTTAAATTTGTGAAGTGATTATAAGAAGCATTTTAATGGTTACACATCTAACTTCTCGAGGACTATAAAGTCATGTATCATCAATCAAGATGGCTTGAATTATATGTCATTCAGAAGTTACAGTTGCTTTTTTACTTGCAGCACTGTTAAATTTTTGAGCAAATGATTTTCAAATATTTGGTGGTAGCTTGATTAGAAAAACATATTTATGAGTAAACATAAAATCTCTCTCTCTCCCTCCGTCCCTCTGTCCCTCCCTCCCCCCAATGCAAGTACCAAAACTTATTATTACACTTCATGTTCAGAGAGGCCCTAGAGGTTGATGTAGGTGCAGTTGTGCAAGTAATTTCATTCATTTCTGTCACTAGAGACCTACTTAACAGAATAGCAATGATTTGAATTTTCAACTAGTTAACTTGAACTGTTGAAATGAAAATCTCTTACTCTGCTGGTTTTCCTATCCTCTTGAAGACCTGATAGCAATAACACAAGGCGCTGCAACGTTCTCAAATTTGTAATATCTTCATCGGTCATTAGTGAAAATGATGGAGAATCAGAGAATGGGAGGCTTGCAGTCAGTGAAGATGCCACAGAATCAAGAGTTGCAAGTCCAAACGCATCCAAACCCTAGAAAGATTCAAAAGAGTATCAGTAATCTGAGACATCTGCAGCAACATGTTAAGATAGAGAAGAAAAACTAGTTCTTATATACCATCAATTTTTTGGCTGTTTAGATACTTGTGGATCTATAATCGTATTGCAGAAGCTCTTTCAGAATATGAATAGGTGAATCAATCTTTAAAAGATGCTATAAATTGTTACATGTGTGTAATTTTTCAAGCACAAGAACGAATATGATAGCTAACTTTCCTGTTTCTGAACAATAAAGACTTGATAGCTAACTTTCCTGTTTCTGAACAATAAAGACTGTTAAGGCTCTCTGACGCTGTGAATTAAGCTGTAGGATTTACATGCTAGGAGATAATTTAGCTTATAGTTTGTTATTTTTCTGTAATGGATTGAAGGGTTTTGTATTTTAATCAAGGTGTGACTGTTCATGGACCATCCTCTAGCTTGATTCCATCTCTCATCTGCAAAAAAAACTGCTTAAAAAAAAAAAGAAAAAAATCCTTTAACTTACTATACCTTCGCAAATTCTTCAAGAATTATCTGTCTAACAAAAGCACCCTGCAAAATTTTAAGTGAAGTTAACTTTCCTTTCTCTTCACTAAATAGCAAAATTCTAGTCCCTTCAACGGCAATAATGCATGAACAAGCGAAGTATACCTTTTCACTCAATGTAAAGGAAAGGACTTCCTTGACAATAATCTGGGAATCACCATCATCAATTTGTTTTCTGATCGATCTTTCTGTCCGAGCACGTAGGGACTGCCAAAGCATTCAAGGTTTTCAAAGAAATTAGCTACTGTTATGAAAATACCAAACTGAGAGAGAATGAATGTTTCAGGCCAAAAATCAGTAATAAAAGCAGAATATTCTTCAGATGCTCCACATTACTGTGAAAATAGAATCTTTAGTGGCAATAGTAGATTAGCCAATGATTCAACAGAAAATATCAGAACAAAAAGAGGTCCATAGTCAACTTGCTTTAGAGACATGAAATGGATCAAACTAGTCTTTTTAAAAAAAAAAGCCACCTATTTAAGGGCAAAAAAATTCACGTGCAGCCATCTCACCTCCATGACCAGAGACTCCAGACGGTCAATCCTGAACACACCATCCTGACATGAAAATTAGTCAATCAGGCTGTGGGTTTAACAAGGATAAAGCTGTAGTAGATGATATACCAGATAAAACACGCCATACAGTTAGATTGCATCTTCAACAGACAGGAATTGTATCCACAAATTTACCTTATAGAGAAGAGCTTGAAGCGAGGATTGCAGCTTTAATGAGCTGTCAGTCAGTACTTTCCTGGCTATCCATGGGTAGGTACTACCCAAAACTTTGTAATTTGGATCGAAATTGATTGCAATGCCCTCCAAAACAGCAAGGCTGGAAGTTTGACGGAAATGAGTATCGAATTTGGATGGTGGATTAAAATGCCAAACAGTTAGAAGGAAAACAATTTCCCAAGGTTACTAAAAGGATCTATGGAGCTAAATGGACAAGAAATTCTTACAACTAACATCTACTTTATTTACTTTAATTTTCTATTGAGTGATAGTGACACTATTCTGCTAGAATTGAAGAGGAAAAGATGGGCACCTCCGAATGACAAGAGAGAAGTACGATGGTATCTGGAATTTGAACTTATACCTGCCAATGATTGAAACCATGTTTATTCTGAGAAGAAAATATCAAACATACATTGATTTTTTCAGAATCAAAAGAAAGAAGTACATATTTAGGTGTGCTTTCTGAAGCAAAACAGATTTTACTTAAATATCATTGCTGTCCACGTTCATTAGACTTTTATCCAAGGTGTATGCTGAAGATTGCATATTTTACTTAGGCTTCAATACATCAAATGAAAAAAAAATTAAAATTTGAAGCATGTTAAGCACAACTCTCATGCAACCTAGAGAATATTGATTGTAGAGAACACTTTCAAGTAAAGGAATCTCCAAATATATATATATATATATGTGTGTGTGTGTGTGTGTGTGTGTGTATATTCTTGAACAACCATTTCACAATATCACCATCCAGTTAAATGATTTGTTGTTCTCTTTTAAATAATGAAAATGAAACTCAAATCGCAAGGTTAGTTATTCAGTCAATATTACAAGTCTATTCTCTAATTTCATGATTTCCTACTATGAGATACAAGTAATAATTCAATGAAAGGCTCAAAATCAGAACTTTACATGGTAACTCCCAGATCTCCCAGAAGATCCCCAAAACTTATATTGCGAACTCCTTTGGCAACAGCATCTCGAAAAACACCTACAGAGGCAGGAAAACTATCAATGAACCCGTACATAATCTATTGATGTGACCTCTTCAGATTCATATACAAGAATTCATAATATGAAGAGTAAATGTTAACCTGTTAGAGCCACTGTAACAGCTTCCTTGTCTGCAGTTGGTGGAAGAAGTCTGCCAAGTAAACAAGTAAATGGTGTTCAATCAATGCCATTAAGGATAGAACCATTTCCTTCAGCAATTGAATGAGAACATGATCATCTACCCAAGAGTAATGAAGTCCTTGGCCAATGCATCATAATCACGATTTACAAGATGAAGACAAGCTTCAATAAAACCATCACGAAGTTCTTGTCTGAATTCACCCATCATACCGAAGTCTGAAGTTCAAAATGCAGTAAAGTTAATTTGACTAGTTTAAGCAGTAAAACAAAATGACAAAATAAGATTTCAGCTCAAATCAAGGCAACTAAAGAGGTAAAAATCATAATGTCAAAACCTAAACACAAGAAGAAAAGGGGAAATCATGATGTTTGAATCTAAACACAAGAAATCATAATGCTTTAACCTAAGAATCATAATGCTAAAACCTAATCATAATGTTAAACAGGCGAAATCATAATGTTATAACCTAAGCACAAGAAAAAAAGGGAAAAGGAAAAGAAAAATCAGGGGCTATCGGTAATTAGATACAGAATTATGTATTTCAGTCACCATTAGTTGTGTTAACTAAATCTAACATGCATCATAATATATGGAAGTTCAACGGAGTACCTAAGTATGCAAGTTTCCCATCATATGTGCGGAGTAAGTTTCCAGGATGTGGATCTGCATGATAGAACCCTCTTTCCAGAAGCTGATTGAATGAGCAATAAACTCCTACCTGTGTGAATTCAGTGTGTGGCTTTCAGGTCTACAACATTGTGCTATATGGCAGATAATCTGAAAAATAAGGGGGCAAAAACAGAGAATAATGCATAAATTATACTATATGAGCAGAAAACAGTTTTGATTTAACCTCAATCAAATAGAGATCCTTCACTTCAGCCAGCTTTTGTCCCTAGAGATCATCAAATTTGAATTACATGAGAATTATATTGAACTAGTTCTGAGAAATGAATAAATTAGAATATATGACACTTATCCAGCAAGTGAACAGCTATTGAACTATGTAATTCTGCGAATAAACAATGAGCAGAACACGTCTAGATATATGATTTAACAATTAAATTATGATGGTACACCTTTCTAGATGTATTGTTCTGAAATGCAAATTATGGATTTGGCGGTTAGCAGTGAAGATCAAAGATAAGTAGTTAGCTATTTGAGCAGGCAGAAATGTTCAGACTGATCCTAAAATGGCCTTAATTTTGTAACAAATGAAATTAGAATGCCCATACAAGTTGTCCATGTCTTGGATGACCTAAGATAATGCAAAATTTGTTGAAGGTAGCTCCGTGTCAAGTGAGAAGAAGCATAACCAGGTAGGCACTTTTCTTGCAAAACATGATTCTAGATAACCCAAAAAGCAAGCAAACTAGAAGCAAGAAGTAATTTTGTTCGGTGGCCAGGGGAAATATTGTTAATAGCTTGGCTAGCTGTGCAAGCTAATGTTGACCAAGAGAGTTAGTGAATTCGAAACAGGCTTTCTTACTGAGCCCCTTTATTTATTCTAATTTTATACCCTAACCGATTTCTGAGTGGCTAGCAGAAACCTTGATTGGTTTGTCAAAACAAGCTACATCAATGGTAGTCGTGACAAAGGCCTCCAATATTACCTCCACCCATTTCATGACAAGGATCTTGCGAGTTGTATGATTCACGAACATTTCAGGAACTACTACATCTTTGATTCCACCATATAATTGCCTGCAGAGCACAATGGGGCAATAGTTAAACATACTAAGACAGATAATATGGTCAATATAATCAACCAATAAGACACGGTCAGAAACTAGGCATTTCTGTGAAGGTTGAACTCAGAAAGGATCATGAGATTCATGGCTGAAATACAACTAAAAAGCCCAGTCACAACAGAACATACTAGAGACTAAACCAAGGTTGACTGAATCTATACCAGTTTCATTAGTAACCAAGCTGACTATAACAGCCAACATGTCTAGTAGTAACTCTTGATTGGCATGCAAACATACGACCACATCACATTACAGATTGGTCAACAGTTATAGCAATGTACAAAAAAAAATTTTGTCACAAGAAAAAATAACTTAGATACTTATGCACACACTTTCTTTCAAGAAGGGGTTGGAAGATGAAACTTTTTCCAATGTGTCATAGACATAAGATACGGCAAGACAGTTATAGAATCCAAGAGATACTTGTCAAATTTATCTTAGCAGAAAGAGTTGACTGACAATCCTGAGAAGTTCGCAATGCAAAGATTTATGTTTCATGATAGGCTGTAAAGCTAAACCCAGCTGTCATGATGAGCTGAACAGAAAGACTCCACAAGCACCATACAGATACTTATACACATAATAAGTGCAATACGATTATGAGTTAAATTTTAGTATTCATGTTTGCTGAAATTAACCTTGTACCTGAATTTAACTCCATTGCTGGCTTCTCGTAGGTAGTCCATCTCCTGCATTTAATTTGATTACCTGTATTCAATACAAAGCCCTAAGAATATATTCCTCTTCTGATCTTGTGATGGAGATTAACAAGCAGAATTTGAATTGTGAGAAAAAATTATGGTGTATGATAGCCTGAATTCTGTAGTATTTAAACAGTAAGCAATTCAGGGTATGATAACTCTGGATGCTATATTATTTCAGCAGCAAGTGATTCCAGTTTTATACACAAATCACCTGAGATACATAAATTCAAATGACAGAGAACTTCTATTCATAGTAGTGCATAAGAGGGTCAGAAATCATCCATTCCCCTTCTTCTAAATGAATAATGCTTCTAAACACTGAAAGTACACTTAAACGGAGCAATACTGCATGGACCATAAGTTACCTCCATCTAACCTAATGGTAGTTTTACCCTAATGCTCCTCACTCCTCATAAAAAGATGCTGTACTGTGAATAAGATTTGGATTCAAACCACTTCTAATATGTAAGAATGCTGTTCACAGGCATGAACTTAAGACTCCTTAAGATACATCATCTTGTAAGGTTATTACCACAGGCAACTAACTTAGAACTTCTTTTGGGAGATCCATTTAGTCTGAAGCTTCACAAACTTTTCTTAGCACTACGAATTTGGATGAATGCCCTAAAAGTCACAGACATGCAACCATGGTAGTGTAGCTACATATGAGCAATCAAGTGTAAAATAATGGATACATACCCGAAAAAGACTTGATGCCCACTCATCAACGATCCCCTATGAGTAGAAGATCAGACAGTCAAACAGCTATATTACGCAAATGAAACTAACTTTAGTTACAAGTGGATCTAAATACAAGGAGGTATAACCTCCACAAGAAAAGATCATGAAGACCTCCTTTCAGGAAGTATTCCTATGGCCACAATGCAGGCACCAATTCATAGGATTCATCCTACATTGCCTTGCAACACCAGTTCTAGACTTTCTGGCCTAGGAAATGCAAGGATCATGTGACCAAACTACATAGTTTCTACTTCTTTTGTACATCAAAAAATCATTTGTCTCTTTCTTGAAAGGCTACCTGAAGGTCACTGTTAAACTTTCCAGCTTTCTTTATTAATCCTGCAAGGTAACGCAAAATTAATATGTCAAGAGAGATTGCTGCTTGAACTCCTGGCCTTTGAACTTTGACAGCAACTACTTGTCCATTAGAACGGAGCCTTGCTTGATAAACCTACCAGACCCAAAGATAAAGAAAAGCTAACAAACCTTTAGTCATGAGGTTAAAAATTAGGGACAACCACAACAAGCATTAATTTTGTTAATTCAACCAAATGAAGTACTCAATATGAGTTAGAATCCAAATAATACGTTACAGATAAGCATGAACAACCAAAAACCTGCCCAAGAGATGCTGCAGCTACAGGCTCAGGCGAGATCTCTGAGAAAATAGCATCTATTGGTACCTCAAGCTCTCTCTCTATCATATCAAAAGCAACATCAGTAGGAAAAGGTGCTATTCGATCTTGTAGCAGAGAGAGCTCATCCACATATGAAGGCGGTATCAAATCCTGGAAGAATATGTTCAAAGTAGAATGTAAGATATGCCTAGTTCAAATAAAGTGAGTAAAATATGGTAAAACAATATAGTTGGATAACATTAATGCAGTCTCTTTCAGGATTATGCAACAGCACTATTAAAATGAAAACAGGGAGCCTAGAATGTGTGAAATGTTGTTTCTTGAACAAAACCATTGAAATACTACTCAAAAATCTCCAGCTTGTAATAACTTAAATGCTTGAAATTCACAAACATGCACTTTTTTTTTTAATCAACTATGACTTTGCAATCAACACATATTATATAGCTCAAGAGTCGTTTCTAACAAGGAGTATACTTTAACTCAAACAAAGATATTCCACCTTCAGGAGGAACTAAATAACCAATAATGCATGTCCACTCCATATTGGCAGCATGTTGGAGAACAAGATGAGGACTTTGGTTCCTTTGCTTTCTCTCTATCTTCTTCTCATTTTCAGAGGACATTTTTTTTATCAGACTTCATGATCAAACTTACAGTAAGTAGTGTTAGCATAAAAGCCATCAATCAAACATGGCTGATCAAATTTGTTATCACAAATAGTTCTCTTTTATTCAGATATGAGATGTCGAAACACTAATTCAGAAAACCATCCCCGAATGATGTATGAAATTTAATTCACGGTCTGATGCAAGTCTATTTGATTGAAAACAGGAACACCTTAATTTCTTGTATTTGTATGGCCAATATTGTTTCTCCTGTATGAACTCATTTAAATTGCAAACTGCAAGAAAGTACGGTTTCAAAAAACATGCTGCTAATTAGTGCAATCATCGAACTGCACACATTATCATCTTCACTACCACCTTCAACTTGATTTAAATTCATAATTAAATACACAAACACGAACAAAAGAATGTACTTCCTAGATGCTAAACATTAAAACGATGGTTTAGACATGTTTGACAAAGTAAATGAGCTCTTCGTACTTTTGTCAATTTGGAGCTGTTCGAAAAAATGTCTTTGCTTGGTTATCAATGAGAGAAAATGTGAAGAATTCTCCTTTTGACATTGCCTCTGACTTTTGGTTGTTACTTTTTCTCTGATAAGTCCAAACTGGCTGATTTGGCTCACAACTCAACTTTGTTATATTCTTTTTTTAATTTTTTTTTATGATTGCTAATCAAATGCAAATATATTGTAAAAACCCCAAACATTTTTTGTATGTACTCAGAAACTTCATAGGAACTACTGAAGCAAGCTCATATGCAGCCTGCACATAGAACCAAAGCATTCAATTGGTTGTCTTAGATAATTTTACTTGTCCATCTTCTTTTGCGCATCAATTCAAGAGGCTGGTTTTTGCAGTCACTGTGCATGAAATTTGAAGAGCTTGAAATTCTGGGATATCCCAAGCAAAGCATTCTACTGCAGCGAGTGTCATGGCAGCTATCATGGAGAGTGTGAAGCCTGGGGTTCTTGCTTGGGGAAAGATTCCAAAACAACAAGCACTTGATTTGATTTGCCACTGGATAATTTTTTTTTAGGTTCTAGAGTTTATCTGTACTTATAGTTTTGTGGTGTTGCTCACATAGCTGTGGATTAACCTTATGTACACACATTCTCTGCGTATTATCAATAAAAGTACATTGTCACTGGGGGAAAAGAAAAAATTGTTTGTTCTTACACTCCTTCAAAAACATCCAACAGCAATTACTGAAGAAGAATATGATAGGATAAACATCAAAATTCAAGAAAAATGCAAAAATAAAACAATTATCAGAAAAATTCACAGTTTAAGGAAATAAAAATTTAGGACCCTTTATGCATCAATGATCAGCATCACCCATGGGATCTATCTAGAAAGCTTTAGTACCAAATTTTGTGCCCATAGTTGTCAAATCCATAAATAATCACAAGTATAAAAAACTCAAGAAGCTTAGAAGCCTTGGCAACTTAATATTGACAACAAATTACATAGGAAATGAAGTCAAACCAACAGTAGTAAAAGAGAAGTGCCACTTACAGGTCTGGATGAAACAGCTTGAGCTATTTTAATATATGCCTACAAAAGAAACAGACAAAAAAAGAAAAAAAGATAAAGATCAGAAACTATAGTGGCATGGCTACATTAATAAATCTCCGCTTAAAAAGTTAACACGTCTAGAACATACTGGCCCAAGCTCTACCAATATCTTTCTCAGTTCCTCTGCTCTAACCTGAGTAATCAATAATAACAACAATTAAACAAAGAAAAACGAATTTAACAGCAAAATACTCGCTACTACCACTTAAATGATCAGAAAGTATGGATTCCAAAAACCAACATACAGTTAACTATTAAAAATAAGCTTTTATCATCTCAATATAACTTTATACAGTCAAATGCGAGCTTAAAATAATTTAAACAAGAATTTGATTAGTTCAAATGTTCAATACGAGTCATTCAAATCTTCATGAGCATAGGTTTGAGTGAAAATTACCTCAAACATCTGGTCGGCACGCTCGGTGAGCTTATCCACGTAGCGAAGGCCGAACCATTTCCCGAGTGTACTGGCGATTTGGAAGAGGCGACGGAGAACAATGAGCGGCTTCTTCTGATAAATTCCGGCGATTTTCGAGACGTTGTACTCCTTCAACGAGTCCGCTTCCGAGGAGCTCAGCTGGAATACATATCCTGAGTACTTGGTGAACGTATCCACATTTTCCGCGTCGCGCGAAGCGGAAGACGAAGACAAAGAAGAAGAAGGAGTGGACGAATGAGGTGGTGTTGGTAGAAGAAGGACACGGCGGAGAGAGTTCAAGTTCGCCGCATTCTTAAGGCGGATGGAGCAAGATAACGGCGGCGGTGGAGGTGGCGAGAGGAGCAGTGGCATTGTTCTTTTTGCAACGATCTTTCCTTCTCGAGTGGTTCTGTTTTGTTGGTTAAATTTGTCCATTTTATCTGTTTTGGCGAGATTTTTCTAATGCCAGGTGGCTAGATTATGGAGACTGAGTGGAAGACTGCGTTTACAAGTGGGACCCGTGTCTGGTCAGGAATGAAGAAATGCCAAATTGGGCAAGATCAGCGTGACCTTAATTTTCGGCACATGGATTTCGCATTTGATTTACTAACAATAGATTGTTTAATGGGTTTCTCCAGCCGATGCCCATCACGTATTTGTTAACACATTTAAAATTCACTTACTTATCACATATGTATATACACATATTAACTATTATTACTTTCGTTACATTTATATATTTTTTCTATTTAATCTTACACTCATCCCTTATAGTTATTTATTTTTTCCCAATTAATCTTACATTTTAAATAATATCGAACCTAAATATATTTTAACATGTGTCAATGAACACCTATCAGACAGATGCTCGTTTAAGTTAACCAAAGTTTAAAACTTTGAATAACAAAAGAATGAGACGGGCGTTGGAAAGGAACTTAAAATTGAATTGCACTAGTATTTCAGAGCATTTAATTTTAATAGCTCGAAATCTTAAAAAAGAAACCATGTAACAGTTTTTGTTTTCTGTTCTTTCTGAGTAGGGATAGCGTGAGTTTATTAGAATGAAAATGCTTAAAATTTAAGGATTAGAACAGAAGAATAACATTAAATTATTAGATTGGAGGTTAATATTTTAGTCATATTAAGATTCATTAAATAGCACGGTTATATTACAATACAGCCAATCGATGAGATGTGGACGTAGCTCTCAACGGTAGAGAATATATAATCTTACTATTTTTTGAGATTTATCAAATGCAATTATCATTATGTCTATGTGACAGCGAAGAAAGATTTGTAATCTACTCCCAAATTCATTTACTTCTTTACATGCCGTTTTCAAGGATAAATGGATTTCCTTTTCTTTTTTTTTTTTCCCTCAGAACCTCTTCCCAATCTCTCTCCCTTTATCACCCAATCCACTCCTCCCCTTACCAAATAAAATGACTTTTTATTGGTAGAATTTATTAGAAATTCTTTAGCCTTCAGAGCATATGTTAGTATGATTTAGAATAGATCTCTCAGGCCTAATCATTTGAGCTTCCTCCACTTACTGTTTGGAATAACAAAATTCAAGTCTGAGTACTAATGGAATTGTGTGCTTCTCTTGCGTCCTTCGTCAGGCTGTAACACTAATGTTCTAAGTGCTAATTATAGTTATAGGTATTTATCAGAGTGTAATGCAATGGAGAAAGAAAAAATTGGTCTTAGTAAGGACAACTTTGTACAAAACTTCTCTCTAGAATGAGAGCAACTTCTCTCTAGTGAAGGTGGGTGTTTGTTTTCAAAATTTCAAATTCCTTTTCATATTTTCAAACCTGCTTAGCAAATAATCACCCTCAATCAAATCACCACTAAGACATAGCTTTGGCTAAATCGGGAGTCGAGTCCGATAGCAGATACCAATAGTTCATATCGATCCCGAGTTATTCGAGGGAATAGATAGCATTTCATATTCTTGGGGCATCTAGAGTTTTGATTCTATATCTCTTTCATTTCTGGGACTTTAGAGGATGTGGGAGTAAGGTTCGCATGAGACGATTGTGCAGTGAGTTCCAGCAAAGTTGATTCAGACCTGGTTCCCCAGGTTGGATTGTGGATCACTGGACAGAAATGGACAACTTGGAGGTTTTGAAAGAGATTCACACTCTCCAAACAAAGAACAAGATGGCGCTCGCTTGAGGGATGATCAAGCGCGTGGGTTGAGGAATGTAACCGCTTAACAGTGGAAAATACATGGAAAAGAGTAGCAAATGTAGCCGGTATCAAACTTACACGACAAATATGTGGCCTCATATCAGGAATGTAAAAATCAGAGAGGTCAGGACAAACATGTTTCAATTTATCTTCGCTTGTTCTGCGGATATGGAAAAAGTAATGAATGGAAGACCATGGATCTTTGATGGACAACCTTTAGTACCTCAGAGATGGAGGAAAGGGTTAGAAGGATGATCAGTGACATTTGAGAAGAAGTTTAGTCTGGATCAGTGCAGGAATCTACCCGCATTGGATCACTAAGGCTGGGGAGAAAGATTGGAAGCATTTTCTGTGGCGTTAAAGGTAATTATTCTTTGGGGGAGGGAGAGAAGGTAAGCACATCTAAGCTACTTGTTGAATTTGATTTAACAAAACCCTTCCTAGAGGTTTATTAGTTAAGAATCTTGATATGATCACGATGGATTGATTTCCGTTATAAGAAATGCCGATTTACACTTTTTTTGGGGTAATAGGTCATAAGGCAGATGAAAGGTGTAAATAAAACAAGGAACAACAATTTAGGAAGCCCAGTTCGCAGACTAGCTATCTAAGAGTCAATAGAAAAGCAATGAAATAGAAATGAGTGAGAATGAACACAGAACACCAAATAGGAGGGAAAATGATAGGTGAGAATAATGGAAAGGTAACAAAAGCTACAGAACAGAGGCAAAATTACTATTAACTTATACTTGAAAAATTTCACAAAACAAACAACCAAGGAGTGGATAGGCGGGAATGAGGATGAAATTGTGAAGGAAACAAGGGAAGCATTCAGTCCACTACAAAAGCATCCAAAAGATAAGGATAAAACGGTGGAAATATTAAAAACAGATAATTTAGCTAAAATGGTTGACCGATAAGAGAAAGAGAAAAGAAAAGGTGAGTCGAGGAGAAGGACAAGCGTATAAAGGGGAAGAGAGATGTTCCAATGGAGGTATGACTATGGATGGATAGTGATGGGACTAAGATCTCCAGGGGAGTCTCTAAATCAAACCAAAAAAATCAATAAGCATTGGGAGGAATTTGGACAATGGTTCTCTAGGTCTTATTCTCAAGAATCCTCGAAAGCAATGAAAATAAGAAAAAAAGAGGTAGCTGAAACGAATAATTGGGATGTGGGAAGAAAACCTCTTAATAATATCACTGAAAGGGATTGTAGATAGGAAAAAAAAAGGCTGAAACATAGAGTCAATGGAAAGGAAGGAGATTGAGAAATTAAAGGAAAAAAAGCAAAAGGCTGATCAGTAATTGTCCTATGGAACTATCTGGGAGTGGAGTCCAAATGGGACTCCACGGTGTCAATAAAGTTATGGTGTGGAGGCTGCCGAGGGCACGGGAGCTCCTGACAGTTCCTAAGGAAGGCACTTCTCCACTCCCCTTCTTTAATTTTCTTGCGAAACAAGAATAAAAAAGCTATGAACACTATTAAGCGGAAAATCAGGTTTGATAATCTTTTGTTGTTGATCTGGTTGGGGTTCCTTGGTGGTCTATGTGTTTTGGAAAAGATATTGGATAAAAAATCTTGTTCACATGGGTTTACCATTGACGCTTATCGGGGATGAGGATATAATTGAATGGTGGGTGTGTTTGCATTTATGCTAGCTCCGACCTCTCTAATATTAGGAAGGAACAATGGAAGGTTATCAATAGAAGGAAGCAATATGGGGTAATAAATGGGCCATTATGGGATATGAAGGTTAAATCGACATCCAATGGGGAAAAATGGGGTGGAAAGATAGATGAAAACAGTTTCAAAGACTTGAGATTTTATTAATAGTAATGAACCGATTGACTTGGGCTTTGAGGGGTATTCCTTGGACTTGGAGCAATAATTGGGCATCAAATGGGTGAGATTGGGAAAGGTTAAGACAGAATCCTAGGAACCAGATAGTCGGATGGAAGAGTATGAGCAATGCATAAATGTGTACTCACTTGGAGAAGGAAGCATCGATCATTGTATCCTACTCCTGGACACTAAACAAAACTGTAGGAAGTGGAAAAGGAGATTTATGTTTGACAGCTTCTCAATATAAAGAGGTGGATAATATTGTTAACTCAGCTTGGTGCCAGTCAAGGCTCTAGATTCTTGACTCAGAACAAGGTTAAACAAGTCTAGAATGGGATTAAGAGGTGGACAAGATTAAGCTTTGGGGTAAAGGCATTAAAATTAAAGACTCGAAAGGTGAACAGAATTGAAAGAAAAAATGAAACTTTAAGAGGCCTATAAAAGAGAGTGTATTGGAGTCAAAGGCAGAGTTAAATGGTTGAAGGATGGTGATAAAATACCAAGTTCTTCATGCATGTGTTATGAAGGAAGGAAAAAAAAAGAACGATTATCAAAAATCAGAAAAGGGATGGAGATTGGTGTGAGAATGAGGCCAATTAGAAATGGAATTCACAATACTTTCGGTGCAGTTTTCCTCCGACCAACCTCAGGGTATAGCTGGCATACTAAATGTGATTCCACAATCCATTCCTGAAGATATGAATCACCAGTTAAGCACCGTGGCCGAGGTTGAAATTCATTATTTTCTATGCATCCAACAAAGTCACACTGGTCCACGATGGTATGTCTCCTTTATTTTTCCAGAAATTTTGGTGCGTTATTAAATTTGATATAATCAATCTTTGTTAGAAGTTTCTTCCACTCTAGTCATCTTTTAAAAGGCGTGAATGAGACCTTGATATACTAATTCCTAAACGAGTCTCGAAATGATTACCAATTTCGTCCATGCTTGTGTAATGTTCTTTATAAAGTTGTTTCAAAGTCCTAGTTAACGAGGTTCAAAAAAAGTGCTCAATTGTTGTATCGGTCAAACCCGATCGCATTTTCCCAGGCGACAAATCATTGATAATGTTTTGATAGAATGCATACATTTTACGAATAACAAAAAAGATGCAGTGTGGAATGGGTATCTAGCAATCAAATTGGATATGGCAAAGGCATACGATAGGGTAGAATGACCAAATTTATTATGTCTCAAATGGGTTTTACGTAAATGGATCAGTGGGTTATGGAATGTGTGACACCTTACTTACAACATTTCGTGAGAAAAAAGGCTTTATACGAACGAAAGGGAAAGAGGGTGATCCATGTCTCCTATCTTTCCTTATCTGTCTTTGAAAGGTTTTACGCATTGTTAAATATTAAAAAAAAGGAAGTTGACGTTGAAAATAGCTACCCAAGTTTGTCCCTCTTTTTTACCAGAGATGATTCAGATCTTTTGCAAAATAAGTGACGTGAAGCTAAAAGTCTGATGGATCAATATACCAGGGGGAAATCAAATAATTAACTTGCTTGAAATCATCGGATTCTTCACAGAAAATATTCAGGTGGGAGAGAAGAAAGAAGAGAGCTGGATCCGGATTCACTAAGATGGGATGAAGGAGGTCAAACAAGTGAATAGGATGTAGTTATTAGGCAGGTCCAAATCAGTTTTGGATTCAAAACAAAGGCCAGGATATGAAACAAAGCAGGATATATTTTGGAAAATGCTATTCAAGCTGAGAAGGAGTTGATAATGAAATGGAGTTTTACCATCCATCCCTATGTTATGTCATCTGCAGAGCTACTCCGGGTCTATCACGGGTATGGGGAAAGCAAGCATGCAAAATTTGGGGTGGGATCGAGGAGATCATAAAGACCACATTGGTTTGGGTTAAGGAAGAATTGCTAGAGAGAGAGGTGGGTTGGGTAGGGAATGAAGGGGTATCCTTTAAATGAATCTTCTAACCAGCTTTTAATCCCGGTAGGCACAGCTAATCTACTAGTCGCACTAAGGTGGAACAAAGGCTAGTACTTCAAATCGAGTGGTAAAGTACTAGACTAATGGTGTTGAAATTAAAATTCTGTTGTTGATCTCGGAATCTGAGTGAGTGTGGAAGAGAATCCAGTGAATATATGGAGGGCAGATGGGTTCCACGAGGGAATGTGGGGAGGGGCCAGTGAGAACAAAGCGACTGAGAATGGGTGTAACAAAAGTCAATAGATGATAAAGGTGGGAATGGAATGAGCTTGATATCTTTGAGATGGAGGATAAAATCCATCATGAAAATCCACTAGTCTCTTGGGAATTAAAACCGGTCTATTGGTCAAAGACAATTGGTCTCGATCCAAATCAGTCTGGTATACAAGAACTTGAATAACAAGGAAAAACAGTGAAAACTCCCGGGAAAGGATGGAGGATAATGAGAGAGTTGGGCGGTGCTATGGGGTTTAAATATGAAGCGAGAAACTGAAATATTTCGTAAAATGTCTAAAGAATTATCCCAACCAATGCAAATATTAAGGAAAGATGTTTAAGGGAGACCCAATTTGCAAAATGTTGTGGAGAAAGAAGAGACCACATTGAACATTATATGCTCTTCTAAGCCAAGCCATGTATTGGGCATGGAGGAGAACCCACATACAATAGGATGGACTAAAAGATTTTCAAAACAAGTGAAAGCTATGGTGGTACGAAGCCCATTAAACTTGTAGCTAGAGGAATGGAGAAAATCATATCATATTCATGGGTCAACCTCTGCGAGCAATATGGAATCGAAATGATGTGCGGTTCTAGCAAAAGAGGAGCGATCCCATGAGGGGTCATCCACGAGAACAGTAATGGCGCAATGCTGGAGTATCAAGGTAAACAATATGAGCATGAGGGAAACATGAAGGAAAAACGAGGAGAGGGAGAATGAAGCAAAATGGAAGGCCCATAAATAGGTCAGGGTCAGAATGTCGTCTGTCAAAACTAAGGATTGAAAGGGGGGATACATTAGCCGAGGGGAATTACAAGGTGGGTGCTAGCCTTGAGCTTTGGTCTGTCTCCGTTACAACGAACCTAAGCTGGAAGAAGCTTCGCTATTAGAACAGCCTATGGTAAACTTGACGCTCTCTTGGGTTTAGCCAAAGTGATCATGAATCAGTTGTAAGACTATTGTTGACAAGTTAGGTCGCGTCTGCGATGATACCGTTTCCTCAATCATTACGGGACATTAGACTCACCCACATACAATTTTGATGAATGTTGTTTTTCCTTTGTTAGAAGGGACTTCAACTCTGTTGCATTAAGACTAGCGAAATTAGCTATCAATTCTGAAATGTTAGAATGGAAGGTTGTTTCCAACTTGGCTGCTTGAGGAGTTGCTTCGGCGGATGTAATTGGCGGATTGCTACGGTTCTTTGCTGTTACATTAATGAATTCTTGCGGCGTTTTTGACAAAAGGACAACTTTATTTTATATCATGAAAAGGCGTTAAGAGGCCGGTCAGGATAGTTCGTCTTCTTCAGCAAGTGCTGGTCAGGGGTTTGACTCTGCGGTGACAGATTGTACATCTGACTCTACTGGCTTCCATCAGGATTAGTTTGGCAAAGTTGGGATACCGATGTTGTACACATCATGAAAGACGTGCAAGAAAAGGAGACTGAATTGGTATCCTGTGTGCTAGATTATTGCTTTTGGATTCTTTTCTCAAAGTGACGGTTGCAGAAGTTTGAGGTAAGAAAATTACGCAATTCCCTTTGAAAAGGAAAGGGGTGCATTTTATTTCCTTTCCTTCTCTAATATACGTGGTTGCGATAAGCATCACTCATTGCAATTACAATATATCGTTTAGCTCCATTTAAGAAAGTCCAAATACGCCAACACAAGTTGGATCAATTGATAATGATGGATTAATTCCGCACAAAAGATCGTGTGCCTGAATCCCACTGTTGATGTGAGAGTTGTATTGGTGAGTGATTCATAAGTACCTATATCTATAAGCGACTTTATTATCCGTGAAACCTACCCTAACCCGTGGTGGTGATCAGAGTTGAACCCATCCAAATTTTATGTACCAAAAAAAAAAAAATCCAAATACGAAAATGTGCATGTGTGCCACTTTGCGCCTTGCGTGACGTCATATCCTTCTTTGGATAAAGATATTTGTTTTGTTAGTATTTCACGATGAAGTAATTCTGAACCCAAGGGGAAAATTTTAGGCACATATATCTGCATAATTCTTTATGCACATTTTCGTATTTGGATTTTTTTTTTAAATGAAAAGACAAAAATCCTAGGAGTTGAGAGATACCCCTAGTTACATCCCTGATGTTACACCTGTTTTCTTTTCAACCATAATTCTCTGTCTTTCTTTTTCTTTTCTTTTCCTTTATTCATTTTTTCAACAAACGAAATAAAACACACACACAAAGTGAGATTAAACTATTCGTTGAGTCTGAACTAATATGAACTATTCTACGCACCCCTCTCTTTATTTAAGAGAATCAATGAAACTAATTGCCATGCACACAAGTTCTTTTCCTTTATTCGTTGAGTCTGAACTAATATGAACTATTCTACGCACCCCTCTCTTTATTTAAGAGAATCAATTAAACTAATTGCCATGCACACAAGTAGCAATTGCATGACTTAAAGTGACGCTTAAAAATTTAAAATCAAGTAATTAACACAACTAAAAACATTAACTGATATCATGCTTGCCAAATAAGTAATGTAGTATTGATCTCATGAAATTCAACTAATTCACTTATTGCAAAGTTTTCACATGTACAACCATCAACACACGAACTAACATTCACCCCAAAATAACATTACATGAGTGATTTGGCCTAGGAAACAAGCAAAAGCTAGCAAGTGGAGATAACTAAACTAAGCAACATCTATGTATCTAACATTTCTGGGAGTCTCCTGAATTTGCATCTTGGGGACAGTCACGGTCAAGACTCCATGCTCGAGCCCACATTTGATACCCTCCACGTCAGCATTTTCCGGCAGCCGGAACCTCCTCCTGAAGCTTCCACGGCGGCGCTCCACCCGGTGCCACTTGTCGTTCACCTCCTCCTCCTCTTTAATCCTATCTCCACTGATTTCCAGTATGTTGTTATCTTCCACCTGCACCTTCAACTCTGCCCTGCTGACCCCTGCCATAATTAAAGGAGCCATTTATTTTAGACAATATTAACCTGGCTAGCATGCACCCTTGTGAATATATTGCACATATCCCTACTACACATCCCATGAAATTTTGTTCAACTTCCTTGTTTTTCATTTTCACCATATATATGAAATATCCACCCCCCCCCCCAAAAAAAAAAAAAACCCCCAAAAAGAAAAAGGTAATCACAGTTTAATCAGTTCACCTAATACTTTTTTCCCCCTCTTTATCTAATATTGAGGCCATCAAATGCTTTTCTGTTCCCTGTTTGAAAAAAAAGAAAATTTTTGAAAGAATAAAGCGCTCAAGAAAAGTGGAGTGTGCTATAATTGGAGGAAAAATCTTAATTATTGGATTATATCCAATTCTCAATAATAGAGAAATATCATTTAGACCAAAGAAATAAATGATGTTACTTAAATTTAAGCAAATGGAATATATCACAAACATTAAAAAAAGAAAAGAGACCTAGAGAAAGATTTAATAGAGACCACTATTTGTTTAAACTACAAGATTTTAAACAGGCAAGCATATTAGGTGGTCTAAAAACTACAAAATAAAAGTTTTTTTTTGGGTGGAAAATAAAAAAAGAAAATTGGATTAAAGAGAAAGAAGGAAGGAGAACCAGGGAGATCAACACGAAAGATGTGGACGTTGGCAGTTTCGCGCCAATCCACGTTGGCATGAGCGAGAGCAGACACGTCACCCAGGTCGCCACCGCGGCCTCGGCCGGTGGTCCATCGGCCCTCATAGCCAAAAGGGTCCCATACATCCCCGTAGAAAGGTGACCCAAAGGGACCGAAATCCCGCCTTTCTCCGCCCAGCTTGGACATTATGACCACCACTTTTTGCTACTCCTTTAAACCAGTTTTAGTTTAAATTAGGTTGGGTAATGTTTTCCGGGGGCTTTTTATAGTTGGCTGGTACTTCGGGGATAACAACATTGTTCGAGTGAGTGCATGCACATCGTCGATCTCAGTAGCGTGGCGCCGCTGTTCAGTTCAGGGAAAAGCCACGTTTCAGTTTGCTGCCAGTTTGCATGGGATGATGACACGTACGTTGTTTGATGGATTTTTTCGTCCTATGATGATGAGGACGAGAATGGAAGTGCCTTCCGGAGCAGATGGATGTTCCGATTTTGTAACCTTAAACTAATCTAATTCAGAGGGTGTTGGGAAATGAGTTTTAACCCTTATTATGGTTTTTATATTCAACTATATCCATGCATGATGTATATTTGGGGCTAATAAAAATAAGTCAACGAGGATGATAGATCTTTTTC
The DNA here is from genome assembly GCA_013103745.1 of Gardenia jasminoides. Classification (NCBI taxonomy): domain Eukaryota; kingdom Viridiplantae; phylum Streptophyta; class Magnoliopsida; order Gentianales; family Rubiaceae; genus Gardenia; species Gardenia jasminoides. The sequence goes on along the minus strand of CM023102.1, from coordinate 205,022 downwards.
TATACGGATATTTGGATTAACTATTTCTTATTAAAGAATCATATACTAAATATTCATTTTATTCTCCTTAAATGCAAAAAAAAAAAAAAAAGATCACGTTCTGCTATTTTCAACAAATGAAGAAAAAATATTTTCTGCTATATCACTCTTAAAGGGAAAAAAAGAAATAATAAAAAAGAAAAAATAATAAATTTATAGAACTCATTCCACATTTGAAAACGCATTATGGATTTATTATATCGATAATGATAGTGATTGTGGAATTCGAAACTCCTTAGTCATGTCAAACCGTAATATTGAAGGCTGGTTTGATTCTTTTCTTTAAAGAGTTTATAGTTGTACTCGTCATAATTAACTCAATTAATTCCTGTTTGGGTGAAGCACAAATAATTGATTCAAACAAGTTTTCATCAAATTGGGGTAGCTGTATATATTTAGTTTTACCGAATTTCAGAATTTATGTTTATTGAGTCGAATTTAATTGATTTAAATCAATAACTTAACAAGAAATTTTCTTATACTTTCTTTAAACTCTCGTTGCTAAGGTTGGGAACATGGGCGGAGCCAAGACCTCACAATAAGTGGGGTCAAATTTTAGTATAGTAAAATTTATGTAAAAAAAAAAAAAGAACTACTAGCATTACATACAAATTATAATTGTATCCTTTGAGTACTTGTTTTCTTAAAAAGTTGCAAACTCAATTCATTATGAATTTTATTAAATACATTTTTCCAATGTAAGTAACTGAAGCTTTTGATTTTTTTTAAAAATAATATGTGAACTTCCATCAATTTGATCTTTTGCGGGCCTCTTTTAAGAAATTTATCTCTAGTGTGTTATATGTAACTTAATTTTGTATTATAAATATAAAATTTAGTATCCATTTGAAAAAATTTTGTTTTTCAAAACTTTGAAGTTTGGAAAAATTGGTTTTCCTACTCCACTCAAGAAAGCTCATCCCTTATTTTTGAAAACTATGAAAGAATTTATTATTAAAAGAATTTTCATAAATAACTTTAAATAAATTCAAAATTCTTGAAGTGGTAAGAATTATAAATTTTCAATTGTTTGGGGTCAATGTATGTAGAAAAGAGAATTTGATAAAACTTAGTGGAGTCAAATATGATGCGCAACTTTAAAATTTTCCAAAATTTCTAAACCTAAAAACTAATTTTTCAAAATTAAGTGGCGTCAATTGACCCTACTTGATAGAATGTGGCTCCGCCACTGGTTGGGAATATTTCTTTCACTATATTTGGATTGTTATCCTCATATTTGTGCATACTGTTGTTGAATAACTTGTAATTTGTTGGAATTCATCTCACCATTATTATGGGTTTGGCTAGTAATCTAATATTCTTATTACAAAATAATACTGGCTAATATGAAAGGAGATATATTTGATCAGAGTTCCCTTAAGCATTTTTCAAGTCTATGAGACGATGATGCAAAGGTACACATCTTCTCTCACGGTCTTACAAGTTACAACACAACTCCCTATCTTTACTGAACTGTACAAGCTTTCCTCCCAGAATATGGCAATTCAGCTTGCCGACCAACAACAATGACGTTGAGCTGATCATTGCAATAATTGCGCTGGTCTTCTAGAATTTCCTTGACAGAATCCATGGCAGAAGAGCTACACCATTTCATCTCAATCAACTGTAGAGTTGGAATTTCTCCAAAAGAGGAAGGGATCTCCTGAAGTTGCGTACAGCTTAGCAATACAAGTTGCTCAAGGCAGGGGAGGTGCTCGCTAGAGGCATTCCATAGTTGAAGATCCAGAGATTCGAGTTTCAAGAACTTCAGTTTCTGGAACTCACTTTCTCTCATGTCCCATTGCTGGCCCTCAAATGCCTTGTTGAGTAATTTCAGAACCTCAAGACTGGGAAGTTTGCCAATGACTGAAATTTCATCCCATGGTAGGTGAGAATTCGACATTGTCAACTTTTTCAGATTCGAAGGGAAACAAAATTGGAAAGGATATGGCGCCCTAGTGTGGAAGGACATCTTGAGAGATTCAAGAGCTGAAAGAGACTCCAATATTTTAAAGCAGTTGGAAGCTTCATAATAATCATGCCATGAAATAACAAATATGCACCCAAATTTTTCAACACTGGGTAGCCTCCTCATGAACTTCTCAACATTTCCAAGCCTTATACAAAGGGTGGAGATGGATTTGAAACTATCCAGATGGAAAGAGTTCTCCAAAAATTCTTGACTGTAATGCTCGAAACTGAAAAAACAATGATGCATTATAACCTCCTTTAAGCTTGCCATATTCCAAATGACCTCTGGCAGCTTGACTTCACCAATTGCTCCACTGAGAAGAAAAGTTTCCAAGTTTCGGAGATTGCTTATTTCAGAGGGGATTTCAGTTGTACGAATCCGGATAGCCAAATATTTTAGATGAATCAGCTCGGATATCTTCACAAGGTCAGAAGCGTCGGCACTACTCTTAACTTGAAGATTTTCCAAGTCCAACACTCTAAGGTTTGTGTACTTGAGAAGGGAACCATAACGTAGCTGTCCTCGTTGGCTACTCCTAGTGGCAAGCACCCCTAGCCTATTACTAGACATGGCTGCCTGTTCAGAGAGATTATACCTAGGCGCAGAGAGCAAATCTCTAAACGCCAGTTCAGAGAGATAATTTTTTGTATGAGAAACCGATGCATTAAGCTCTACCTGTTCTGAGGGATTCTTCCTCCTAGAATCCATATCTGTGTCACACTTACTGTAGTAGAACAGAGAACGGATGTGTGGCACCTCCATAGCAGAAATGGTGCGCAGAATATTCGAGTTATGCATTCTGCAATCACCATAAAATACGGCAGTTCCAAAGCTGAGATCTTTTCGCATCACAGATAATTTTTTCTCAAGTTTTATAAAGCAAAATTCTCTTAATACATCATGAACCTGACATACTTTGGCTCCTCCTTTGGAACTTTTTCTAGCAACCATTACAAGGCTTCGGTCAATCAGATCATTCAAGTAATTCTCAGCCTGTTGCTTTAAGCTCTTTTGACCTTGATTCAGTTGTTGCACAAATCCTTCAGAAATCCATAATCGTATCAGCTTTGATACTTCAATTGCTGTGCCCTCTGGTAATGTTCCAAAATAACAGAAGCAAGGCTTCAAATAATCTGGTAAATGCTCGTAGCTAACTTCCAACACTTCGAAGATTTTTTCTTTGGTGTTGCATGACCTGATTAAAGTTTTAGCAACCTGTTTCCAAGAATCTACTGTTCTTTCTGTCCTCCTCAGAATTCCAGCTACCAAAACTATTGCAAGAGGCAGGCCTTTACATCTATTAGCAATACACTTTGAGATGCTTGCCAATTCCTCAGGACAAGTCTCTCCATTAAACAGCTTTAGCCGTAGTAATTCACAGCTTTCTTCACTGGAGAGTAGACGTCGAACATAGGGAAGACTTCTACTAGCTTGAGTGGCAACAGTATGAATCCGAGTAGTAAATAAAATTCTACTCCCATTCTCATCATCAGGGAAACATTCCCGTAGATCAAGCCATGCCTCAATGTCCCATATATCATCTATTACAATCAGGTACCTTTTGCCCTTCAAACTTTTGTAAAGTATTTCACCAAAATATTCTCCACTAGTTTCATGGCTTTGGTTGTTTTTTTCTGGAGAGATTTGACCTAATATATTTGACAACAAGGTCTCTTTTTGGTAAACTCGGGACAAGCAACACCATGCATGAACATGAAAGTTGATATCGACAGAAGGGTGCTTATACACTGAATTGGCCAAAGTAGTCTTACCAATCCCTGGCATTCCCACGATGGAGAGAATCTTAAGCTGCCTTGATCCTTTAGTAAGTACCCCAATTATCTCCTCTATTGCATCTTTCAAACCAACAAGTTTATTAGCGTCTTCATCTATTTTGATTTGCATCTGATCCTTGGAACGGCTTGGTGCATTAACAGGTGGAGGTTCATATATTTGTGCTGAAGTACAAATAGATGCCTTGGAAATGCCACGGACATTACTATCCCAATTCATCTTCAAAACAGTTTTCACCTCTTTCTGCAGTATCTTGATATCTTTTCTGATGACAAAGATGCCCAACTTCTGAAGCCAGAGTGAGAGGGGGGATCCTTCTCCAGCCATCAGTGAATCAATGACGTATTCAGTTTGGTCGGCTGCATGCTTTAACCGTATTAAGAGAAATTCCTTTTGTGATGCCCCCAGTAATTCTGCCATTTCAATAATACGTTTTCTCAAGGTAACCATTTCCTCATGCATTTCAATTATACGTTTTCTCAAGGTAACCATTTCCTCATGCACCATTCTAATTTGACTCCCCAATGGATAAATCAATGCAGAATCTGGTAGCCCCTCAAGTTTCTTTATCAGGAAAGCAACAAATTCCAGTTCGTCCTTGCCGAGGCGTTTAGAATGCCATGGCCAGCACAAGTTCTTGTGGAATATATCACGGGCCTGTTGGTGGAGAGTGTGAACAGCTTCAAGAAAACCAAGAAGGCCAGAACTCAAATAATTGACCAATTCTTCTTCCCCCTCTTTATCAAGAGAGTAGTAAATGAAGAATCCAGCATCGATTATCAGAGCTTCTACTAAGACTGCCAGAATGGAATGTAGTGACAGGATGTCCCTGAGACTGCTTCTAATAAAGCCCAGCTCGTCAACGAGGATATCGATTTGAATTTTCACAGTGACCATGGAACTGGCTGTGTTGTTTGAAAGCTCCCTTAGTTTGCCTATCAGATAGTCAAGGAAGCACAGAAGACGCTCTATTATGGGGGGATCATGATCAAATGGTGGTCCTAATAAAGCTTGTCTCGGTCCATTCTGGACCTGTCTAAACCTCTGCAGAGGAGTGTCTTGCAGAAGAGTGTTAATCTTTCTTAGTAGATCTGCAACACTATCTCCTCTCAAGTGATCACCAGTGCTGACCGACTCATTATCATCATCATAATCATCCACAAAACAGAGGAAAAGATAGCGTGAGATTTCTACAGCCAGCATTTGAGAAGATCTGATAACACGTGTGTGATTGTAATAATAAAGAAAAGGCGTAGTAATGATTAGAAATTTAGCCAAAAAATTTAGCCTCTTCTCGAGGCCTGAAAGTTCTTTCTTCACACCAACAGTTACGGGGGCCTGATAGATGGTACTGATATCCTTCATATTATGCAAGAGATTATCAATGAATTGTATCACAGTTTCAACTTCGTACCTCCTAATAAGCATAACACCAGGAAAAGTGGAGCAGAGGGTGCTGATTCTGACAATATCTTCCTTTAAGCTCTTCAAACTTTCCAAATGGGAAGCAACATGGACAGGTTCTGCATTTGTTTGAAGTGAACCGATCTTATGCACCACATCCATGATATGCCTTAAGCAATCATCGAATTCTTGATATTGCTTTTGGTATTGTTTTTCTGCAGTGATTACCGACTGGAACTGGGGCTGGAGCTGGAGCAAGAACTCGAGAAAAGGCCTCAAGATGCTCATCAGGAGTCTAAGCGTTTGAATATTGTCCTTCATGCTAGGACCGGAACAGCCATCTTCTGGCTCAATTAGACAGTTCAATGGATCTTCATCACGAACGGCAGCCATCTGCGGTAAGGATCTTTAATAATCTTCTTCTTCCCGATTTTAGCTAAGATATCCATTCATCTTGATTAATAGCAGCAATAAACAATTCTAACCAGTATAATTAAAATATGAAACTTCGTTCAGAAGCTGCAGAAGTCTAATGAGTGAACCAGCATGTCCCCACACCAAAATGTTTAATTACTCTATCATGAGTCAGCTAGCATTTCCGGGAGAATGTCTCAGGCACTCTTGACTTGGGTCTTGATGCGCTGATTAAGTATTGTTGGCGTTTTGCGTACGCTATGGTTTCCCTTGACATGAAAGAAAATCTGAAATTCGTATTGTGTGATAAATTCTTTAATGAGTTTTGTGGCCTAGGATGATGCATTGTAAGTAAACGGTTCATTCGAGCGAGGTAATATGCATGTGAGAATTAAAATGTAAAGACAATTTTCCTAGGAAAACAAACAAAAATTTTCAAATTCAAGCGGGTAACAAGTGTTGTCTGCCACCATAAAACAGCTTAAGGCTTATGAGGTGGGAGGTTAGAGATTCAATCTCTGTTCCCGTCAAAAAACTGCTACTTCAATCAAAAAATTGTTACAAAGGAGGAGGAGCAGCAGGCATGGTTCAAAGACTCAGCCGAGTTCGAGATGACGCGGCCGAGTCGTCTACCTCTTGAGTTTGATCGTTCTGAAACTGTTCCGATTTGACTCCAAGAACACCAACTCACTGGAAAATCATTGAGACTCGAACCGAGTCGGTTTTCGAGATACTAAAAAATGGTCGAGTCACCCGAGTCGTCCCAAATCTACTCTTAGTCAACTAATTTTCTTGTTGGTTTTTTTTTAATATATATTTTGATTCTTTAAATGATCATTTACAATTTTTAGACTAATAAAATGATTTAAAATATGCTTCTCGCCGAGACCGCGGCCGATAAGTCAAAACCTATATAGAACAGTATAGGTGGCGACCGTGACTGCGACTTTGAACCATGGCAGTAGCATACAGGAGACTTAGTACGAGAGCAACATGAGGCATCACTCAACTGTAAAATTATCCCCGTCCTCAGAATCTCTCCTTGTAATAAAATAGAATTTCTAAAAAAAAAAAAAAGAGAAGTTGTCTTCCATAACTCTCCGTTGGTTACCAGAAAGAGTCCCAACTTATGTATGGGAGCAGATTGAATCTGCTCCGAGTTACAAATCAATCACATATTCTGTTTGGCGGATGGTGGACCGCATTCCATTTCCTCTATGATTTTCTTCATGATAAAATCAGTATATTCGAGTTCATTAGTTCCCGGGAATTGCCACGACAAAAAGAACACGTAGCTTGAATTCAGTACAAAAGTCATAAGCTGTTGCTTGAGAGTTTCAATAGGTTCAGGGAGATAGGAATGTTTAGGACAAATACTTGGCAATTCGATCTGAGCTCGTCAACTAGGATCTCAATTTGATGTGGGTCGAAAACATCAAAATGCACGCTTGCTTTGACAGTTTTGTATTTTTTTTTTTTTTCAATGGGAGAATTGACAAAAGTCAGTTCTAACTGCCAAAGCTTCAGTAGAAATCAAGGTATCTTTCACTTCTCATGCTCAATCTAACTATATATTTTACTCCATGAAAGATCCCAATTAGCTCTTCATAAAAAGGGCTTGAATTTCAATTTTTTTTTTTAAAAGCCATATCTACATTACAGCTGAATACATCTTTAAGGTTCTTTAGAATTGTGTTTGGATCGATAGATTTAGATTTAGAAAAAAAAAATCTAAAAAGATGGATTTCAGATGACTTTTATGTTGGATAGATATGAAATTTTCTAAATTAATCTACTCCATCCTATAGGTGGATTTGGTATCTCACCCTTAAAATGAGATTTCCAAACAGAGGAAAGGATTTAGACTGTAGATTTGAATTCAAATCCACCCAAATCTACCCATCCAAACACAGCGTAGGACAATAGTCAATGAAACCTACTGAATTTTCAGCCCACTTTGATGTTTTAGTGCATTTTGATATTAGAACAGTGATTTCAGAAAAGCCAATTTGTAAGGTGTCTTGCTTAAAAGAGCTTGGATTTCATCAATTTGGAAACCGCAAGTTGTAAATATTTAATTTCTCAAAACAAGATTGGCGTTTGACTCGGGGGTTGAAAGTCCTGACCTGTTGGACTACACAGTCCATATGCTTCAATAATACTTGCAAATCCCCTGTCCCATTATCAAAGCCCCACCTCAAAATCAAAGTCACTCAATAAGGGTTACTCTCAAATTTCCATGTCCCATCATCAAAAACCCACTCCAAAATATAACTCAGAAAGGGCCTCGGAACGCTTATTAAGAGTTTTGTTATAAATTCATTTCACGCAGCCATAAAAGAGATTTCTTTTTTTCTCCCAACATTTTCCTACTAACAGGAATATATGATTGCAATTGAAACCACAATTATGAAACGAATACACACCAATTACATCAAAACATCAGTGTAACAGTGGTTGACCTAGGGCATGGGGTGGGCCATAAAACTGTTCTTAAACATATTGTACACCAAAGAAAAATATTAACACCAACTGTTACATTGATCCACTTCTAAAAGATAATAGTAAAACTATTTCGATATTGATACATAAAAATTCATAATTATTGGCAATGTCCTTTTTCCAAGCATGCTTTTTTAATTTTGTTTCTATCATTTGGATTATAGTTTGAAATTTGATTCGTAACCCAATATGTGATGGAAGATCATCTAATTTATCTTAACTGAATGCCTTTTAGAACTTTGTTGTGAATCAATGGATTTATTTTCTTTAAAAACTTTTTTTTATTTCCAATTGATTTTCTTGCATAATATTTTTCATAACCTGTTTGAATAGAATAAATTATCATGGAAATTAAATGATTAAACTATTATACATGTAGTGATTGATTGGATATACTAAATTGTGGGTCTTCTCCATTTTTAAATCAACTAATCGAATTAAAAGCATAAAAATAACATCATACAATATACTATAAATTTAAGAATGATAATTGTAATAATACCTCAATAAATAAGTTAACTTAATTACCAAGATATGGTGAGACATTTTTCTAACTTCTTCAAGTTGTGGAAGAGTTTCTTAGATAGAAAATTTGTTCTTTGTTCTGAGCTTTATCTCACAGAATTGTTTTTGTGAGAATAACTCAATTGTTCTGAGCGTTATCCAATCAACAAATTTTAGGGAAGAATGGAGTTTTGGGTGGAAGGAATTTTAAACGAGGAGAGGATTAGGAGAATATGAAAAAGAAAAGACCAAGCAGTTGGTTAGGCATAAGAGGTAATTTATCGAGAGAGTGGATTAAGGCATTATCAATTCTACCACTATGGGACTTCTTTCCACCTATAAATATAGTGTAGATCTTATATCTATTGGTAGTGCGAACATTTCGCCATTAAATTCATGACACGTGTGTAGAAATTGGATTTTTTAAATTTAAATTTTACATAATTATCATTTATCTAAAACTAACTGTATGTACAATATATTTAAAAATAATCCATAAATATAGGCAAAGTATGTGGGTGTGTATATATATGGAATCAAAATCCCCAAAAGCGTCTGTAAAATATTTTCTTGATTTGCCCAAGCATTTAATTGTATATTTGCGTCCCTTCCAATCCAACACTAAAGCCAATTTCGTGGCTACCATGACAGCCACCCACCAAAGCAGCTGAGATCTCAGCATACTCGCTGCTAGAAGCATTGAAACTTTCTTTAGATTTCAGTGAACAAACCTTTGGACTTTGTGATTAGGGATAATTATATTAATCTCTCTTGAGGTTTTTAACAATTTCACCTAGTTGTCTTAAAGTTTAAAAAATTACACATACTTGCCTTGAAATTACCATTTTGGTAATAAAAAATGGGATTAATGTTACATACACTGACAGTGTATACATTTTTACCCTTGAATATATATCACTTAATTCTAATTTGAATTTGAATATCATTTTTTTGTACATGTGCCATGTGTCCAAATGTGATAGTGCATACACTGTCAGTGTATACACAAGATAAACTCATAAAAATATTCAATTGTCAAAATTTTGAATGACTAACCCAAGCCCTCATGAAATTGTGAAATTAATTTTACTTTTTGATGAAATTCTTTAAAAAATATGGAACATGGACAATATCACAAATCCACTTTCAACCTTCATCTCTCATCTCTGCTATTCTAAATCTTTCATATTCTCACATCCCAGATCGATACACAATCTCCGTGACTACCACCACTATTAAACCCTAAATTCTAAAATCTTAATTAAGAAAAAAATAATTAGCACCGTTAAACTCAAAAAAAAAAATTCATGTGTCTACATTAATATAACTTAACCCTTAGATATTGGAATATCAATACCAGCCCCGCGTTTCTTAAACCTTCAGCCTACATCACCTTCTATTGATCTTCAAATGCTCCAAACAAAGCAAAAATTAATTTATAATATATTAAAATTGTGTTTAGGATATAGTAGGTTATTCTATGTGCGAATCTTGTTTTTGTTTTCATTTAATATCTAATAGTGTGAAATGCATTTATATGCAAAAGATTAGGAGTAGATTATTTAATTACACGAAAAATATTGGGTCTATTTGGATTCTTGTTTTTTGCTTGTTTTGAAAAGCTTTTCAAATCTTCTGATGTAATACACCAACCAAAACAATTTCAAAACACCAATCAAACAAATATTTCAAAACAACTTATACATACAAAATAAAAATTATCCCTTCTTCTTCCACCCAACCGCACCATCACCCACCACCACCACCTCCTCTCTCCCTCCCCCCCTCCACCTTCCCTCTCTCTCGCCCTCCCCTCTCTCTTTCTCCCCCTCCTCCCCTCCTCCCCCTCCCCTCCCATCCAAATTAAAAATTTATTTGGAGCATTTTTGGGACATTTTTAAAATTAAAAATTTATTTGAGGTAATTTTTTGGGTATTTTTTGATACATTTTTAAATTTAAAAATTTATTTGGGAAAATTTTTTGGGGCATTTATAAAATTAAAAATTCATTTGGGGTAATTTTTTGGGGCATTTTTAATATTAAAAATTAATTTGGGATAATTTTTGGGGCATTTTCAAAATAAAAAATTTATTTGGGGTATTTTGGGGCATTTATAAAATTAAAAATTTATTTGGGTAATTTTTTGGGGCATTTTTAAAATTAAAAATTTATTTGGGGTATTTTTGGGGCATTTTCAAAATAAAAAATTTATTTGGGGTAATTTTTGGGGTATTTTTAAAATTAAAAATTTATTTGGGGTAATTTTTAGGGCATTTTTAAAATTAAAAATTTATTTTGGACAATTTTTTGGGGCATTTTTAAAATTCAAAATTTATTTGAGGTATTTTTGGGACATTTTTAAAATTAAAAATTTATTTGGGACAATTTTTTAGTGCATTTTTAAAATTAAAAATTTATTTGAGGTATTTTTGGGGGCATTTTTAAAATTAAAAATTTATTTGGGGTAATTTTTTGGGGCACCTTTAAAATTAAAAATTTATTTAGGGTATTTTTGAAATAATTTATTTGGGGTATTTTTTTTAAATTAACCCACTTGCACCACCATCCATCAAATAACTTTTAATTTTAAAAATACCCAAAATAAATTGTTAATTTTAAAAATGCCCCAAAAAATTGATCCAAATAAATTTTTACTTTTAAAAATACCACAAAAAATTTTTCCAAAAGCACTCTGAAAAAGTTTTTGAAAGACAGCTACAGTAGTTTTTCACATCTCAAATGCTACAGTACTATTTTTGAAAAACAACCCCAAAAATAACTAATCCAAACGGACCCGTTGATGTTAAGTTTATCATGGTCATTTTATAGGACCAAGGGAGATAAATGTAATCTTGAAAACTTCAAAGGCACTAGGAGAAATTGTTAGAAATTTCAAACGGGATTTCTGGAATTATCCATTATGATTATTAGCGATCAATTTAAGGGACCTCCCCATCTAGTGGTCAACTTCTTTTGGAAAAAGCCTTTCTACATGAGTAAAACTTGCAGATTCATAGCCTTCAAAAAACAATTAGCCATTATTTTTTGGGCGTAGCATGAAGCCTTTAATCCAATCAACTTGCCTAGAACTTGTCTTAGATAATCTAGCCATGAAAATAGATTTAAAATCTTTTTTTACGACTGTAAGTTCGAGATTCAAATTCCAGACCTAGTCCTTATAAAAATTAAAAGGTATGCCAAAGTATTTCTTTAATGGGTTTTTATAATGGGTGCCTATAGGGCATGCGTTAAGACATTTAAAATTCATCTAACATATCAGATATATACGTATACTAACAACTATTAGCCTCCCTTACATTTATATACTTTTCCTTTTTAATTTTACTTGCCGTCTCTTGCATTATTTATTTTCCTTAATTAATCTTATATTTTAAAAAAATATAACACCTGAAATATATCTTAACGTGTGTCCATAAGACACCCATTAGTCTGACCATTCTTTAATTTAGATAGATCTATCTTTCCTTTTAACCCCTTATACGATGATCCTATCCTTATAGGGTACGACGATGTAGATGCTACAGATTGTCCAAAAAAAATAAAAATAAAAATTTTGACCCTAGGATAAAAATACACTGCGTCTTATCCTATGACACCACTTTCGGTCTAAATGGTAAATCCAACCACTTACTTTGTCACTGCCAACGTTTTATTTTCAACAACCCACAACGAAATTTCAACCAACCATACTGCTCAGATTTTTATTCAAAAAGCCCCTAAATTTTCAGCCAAACCTTTTCTCAAACAAATTTTTAGTTATCCATTGTATTTTCTTCAAATAGGTAAACTCTAGTAAAATGCTGCACTAACATGAGAGAACAATTCTAGTTACTATTTCAATAATTTCTCCAACGTCTTTTTTTTTTTTTTGAAGAAAATAGAGCTGCCACTTGTACTTCTGGAAAAGAAAAACTTGTATTTGTTGATTCCTAATCTTCTGCAGAACATAAAAATGTCACTTGTAGTTGTAGATTGGAAAAAATTTACTCAACTTCTGAATTATTGTGCTGTTATTGTTGTTACTGTTACTGATTAAGAAGATAGTAGATGGATCATGAACAAATAAAGGATGGTTTTACACATTCGTCCAAAGCCGGAATGCACGAAAGTTTTTTGGTTCTATGTCTCCTTGATGGGGATGCCTCACTTATTCATAGTACTAACCTCTTCAGTCAACAAATTGGAATCTCGTGTCTCAGCATCTATAAAATGGAGTCCTCTTTGCGGCATTGTCACAAAGATTTGCCGATCATCAATTTTTTTCTTCTTTTTGATCTCATACCTCAAGAATATCCATGGCCGAGCCATGGATATAGGATAATATCACTAGTTAATTGCATTGAATATCCTTCAACTTTTGGTTGGAGTTACATTTCCTCTCAATTGGATGATCTTGAGAAAAAGATGCCACAAGGAAGATGGATATTTTATCTATAATTTTCCATTTAATATTTCTTCTTTTTTCTATTTTATTTTCAGAAATTCCAATTAGAAGCTTAACATTCACCATGTATGCATATTAGTACTTCTATATAAGTTAATGCAAGTCCCCTTTATACTTAATATGGTACAATGAAGCCTTCATTTTTAGTTACATTAGGGCTCCAAACATGCTATTTTCAGTAATAGTTCCATTCGATGAATGTTTGATTTTTGGTTGGGGCATGCTTTTGGAGGGTTGTATCACAAAGAGAAAGAGAGAGAGAAAGGGGTAGCAAAGGATTTTCATCTATGTTTGATTTGGAATGGAAAGAGTTGCCTTTGGCATCAGTTGGCAAGAGCATCTAATGGCTGAGAGCTAGTATGGCTAGAGTAGCTGGTGAGAGAAAAAGATTGGAGTTATGTATAATTTTAGAAAAGGGTTTTGCATCCATTTGGAATAACAAAGATATAATTCTCAGAACTAGGACTATTTTTTGGATATCTAGTATATTTGCAACATATGTTATAGTCACTTGCACATTGTCACCAAGGATTCTAAGGTAGGGTCAAATTTACTATTGAGTTCCAATTGTACATGACTCAAAAAAAATTTTTACCAAAAAGAAACTCTAGAGGTATTTTATTATATCAAATAATCATTTAGTCCATGCCTTGACTGTAAGTTTCCTTTTCTAGAGACTCTAATGGTAGAAATTAAGTGGGAAAAATGGTCATTTTAGTCCCTTATCTTTACTACAAAAGGTCAATCTCGGTCCTCTAATTAACAAAAAATAAAAAATTTCTAATGGAATCAGTCCCATACGCAATATATGCACCATTAAAAATGACTTTTTTGCTCCATTATTATTATAGTCATATCCAATTTTATCCCTTATATGTCATCAAATATCTTTTTTTTGGGGGGGTGGGGGCTCCTTCTGCTTCTTCTTCTTCTTCTTCTTCTTCTTCTTCTTCTTCTTCTTTTTCATTCTAAAGGTAGCCTTGTAGTACATGGAACCGGCTCCAATAGGATTTTTTAATTTCTCATCAAAAGTCCTATATTAATTTTATTTTGCCAAATAAGGGTTTAAATTGCTGAAAGGATAAAATTGGATGCAACTTTGAAGATAATAGACTAAAATGATCATTTTTAACAGTGCACACGCATTGCATGTGACTAACTTTGTTAGAAATTTTCAATTTTTCATTACTTGTCCTCAATTGATTTTTCATTTTTAATAAAGATAAGGGATTAAAATGATTGCAGTGATCAAATGGGGACTAAATTAACCAAGATCCCACAGATGAGCGACCAAAATGGTCATTTTTCCAATTTAAATGCATTTTTTGACACAAATCCGTGGTCATTGTAATTGTAAAGTTCTTGATGCAAGGTTTAGAGAGTTAATCAAACAATTACTAAAGGAATGCATAGAAGTTAAAACTGCTTATTATTAACTTGACAAAATCCCACTCAAAAATAAATAAACAAATAAATAATAAAGACGAGAGACAATATCAGTAATCCGAGCACATTCTACTTGCCTATTTGCTTTACTGAGGAAGCTTGTTAAGCTTGCAATAGGCAAAATCTTTGAACTTCTTGGCCTTATATTTTGGTGGATTTTCCTCATTCACAAGCTTTGGAATTGGCCCAATTTCTTGCTCTGGGGGTGGCTCCAAGAACACTGGCCATGACATTCTTGTCATCTCCTTGTTCACTGTTGTTCTATGTAACACACTCTTGTACTTTCCGTTGCTTAAAATCTATCAAGAGATTAATTGGAAAAGAGAAATTAGAATTAAAAAAGAAACATTAGATATGCAAGAAAATCAGATAACTGTACGTTGAAAGATAGTAATAGTTGCGAAACTCACGTTGGCGTACCCAAGCATTTGTTCCAAAATCATAAATCTTTTCCTAAATTTACCTAATTTGCCTCCTAGATTGAATTTACAGATAGTTTAAGAAGTCAATTATAAGTTGATGGATTATAGCTAGAATATTTCCGGTGTAGCGTATGGAAATTTGTATATGTCAATATCTTGCAGGACACCTCCAAGTAGAACAATTAGTTAATTCAGATATACTAATAAATGTCAAAAAAGACAAATGCAGGAAATATGTCTTGTAGAAAGTACATAAATTTTTGTGGAATAAATACCAATCGTACAGCGCCATTTCCAATATCAACTAAAAAAAAAACAACATAAGTAAATTATTCATTTTTAACAGGCAAATAATACCAAATAATTTAGGAAAAGGAACATTGGACAGTCAAGAAAAAGACTTACCTGAATTTGGTCACCAATGTGGACAATAAGGGCATTTGGGATGTACTTGACATCATACCAATATTCATCCTTATAAACTTGAAGCCCTGGGACCTCATTGGGGACAAGAATGGTGAGGCCTGACATGTCTGTATGTGCCACGACACCAAGGGCCAAATCAGGGCGAGGACATGGTGGGTAGTAATTTATTTTCATCATGTAAGTGAGGTCTTCACCCCCTATGCCATCCTTCATCTCATTTGGTTCCAAGCCAAGCCCCTTTGATAGGTATTCAAACATCTTGTCAGCCACTCCTCTAAGCCTCTTAGCATAATCTTCGTTTGCCTCTCTGGTATCCAAATTCCAATGAAAGATATAACAATTATTGGGTAATTAGTACAAAATGATGAAGGGATACGAGTTATCAACTTAATTGTATAGGCAATATGATTGAATATTCTGTGTACAATGTACATGTTCTCAATTGATTTTAATTTTTAAATATCAGTTGAAAGTAGACTCAATAACCACCTTCAAGGATTAGTTAGCATATTATTGTACTGCAATCTTTGCACTCTCCGCTGCAATTATCAAATTGACAACACCTAATAGATATCTAAAGCATATTTTATGGTTGCAAAGAATATAGAGTTTTCACTAAAGTATTGCACTCATTTACTTCAAAAGTCTATGAGATGTGTCTTCATGTGAGCCTCAAAATATTTAAGTGCACTTGTTTCTTGCTCCTTAATTATGAATGCCTTTATGCATGTAAAATTGAGAGATGGAATTTCCCTCTTAAATAAGAAAATAGAAAAAGAAAAAGGCTGCAACAATTAGTTGCCCCTTGTCCTTTTTTTTTTTTTTTTTGAGTCATATAAACGTGTGAGAGGTGAATCTGGATTGTCCACAGGTGCAACTGTAGACGGCATTTAACAATTGAGATCAACCTAGCCGAACTCGAACTAATCTCAATCGTTGATTTGAAATTTATTTAAATGAATCAATGGTAAAGATCAACCAAAGCTCGGCCTGAGATTAGATTGATATCGACCATTAAATGCAATGAAAGTTCTTTCTGGTTGTTGCAAGTGCAACAGCAAACAACCCAAAATCCAGAGCGGTTGCCACGCCAAACCCCACCACCACACAACTCGATAAGATTTGAAAACAGTGCTAATTCTATACTGCATAGTAAGAAAACAGATTGACTTTCACAAAATTGTTAAAAGTTTGAAAGTTCCACCAAACGGTATCACTCTCTGTTTTCAGGAAAAATTGACAATTTTGTTTTATAATCCGATTTTAACACGTCAATGACCAGGATCAAATTGGCTCTCCATAATACTTACAATTTCCTTGTGATCGAAAGAATTTCTAGTGCAAGACAAAGTAGTTGTCTGTGTCATAAAATAAGAAAATGCTAAATCTACGCTTTCCATCCTGAATACAAATTTCATTGTCAATAGTACAACATAATAGTACAAATCATCCATCCTACTAACAGTATGAGACATCAAGGTATCAATAAGCCCAACTTTGCAAATGGAATTTGGTTTTGCACTTTATGATTTTCTTTTTCTTCTTTTTTTTTTTTTGTTTTTTATTGTCTTTTTAATTAAGTTTGTGTGGCATGTCTTTCCTTTTTTTTTTTGGTTGGTTTTTAGCTCCCTCTCCCTCTCTCTTTCCAGAGTTTAGTAGCATATACGAAACTTGATAAAGCTAAATTAGAACCAACAAAGTACTACTCTTGATGATGCAGATAACTAATTGTTCAGTTTCAAAAAACGAAGGATGAGAAAAATATCAAACCTGTAAGATGGTGGATTTTTAGGCCAAAACCTATAATTAATGGCAGAAGGAGGCCATATTATATGGAACAAGTGATCAACCCATCCTTTCTTGCCCCCAACTTCTTTCTGCAACCTTGTTCCATAACCCTCAATACTCTGAGACCCTGGAATCTTAGCAACCAGTTCTTTTTCCTCCAGTGGAAGCTCAAAGAACTCCTTCCCAACTTGCTGCAATTTCCTTATAACCTCATCTGGGATGCCATGGTTGACAACTTGGAAGATCCCCCATTCCCTGCTAGCCTCAGAAATCAAACCCACAATTTTGCCTTCATCAGGATCACTCAGATCAATCACTGGCACTTCAAGAACCACCCCATGAAAGGTTGTTATTGCAGGTTGCTCATTTTCTGATCTGATATATTCTGATGGAATAGTATCCATGCATTTGGATAGTGAAGCTATTTCTTGCACTCTTTCCACCTCCATATTTCCCCCCCTCAATCTCTACCAGAAAAACTTACGATGATTTTCTTTCTTTGCTTCTTTCTTTTATTCTAGAGTCTTCCCTCTTTGCACTGTATATAAAGGGAGACAAGACAAAGGCAGTACCCTGTAACCAACTTCATTAACACCTGCAACGATATGCATTGTGGACGCCAAATTTTTTGGGTAAATTTCTAATAACCCCTTGTGGATTCATATATTGCTATATAATTCACCTAATATTTTAAAATATCCATTTCAACCCCCTTTTCGTATAAACTAAATTTAACATAGTCTACATAACGTTATTAGTTGAAAAATCAGTAATGCCCTCACTTAAATAATAAATCAAATGATGACTTAACCACGATATACAAAATCATAGGAGAATTACATGGATAAATATAAAAATTATAAGGGAATAATGTGGATATTTATGCAAATTATAGAGGAATTAAGCAGATATTTTGATTTCATCACATGCACTTTGAGAATACCTGAGATCTAATCTCTATAAGTAATTATGCACTCGGTCTATTTTTTACTTTATATAAAACTACAGAGGGGGTATGTCTCTATTTCAAAATTATAGAGACATCATCTAGTGTTATGGAAAACTGTAGGGGCCTACATGTAATTTACCCCTTATCTTAAGAAAGAAAATTAAAGAAACAAAAAGAGTTACGTGGGTGAGTCTGGTTCATTTGAAGGATCATACCAAACCTCAGTAGGATGCACCGCAATAGTGGCCTACATCTTGCATCGTCGAAAGCGTGTGCTGATAGAATAGTTGGGTTAAAATTCTTGCCTTTGCGAGCTACTACTATTAATGGCTTAGATGAAGTTGATTTGAAATCGAACAAATTATATTGGTTAAATGATACAACATTCAATTATGGTCAAAATTTTTGGTTGGTTTTATCTTTTTATTTTAACTAGTAATGCCTCACGTGCTTTTGCACGTGAATATATTTTCTCAAAATATAATATCTTTAATATATACTAACTTTTTAAAAAATACACACACACTAATTTTCTTTTTAAAAATTTTGAGTGATAACATAATATTGACAAAAAAAATTTATGAAAAAAATATAATAACTGCAAGTCATATACAATCTTTATTGTATTAAAGAAAAAACTAAATGGTTGTTGTGCATTTTACCATTGGCAAAACTTTAAAAACGGAAGGTTATCATAATTAAATTAAGTCACTGTATATTTTATTCTACTTACAACATCAAGAACAGGAAATATTCTATCATGTTTCAACCTCATGCATGCAATCAAACTTGAGCAAAATATTTATTGAAATATGCTCATTTTAGCCATTGCAAAAATGATATTCAGGATAACCTCATTTTTTAGTTCCAAGTAAAATGTGTTAGAAGTCATGACATCTAAAATCAATGTAAGAATTCAAGAATCTCTTAAATTTAAACTCATATAGTTTCATAGAAAATTTAGACAGGACTAAAATAATATTTTAAGGGTCACTCTCAAGTATATGCAAATTAAAGTTTCAAATCGAAACCTTAATTATATTTGCCCTTTTCCTAATTAGGCCTTCTTTTTCATGCAACTTGAAAAGTATGGTTGTAGTTTTATTCTTCAATAAATCTTGATTTAAGCGATTTTATGGGATATGAATGGCTCAATTCATGATTAATATTATCTCTTTACTGTTCTATCTTTCCATTTTAGCAACGGTTACCTGAGAAGTTGGAGGAAATTAGGAATAGTGGAAAAACGGGATGAAGTAAAAGGAAATGAAGTAATCAATGAACAGTTTTAGATTGGAGCATTACATTAAATTAATCACCATCATAACTCCAAGTGGGGAACCTTCTTTTTTTCTTTCCCCTGTAACCATATGACTATTTCATTCCCAAATTTTGTGCATAATTTAGCAAGCCTTCATTGATGGCTTGATAAAATTTCATTAAAAAAAATGAAGCAATGATTCTTTTTGCCAATGACATACTCGTCAAAAGAATAATTTGTAAATAAAAAATTAGGATAAATTTGAGAAGAACATTTGTGAGAAATATTTTAATGACTTTCTAGAGTTTAAAACATTAAGAAGTGAGGAAAATGGGAGAGAATGTGTATATATAAACATAACCTTGAAAAGTTAAATACAATAAAAAATGTACATAAAATAAATCTTCATTAGTTTCAGTATTTGTCAATAAATATTCATTGGTTTCAGTATTTGTCAACCTTGCATCTAAGTATTTTGAAATCATTTTTGCATATTATTTTTCTTAATCGATATGGTGTAGTATGGTGAATTTAATTATTAATTTAACTTTTTGTCTTCTCATTAATCATTGATTGATGACAATTTGTCTTCTCCTTCACCATTATTTTCTTCTAAACCACTATGTATAATATAGTATACTTTAATTAACATTAAATAATAAGGGCACAATATAAAATTTAATGATTAATTAATAGGGGCATAATGAGAATAGGCAAAACTAAGATCACAATGGTGCTTACACTTACATTCCAAAATACATGGTACTTTTATATAGAGTATAGATATAGATAGATGACTGTATTTATTACTATAGTACCTACATCTATTGTTTGAGTGCCTACTTCTATATTGTTCAATTCAATGTTGGCGGCTTGATGCCTAAACTTATTGATGCATAGCACATGAGTTGAAGTACAATTTGTAATAACAACCTAAAACTCAATTTGAGTAAGGATTTATCGTTTTCTTTTCTATTTTCTGGTTATAAAACTAGTTAAGTATTTGAAGCCACTTAGTTTTCGAACTCCTAAACTCCATAAATTTGTGAAAAGTTTGAACCAATATATTACATCGTACTAAATGACGTTCGAGTGAAGCCAGATCTGGATGCACTTGGATGGTACAATGTCAGGGCGTGTCTATGGGCTTTTGATTATGAGCTACCCAGAAAGGTAACCGCATTGCCTGGCCCAGTTGTCAACAAATCAGGGGTGCTGTTATCCTGTGGAGCTTCTCTGTACTGTACTGGGAAGATGGGAAAGCGACAACGGATTTAACTGCTGTTGGAACAAAAGGATATCTGCACCTTCATGACTTTATTGTCCCTGATGAAGAGCACAAGGGTTCCCTTTTTACACGTGAGACTGCTGAATCTCAGAGGTGGGTTGTTGCCCGAAATGAGCATGTCGTGGCTACTGATCTACCTCAGGAAGTTAAAATGGTAATGGAACTTTCAAGGTTGGTTGGAATCATTAAGGCTGAAGGTGGGAAGCCAGAGAAGAAATGGCCAACCCTCAGTCGGAAGACACAACTAGTTTTGGATGCAGTGAAGACATCAATTGAGAAGGGCTTTGAATCCGTTGAACTGATTAGTTGATTATACTTTTCCTTGTTGCCCATTCAGCATCCATCATGAATAAACAGCTCTTTCCATCTTTGCCTGGGCAGTGGTATGAAGTGACGGCTTTGTAGTTTATTCCTATTAGTTGAAATGATATGGTGATTGATATTGACTGAAAAAATCCGCATACGCAGAAATACAGAGGTCATGAAAACCACATGAGGCGTTATATGACAATACATACAATAATTTCTATATGCTTATTGTGGATCTGTATCCCCCCTGAGATCGATAAACCTTTTGGGATCTTATTGACCAAATAGATCTGATTTTATACTATAGTATAGATAGTTCAGTTGTATTATGCACATGATTTCTAGTCAGTTTTTGCTAGGTGCAAATTATCAGAGGAGATTATACATAATAGGAACTTCTGAGTAATACTCAATGGGCAAATTAATTGTGGTCATAGTTTTGGCTGCAGGTGAATTGTTCTTACGCTTTCGTGGCCTTCTCAGCGTGTGTTTATCCTTGAGAAGAAGGAAAATTCAAGTGCAACCTGTCCGTTAAAGAAGGAATAAAGCAAACCACCACTTGTTACAATACATTCAAAAACTCAAAGTTGACTAATTCAGATTAGAGAATTGCGCTAAGTTTCAGGCTTTTCCAACATTAGAAACCACATTAACTGTTTAAATGTGGTGATTTATTCGAACCATACACTATGAACTCAAACAGCACTCCAACCCTTTTGCTGTGTATTCTTCATCATCTCCACAAATAACCTTTGACTTTTGAGATGATTATTGAGAGCAGATCCTGCAAGAATGCCATTGGTGCTTTAGGATCAATAAAAGTATTAGGAGTTTAATAATTCAAGCATGTAAACATATTTCAATCAGGACATATTAAGCTAGCTTAACTTGATTTCCATTCACCTGTTGCACAAAAGTTGGTTGAATTTGCTTGCAGCAAGAAGGTTAACGTTAAACTGAACCATACATTGCAGGAATCAACAAATTTGTCATATCATCTTCAGTTGATAATGGCTCAGCAGAAAGTTAAACCTGTTCAGATTAATTTCCATCATACGTAAATGGGAGCAAAAGTACATGTGAGAGTATAGGCTAACAGCATCATACCAATCATGAACAAGATTTTGGCAATTCAGCTTGCCGACCAACAACAATGACGTTGAGCTGATCATTGCAATAATTGCGCTGGTCTTCTAGAATTTCCTTGACAGAATCCATGGCAGAAGTGCTACACCATTTCATCTCAATCAACTGCAGAGTTGTAATTTCTCCAAAAGAGGAAGGGATCTCCTCAAGTTGCGTACAGCTTAGCAATACAAGTTGCTCAAGGCAGGGGAGGTGCTCGCTAGAGGCATTCCATAGTTGAAGATCCAGAGATTCAAGCTTCAAGAACTTCAGTTTCTGGAACTCGCTTTCTCTCATGTCCCATTGCTGGCCCTCAAATGCCTTGTTGAGTAATTTCAGAGCCTCAAGGCTGGGTAGTTTGCCAATGACTGAAATTTCATCCCATGGTAGGTGAGAATTCGACATTGTCAACTTTTTCAGATTCGAAGGGAAACAAAATTGGAAAGGATATGGCGCCCTAGTGTTGAAGGACATCTTGAGAGACTGAAGAGCTGAAAGAAACTCCAATATTTTAAAGCAGTTGAAAGCTTCATAATAATCATGCCATGAAATAGCAAATATGCATCCTAATTTTTCAACACTGGGTAGCCTCCTCATGAACTTCTCAACATTTCCAAGCCTTATACAGAGGGTGGAGATGGATTTGAAACTATCCAGCTGGAAAGAGTTCTCCAAAAATTCTTGACTGTAATGCTCGAAACTGAAAAAACAATGATGCATTATAACCTCCTTTAAGCTTGCCATATTCCAAATGACCTCTGGCAGCTTGACTTCACCAATTGCTCCGCTGAGAAGAAAAGTTTCCAAGTTTCGGAGATTGCTTATTTCAGGGGATTGCAGCTGTACAGAATGGATAGCCAAATATTTTAGATGAATCAGCTCGCATATCTTCACAAGGTCAAAATCGTCGGCACTACTTTTAACTTGAAGATTTTCCAAGTCCAACACTCCAAGGTTTGTGTACTTGAGAGGGAACCATAACGTAGCTGTCCTCGTTGGCTACTCCTAGTGGCAAGCACCCCAAGCCTATTACTAGACATGGCTGCCTGTTCAGAGAGATTATACCTTGGCACGGAGAGCAAATCTAAAAGGCTGCTCAGAGAGATAATTTTTGTATGGGAATCCCAAGCATTAAGCTCTACTTGTTCTGAGGGATTCTCCTCTAAAATCCTTATCTGTGTCACACTACTGTAGTAGAACAAAGAACAGATGTGTGGCACCTTGATTGTAGAAAAGATGCGCAGAATATTCAACTTATGCTTTTTGTAATCACCATAAAGAACGGCAGTTCCAAAGCTGAGGTCTTCTCGCATCACAGATAAGTTTTTCTCAAGTTTTATAGAGCAAAATTCTCTTAATACATCATGAACTTGACATACTTTGGCTCCTCCTCTGGAACTTTTTCTAGCAACCATTACGAGGCTTCTGTCAATCAGATCATTCAAATAAATCTCAGCCTGTTGCTTTAAGCTCCGTTCACCTTGATTCAGTTGCTGCACAAATCCTTCAGAAATCCATAATCGTATCAGCTTTGATACTTCAATTGATCTGCCCTCTGGTAATGTTCCAAAATAAAGGAAGCAGGGCTTCAAATAATTTGGCAAATGCTCGTAGCTAACTTCCAACACTTCAAGATTTTTCTTCGGTGTTGCATGACCTGATTAAAGTTTTAGCAACCTGTTTCCAAGAATCTATTGTTCTTTCTGTCCTTCTCAAATTCCAGCTACCAAAACTACTGCAAGAGGCAGGCCTTTACATCTATTAGCAATGCACTTTGAGATGCTTGCCAATTC
Source organism: Gardenia jasminoides (assembly GCA_013103745.1). Lineage (NCBI taxonomy): Eukaryota > Viridiplantae > Streptophyta > Magnoliopsida > Gentianales > Rubiaceae > Gardenia > Gardenia jasminoides. Next base: position 181,120 of record CM023102.1, on the reverse strand, counting down.
CTCAGGACAAGTCTCTCCGTTAAACAGCTTTAGCCATAGTAATTCACAGCTTTCTTCACTGGAGTAGACGTCGAACATAGCGAAGACTTCTACTAGCTTGAGTGGCAACAGTATGAATCCGAGTAGTGAATAAAATTCTACTCCCATTCTCATCATCAGGAAAACATTCCCGTAGATCAAGCCATGCCTCAATATCCCATACATCATCTATTACAATCAGGTACTTTTTGCCCTTCAAACTTTTGTAAAGTATTTCACCAAAACATTCTCCTGTAGTTTCATGGCTTTGGTTGTTTTTTGCTGGAGAGATTTGACCTAATATATTTGACAACAAGGTCTCTTTCTGGTAAACTCGGGATAAACAACACCATGCATGAACATGAAAGTTGATATCGACAGAAGGGTGCTTATACACTGAATTGGCCAAAGTGGTCTTACCAATCCCTGGCATTCCCACGATGGAGAGAATCTTAAGCTGCCTTGATCCTTCAGTAAGTAGCCCAATTATCTCCTCTATTGCGTCTTCCAAACCAACAAGTTTATTAGCCCCTTCATCTATTTTGATTTGCATCTGATCCTTGGAACGGCTTGGTGCATTAACAGGTGGAGGTTCATTTATTTGTGCTGACGTACAAATGGAAGCCTTGGAAATGCCACGGACATTACTATCCCATTTCATCTTCAAAACAGTTTTCACCTCTTTCTGCAGTATCTTGATATCTTTTCTGATGACAAAGATGCCCAACTTCTGATGCCAGAGTGAGAGGGCTGATCCTTCTCCATCCATCAATGAATTAATGACGTATTCAGTTTGGTCGGTTGCATGCTTTAGCCGTATTAAGAAAAATTCCTTTTGTGATTCCCCCAGTGACTCTGCCATTTCAATTATACATTTTCTCAAGGTGACCAATTCCTCATGTACCATTCTAATTTGACTCTTCAATGGATAAATCGAAGCTGCTTCAGAATCTGGTAGCCCCTCAAGTTTCTTTAGGAGGAAAGCAACAAATTCCAGTTCGTCCATGCCGAGGCGTTTAGAATGCCATGGCGAGCACAAGTTCTTGTGAAATATATCACGGGCCTGTTGGTGGATAGCGTGAACAGCGTCAAGCAAACCAAGAAGGCCAGAGCTTGAGTACTTGGCCAATTCTTCATCTCCCTCTTTATCAAGAGAGTAGTAAATGAAGAGTCCGGCGTCAATTATCAGAGCTTGTGTTAAGACCGCCAGAATAGAATATAGTGACAGGATATCCATGAGACTGCTTCTAATAAAGCTCAGCTCGTCAACGAGGATATCGATTTGAATTATCACAGTGACCATGGAACTGGCTATGTTGTCTGAAAGCTCCCTTAGTTTGCGTAACAGATAATCAAGGAAGCCCAGAAGACGCTCTTTCATGGTAGGATTATAATCATCTGTTATGCTTGTTAAAGCTTCTCTCGGTTCATTCTGGGCCTGTCTAAAACTCTGCAGGGGAGTGTCTTGCAGAAGAGTGTTAATCTTTTTTAGCAGATCTGCAACACCATCTCCTCTCACGTGATCACCGGTGCTGACCGACTCATTATCATCATCATAATCATCCACAAAACAGAGGAAAAGATAGCGTGAGATTTCTACAGCCAGCATTTGAGCAGATCTGATAACACTTGTGTGATTGTAATAAAAAAGAAAAGGCTTAGCAATGATTAGAAATGTAGCCAAAAAATTTAGCCTCTGCTCGAGGCCTGAAAGTTCTTTCTTCACACCAACAAATACGTGGGCCTGATAGATGGTACTGATATCCTTCATATTATGCAAGAGAGTATCAATAAACTGCATCACAGTTTCAACTTCGTACCTCCTAATAAGCTTACCACCAGGAAAAGTGGAGCAGAGGGTGCTGATTCTGACAATATCTTCCTTTAACTTTAAGCTCTTCAAACTTTCCAAATGGGAAGCAACATGGACAGGTTCTGCATTTGTTTGAAGTGAACCGATCTTATGCACCACATCCACGATATGCCTTAAGCAATCATCGAATTCTTGATATTGCTTTTGATATTTTTCTTCTTTAGTGATGACCAACTGGAACCGGGGCTGGAGCTGGAGCAGGAACTCGAGAAAAGGCCTCAAGATGCTCATCAGGAGTCTAAGCGTTTGAATATTGTCCTTCATGCCAGGACCGGAACAGCCATCTTCTGGCTCAATTAGACAGTTCAATGGATCTTCATCACGAACGGCAGCCATCTGCGGTAAGGATCTTTAATAATCTTCTTCTTCCCGATTTTAGCTAAGATATCCATTCATCTTGATTAATAGCAGCAATAAACAATTCTAACCAGTATAATTAAAATATGAAACTTCGTTCAGAAGCTGCAGAAGTCTAATGAGTGAACCAGCATGTCCCCACACCAAAATGTTTAATTACTCTATCATGAGTCAGCTAGCATTTCCGGGAGAATTGAAATGTAAAGACAATTTTCGTACTATCGGCGTTTTGCTACTACCAAGAGTATATGATTACAATTGAAACCACAATTATGAAATGAATACAAACCAATTACATCAAAACATCAGTGTAACAGTGGTTGAGCTAGGGCATGGGGTGGGCCATAAAAATGTTCTTAAACATATCGTTATGCACCAAAGAAAAATATTAACACTAACTGTTACATTGATCTACTTCTAAAAGATAATAGTAAAACTACTTCGATATTGATGCATAAAAATTCATAATTATTGGCAATGTCCTTTTTGCAAGTATGCTTTTTTAATTTTGTTTCTATCATTTGGATTATAGTTTGAAATTTGATTCATAACCCAATATGTGATGGAAGATCATCTAATTTATCTTAACTAGATTCCTTTTAAAGCATTGTTGTGAATCAATGGATTTATTTTCTTTAAAAAGTTTTTTTTTTATTTCCAATTGATTTTCTTGCATAATATTTTTCATAACCTATTTGAATAGAATAAATTATATTGGAATTAAATGATGAGACTATTACACATGTAATAGTTGATTGAATATACTAAATTGTGAGTCTTCTCCGTTTTTAAATAAACTAATCGAATTAAAAGCATGAAAATAAAATTATACAATATACTATAAAACTAAGAATGATAGTAGCAATAATACCTCAATAATGTTAGATATGGTGAGTCATTTTACTAACTTCTTCGAGTTGTGGAAGAGTTTCTTAGATAGAAAATTTGTTCTTTGTTCTAAGCTTTATCTCACAGAATTGTTTTGTTCAATGGAAGTTTCATTTGAGTTTGAGTAATTTTAACTTCATGTATTTCTTAAAGTAATTAAGTTAGAAGATTATAAGGCATTCCTTATATTTCTCATTACACCCTTTAATTGTTCCTTTATTTTTTTCCTCAACATTAAAAAAACTTTTATTGATGACATTGCTTTCTTGACATTGATAGCAGCAGAACACCCTGGCCAACTTGGCTAATCCTGTTGTTTAGCCATAGGAGATAGTTAATAGTTAATAGTTAATTTAGCATGGATTAAGACATTATCCAATCAACAAAAACTTTAGGGAAGAAAACATCTCCGAGTTTTGGGAGTTTTGGGTGGAAGGAATTTTCAACGAGGAAAGGATTAGGAAATATGAAAAAGAAAAGACCAAGCAGTTGGTTAGGCATAAGAGGTAATTTATCGAGAGAGTGGATTAAGGCATTATCAATTCTACCACTATGAGACTTCTTACCACCTATAAATATAGTGTGATCTTATATCTATTGGTAGTGTGAACATTTAGCCATTAAATTCATGACATATGTGTGTAGAAATTGGATTTTTAATTTAAATTTTACATACTTATCATTTATCTAAAACTAACCACATGTACAATATATTTAAGAATAATCCATAAATATAGGCAAAGTATGTACGTGTGTGCATATATATGGAATCAAAAGCCCCAAAAGCATCTGTAAAAAATTTTCTCGATTTGCCCAAGCATTTAATTGTATATTTGCGTCCTTTCCAACCCAACACTAAAACCAATTTCGTGGTGACCATGACAGACACCCATCAAAGCAGCTAAGATCTCCGCATACTCGCCACTAGCCCGCTAGAACCATTGAAACTTTCTTTAGATTTCAGTGAACAAACCTTTGGACTTTGTAATTAGGGATAATTATATTAATCCCTCTCGAGGTTTTTAACAATTTCACCTAGTTGTCTTAAAGTTTTAAAAATTACACATACTTGCCTTGAAATTACCATTTTGGTAATAAAAAATATGATTAATTTTAAATATACTGACACTGTGTACACTTTTACCCTTGAATGTATGTCACTTAATTCTAATTTAAATTTGAATATCATTTTTTTATACATGTGGCATGTGTCCAAATGTGATAGTGCATACAATGTCAGTGTATACACAAGATAAACTCATAAAAATATTCAATTGTCAAAATTTTGAATGAATAACCCAAGCTCTCATGAAATTGTGAAATTAATTTTACCTTTTGATAAAATTCTTTAAAAAATATGGAACATGGACAATATCACAAATCCACTTTCTACCTTCATCTTCGCTATTCTAAATCTTCCATATTCTCACATCCCAGATCGATACCACTATACATTGTGACTACTACAGCTATCAAACCCTAAATTCTAAAATCTTAATTAAGAAAAAAATAATTAGCACCGTTAAACTCGAAAAAAAAAATCATGTGACTACATTAATATAACTTAACCCCTAGATATTGGAATACCAATACCAACCGTGTGTTTCTTAAACCTCAGCCTACATCATCTTCTATTGATCTTCAGATGCTCCAAACAAAGGAAAAATTAATTTATAATATATTAAAATTGTGTTTAGGACATAATAAGTTATTCTATGTGCGAATCTTGTTTTTGTTTTCATTTAATATCTAATAGTGTGAAATGCATTTATATGCACAAGATTAGGAGCGGTTTGTTTAATTACACGAAAAAGATTGATGTTAAGTTTATTATGATCACTTTATAGGACCAAGGGAGATAAATGTAATCTTGAAAACTGCAATGGTAGTAGGAGAAATTGTTAGAAATTTCAAACGAGGTTTCTGGAATTATCCATTGTGATTATTAGCCATCAATTTAAGGGACCTCCCCATCTAGTGGTCAACTTCTTTTGGAAAAGGCCTTTCTACATGACTGACACTTGCAAACTCATAGCCTTGAAAAAATTATTAGCCACTATTTTTTGGGTGTAGCATAAAGCCTTTAATCCAATCAACTTGCCTAGAACTTGTCATAGATAATCTGGCTGTGAAAATAGATTTAAAATCCTTTTTTACAACCATAAGTTCGAGATTCAAATTCCAAACCTTGTTCTTGTAAAAATTTAAAGGGTATGCCAAAGTATTTCTTTAATGGGTTAACTAATGGGTGCCTATAGGGGCCCGTGTTAAAATTTATCTAACGCATTCTGTATATATAAATATTAACAATTATTACCTTTCCTTACATTTATATACTTTTTCTATTTAATTTCACTTACCATCTCTTACATTTATTTATTATCCTTAATTAATCTTGTCTTCTTCAAAAATATAACACCTGAAATATTTCTTAACACGTGCTCATAGAACACATGTTAGTTGGACGGACCGTTCTTTAATTTAGATAGATTTATCTTTCCTTTTAACCCCTTGCAGGGTAGGATGATATAGATGTTATAGATTGTCCAACCACTTACTTCGTCACTGCTAACGTTTTATTTTCAACAAACCACAACGAAATTTCAACCAACCTAACTGCTCAGATTTTTATTCAAAAAAGCCCCAAAACTTTCAATAAACCTTTTCTCAAACAATTTTTAGTTATCCATTGTATTTTCTTCAAATAGGTAATACTCTAGTAAAATGCTGCACTAACATGGAAGAACAATTCCAGTTACTATTTCAATAATTTCTCCAACATCCTCTTTTTTTTTTTTTTTTTTGTAGAAAATAGAGATGCCACCTGTACTTCTGGAAAAGAAAAACTTGTATTTGTTGATTCCCCATCTTCTGCAGAACATAAAAATGTCACTTGTAGTTGTAGATTGGAAAAAATTTACTCAACTTCTGAATTATTGTGCTGTTATTGTTATTACTGTTACTGATTAAGAAGATAGTAGATGGATCATGAACAAATAAAGGATGGTTTTACACGTTCGTCCAAAGCCGGAAAGCACGAAAGTTTTTTGGTTCTACGTCCCCTTGATGGGGATGCTTCACTTATTCATAGTACTAACTTCTTCAGTCAACAAATTGGAATCTCGTGTCTCAGCATCTATAAAATGGAGTCCTCTTTGCGGCATTTTCACGGACACTTGCCGATCATCAATTTTTTTCTTCTTTTTGATCTCATACCTCAAGAATATCCATGGCCGAGCAGCAACCAATCAAATTTGGGATTCTGGGCTGTGCTCAAATAGCCGGAAAGTTTCCCGTGCTATAAGACATTCCCCCAACTCCACACTCTACGCCGTAGGCAGCCGTTCCATCGAAAAAGCAGCAAAATTTGCTAAAGACAATGGATTTCCGGATTCAGCTAAGGTCTATGGCAGCTACGACGCCGTTTTGGACGATCCAGACGTCGACGCCGTTTACATTCCGTTACCCACTAGCATGCACGTCAAATGGGCTGTTTTGGCTGCCCAGAAGAAAAAGCATGTGCTTCTGGAGAAGCCCGTTGCCCTCAACGTTAAGGAGCTGGATGTGATTCTGGAGGCTTGTGAATCTAATGGGGTGCAGTTCATGGATGGCACCATGTGGATGCATCATCCTCGTACGGCAAAAATGAAAGAGTTTCTTAATGATCCTCAGCGCTTTGGTCAGCTTAAAACGGAAATACTCTATATACTTTCCATTCCCGCAGATAAATATTGTTTAGGACTGGCAGTTTCTTTTTTGTCATTTCAAAATTAGATAGACTAATTAATCAAATACTTTTGCTTTGTGGGACTTTTCCTGCTGATCCCAACTTTAAGTCCTTTAGTCTGAGTAGAAATTTGGACTTAATTTCGTTACTTCATCCGGTTATACTTGTGAAGTACTGGTATGCTCTTGGTCCAGTCAATCAAGATTTTTTCTGAAGCTGATTATGGAAAAAACCTGTTTTAGAAGATAGATTAGCGTTTCTGTTTTCAGAACTTCAACAAGTTCAGCAGAAGTTCAAAGACAGTAGTCCCTGAAAATGTTCAGAAGTATCAAGGGTTAGTTCATAATCATTTTTTTAAGATCAAAATAAGCTAAAAGTGGAGGTCCAACTCGAGGCGTCTGAAAACATATTTTGTTGAGAAAAGGCATAATCAGGTGATTGTAACCCTATGGAACGAGCTCTTAATATTGTTGCTAGTTCTCCATTGACTTGGTTAAAATAAGTTCTAAAGTTGAACTTAAGTTATAAATCAGTTGATGATATTGATCCTCCTTATGCATGTCATGATGTTTTCAGCCGCTGAAGACACGAAGTTGAGCCTTCATCTGAGCTGAACTTTATTGTCATATTACATGATACCCCATGTGGAAGGTGATTACCTATGACGTTCTCTCTTTTCCCCATAGTGAAAAATGCAGATGTCTCCGTCTTCTATCACTGGGATTTGCCAATACACAGGGTTCTATTCTAGTTTTAAAGATGTCAATCACCCTTTAGTTTCCTTGGTTACTTTAGGATGTTACTTCGCTTTGTGAACTTTCCGCAGTCATTGAGGATAAAATGCTCTAAGTGTAAAGCTGGATGACAGAATTACTGGTAATTGAAAAGAAATGCTCCTGGCTAGTCCATTCTCTGGCATGTAGGTGCAGGTTATATGTTGGTGATCTCCATATATTTGAACATAAACTCAGAAGAAGTTTCAGTGGTAGTGGTAGTATTAGTTGTTGCAGTAAATCAAGTTTCAACTTAGTGGTCTCATCTTTCTGGTGGGAACCGTTGATGATGAAACTTAAATTTTAATGCATAGTTGATTGACTTGGTAATTTTTCAGGTGCAAACTATTTTTACATTTGCTGCTGATCCTGAGTTTCTGGAAAATGACGTTCGGGTGAAGCCAGATCTGGATGCACTTGGTGCTCTTGGTGATGCTGGATGGTACAACATCAGGGCATGTCTATGGGCTTTTGATTATGAGCTACCCAAAAAGGTAACCGCATTGCCTGGCCCTGTTGTCAACAAATCAGGGGTGCTGTTATCCTGTGCAGCTTCTCTGTATTGGGAAGATGGGAAAGTGGCTACTTTCCACTGCTCTTTCCTGTCGACGGTGACAACGGATTTAACTGCTGTTGGAACAAAAGGATATCTGCACCTTCATGACTTTATTGTCCCTGATGAAGAGCACAAGGCTTCCTTTTTAACACGTGAGACTGCTGAATCTCAGAGGTGGGTGGTTGCCCGAAATGAGCATGTCGTTGCTACTGATCTACCTCAGGAAGTTAAAATGGTAAAGGAATTTTCAAGGTTGGTTGGAATCATTAAAGCTGAAGGTGGGAAGCCAGAGAAGAAATGGCCAGCCCTCAGTCGGAAGACACAACAAGTTTTGGATGCAGTGAAGACATCAATTGAGAAGGGCTTTGAATCCATTGAACTGATTAGTTGATTATACTTTTCCTTGTTGCCCATTCAGCATCCATCATTATTAAACAGCTCTTTCCATCTTTGCCTGGGCAGTGGTATGAAGTGAGGGCCTTCTAGTTTATTCCTGTTAGTTGAAATGATCTGGTGATTGGTATTGACTGAAAAATCCGCCAGAAATACAGAGGTCATGAAAACCACACGAGGCGTTATATGACAATACGTACAATAATTTCTATGTGCTTATTATGGATCTGTATCCCCCCTGAGATCGATAAACCTTTTGGGATCTTATTGACCAAATAGATCTGATTTTACACTATAGTATAGATAGTTCAGTTGTATTATGCACATGATTTCTAGTCAGTTCTTGCTAGGTGCAAATTGTCAGAGGAGATTATACATAATAGGGACTTCTGAGTAATACTCAATGGGCAAATTAATTATGGTCATAGTTTTGGTTGCAGGCGGATTGTTCTTACGCTTTCGTGGCCTTCTCAGCGTGTGTTTATCCTTGAGAAGAAGGAAAATTCAGGTGCAACCTGTCCGTCAAAGAAGGAATAAAGAAAAGCACCAGTTGTTATAATACACTCAGAAACTCAAAGTTGACCAATTCGGATTAGAGAATTGCACTAAGTTTAAGGCTTCTACCAACATTGAAAACCACATTTAACTGTTTAGATGTAGTGATTTATTCAAATCAGACACTAAGAATTCAAACAGCACTCCAACCTTTTTGCTCTATTCTTCATCAGCTCCACAAATAATCTTTGACTTCTGAGATGATTATTGAGATGAGACCATGCAAGAATGCCATTGGTGCTTTACGATCAATAAAAGCATTAGGAGTTCCATTATTCAAGCATGTAAATATATTTCAACCAGGACACCTTAAGCTAGCTTAACTTAATTACCATTCACGTGTTGCATTAGGTCAGTTGAAGTTACTTGCAGCAAGAAGGTTAACATTAAACTGAACCATGCATTGCAGGAATCAACAAATTTGTCATATCATCTCCAGTTGATAATACCTCAGCAGAAAGTTAAACCTGTTTGGATGAATTTCCATCATAATTCATATGTAAATGGAAGCAAAAGTACATGTGAGAGTACATGCTAGATGCACCATATCAATCATGAACAAGATTATGGCAATTCAGGTTGCCGGCCAACAACAATGACGTTAAGCTGATCATTGCAATAATTGCGCTGGTCTTCAAGAATTTCCTTGACAGAATCCATGGCAGAAATGCTACACCATTTCATCTCAATCAACTGTAGAGTTGGAATTTCTCCAAAGAGGAAGGGATCTCCTCAAGCTGCACAACTTAGCAATACAAGTTGCTCAAGGCAGGAGGTGCTCGCTAGAGGCATTCCACAGTTGAAGATCCAGAGATTCGAGTTTCAAGAACTTCAGTTTTTGGAACTCGCTTTCTCTCATGTCCCATTGCTGGCCCTCAAATGCCTTGTTGAGTAATTTCAGAACCTCAAGACTGGGTAATTTGCCAATGACTGAAATTTCATCCCATGGTAGGTGAGAATTCGACATTGTCAACTTTTTCAGATTCAAAGGGAAACAAAATTGGAAAGGATATGGCGCCCTAGTGTGGAAGGACATCTTGAGAGATTGAAGAGCCGAAAGAAACTCCAATATTTTGAAGCAGTTGCAAGCTTCATAATAGTCATGCCATGAAATAACAAATATGCATCCCAATTTTTCAATACTGGGTAGCCTCCTCATGAACTTCTCAACCTTTCCAAGTCTTATACAAAGGGTGGAGATGGATCTGAAACTATCCAGCTGGAAAGAGTTATCCAAAAATTCTTGACTGTAATGCTCGAAACTGAAAAAACAATGATGCATTATAATCTCCTTTAAGCTTGCCATATTCCAAATGACCTCTGGCAGCTTGACTTCACCAATTGCTCCACTGAGAAGAAAAGTTTCCAAGTTTTGGAGATTGCTTATTTCAGAGGGGATTTCAGTTGTACGAATCCGGACAGCCAAATATTTTAGACGAATCAGCTCGGATATCTTCACAAGGTCAGAAGTGTCGGCACTACTTTTAACTTGAAGATTTTCCAAGTCCAACACTCTAAGGTTTGTGTACTTGAGAAAGGAACCATAACGTAGCTGTCCACGTTGGCTACTCTAGTGGCAAGCACCCCAAGCCTATTACTAGGCATGGCTGCCGGTTCAGAGAGATTAGACCTAGGCACGGAGAGCAAATCTCTAAAAGCCTGCTCAGAGAGATAATTTTTTCTATGAGAATCCAAAGCATTAAGCTCCTCCTGTTCTGAGGGATTCTTCCTCCTAGAATCCATATCTGTGTCAAACTTATTGTAGTACAACAAAGAACAGATGTGTGGCACCTTGATTGTAGAAAAGATGCGCAGAATATTCAACTTATGCATTTTGTGATCACTGTAAAGAATGGCAGTTCCAAAGCTGAGGTCTTCTTGCATCACAGAATTTTTTCTCAAGTTTTATAGAGCAAAATTCTCTTAGTACATCATGAACTTGACATAATTTGGCTCTTCCTTTGGAGCTTTTTCTAGCAACCATTACCAGGCTTCTGTCAATTAGATCATTCAAGTAAATCTCAGCCTGTTGCTTTAAGCTCGTTTGACCTTGATTCAGTTGCTGCACAAATCCTTCTGAAATCCATAATCGTATCAGCTTTGATACTTCAATTGCTGTGCCCTTTGGTAATGTTCCAAAATAACGGAAGCAAGGCTTCAAATAATCTGGCAAATGCTTGTAACTAACTTCCAAAACTTTGAAGATTTTTTCTTCGGTGTTGCATGACCTGATTAAAGTTTTAGCAACCTGTTTCCAAGAATCTGTTGTTCTTTCTGTCCTTCTCAGAATTCCAGCTACCAAAACTACTGCAAGAGGCAGGCCTTTACAACTAGTAGCAATACACTTTGAGATGCTTGCCAAATCCTCAGGACAAGTCTCTCCATCAAACAGCTTCAGCCGTAGTAATTTACAACTTTCTTCATTGGAGAGTAGACGTAGAGCATAGGGAAGACTACTACTAGCTTGAGTGGCAACAGTATGAATCCGAGTAGTAAATAAAATTCTACTCCCATTCTCATCATCAGGGAAGCATTCCCGTATATCAAGCCATGCCTCAATATCCCATATATCATCTATTACAATCAGATACTTTTTGCCCTTCAAACTTTTGTAAAGTACTTCACCAAAATATTCTCCACTTGTTTCACGGCTTTGGTTGTTTTTTTCTTGAGAGATTTGACCTAATATATTTGACAACAAGGTCTCTTTTTGGCAAACTCGGGATAAGCAACACCATGCATGAACATGAAAATTAATATTGACAGAAGGATGCTTATACACTGAATTGGCCAAAGTGGTCTTACCAATCCCTGGCATTCCCACGATGGAGAGAATCTTAAGCTGCCTTGATCCTTCAGTAAGTACCCCAGTTATCTCCTCTATTGCATCTTTCAAACCAACAAGTTTATTCGCGTCTTCATCTACTTTGATTTGCATCTGATCCTTGGAACGGCTTGGTGCATTAACAGGTGGAGGTTCATATATTTGTGTTGGAGCACAAATAGAAGCCTTGGAAATGCCATGGACATCGCTTTCCAAATTCATCTTAATAAAAAGTTGCACCTCTTTCTGCAGTATCTTGATATCTTTTCTGATAACAAAGATGCCCAACTTCTAAAGCCAGAGTAAGAGGGGGGATCCTTCTCCAGCCAAGAGTGAATCAATGACGTATTCAGTTTGGTCGGTTGCATGCTTTAACCGTATTAAGAGAAATTCCTTTTGTGATTCCCCTAGTAACTGTGCCATTTCAATTATACATTTTCTCAAGTTAATCATTTCCTCATGTCCCGTTCTGATTTGACTCTTCAATGGATAAATTGAAGCTGCTTTAGAGTCTGGTAGCCACTCAAGTTTCTTTATGAGGAAAGCAACAAATTCCAGTTCGTCCATGCCAAGGCGTTTAGAATGCCATGGCGAGCACAAGTTCTTGTGGAATATATCACGGGCCTGTTGGTGGACATCGTGAACAGCTTCAAGCAAATCAGGAAGGCCAAAACTCAAATAATTGACCAATTCTTCATCCCCTCTTTGTCAAGAGTAGTAAATGAAGAATCCAGCGTCAATTATCAGTGCTTCTATTAAGATGCCCAGAATGGAATTCTGCGACAGGATATCCATGAGACTGCTTCTAAGAAAGCTCAGCTCGTCAACGAGGATATCAATTTGGATTTTCACAGTGACCATGGAACTGGTTGTGCTGTTTGAAAGCTCCCTTAGTTTGCGTATCAGATAGTCATGGAAGCCCAGAAGACGCTCTTTCATGGCGGGATTATGATCATCTGGTAGTCTTATGAAAGCATGTCTCTGTTCATTATGGACCTGTCTAAACCCCTGCAGAAGAGTGTCTAGCAGAAGTTTGTTAATCTTTCTTAGCAGATCTGCAAGACTATCTCCTCTTAAGCGATCACGGGCGCTGACCAACTTATCATCATCATCATCATCCACAAGACAGAGGAAAAGATAGCATGAGATTTCTACAGCCAGCATTTGAGCAGATCTGACAACACACGTGTCATTGCAATAATGCAAAAGAAAAGGCGTAGCAATGATTAGAAATGTAGCCAAAAATTTTAGCCTCTGTTCGAGGCCTGAAAGTTCTTTCTTCACACCAACAATTACGTGGGCCTGACAGATGGTGCTGATATCGTTCATATTGTGCAAGAGAGTATCAATAAATTGTATCACAATTTCAACTTCATACCTAATCAGCATACCACCAGGAATAGTGGGGCGAAGGGTGCTGATTCTGACAATATCTTCTTTTAAGCTCTTCAAACTTTCCAAATGGGAAGCAACTTGAACGAGTCCTGCATTTGTTCGAAGTGAACCAGTCTTTTGGACCACATCCACAATATGCCTTGAGCAGTCATGGAATTCCTGATATGGGTTTTGTACAGTGATGTTCCACTCCCACCGGCACTGGAACTGGAGCAAGAACTCGGGAAAAGGCCTCAAGATGCTCATCAGGATTCTAAGCCTTTGAATACTCTCCTTCATGCCAGGATCGGAGGAGCCACCTTCTGGGTCAATTAGATAGTTCAATGGATCTTCATCATGAACTGCAGCCATCTGCAGCAAGGATCTTTGCAAATTTTCTTCTTCCTGATTTTCGCTGAGATAGTCATTCATCTTGATTAATAATACATATAAACAACTCTAACCAGTACAATAAAACTATATAAAACTTCTTTTAGAAGTTGCAAACGTCAAGTCAACTAGCGCGTCCCCGTACCAAAATGTTTATTTTCTCTGTCAAGAGGCAGCTAGCGCCATTTCCGGGAGAATATTTTAGACGCTCCTGACTTGGGAACTGCGGATGCCTGGTTTGCTGATTAAGTATTTTTTTTCCCCCTTCTGTATAGTCATTTTGCATCGATTATGGTTTCATATGAAAACAAACCTTGAGTATTTGAAATAATAATTTGAAAAAAAAGCATGGTAGCAATTTTTTGATGTGATGTGTGTGAGATAAAAAGGTGATTGGAAAATGTGTTGATGATGCAAGCAAGTAAATTTTGGATAAATTTTGGAAAAATTCTCTTATCCAAACAAACATAATTGTCTGAGTAATTCTTGAATGAGTTTCATGGCCTGGGATGGTGCATCGGAGGCATACGGGCTCATTCGAAGCTAGTTCTCATGAGTCAGGAGGTTGTGATTGTGCCAATTGTGCATGCTGAGCATACATCAATATTTATAATTTCAGCCTTCAATTTTTAGTAAATTACTTATAATCTCCTATAGTTTTGCATAATATCACTCGATCCTTTAAAGTAGCTGTATAACGTTTCTGTGATTTTATGTGAAGTGAAAAATGGATGAAAAGCACCACCAGTTACAACGGTTGAACCAAATGCAAGACATATAATTCACTCAAACTTTCTATAATTTGTATGAATATTCACTTTACCCCCATTTTTTTAGTCTGTATAATCATCCTACGATTAGGTTATTATTCAATTTAGTGGTTAAATAGAGATAATATTGTTATTTAACTTATGACATTATAGAAGTTATTTTGGTCAAGTTTTCACTTTACGGGCGCATGAAAATAATTTTTTTAAAATGTTAAGGGAGTCATGTAAAATTGGGCGAAATCACAGAGAGAGTTATATGCAGTTTACCCTTCAATTTTCAATTTGTCTAAATGGTTTGGAGGTTACTAATATTTTGGACCGGATTATCAAGTTCATCAAAATCATACATAGATCTATTGATTTGTCTTTTGTTAGTTATTACCATGTTCTATTGCATCATTTCACTATATTAAAGTTGAAGGAATTAACTTTTTCAAAGCAAAAAAAAAAAAAAGGATGAGAGGAATTGGGTGAGGTTGCTCTTTTTCTTTAATTTCCTGGTTTGTATGAGTCTGACGTTATTGATACTCCAAAAAACGAGAGAGAGAGAGAGAGAGAGAGAGAGAGAGAGAGAGCTTACGTAACAAATTTGTCTTGGATATTCAGATGTTGTGATTTGGTGGTTAATAACCTGATATTATAGTAAAACAACGCAGCAAGGGGTGCTAATGGGAGGAAAAGCACATTGTTAGCTCTATAACCAGTTACTAGCTATTCACGGAATTTGATGATTACTTTAACCTCCAATCCACATCAACGAGTATTTTTTCCTTGCTAACTTGCAAATATTGACTACGCCAATTCTATCCACATTAATAGAGTGCAAAGTTTTCCTTCATGATCGCATTCAACTCTCTATTGATCACAATAAAGAGGCCCAAATTACACGTATGTCACTAGCATTAGCTAGATTGAGTCTACTCCGGTTACAAATCAGTCACATCTTCCGGTTCGACGGACACTTGACCGCGTTCTATATATTCCCTCTATGATTTTCTTTACGATAAAATCAATGTATTTTTGCTATGATAAAAGGACATGAATTCAGTATAAAAGTCATTGGCATGTTGCTTGAGAGGTTCAATAGGTTCAAGGGGAAAGTTTCAAGACTCAAATTGTTGGCCATTTGATCTGAGCTCGTTGAGAACATGAAAATGCACGTTTGCTTTGACAGTTTCGTATGTTTTTCAATGGGAGAAATCGACAAGGGTCCCTTCTTAATTAGCTCTTCGTAAAGGGTTTGAATTTCAATTTAAAAAAGGGGGAAGAAGAAGAAGCCATGTCTTCTTTACAATAGCTTTCATCCTCAGGTTTCTTTAGGAGAGACCGAGAGAGTCAATGAAACCTGCAGAATTTTCAGCCGTTCTTGATATTAGAACGGCCATGTCTTACTTAAAAGAGCTTGAATTTCATCAATTTGGAAACCGCAAGTTGTAGATTTTTTTTTTTTTTTTGGTAAAAGAAGTTTGGGTAGGTTTGGCTTTGATCACTACCGGGAACCGGTCGCTTACAAAGTGCGTACAAATCATCCACCAATACAACCCACATGATCTTTTATGAGAAAATGATCCGATTCGCATCAATTGAAACTTGTGTTGGTGCAAGTTGTAGATATTCATCTTGCAAACCAGGATTGGAATTTGACTTCGGGGCTGAAAGTTCTGAATGACCTGTTGGATTGATCTTATTTGGACAAAAATTTCTGTTAGCATCATCGACATAATTTTCAACCACCTTTTTATCTTAGATATATCACATCAAAAAAGTGGTACAGTATTTTTTTTCACAAAATTATCTCAAATAATGTACTATCCAAACATAGTCTCCATACTTGCAAATTTCCCCGTCCCATTATCAAAGTTCCCCTCCGAAATAAAACTCAGTAAGGGCTAGTCACAAATGTCCATCAAAAACCCACTCCACAATGAAACTCTATGATGGCCTGGAATGCTTACTAGGAGTCTTATTGTGAATTGATTTCACAAAACCATAAGAGAGTCTTTCCCTCCCGCCACTAACAAGAGTATGTGATTACAATTGAATTGAAAACCACAATTATGATATGAATACAAACCAATTACATCAAAACAACAATATAACAGTGGTTGAGAAAGGCCTGGGCTTGGCCATAAAAATGTACTAAAACATATTGTTATGCACCAAAGAAAAATATTTACACTAACTGTTACATTGATCCACTTCTAAAAGATAATAGTAAAACTACTTCGATATTAATACATAAAAATTCATAATTATTGGCAAAGTCCATTTAGCAAGTATTCTTTTTTTTTTCTATCATTTGATTTATAGTTTGAAATTTGATTCGTAACCCAAGATATGATGGAAGATCATCTAATTTATCTTAAGTGGATGCTTTTTAGAACTTTGTTGTGAATCAGCAGATTTATTTTCTTTAAAAAGTTTGTTTATATTTTCAATTGATTTTTCTGCATAATATTGTTTCATAGAATAAATTATCACTGAAATTAAACAATAAAACTGTTACACATGCACTAGTTCATTGAATATACTAAATTGTGGGTCTTCTCCATTTTTAAGTCAACTAATGGAATTAAAGGCATAAAATTAACACAAAATAATATAGTATAAAACTAAGAAGAATAATAATAGTAATACCTCAATAAATAAGTAAACATACAAAGATATGGTGAGTTATTTTACTAACTTCCTTGAGTTGTGGAAGACCTGCTTAGATAGAAACTTTGCTCTTTGTTCCAAGCTTTATCTCGCTGAATCGTTTTTGTTTAATGGAGAAGTCTTTCATTTGAGTTTGAGTAATTTCAACTTCATGTATTTCTTATGGTTAGAATCATTAAGTTAGAAGATTACAAGACATTCCTCATATTTCTCATTACACCCTTTAATTGTTCCTTGATTTTTCCTAAAAATTAGAAAAACTTTTATTGATCACATTGGTTTCTTGACCTTGATAGCAGAAGAACACAGTTGCCGAATTGGCTAATCCAGTTGTTTTGCGATAGAAGATAGTTAGTTTAGCATGCATTTGGATACTGTAGCACTTTTTGGGGTAATTTGTTGAAAATGATACTATAGCACTTTTTTGATGTGATATAAAAAGGTGATTGGAATTTGTGTCGATGATGCAAGCAAAAATTTTTAGCCAACTTACAACAATCAAACAAACCCCAAAAAAACTTTCACTAGGAAATTTTAGAAATATAAAAATTTATTACATAAACGAAAGAGGAGCTTTAAGAGACTTATGGAAAGAATTCTAAAGAGGAGTTATTGGGGGGAGGAATTTTAAATGAGGAGAGGATTAGGAGGACATGAAAAGGAAAAACTGGGATTGTTCCAAAAACTTTTCTGGCCTTGTTTGTAATCGATTTCTTCCAAAAGGTTTTTATATTTTATGTAAACACATTTTCCAATCACTTTTTCACCTTATCTATATCAAATTGCAACAATACCATTTTGAACAAAAACTCCAAAAAATAGAAATCCAAACGGACCCATAGATTATCACCATTAGATGACATATGTGTATAAATTGGATTTCAAATTCAAAATCTGTACAGTTGTCATGGGTAGATAGAGTAAATCTTATATATATTACCATCGTTAGATGACACAGGGTTGAGCAAATTCGGTTCGAACCGAATTCACTACCGGATTTGAATTGAATTTGATAAATTAAAAATAGATATTCAATATTTGGTATGAAAACGATATTTACCGAATTCAAATATGATATGAAATAGGTGATGAGATTTTTATTGAGTTTGATTTAATAGATTCAATTCGAAATTGGAAACGGTTTAAATTTTAATAAGTGACATAACCGAATTACTGAATTACTACCAAATGCTCACCCCTAAGATGACATATATGTATAAATTGGATCTCAAATTCAAATTTTATATACTTATCATTCATTCAAAACTGACAATCACCTTACAAATTTGCATAGTTATCATTTGCTTAAAACTGACAGTGTATACATGGTCAGAAGAATAACCCATAAATATAAGCAAGTTTTTATCAGAAGCCCTTGAAAAAAAAAAGGATTAACTTTTTATACACTGACACCGTAGTAAATTTTTTACACTAGCAGTTTTGGATGCATGACACATGTGCATGATTTGAATTTTAAATTTAAATTTATGTTATATGGCATAATCCAAATCTAATAGTGTAAAAAGAAAAAAATTATATACTAACAGTTGTATAAAAAAGTTGTAAAAAAAATCTGCAAAATCTTTTCTTAATTTGCCAAAGCTTTCAATTGCATATTTGCGTCCTCTCCAATGCAACTCGAGGTCCAATTTGGTGCCCACCATGACTCACACCCACCAGAGCAGCAAAGGTCTCAGCATACTCGCCATCAGAAGCATTGAACCTCTCTTTAGATTTTAGTGACCAGCCGCCTGTACCTGTGGACTTCATGATTATTACCACTTAATGTGTCATTGCTAACGTTTTATTGTCAGTCGCCCACAACTTGAATTGTAGCATTCCATGTCTGAAGCTGATTGGCATTTCTTTTTTGATATTTTTGGGTGTCCTTAGGGGTGTGTTAGGGAGAAAATTGTTCACTTTATTTCAGTATTTTCCCTCTTAATTATGGTCAAATTGGGCGTTAAATGCTGCCTTTTTATTCATTTTTGGTTTTTGGTGTTGATTTTAAGTCATTGGCAATAAAATGAAGTGAAGAGCGCATTTAAAGTGAAATTTCTAGAAGACATTTGTTGGTATTATGCGGGCATGCCTTATTCTGCTACGAAGGATGGATGTCAAATTTTACTTGAAAGGACCTCGCATCTCTGGTGCAAATAGAAGCTGATTTTTAGGAACAAATCTGGTTTCTTTCTTATTATTAGGATTATTTGTTAGTATTCTGATGGTAATAGAATTCTTATCCTTTTAGTCTATTGCTAGTATTAATAGGAAAGATAGGAAAGAAAGCAAAAAGGACGGTAGACTTCGTTTGGTAGGGTTGGAGACTTTTTCGTTGGAAGCTTTTTGTTTTGCTGGCTACAGACTTCGTTTGGAGATCTTTTGGTTCTTGGCTTCGGACTTTAGTTCGCTAAGGAACAAAGGAAGTGCCGTTTCCTTCTTTCTCTTTTTGCCGAATAAAACATTAAACCAAAAACATGTTTGTAGCTACGAATCTCCATGAGAAGTGACTAATTTTTTCCATCTAGTCAGAGGCTAATCGAGATTTGATTAATCGACTCTCTAAGACTTGATTGAATTATTTTTATTTCATTTGTTTACAAGTATTTGGATATTTCCTGATTTTCATGTTTATGATTATTTCTTACAATTAAATATTTGATCACTATTTGGTTGTGTGAATAATCTATCGTTATCTAGAACGCCAAATCCGTAATTGTTTGGTAGTTCTAGTATTTGTGACGAGTGACTTAATGCAATTGTAGTAAAAACTTTTGCATTACTGTCACGGAAATATACAATCTAACTTAAATAGACCGAGCGTATGTGTTCATTGGTTAGGGCTGGTGGTTTCTCTGGTAATTAATACTGGCAATAAACTAAATCCTAAGAACGTGTTGAGAGTTGTTTAGTTGACAAGAGAAATAATCACAGAGTTTATTGTGATTTTTGAGGAGAGACAGGTGGTCAAAGTTTGTTGACAACCATAACTAGCCTATTTGCAAATAAATGATTGTCATTTTGTGTCCATGATCAGTTAGATGAACCCAAAGTTGAGATTAGGCCTTTGACTAGAGTATTTCATTGATTGATTTAGTTTTATTTGAATTTTGTGATATTGTCTATTTTTATTTGAATCGTTAATTAGGAAGTGTTCAAACCCCCCTCTCCCAAATTTATTTATTTTTGGTTCATAGAAAATAATTCTTCTAGTTCCCTGAGGAGACAACCCTACTTGTCATTGTACGCAAATTAATAATCTCTCAGAAGTCTATAATTCTGGTATATCAGATCAAGTTACAATTCTTGTATATCAGATCAAGCAAAGAACCAGGGTGAATTAAGTAACCCATTGCACACCCAGAGTCCCTACTCCAGTACCTAGAATTGATTTTTGAATACTTTCATTGGCAGTTAGGTTCTATTTATTTTTGTGCACGCTCGACACCTGTCAGTGAAATCGAGTCGAATCGAGTTCAAATATCTACATACTCGAGGTCAAAACAATAGAATCGAACTCAAACTCGAATAAGCTTGTGGAACTAAGTTTGAACTCGACTCGAATAACCAACAATAAGGCTCAATCTCGACTTGTCAAGCTCAACGAGTTGATTGACCTCGAGATCGAGGTCGAGTACTCGATGGACCGAAATCAAATATTAAATTATTAAATTAATTATTAAAAGGGTAATTAATTATTAAGCCTAAAAGGATAAATTAATAAATATAATATATTAATTATTAAATTATATTTCATTGAGTCAAGTAACTCGACGGGTAGTCGAGCCCTGCATTTTCTGACTCGAGATCAACTCGATTTCCTTTGTCGAGTAGCAAATCAAGCTACTCGTTTTTGCGAGTCAAGCTACTCGCAAAACTTTCACCCCTAGTGTCCTTTGGAGGGTGACGATCTAGTAACATTCAAATTAAATGTGCACATGCAAATCCTATTACTTTATTGTGTTATATTATCATATTTAATTATTAATTTAATTATTAATTACTTTATTTATCATAAAACGGGATCCTCTTTGCGGCATTCTCACAACATTTGCCGATCATCAATTCTTTCCTTCCTTTTCATCTCATACCTCAAGAGTATCCATGGCCGACCAACAACCCATCAAATTTGGCATTCTGGGCTGTGCTCAAATAGCCCGGAAGGTATCCCGCGCTATAAGACTTTCCCCCAATTCCACACTCTACGCCGTAGGCAGCCGTTCCGTCGAAAAAAAAGCAAAATTTGCTAAAGACAATGGATTTCCGGATTCAGCTAAGGTCTATGGCAGCTACGATGCCGTTCTGGACGATCCAGACGTCGACGCCGCTTACATTCCTTTGCCCACTAGCATGCACCTCAAATGGGCTGTTTTGGCTGCCCAGAAGAAAAAGCACGTGCTTCTGGAGAAGCCCGTTGCCCTCAACGTTAAGGAGCTGGATGTGATTCTGGAGGCGTGTGAATCTAATGGGGTGCAGTTCATGGATGGTACCATGTGGATACATCATCCTCGTACGGCAAAAATGAAAGAGTTTCTTGATGATCCTCAACGCTTTGGCCAGCTTAAAACGGTAATACTATTATGCTTTCCATTCCCGCAAACGAATGTTGTTCAGGACTAGCGGTTTCCTTTTGTCATTTTAAAATTAGATAGACTAATTAATCCAATAGTTTTGCTTTTGCGGTCCTTCTCCCACTGATCCTAGCTTTAAGCCGTGAGTAGAAATTTGGAATTATTTCGTTATTTTATTCGGTTATACTTGTGAATATGCTCTTGGTCCAGCCAATCAAGATTGTGGTTTTTTTCTGAAGCTGATTGTGGAAAAAGTGTCCTGGGAAACCTGTTTTAGAAGATAGAATAATGTTTTGTTTTCAGAACTTCAAAGAATTCAGTAGAAGTTCAAAGACGCTAATCCCCGAAAATAAGCTAAAAGTGGAGGTCCAACTGGAGAGCATCTGAAAACAGATTTTGTTGAGAAAAGGCATAATCAGCTGATTGTAAACCCATGGAACGAGCCCTTAATATTGTTGCCAGTTCTCCATTGACTTGATTAAAATAGGTCCTAAAGCTGAACTCAAGTTAGAAGTCAATGACGATATTGATCTCCCTTGTGCGTGTCATGAAGTTTTCAGAATCAGCTGCTGAATACAGGAACATTGAGCCTTCATCTGAGCTGAACTTTATATTTCTATCATATTACATGATACCCCATGTGGAAGTTGACTACATGTGATGTTCTCCTTTCCACATAGCGCAAAATACAGTTGTCTGTGTCTTCTATCACTGGGATTCGCCAATACACAGGGTTTTATTCTAGTTGTATAGATGTCAGTCACCCTTTAGTTTACACGGTTAGTTTATGATGTCACTTAGCTTTGTGAACTTTCTGTGGCCATTGAGGATAAATGCTCCAAGCGTAAGTCTGGATGACAGAATTACTGGTAATTGAAAAGGAATGCTCCTGGCTACTCCATTCTCTGGTATGTAGGTGCAGGTTATATGTTGGTAATGTCCATATATTTGAACATAAACTCTGAAAAAGTTTCGGTAAAAGTGGTAGTATTAGTTGCTGCACTAAATCAAGGTTTCAACTTGGTGGTCTCGTCTTTCTTGCGGGAACCATTGATGATAAAACTTAAATTTTAATGCATAGATGATTGACTTGGCAATTTTTCAGGTGCAAACTATTTTGACATTTGCTGCTGATCCTGAGTTTCTGGAGAATGACGTTCGGGTGAAGCCAGATCTGGATGCACTTGGTGTTCTTGGTGATGCTGGATGGTACACCATCAGAGCGTGTCTGTGGGCTTTTGATTATGAGCTACCCAAAAAGGTAACATCATTGCCTGGCCCTGTTTTCAACAAATCAGGGGTGCTGGTATCCTGTGGAGCTTCTCTGTACTGGGAAGATGGGAAAGTGGCTACTTTCCACTGCTCTTTCCTGTCCACCTTGACGACGGATGTAACTGCTGTTGGAACAAAAGGATATCTGCGCCTTCATGACTTTGTTATCCCTGATGAAGAGGACAAGGCTTCCTTTTTTACGTGTGAGAATCCAGGGTTTGTTGAACTTCAGAGGGGGGTGGTTGCCGACCGAAATGAGCATGTCGTGGCTACTGATCTACCTCAGGAAGTTGAAATGGTCAAGGAATTTTCAAGGTTGGTTGGAATCATTAAAGCCGAAGGTGGGAAGCCAGAGAAGAAATGGCCAACCCTCAGTCGGAAGACACAACTAGTTTTGGATGCAGTGAAGGCATCAATTGAGAAGGGCTTTGAGTCCGTTGAACTGATTAGTTGATTATACTTTTTCTTGTTGCCCATTTGGCATCCATCATGAATAAGCAGCTCTTCCCATCTTTGCCTGGGCAGTGATATGAAGTGAGGGCTCTCTAGTTTATTCCTATTAGTTGAAATGATATGGTGATTGGTATTGACTGAAACTGGCTTAAATCTGCAAACGCAGAAATACAGAGGTCATGAAAACCACATGAGGTGTTATATAACAATGCGTACAATAATTTCTATATGCTTATTATGGATCTGTATTCCCCCTGAGATCGATAAACCTTTTGGGATCTTATTGACCAAATAGATTTGATTTTACACTATCGTATAGATTGTCCACTTGTATTTTGCACATGATTTCTAGTCAGTTCTTGCTAGGTGCAAATTGTCAGATGAGATTATACATAATATGAACGTCTAAGTAATAGTCAATCGGCAAATTAATTGTGGTCATAGTTTTGATTGCAGGTGAATTGTTCGTATGCTTTCGTGGCCTTCTTAGCATGTGTTTATCCTTGAGAAGAAGGAAAATTCAGTTGCAACCTGTCCGTCAAAGAAGGAATAAAGAAAACCACCAGTTGTTATAGTACACTCAAAAACTCAAGGTTGACGAATTCGGATTAGAGAATTGCACTCAGTCTAAGGCTTTTACCAACATTAGAAACTACATTAACTGTTTAGATGTGGTGATTTATTCAAATCAGACACTATCGACTCAAACAGCACTCCAACCCTTTTGCTGTATTCTTCATCAGCTCCACAAATAATCTTTGACTTCTGAGATGATTATTGAGATGAGACCATGCAAGAATGCCATTGGTGCTTTAGGATCAATAAAAGTATTAGGAGTTCAATTATTCAAGCATGTAAACATATTTCAACCAGGAACATTAAGCTATCTTAACTTAATTTCCATTCATGTGTTGCATTAAATCGGTTGAATTTACTTGCAGCAAGAAGGTTAACGTTAAACTGAACCATGCATTGCAGGAATCAACAAATTTGTCATATCATCTCCAGTTGATAATGCCTTAGCAGAAAGTTAAACCTGTTTAGAATAATTTCCATCATAATTCATATGTAAATGGAAGCAAAAGTACATGTGAGAGTATATGCTATATGCACCATATCAATCATGAACAAGATTATGGCAATTCAGGTTGCCGGCCAACAACAATGACGTTAAGCTGATCATTGCAATAATTGCGCTGGTCTTCAAGAATTTCCTTGACAGAATCCATGGCAGAAGTGCCACACCATTTCATCTCAATCAACTGTAGAGTTGGAATTTCTCCAAAAGAGGAAGGGACCTCCTCAAGTTGCGTACAACTTAGCAATACAAGTTGCTCAAGGCAGGGAAGGTGCTCGCTAGAGGCAGTTCATAGTTCAAGATCCAGAGATTCAAGTTTCAAGAACTTCAGTTTCTGGACCTCGCTCTCTCATGTCCCATTGCTGGCCCTCAAATGCCTTGTTGAGTAATTTCAGAACCTCAAGACTGGGTAGTTTGCCAATGACTGAAATTTCATCCCATGGTAGGTGAGAATTCGACATTGTCAACTTTTTCAGATTCGAAGGGAAACAAAATTGGAAAGGATATGGGGCCC
Organism: Gardenia jasminoides; assembly: GCA_013103745.1. NCBI lineage: Eukaryota > Viridiplantae > Streptophyta > Magnoliopsida > Gentianales > Rubiaceae > Gardenia > Gardenia jasminoides. The sequence continues at coordinate 156,076 of CM023102.1, read as the reverse complement.
TAGTGTGGAAGGACATCTTGAGCGATTGAAGAGCAGAAAGAAACTCCAATATTTTAAAGCAGTTGGAAGCTTCGTAATAATCATGCCCTGAAATAACAAATAAGCACCCTAATTTGTCAACGCTGGGTAGCCTCCTCATGAACTTCTCAACATTTTCAAGCCTTATACAAAGGGTGGAGATGGATTTGAAACTATCCAGCTGCAAAGAGTTCTCCAAAAACTCTTGACTGTAATGCTCGAAACTGAAAAAACAATGAGGCATTATAATCTCCTTTAAGCTTGCCATATTCCAAATGGCTTCTGGCAGCATGACTTCGCCAATTGCTCCTCTGAGAAAAAAAGTTTCCAAGTTCTGGAGATTGCTTATTTCAGAGGGGATTTCAGTTGTACGAATCTGGATAGTCAAATATTTTAGATGAATCAGCTTGGATATCTTCACGAGATCAGAAGTGTTGGCACTACTTTGAACTGGAACATTTTCTAAGTCCAACACAAGGTTTGTGAACTTGAGAATGGAACAATAATGTAGCCGTCTACGTTGGCTACTCCTAGTGGCAAGCATCCCAAGCCTACAGCTAGACATGGCTGCTTGTTCAGAGAGATTATACCTAGGCACAGAGCAAATCTCTAAACGCCCGTTCAGAGATATGATTTTTCCTATGAGAAACCAAAGCATTAAGCTCCACATGTTCTGAGGTATTCTTCCTCCTAGAATTCATATCTGTGTTACACTTATTGTAGTACAACAAAGAACAGATGTGTGGCACCTTGGTTGTAGAAACGATGTGCGGAATATTCAACTTATGCATTTTGTAATCACGATAAAGGACTGCAGTTCCAAAGCTGAGGTCTTTTCGCATCACAGATAATCTTTTCTCAAGTTTTATAGCGCAAAATTCTCTTAATACATCATGAACTTGACATACTTTGGCTCCTCCTCTGGAGCTTTTTCTAGCAACCATTACGAGGCTTCTGTCAATCAGATCATTCAAGTAAATCTCAGCCTGTTGCTTTAAGCTCTGTTGACCTTGATTCAGTTGCTGCACAAATCCTTCAGAAACCCATAATCGTATCAGCTTTGATACTTCAATTGTTGTGCCCTCTGGTAATGTTCCAAAATAATGGAAGCAAGGCTTCAAATAATCTGGCAAATGCTTGTAGCTAACTTCCAACACTTCCGAGATTTTTTCTTCGGTGTTGCATGACCTGATTAAAGTTTTAGCAACCTGTTTCCAAGAATCTATTGTTCTTTCTGTCCTTTTCAGAATTCCAGCTACCAAAACTACTGCAAGAGGCAGGCCTTTACATCTATCAGCAATAAGCTTTGAGATGCTTGCCAATTCCTCAGGACAATTGTCTCCATTGAACAGCTTTAGCTGTAGTAATTCACAGCTTTCTTCATTGGAGAGTAGATGTAGAGCATAGGGAAGACTTCTACTAAATAAAATTCTACTCCCATTCCCGTCATCAGGGAAACATTCCCGTAGAGCAAGCCATGCCTCAATATCCCATACATCATCTATTACAATCAGGTACTTTTTGCCTTTCAAACTTCTGTAAAGCATTTCACCAAAATATTCTCCATTAATTTCATGGCTTTGGTTGGATTTTTCTTGAGAGATTTGACCTAATATATTTGACAACAAGGTCTCTTTTTGGTAAACTCGGGACAAACAACACCATGCATGAACATGAAAATGGATATGGACAGAAGGGTGCTTATACACAGAATTGGCCAAAGTGGTCTTACAAATCCCTGGCATTCCCACGATGGAGAGAATCTTAAGCTGCCTTGATCCTTCATCCTTCAGTAAGTACCCCAATTATCTCCTCTATTGCGTCTTTCAAACCAACAAGTTTATTAGTGTCTTCATCTATTTTGAGTTGCATCTGATCCATGGAACAGCTTGGTGCATTAACAGGTGGAGGTTCATATATTTGTGCTGAAGCACAAATAGAAGCCTTGGAAATTCCATGGATATCACTATCCAAATTCATCTTCAAAACTGTTTTCACCTCTTTCGGCAGCATCTTGATATCTTTTCTGATGACAAAGATGCCCAACTTCTGATGCCAGAGTGAGAGGGGTGATCCTTCTCCAGCCATCAATGAATCAATGACGTATGCAGTTTGGTCGGTTGCATGCTTTAACCGTATTAAGAGAGATTCCTTTTGTGATTCCCCCTGTGACTCTGCCATTTCAATTATACATTTTCTCAAGGCAATTATTTCATCATGTACCATTCTAATTTGACTCTTCAATGGAGAAATCGAAGCTGCTTTAGAATCTGGTAGCCCCCCAAGTTTCTTTATGAGCAAAGCAACAAATTCCAGTTCTTCCATGCTGAGGCATTTAGAGTGCCATGGCCAGCACAAGTTCTTGTGGAATATATCACGGGCCTGTTGGTGGATAGCGTGAACAGCTTCAAGCAAATCAGGAAGACCAAAACTCAGGTACTTGACCAATTCTTCATCTCCCCCGTTATCAAGAGAGTAGTAAATGAAGAATCCAGCATCGATTCTTAGAGCTTATGCTAAATGACAGGTGCCGAACCTGTACAATAATAAATATTAAAACCTAACTGTCCACAGGAATACTCCCGAGTTAAATCTGGTACTGGAGCAGGGACTCCGGATGTGCAATGGGTTACTAGCTTCACCCTGATTCCAAGGAGTTTACTTAATCCGATATACCAGAAATTAACCAGAGAATTTAATTAATTTGTAAAAGTGGCAAGTAGGGTCGCTCCTCGTGGACGGTAGGAAATTGTTTCTTTCAGTGTCAAAAAAATGGGGTTTGGATGGAATAGAACTAGAAATAAAGTAAATAAATTGAGAAATGAAAATACCAACTAAAATAAATCACCAAAGAATAATTAGAGAATAATTTAATAGAAATGCAAGTGGTGAAATTTCTACCCAAAGGAACAACTTTTCAGGCACAGTCCAATCATTTGATCATTGATGCAAGAATAATTCAATCATTCGTCACTAGGTTAGTTATAGTTATCAACAAGCTCTGACAACCAGTCTTTCCTTTTTTCGACGTACGACCCGCTTCCCCTAACCATAACAACCCTAATGTAGGAATTTAATTATCCAATTGCATTAAAAGTTAGAAAACCCAACCCTAACCAATGAACACGCCAAGAGGGTCCATTTAAGCTAGATCATACGTTTCCCCAACACAAGCCATTTATGGTGGTCGTCACTTGTAATTAACTAAATGAACGATTACGTATTCAATTAGTTAATTTGACAGTAGGCTATTAAATTAATTCAAATACCTGGCCACGATACTCAATTAACGAAGTAACCCTCAATCACTAATCCAAAACGCACGAATAGTAACAAATTAAAAGAAAGGTTTAGAGATTGATTAGATCTCACAAATTTCTGACTTCGAAGCCTTTGAGTAGATTAGGGTTCTAGCGCCTCCTCATGGGAATTTCATCCAACAATTGTTTGGGAATTTATCAACCATGGAAGTAACGAGAAAGAAACGAAATAGCGAATTTTAATTGACAAACTTCCAAGTCAACAAGACAATGAAAACCAGCCGCTAAGTTCACTTCCTTCTGTCACAAACGAGTGACCAATCACCAGGGAAAAGGACAAAAACGAAAGGAAGGAAAAAGATGAAGACGCAGGCCAAACTTTTCCTCCCTAAAACTAAGTGATCAATCACGACAAAAATTGAGGAAGCAAGAAAAGATCAAGATTTTTGTTCCAAGCTGATGCGTCGTGACTTCCTCTCCTCCTGGCGGCTGGATGATAACAAATTAAATAGAAAACCTAAGCTTTCCTAATCACTTAGGAAACCTAGTCCTAATTGGAGTCTATTTTCCAAAAAAACATTAATAAAGTAAATAAGGAAACTAATTACTAAAAATCCCTAATTAAAAGGGTCTTCAACCAATTACTAAAAATAAATAAAGTCTTCCACCAATGGTAGGAATTGTCATAAGATTTCTTCCACGTAATTCCTTCTTCACGTAAATGTAACGGCCTATCCTTGAAGGTCTTCTGGAATTTTCACCAAAAATAGAGCTTTTAATCCTCAATTAATTCCAAGAACCTAAAATCAATACCAAAACCAAATATGAGTAGAATAAGACAATTAAAATCATATCTAGGCCATAATTGAGGGAAAATATCCACAATTAATGTGTACAATTAAGGACTCAACACTAAAAATCCCAGAATGGAATTCCGTGATAGGATATCCATGAGACTGCTTTCAATATAGCTCAGCTCGTCAACGAGGATATCAATTTGAATTTTCACAGTGACCATGGAACTGGCTGTGTTGTCTGAAAGCTCCCTTAGTTTGCGTACGAGGTAATCAGGGAAGCCCAGAAGGCGCTCTTTCATGGTGTGATTATAATCATCTGTTATACTTATGAAAGCATGTCTCTGTTTATTATGGACCTGTCTAAGCCTCTGCAGAAGAGTGTTAATCTTTCTTAGCAAATCTACAAGACTATCTCCTCTCACGTGATCACTGGTGCTGACCAACTTATTATTATCATCATCATCCACAAAACAGAGGATAAGATATCAGGAGATTTCTACAGCCAGCATTTGAGCAGATCTGACAGCAGGTTTGTGATTGTAATTCAAAAGAAAAGGCGTAGCAATGATCAGAAATGTAGCCAAAAAATTTAGCCTCTGTTCGAGGCCTGAAAGTTCTTTCTTCACACCAACAATTACGTGGGCCTGACACATGGTACTGATGTCCTTCATATTATGCAAGAGAGTATCAACAAATTTCATCAGAATTTCAATTTCGTACCTCCTAATAAGCATACCACCAGCAAAAGTGGGGCGAAGGGTGCTGATTCTGACAATATCTTCCTTTAAGCTCTTCAAACTTTCCAAATGCGATGCAACTTGGAAAAGTTGTGCATTTGTTTCAAGCGAACAGATCTTATGCACCACATCTGCGATATGCCTTGAGCAATCATGGAATTCTCGATATTGGTTTTGTACAGTGATGTCCCACTCCCACCGGAACTGGAGCTGGAACAAGAACTTGAGAAAAGGCCTCAAGATGGTGGTCATCAGGATTCTAAGCCTTTGAATACTGTCCTTCATGCCAGGATCGGAGCAGCCACCTGCTGGGTCAATTCGATAGTCCAATGGATCTTCATCATGAACTGCAGCCATCTGCAACAAGGATCTTTGCAAGTTTTCTTCTTCCTGATTTTCGCTGAGATGGTAATTCATCTTTATCAATAATACAAATAAACAACTCCGATTACCCAGTACAATAAAAATATGATACCTCTCTCAGAAGCTGCAATAGTCTAGTCAACCAGCACGTCCCCGGACCAAAAATATTTATTTTCTCTGTCAAGAGGCATCCAGCATTTCCGGGAGAATATTTTAGATGGTCCTGACTTGGGATGCCTGGTTCGCTGATTAAGGTTTTTTCTTTCTTTCTTTCTTTTTTTTTTTTTTTTTTTTTTCCTTCTTCGCCTTCTCTGTAGTCATTTTGCATCGGTTATTGTTTCTCTTGACATGAAAGAAAATCTGAAATTTGCGTTGTGTGAGAAATTCTTGAATGAGTTTTACGGCCTGGGATGATGCATGGGAGGCATACGGCTCATTCGAAGTTAGTTCCCACGAGACAGGAGACTGTGATTACATATATCAATATTTTTAATTTCAGCCTTCAATTTTAGTAAATTACATAGAATCTCTTATAGTTTTTCATAATATCACATGATCCCTTAAGGTTTTAAAGCAACTATATAACGTTTCTGTGATTTTATGTGAAGTGAAAAATGGAAGAAAAGCATCACCAGTTACAACGATTGAACCAAATTCATTCCAAAAATGCGTGACATATGATTCACTCAACCTTTTTATGATTTGTATGAATATTCACTTTACACCCATGTTATTTCTTTTTTAAATTATCTATATAATCACTCTATGATTAGGTTATTATTCAATTCAGTTCTTAAAAAGAGATAATATTGTTATCTTAACTTATGACGTTATAGAAGTTATTTTGGTCAAGTTTCCACTTTACATGAAACTGCATGGAAATAAATTCTTAAAATGTTAAGGGAGTCATATGAAATTAGGGGAAATCACACGGGCAGTTATATGTAGTTTACCCTTCAATTTTCAATTTATTTTAAATGGTTTGGAGGTTAGTAAAGTGGTATAATATTTTGGACCGGATTATCAAGTTCATCAAATCATTTATTGATCTATTGATTTGTATTTTGTTAGTTATTAACATGTTCTATTGCATCATTTCACTATACTAAAGTTGAAGGAATTAACTTATTCAAAGGAAGGAAAAAAAAAAGGATGAGAGGAATTGGGTGATGTTGCTCTTTTTCTTTAATTTCCTGGTTTGTATGAGTCTGAAGGTATTAAAACTTCAAAAAAAAAAAAAAAACTTAAGTAACAAATTTGCCTTGGATATTCAGATGATGTGATTTGGTGGTTCATAACCTGCTATTATAGTAAAACGATGCAGCAAGGGGCACTAATGGGAGGCAAAGCACATTGTTAGCTCTATAACCTGTTACTAACTATTTACGGAATTTGATGATTACTTTAACCTCCAATCCACATCAACGAGCATTTTTTTTTTCTTAATAACTTGCAAATAATGACTACGCCAATTCTATCCACATTAACAGAGTGCAAAGTTTTCTTTCATAGTAGCATTCAACTCTCTATTGATCACAATAAAGAGGCCCAACTTACACGTATGGCACTAGCTAGATTGAGTCTGCTCCGGTTACGAATAAGTTACATCTTCGATTCGACGGATACTGGACGGCGTCCATATATTCCCTCTATGATTTTCTTTACGATAAAATCAATATATTTTTGCTATGGAAAAAGGACATGAATTCAGTATAAAAGTCATTGGCATGTTGCTTGAGAGGTTCTAGGGGATCAGGAAAGTTTAAGACTCAAATTGTTGGCCATTTTGATCTGAGCTCGTTGAGAACATGAAAATGCACGTTTGCTTTGACAGTTTCGTGTGTTTTATAATGGGAGAAATCGACAAGGGTCACTTCTTAACTAGCTCTTCGTAAAGGGCTTGAATTTCAATTTACAAAAAAAAGGGGGAAGAAGAAGAAGCCCTATCTTCTTTACAATAGCTTACATCCTTAGGTTTCTTTAGGAGAGACCGAGAGCGTCAATGAAACCTGCCGAATTTTCAGCCGTTCTGGATATTAGAACGGCCATGTCTTACTTAAATGAGCTTGAATTTCATCAATTTGGAAACCGCAAGTTGTAGTTTTTTTTTTTTTTTTTTGGTAAAAAAAAGTTTGGGTAGGTTCAGCTTTGACCACTACCAGAGACCGGATCGCTTAAAGAGGTACGTACAAATCATCTACCAATACAACCCTCACATCGATAGTGGAATTTGAAAACATGATCTTTTATAAGAAAATGGTTTGCTCTTATCAATTGAGCTAACTTGTGTTGGTGCAAGTTGTAGATATTCATCTTGCAAAACAAGATTGGAATTTGACTTCGGGGCTGAAAGTTCTGAAGTTAGACTACATAGACCGTATGCTTCAACCATACTTGCAAATTTCCCTGTCCCATTATCAAAGTCCCCCTCCAAAATAAAACTCAGTAAGGGCTAGTCACAAATGTCCATCAAAAACCCACTCCACAATGAAACTCTATGATGGCCTGGAATGCTTACTAGGAGTCTTATTGTGAATTGATTTCACAAAACCATAAGAGAGTCTTTCCCTCCCGCCACTAACAAGAGTATGTGATTACAATTGAATTGAAAACCACAATTATGATATGAATACAAACCAATTACATCAAAACAACAATATAACAGTAGTTGAGATAGGCCTGGGCTTGGCCATACAAATGTACTAAAACATATTGTTATGCACCAAAGAAAAATATTACACTAACTGTTACATTGATCCACTTCTAAAAGATAATGGTAAAACTACTTCGATATTAATACATAAAAATTCATAATTATTGGCAAAGTCCATTTTGCAAGTATTCTTTTTTTTCTATCATTTGATTTATAGTTTGAAATTTGATTCATAACCCAAGATATGATGGAAGATCATCTAATTTATCTTAAGTGGATGCTTTTTAGAACTTTGTTGTGAATCAGAAGATTTATTTTCCTTAAATTTTTTTTTATTTTCAATTGATTTTTCTGCAAAAAATTGTTTCATCATCTATTTGAATAGAATAAATTATCACTGAAATTAAACAATAAATTGTTATACATGCAATAGTTAATTGAATATACTAAATTGTGGGTCTTCTCCATTTTTAAGTCAACTAATGGAATTAAAGGCATAAAATTAATATTATATAATATAGTATAAAAACTAAGAATAATAATAGTGGTAATACCTCAATAAATAAGTAAACATACAAAGATATGGTGAGTCATTTTACTAACTTCTTTGAGTTGTGGAAGAGTTGCTTAGATAGAAACTTTGCTCTTTGTTCCAAGCTTTATCTCGCTGAATCGTTTTTGTTTAATGGAGAAGTCTTTTATTTGAGTTTGAGTAATTTCAACTTCATGTATTTCTTATAGCTAGAGTCATGAAGTTAGAAGATTACAAGACATTCCTCATATTTCTCATTACACCCTTTAATTGTTCCTTGATTTTTCCTAAAAATTAGAAAAACTTTTATTGATCACATTGGTTTCTTGTCCTTGATAGCAGAAGAACACACTTGCCGACTTGGCCAATCCAGTTGTTCTGCGATGGGAGATAGTTAGTTTAGCATGGATTATCAACAAAAATTTTAGGAATAAAAAAACTTTCACTAGGATTACATAAACGAAAGAGAAGCTTTAAGAGACTTATGGAAAGAATTCTAAAGAGGAGTTTTGGGGGGAAGCAATTTTAAATGAGGAGAGGATTAGGAGGAAATGAAAAAGGAAAGACTGCGATTGTTCCAAAAAACTTTTTCTGGCCTTGTTTGTAATGCGATTTCTTTCCAAAAAAATTTTATATTTTACGTAAACACATTTTTTCAATCACTTTTTCACCTTATCTATATCAAATCGCAACAATACCATTTTTAAAAAAAACTTCAGAAAATAGAAATCCAAATGGACAGATAGATTATCACCATTAGATAACATATGTGTATAAATTAGATTTCAAATTCAAAATTTGTACAGTTGTCATGGGCAGATCAAGTAAATCTTATATATATTATCACTGTTAGATGACATAGGGCTGAGCAAATTCAAACTGAATTCACTATTGAATTTGGTAAATTAAAAATGGATATTCGATATTTGGTATGAAAATGATATTTACTGAATTCACTGAATTCAAATATGATATAAAATAGGCGATGAGATTTTTATTGAGTTTGATTTAACAGATTCAATTCAAAATTGGAAACGGTTTAAATTTTAATAAGTGAAATAACTGAATTACTGAATTACTACCAAATACTCACCCCTAAGATGACATATGTGCATAAATTGGATCTCAAATTCAAATTTTATATAATTATCATTCATTCAAAACTGACAATCACCATACAAATTTGCATAGTTGTCATTCGCTTAAAACTGACAGTGTATACATGGTCAAAAGAATAACCCATAAATATAAGCAAGTTTTTATCAAAAGTAGGGGTGTGCATTCGGTTATTTTTCGGCAATTCGGTTTAATGAATTCGGTTTTTTGGGTTAGTTCACTAATGAAAATCTAAACCGATTCCAATTCTGAATTCATAGTAACCAAATTCATTCAGTTCCCGAATTGAATTCGGATTCGGGAATGAATTCGGTCATAAGCGAATTGGTACAAATCTTCCCAACATTCTTCCCAAAAAAATAAAGATAACAAATCTTCCAATGGCATTTATTTTTCTATCGCCAAAATAATTCACACCATGGTGCCAAAAATTACCAAAAATGTGTTAAATTTATTTATCACATAAAGCTAAATCTATATCTTTACAGTCTAAATTCACATGTGTCAAGTCAAGTCCACTAATTGAGACTTATGTTAAATGTGTAATTTGTAAATTAGGGCTTTACAATAATTTAAATAAGAAAAATATCAATTTGTCTTTTATTTCTCATAATATAAGAAATTTCGTATAAGATAATGAGTAATAATCATTTATAATGGCTATAAGTCTATAGTGCTGTTTAGACTTTAAAAAGCTACAAATGATCACAAAAAATTAATATGCCCTTCTCACTTCTTGAAAATTGAAAAATATGTTTACGTATTTGAAAAATTAATTCAAGGTCATTTGATCATAGATACTTAGTTATATCTTGAATTCTTGATCAGTGATTTAACTTTTAAAGCACTAATAAAAAGTGATTATTGATTAATTCAAATCAAAATACAACTTACTCTTACTCATACAGATACAATTACAATAATTAATGATAAGTGTTATTGGTTATAAGTTATAGCTCATACTAATGCTTCGAGTTTCGAGTATGGTCGACAAAATTATAAGTTATACCAATCCTAAATAACAAATGCTCATATGAGCCTCAGAGTATCACAATTTACAAATTTATGATTTATAATGAGTCAAATCAACGATTATCAATTTTGTGATAGGTCATTTAGTCAATTATAATTTACAAATTATATAATGCATAATGCATTATCCGGTTACTCTTACATTTAGCCTTATTTATTATATAGAGGTTAAATGCTTAATCTCTAAAAGACTTAATTGTTTTAAATCGTGAAAACTAATATATTAATATGCTATACTCATTATCTAATTTTAGTTATGTGTAAAAGGATAATTCTTATGGTTATGTAATATTATATATTTGTAGTATTATAGTCATATTACAATTTTACAAAACTAAAATAGTATATTATTAGAGGTACATGATAATATTATACAAGTATATTTCTACTTATTATGTAATTCTAGTTATTTATAAATGGATAAGTGTTATAATTATGTATTATCATATATTTGTATGATTATAATATTATGGACATATTCCAAATACTAAGATGATCATGACATATCGCTATATTGTAAATAATTATGTATTATTATTATTATAGATACATGATAAGACTATATACTATCTATTATTAAATAGCCTATTAGCTTTTATCTATATAAATATATAATATATTCATAGTATAAATCTAATATACCTATATAATATATAATTTTATAAATTAATTTGGTAATTTGAATTCGATAAATCGGTACCCTATTTCATTACCGAATTCTGAATTTGAAATCGGCTATTACCAAATTGAAAATGTCATTACCTATTTCATACCATATTCGAATTCGGTGAATTCGGTATATATCGATTATGTACCAAATTACCAAATACCCGATTCTAAATTATCAAATTCAATTCAAAATCAGTTATTAATTCGGTTGGAACCGAATTTGCACACCCCTAATCAAAAGCCCCTGAAAAAAAAAGATTAACTTTTTATATACTGACACTATAGTAATTTTTTTATACTAGCAGCTTTGGATGCATGTCACACGTGCATAATTTGAATTTTAAATTTAAATTTGTGTTATGTGGCAAAATCCAGATCTGATGGTGTAAAAAAAAAAAAGAATTATACACTAACAGTTGTATAAAAAAGTTTGTAAAAGTTTTTCTTAATTTGCCACAGTTTTTAATTGCATATTTGCGTCCTCTCCAATGCAACTTGAGGTCCAATTTGGTGGCCGCCATGACACACCCCCATGACAGCGAGTATGCTGAGACGGTGAGACCTTTGCTGCTGTGATGGAACTTGCAAATTGCACCAAATGGAACTTGTGAGGCCCCATTACCCTCGCTGTCAGAAACCATTGAAGCTCTCTTTAGATTTTAGTGACCAGCCGCCTGTAGCTGTGGACTTCATGATTATTAGGACTTAAGGTGTCATTGCTAACGTTTTATTGTCAACAGCCCACAACTTTGTAGCATTCCATGTCTAAGCTGATTGGCATTTCTTTTTTGATATTTTTGGGTGTACTTTAGAGGTGAAATCAAGTCGAGTCGTGCTCGAATATCCACATACTCGGGCTCGAGTTTGAAACAATGGAATCGAACTCGAACTCGAAATCGAATAAACTTGTGGAACTAAACTCGAGCTCGATTCGAATTGCCAACAATAAGGTTCAAACTCGACTCGTGGAGTTTGATGAGCTGATCAAGCTCAAGATCAAGGTTGAATACTCGATGGACCGAGATCAAATATTAAATTATTAAATTAATTATCAAAATGGTAAATTAATTATTTAGCCTAGAAGGGTAAATTAATAAATATAATATATTAATTATTAAATTATATTTCATCGAGTTAAGTAGCTCGACTATTTTCTGATTTGAGATCTACTCGATTTCCTTTGTCCAGTAGATTGAACTCGATTCGAATTTGATTTTGATCGAACTCGAGTCCCATAGCAAATCAAGCTACTCGTTTTTGTGAGTCAAACTTTCACCCCTAGTTTCCTTTGGAGGGTGACGGTCTAGTAACTTTCAAAGTAAACGTGGGCGGGAAAATTCAAAGTAACTTTCACCCCTGGTTTACTTTATTGTGTTATATTATCATATTTAGTTATTAATTACTTTATTTATTATAAAATGGGGTCCTCTTTGCGGCATTTTCACAACATTTGCCGATCATCAATTTTTTACTTCTTTTTCATCTCATACCTCAAGAATATCCATGGCCGACCAACAACCCATCAAATTTGGCATTCTGGGCTGTGCTAAAATAGCCCGGAAGGTATCCCGCGCTATAATACTTTCCCCCAATTCCACACTTTACGCCGTAGGCAGCCGTTCCGTCGAAAAAGCAGCAAAATTTGCTAAAGACAATGGATTTCCGGATTCAGCTAAGGTCTATGGCAGCTACGATGCCGTTCTGGACGATCCAGACGTCGACGCTGCTTACATTCCTTTGCCCACTAGCATGCACCTCAAATGGGCTGTTCTGGCTGCCCAGAAGAAAAAGCATGTGCTTCTGGAGAAGCCCGTTGCCCTCAACGTTAAGGAGCTGGATGTAATTCTGGAGGCGTGTGAATCTAATGGGGTGCAGTTCATGGATGGTACAATGTGGATGCATCATCCTCGTACGGCAAAAATGAAAGAGTTTCTTAATGATCCTCAGCGCTTTGGTCAGCTCAAAACGGTAATACTATACACTTTCCATTCCCGCATATGAATGTTGTTCAGGACAAGCGGTTTCGTTTTTGTCATTTTAAAACTAGATAGATTGATTAATCAAATAGTTTTGCTTTGCGGGCCTTTTCCCTGCTGATCCTAGCTTTAAGTCGTGTAGTCTGAGTAGAAATTTGGACTTATTTCAATTACTGATAATTGAAAAGGAATGCTCCTGGCTAGTCCACTCTCTGGTATGTAGGTACAGGTTATATATTGGTAATGTCCATATATTTGAACATAAACTCTGAAAAAGTTTCGTAAAAGTGGTAGTATTAGTTGCTGCAATAAATCAAGGTTTCAACTCAGTGGTCTCGTCTTTCTTGCGGGAGCCATTGATGATAAAACTTGAATTTTAATGCATGGATGATTGACTTGGTAATTTTTCAGGTGCAAACTAGTTTCACATTTGCTGCTGATCCTGAGTTTCTGGAGAATGATGTTCGGGTGAAGCCAGATCTGGATGCACTTGGTGTTCTTGGTACTGCTGGATGGTACAACGTCAGAGCGTGTCTGTGGGCTTTTGATTATGAGTTACCCAAAAAGGTAACATCATTGCCTGGCCCTGTTTTCAACAAATCAGGGGTGCTGGTATCCTGTGGAGCTTCTCTGTACTGGGAAGATGGGAAAGTGGCTACTTTCCACTGCTCTTTCCTGTCCACCATGACGGCGGACGTAACTGCTGGTGGAACAAAAGGATATCTGCGCCTTCATGACTTTGTTATCCCTGATGAAGAGGACAAGGCTTCCTTTTTTACGTGTGAGAATCCAGGTTTTGCTGAACTTCAGAGGGGGGTGGTTGCTGACCGAAATGAGCATGTCGTGGCTACTGATCTACCTCAAGAAGTTGAAATGGTCAACGAATTTTCAAGATTGGTTGGAATCATTAAAGCTGAAGGTGGGAAGCCAGAGAAGAAATGGCCAACCCTCAGTCGGAAGACACAACTAGTTTTGGATGCAGTGAAGACATCAATTGAGAAGGGCTTTGAATCCGTTGAACTGATTAGCTGATTATACTTTTTATTGTTGCCCATTTGGCATCCATCATGAATAAACAACTCTTCCCATCGTTGCCTGAGCAGTGATATGAAGTGAGGGCTCTCCAGTTTATTCCTTTTAGTTGAAACTAGTAATACTTCACGGGTTTTGCACGTGATTTTAATATCCCAATATGTATTATTATAAGATACTAAAATATTTTTTATAATTTTGATTGCCAACTTCACATTAAAATGCTTTTTATTTTTGTTCTTCTTTTAATTGTCACTAAATTTGATACTATCATGTCTTACTAAAATTATTCAACATTTTTAATACCATTACATTTAAATCAGAATATCACAGTTTTAACTTTTTTTTTTCACTTGGCAAGCCCCAAATGGGGATGGGCGCCACCCCTGCATTTTATTAATCAACCAAGTGAAAACAATACATGATCTTGAGCATAGGACAATGTCGGAACCTAGCAGTTACAAGAGGTCCTATTGTCTATCCCGAACATAGCTTGTGCCAAGGCGATCTAGCCGAATTAGGGAACGTACGATCAGAGGAAGCTCCTCCAACCGAGAAAACGTGCAATCCTGCCTAGGGGTGAAATTTTTTCGAGCTACTTGACTTGAAGAATCGAGTAGCTTGATTTTGAACTCGACTCGAATTCGGTTGAAGTTGAGCTCGAGCTACTTGATAGAAAATCGAGTCAATCTCGAGCCTGAAAATACATTACTCGAGTAATCGTCGAGCTACTTGATTCGATAAAATTTAATTTAAAAATTAATATATTATATTTATTAATTTACCATTTTAGGGTTGTTAGTTTAAAATATAACAATCTTTACCAACATGGTGATAATTTTATATAAGGGTTAATAAGTTATTTCATCCTGAGCTCAAGTACTCGAGCTCGAGCTCAAGCTCGATTGGCTCGTCGAGTCGAGCTCGAGCTTATTATTGGTAATTCGAGCTTGGTTTTACAAGCTTGTTTGTGCTCAAGCTCGAGTCCCTGGTTTCGAGTTCGAGCTCGAGTATATGGATACTTGAACTCGACTCGACTCGAATTCACCCCTAATCCTGTCGCAGCTATAACACAGCAATCCGATCCGCTACTACATTAACTTCTCGAAAAACATGCGACACGGCTGCATGCAGGACCTCCAGCCTAGGGCGAATCTTGTGCACCGAAGTACATAAAGGCCACCGTGAAAGCCTATCTAAGGCAATCAATTGGACTAGCGTCCGAAAATCCACCTCTACCGCAGCACCCTGGATCCCCTACTAAAGATTTTAACATAAGTATTAATGTTTATGCCAATATGTATATCTATGCTTATGGATTTCTTTTTTTCCCCCCTTTTTAGCTAAGTAAAATAAATTGTTATAGCAGAAGTATAGAGTGAGAATAGTGTAATCAATTTATATGAAATATATGAAAACAGTTTTTATTTATTTATTTCTACTTGAGAGAGTGGACTTAACTTTCATAATAAACTTAAATCATACATATGTGTTTACATTCTATCACTATGTAATGTGAATTGAATTTGTTAATGATACAAGAAATAGTTCAGTATTAAATCAAGGTCATGTTTTTAAAATTGAATAGATGTGAAATCTGTGCATATGATTCTTTGTATTTCTTTATAAACAATTGAATATAAATGACCTGACATATTTAATTGATTTTTTATTCCTGTTCAATATTGTAAATTGATATTTTGGTTACAGATATTCGGTGCATCTTTGTTGCTTTCTAATTTTTCCTGTATTGTAATTTACTTTTTTAGTAGATTTCATTAAAAAAGCACAAGTGAGGACTTTTACATAACTTGAGAATACTGCTTTTTTTGGGATGAAGATAACGATGTTTGTATTTTGGATTATTTTGTCATTTTTTCAAGGTGATATTATGGTTAATAAACAAATATGAATGATTTAAACTACTTAATTATCTTAGATTGACTATTTCATTATCAATTGACACTCAATTGATAGAAATAGTTGAATTCTTTTATTTTTTATTTTCTTTTAGTATTTCTTCATAATGATAAAAGGTACATAATTATACATTTATATTGTGATATTTGTATCAACATTCTCCAAATGAATATGGACTCCTTTCTTCTTATATTTTAAAGATTTAGTCTAAAAGCATTTATTTTTTGAGACTAATAATTTTTACTATCTTAAAATTATGCTTAATGCAATTGATCACACTATTTCGAGTAAGAAACTTAACACACATAATAGAAATAGTTGAATTCTTTTATTTTTTATTTTCTTTTAGTATTTCTTCATAATGATAAAAGGTACATAATTATACATTTATATTGTGATATTCGTATCAACATTCGCCAAATGAATATGGACTCCTTTCTTCTTATATTTTAACGATTTAGTCTAAAAGCATTTATTTTTTGACACTAATAATTTTTTACTATCTTAAAATTATGCTTAATGCAATTGATCACACAATTTTGAGTAAGAAACTTAACACACATAAGAGTTAGAAATAGAGTGTAAGAATTACTAAATAGTTTTAATACGGAGTTTTTCATTTTAATTATCATTATTATTGAGTTTAATCATTTGGAATATTTTATATTTTTAATTACTACCACAATTAAAATGCAATAACTCTAATTAAAAGATTGGGGGCAATATGGGAATAATAAAAACTAAGATCAAAAATGCTTACAACTTACACCAAGACTCATCATAGTAATATAGTAATAGATAGATAATAGATAATAGATATGGTGATTGGTCTTGACTGAAAGTGGTTTAAATCTGCAAACTCAGAAATATAGTGGTCATGAAAACCACATGAGGTGTTATATGACAACACGTACAATAATTTCTGTATGCTTATTATGGATCTGTATCCCCCGAGATCGATAAACCTTTTGAGATCTTATTGGCCAAATATATCTGATTATACACTATAGTATAGATGGTCCAGTTGTATAATGCACATGATTTCTAGTCAGTTCTTGCTAGGTGCAAATTGTTAGAGGAGATTATACATAATAGGAACTTCTGAGTAATAGTCAATGTGCAAATTAATTGTGGTCATAGTTTTGATTGCAGGTGAATTGTTCTTATGCTTTCGTGGCCTTCTTAGCATGTGTTTATCCTTGAGAAGAAGGAAAATTCAGTTGCAACCTGTCCGTCAAAGAAGGAATAAAGAAAACCACCAGTTGTTATAATACACGCAAAAACTCAAAGTTCACCAATTCGGATTAGAGAATTGCACTAAGTTTAAGGCTTTTACCAACATTAGAAACCACATTTAACTGTTTAGATGTGGTGATTTATTCAAATCAGACACTAAGAATTCAAACAGCACTCCAACTTTTTTGCTCTATTCTTCATCAGCTCCACAAATAATCTTTGACTTCTGAGATGATTATTGAGATGAGACCATGCAAGAATGCCATTGGTGCTTTACGATCAATAAAAGCATTAGGAGTTCCATTATTTAAGCATGTAAATATATTTCAACCAGGTCACATAAAGCTAGCTTAACTTAATTCCCATTCACGTGCTGCATTCAGTCGATTGAATTTACTTGCAGCAAGAAGGTTAACGTTAAACTGAACCATGCATTGCAGGAATCAACAAATTTGTCATATCATCTCCAGTTGATAATGCCTTAGCAGAAAGTTAAACCTGTTTAGAATAATTTCCATCATAATTCATATGTAAATGGAAGCAAAAGTACATGTGAGAGTATATGCTATATGCACCATATCAATCATGAACAAGATTATGGCAATTCAGGTTGCCGGCCAACAACAATGCCGGCTGGCCCTCAAATGCCTTGTTGAGTAATTTCAGAACCTCAAGACTGGGTAGTTTGCCAATGACTGAAATTTTATCCTGTGGTAGGTGAGAATTCGACATTGTCAACTTTTTCAGATTCGAAGGGAAACAAAATTGGAAAGGATATGGCGCCGTAGTGGAAGGATATCTTGAGAGATTGAAGACCAGAAACTCCAATATTTTAAAGCAGTTGCAAGCTTCATAATAATCATGCCGTGAAATAATAAATTTGCATCCTAATTTTTCAACACTGGGTAGCCTCTCATGCACTTCTCAACATTTCCGAGCCTCATACAAAGTGTGGAGATGGATTTTAAACTATCCAGCTTGAAGCCTTCTCCAAAAATTCTTGACTGTAATGCTCGAAACTGGAAAAACAATGATGCATTATAACCTCCTTTAAGCTTGCCATATTTCAAATGATCTCTGGCAGCATGACTTCACCAATTGCTCTACTAAGAAGAAGAGTTTCCATGTTTCGGAGATTGCCTATCTCAGAGGGGATTTTAGTTGTATGAATCCAGATGGCCAAATATTTTAGATGAATCAGCTTGGACATATTCACAAGATCAGAAGTGTCGGCCCTACTTTGAACTTGAACGTTTTCCCAAGTCCAACACTCTTTAAGGCTTGTGTATTTGAGAATGGAACCATAATGTAGCTGTCTACGCCATTGGCTACTCCAAGTGGCGAGCACCCCAAGCGTATGGCTAGCCATGGCCGCCTATTCAGAGAGATTATACCTGGGCACAGAGAGTAAATATCTAAACACCTGTTCAGAGGGATAATTTCTTCAATGAGAATCCAATGCATTAAGCTCCACCTGGTCCAAGGGATTTTCCTCCTCCTAGAATGCGTATCTGTGTCAGACTCATTATAAATAAAGAATAGATGTGTTGCACCTTGATTGTAGAAAATATGAGCAGAATATTCAACTTATGCATTTTGAGATCAACATAAAGGACGGAGGTTCCAATGCTGAGGTCTTTTCGCATCACAGATAATTTTTTCTCAAGGTTTTTCAGAGCAAAATTGTCTTAATATGTCATGAATATGACATACTTTGGCTCCTCCTTAGCAACTTTTACTAGCAACCAATACAAGGCTTCTGTCAATTAGATCATTCAAGTAACTCTCAGCCTGTTGCTTTAAGCTCTTTTGACCTTGATTCAGTTGCTACACAAATCCTTCAGAAATCCACAATCGTATCAGCTCTGATACTACAATTGTTTTGCCTGCCAGTAATGCTCCAAAATAACAAAAACATGGCTTAAACTCATCTGGCAAATGCTCATAGCTAACTTGCAATACTTCCAACATCTTTTCTTCAAATTCTTGGTTTATCTCATCCTGGGAATCAACCATTCTACTATTATCCGCAAAGCAGTTTGCTTGTGCTGAAATAAAAGTGACAGCCTCCGAAATGTTCTGCACAATGACCATGGTATCAAAAGTGATCTCCTTCCTAATAGCTTTCAGCTCTTTCAGGATAATCCTAGGATCAATTGCAACAACAAATAAACCTAACTTATGATACCAACGTGGACCTTTTCCAACCAGCAGAGAACAGATTGCTTATTCAGCTCAATAAGCAGCATCTTCAGAACTTGTAAGCAGAAATCGATTCCACGATTGCCCTTGCACACCTCTGCAATTTCACCAAGACTTCCTCCAATGGACGGTAGTTGACTGTAAACTTTTTCAGTCAGGCACTTCAGTGAACAAACTGAAACATCCTTGGAGCGACATATTTCTTGGAGGTTCTTTATGAGAAAATTGACAAATTCTATTTCCGTAGTGCCCTGGAACACAGATTGCCATGAGATAGAAATGGATTTGTCACATAAATCATGGAATGGTTGCTTGATATTCTGAATAGTCTTTAGCAAATCAGCAAGGTTAAGCATCAAAGAATCAGTAATTCTTTTAATCTGTCTTTTCATCAGGAAAGGTAGATTAAGCACCCTCAACCAGAATGTGACTTTCTATACATATGATAAGAGATTTTATTTCCTCGTTGGAAGCATTCAATAGCATATCCACGAGACTGCACTTCATAAATCTCAGCTCCTCGACTAGGATGTCAATTCGATCCTTAGCGCCACCAATTAAAGTGGATTTCCTACTTGACAATCTCTGTAGTTTTCCGATCAGGTTATCAACAATGGTTGAAAATTGTCCATCCGTTATGGAAGCAATATCTGGTAGAGTTAATCCCCGAGATTCATCATACATCAATAGGAGCTGCTCCTGAAGATATTTAATCACTCTTTTCTCGTCTAAAAGTTGAACTTCCAATTTCAATGGTATGCTGGAGGAACTCAAACGCAACCTGATCAAAACTCCTGGTACGTGATTAGTGTTACGTGTGGCTTTGTGGCTTTATCCCACATCAATTATTTTATATGGGAGCTCTTCCCTTTGTTGGGTATAAATAAAATTCGATGAGATTAAGTACACCAAATCAAGAGACTTTTTAGTGGGCTATTTTTTAAGTCATTAAAACTTTTAGGTGCTTTTGAGCTTAGGAAGCTTTTTGTTACTATCTTTCATTTTCTTGTGGTCAAAGACAAATTCAAACAAAATTTCTTTAAAGTTTTCACGCTTCTCAGGAACATATCTATAGCCCATAAAGATGATAATGTATCCACCAGATTCTGCAAGAGTGAGTCAATGAAACTTACAATACTTTTGGCCTCCTCCTGGACAGCAATAGATCTTGAAGCTTGGAGAGAAGGTGATAGAGTTCCTCTAATAATTTAGAGACTAAATGTTGTAAGTTTTATAAAGCTGATAGCCAAATCTCCTGAAAAATGCGTCCAGTTCTACTCAAGTGGCCGAAGGTCCCCTATAATCATGCCGAACACAGAGCATATATTGAACAAGAGATCTTTCAGGTGTATGTCTTGCCTTTTTTGTCTTCCATGTGCAAATTCAAAGTATTGCGGAATGCGGATGGTTGGCCGAAGAAGGTTTATAATGATTCTGAGCCCATGAATCCTGTTCTTCATTTCAGGATCACGGTTGCAGGCATCTTTAAACTTCATCAGATGGGTCACAGCAGTTTGGATATCCATTGAACAGCAGTTAATTCAATTTTGTTGTCCGTGATTGATTGTGAGACGGTGTTAATGATCAAATTCAACCTAGAGCCCATTGTCTGGTAGAGAAATTATTGGGTTTATCCCACACCATTATTGCAGACTTAGGAACGAGTGAAGTATGCTTTGATATTCAACTACATATTCACGGAAAGTTCATAGCCCATATGTTGACAAATTGCAGATTCCCATGCATATGACATGGTCAATGCAGTTATGTTGTTCAATATGATTATTATACATAATATCAGGGTAGTATATTTTAATCTTGACCACAGCATTGGTAATAAAAATTGCAGAGTTAGAAACAGTTGGAAGTTACAAAAATTACTCAACAATTGATTGTAAATTGGTACGTCTTTCTTTTCTTTTGTTGTCTAGTACAATTTTCTATTCTTAACTTTACTTACTGTATGTGTGTTGCACGTGATTAGATGATATTTAGTTTGATCATTTTTGTAATAAGATATTTTGATTTTAGAATTTTTTATTTTGGTATTTGCATTTGTATTATGGAGTTCACAATGACAGTAAGATTGGAGAAAGGTGTTACAAAATTTATAGTAAGCTACGAAACTCTAACTGTGCACATTCTTTCCTTTTTTGTTTAAGGAACTTGTCTTGCATCTTGAACATAATATCACACGTGACTTTATAGGAAAATATGTAAATTCAGTAAATATTTCAAACTAATGGACAAACAAGGACCAATTAATTTCTTACAAACTAAAATCTCTTCAATGTATGAAACTGTTATACCTTGGTGTCTAGCCTATCTTGTACGGCTGTGGTTTTGAGTTTTTCTAGCTTGTCTTGCTTTGTTGCGTTGTTGGTTGAAAAATCTCTTTTGTTCTTCGGACAGTGAAACATACCAACTCATTTTCCAACCTTCATCATGTGGTTGGATCTCTGCTAAAATAGTTAATGAATTTCCAATTTTATCTATGAGAATGATTTTTTTTTTGGCTTTTAAAAGAGGTAAATTTTACACGTAAACAGTATAATTAACCATATAATTTGCCATCGAATAACAGTTGCAAGAAATAAAAAAGAAATTGCTGTACCTTGGGAAAAAGTTAATAAATTTGCCATTTTATGTATAAGATTTGACTTTTTAGACTTTTTTTAAAAGGAAAGAGCTTACACTTATATACTATATAATTCAATCCACAAGTTGTAATCAAATAATAGCGGAACACAAAAGTTGTCACCTTGTAACTCATATTATGTTGTTGGATTTTGAGTGGTAGCTTTTCGTGCCTTCTTTGACTGCGTGCACCTTACATTGAACTGCTTCTATTATTTATCAATTATTGAACCATAAAAATAGCTGCCAAAAAAAAGGAGATATCCTTTTGTGTTAGGCCTTTTTCTTTTTAAGGCAATTACAAATGTTTTGCTCTATAAAGTTCAAGACTCTATGGTGGCTACCATATCTAATTTCATACTATGGTTAGTGCAAGACGTATACAAATTGACTAATGTACTCATAGACTTAGATATGCACATTTTATTGGCTGTAGATCACCAGCAAACTTTAATCTGCTCTAGTATGCATGGCTAGCTATAGATTTTGAGTTTTAATTTATCTACTCCTAAAGTTGAGTTCTCTTTGGTTTTATAAAATGTGCAGTATGTTTAATCTAACCCTACTTTAAGGTTGTTCTTATACTTTAAATTGCAGAAAAATAACTTGTTATAAATATCTTAGTACACCAACAATACTATTTTGAACCTATTCCTACATACTCAATTAAGCAGAAGTTTAGTAATAATTAAATTTTCTACACAAGAAAGAACTATATGTTCTTATATTTTTTTTTCTTTTTCTTCTTGTTCTCCTCTATTAGAGATGTCATAGAAATTGATTACTTGTTGGATTCTATTTGCTCGAATTAGTTGTTGGCTGGACTTTCCGTACATGAACTTCTCATTCTACTCTTTTTTTTTTTTTTTGGTAATCTACTCTCATGTGATGTGCTACATGTTGAATTCACCAAGATTTGTTTCCTATATATAAACCAACTTTATCTCTAATTAGGGTAGCTTGAACCATAATAAATGGCCTTCTTTTCTTTCACAGGTTCACAATTGTAGACTTGAAACTGGAGAAGAACTACTGATTCTCTACATGATGTACAGCTGATGTGTTCAATGGACTCTGAGAGTCTTGTTTGTCATTCTCTACTTGATGTGTTCATTTGGAGAATGACTATCTTTTCAGTCTTTTTATTTTTTATTTTTTGCCTTGTTTATGCCACTTTATGTCACTTTGTGATTAGTTTTTAGTTTTTTGTCAATTTTTTTGGGTAATGATAATAAATGGTTTTTAAATACTTGGTAGTGGTATTTCAGTTTTCATATTTATATCAAGTATCTACAACTATGCAAATTACTCATGGACTTGTTATAAAGATTTTTCAAGTTAATTAAGGTTTTTTCCCCCTTGTATGTCACTGTTTTCTCCTAAGAGCATGTATATTTTGGTTGTTTATTTAATATTTTACCACTACTTTGAGCAAGAAATTTTAAATACAAGAAATACTTGGAGATGAAATGTAAATGTTAGTAAATAGTTTTAAATGAGAATCATTCTCATCTCTTTCTACCTCTCTTTTTTTTCTAACTTCTCTCTACTTCTCATCTTTTTAGAAGGCCTTTCTCTTCGAGAAAGAGAGACCACTATGGTGATCTCCCTCCCACGGAGTTTATTTTATTCTATTTTTTAAATAAAATCTCTCCTTAATTTTCTTAGTGAGAGTCCTATGTTTTTCTTATAAATTCCTAGTGAAAATTTTCTATATCTCCTAAGAATTTTTAGTTTTTATCCTTATTTTATTGTTTGATTCGAATTTATTTCAGATCTAGTTATTAGATTTGGGATTCTTTTGGGTTTTTAGATCTATTTCGATAGATCTTATCATTATTATTGGAGTTTTAAACAATTGTTTAGCAGATCTGGTGATTGCAATATTCACAAAAGGGAGTAATAGTAATTTATCTTATCAGAAGGCGATTTGAGAATTTCTTGAATTTTTCAGATTTGTTCAAAAATTTTTAGATCTACTTTATCTATTGTTAAATTGCAAGTCTATTATTTCAAGTGCATATTTAACCTACCATTAGTGTATAGATGCAAATTGAATCAGGTTGGACGGTTTCCAACAATTTGTTAATGACATTTACTTTTTATAAAAAAAAATTTTGAATGAGAGAAATTTTCATCTTAATATTGATTGCTAAAATTATTTAAATAATTAGTAACATTTTAGTTTTTATTCTAATTACTAACATTATTGAGTCAATTAATAATGTTTCATTCATTTCATTACTACCATAACTAAAATGAAACAATCATGATTATTACGAGGATACTTTGGTCATAGTAAAAATTAAGACAAAAAATGAGGGTAGTTTGGTTATATTAAAATTTAAGACAAAAAAATACTTACACTCATTTTGCTTATATTCCACTTGCCAATGCAAATTATTCATGGTCTTGTTATAAAGTTTTCAAGTCAACAAATTTTTTTTTTTCCTTTGCATGCTGTTCCTTTATCCTAAGAGCATGTATTTTTTCGTGGGCTATTTAATATTTTGCCATTGCTTTGGGCAAGAAATTTTAAGCACACGAAATAATTGGACATGAAGTGTAAAGATTGGTAAATAGTTTTAAATGAGAGAAATTTTCATCTTAATCTTGATTGCTAACATTATTGAAACAATTGGTAATATTTCACCTTTTATTCTAACTACTAACTGAGTCAATTGGTGATGTTTCATTCATTTCATTACCACCATAACTAAAATGAAATAATTCTAATTATTAGTCAAAAAGTACTTTGATCATAATAAAGATTAAGACAAAAAATACTTACACTCAACTTGCTTATACTCCATTTGTTTAGACCCTTCACACTTTTATAAAGCATATAAATAGCTCAACTATTGATTCTATCTTAGTATGACTAGCTTAGGAGAACATACAGTGCAACTATGACTTTGTAGATAATTCTTTGGGATAATTTAGAAAACCTCCCTTGAGGTTTCTTACTATTTCACTTAACTCTCCCAGGTGTTATAAATCACATTTATCTTCCTTCATTTTACATTTTTAACAGCCAAACCTTAAAATGGGATAAAAAAATTTAATGACTACCCTAAAATGACCTTATTTTATAAAGTTTAATTTATTCTTCTAAACAATATTAGAGTAAATTGGCAAAATTACAAAGGAGAGTATTTAGTCTTTTATGTCGTTGTTTGATATTCAACTATAACAATAAATCTATTACTATAATAGGCTACTCCTCATAGTATTTTATTTGGAATGTAAATTCCTTTTAAGATAGAGAAGAAAGTGTCATCTTGAATTTTTTTTTTTCACGTTTATGGACTAGATGAGTGGTGGATTTGCCATAGTATACTAGTGATTTTGGGCCATTAATTTTTATGTTATTGTTGATTTATTCTTGATTTTGATACATAATTAAGAAAAAACTAGAGCTACAAAAAAGTTGAATGATATTAAAAGTTATAAAAAAAAATTTAGTTTGATGTTTAATTAGGCTAGAGGCTTAGGTAAACATAAATATTTCTTTGGTTTTTCTGACGAAATATAAGAGAACTGAATAAGAAGGACAAAAGAAAAAAAATATAAAACCCATCATTTGCATAAGAATAAAAAAACACGTGAAATAGTTAATAATCTCAGGAGAGGTTGCTGACATTATTCCTAATTCTTTTGAATACTGTTTTTCTGAATGACTGAGAGGGACAGAGTTTGTAACAATTGAACCTATCCTTTCAAGGTTTCATTACTTTCTGCTACACAAGATAACCAATAAGAACAATCATCTGCAAACGTTCTTTTTTTTTTCTTTTTTCTTTTTTGGAAAAAACAACACAACTTACAGAAAGGAAAACTAATACTTGACAGAGATGATAGAGTTCAAATGCAGAATATTTTTTGCATGCATAAATAAGATAGAATACATTACCCTTAGAAAATTCTTTTGCTCAATTTTTACTTATTTTCCCTCATCTCAATCCTGCTTTTATTTTTCTGATCTCATTCTTAGATTCTGCTTTGAAGATAAGATTTTTTTTTATTATTATTTTCACTCTACTCATTAGGATATGACAATATATTTATTTATACAGGTCTAGTTTGATACCATGCATACATTTTAATTAAATTCCTAAGGTGCCGGTCTGATCCCAGATCGGTTGGGACTAATAGTAACATTGAAAATAATGTCAACCATGGTCTCATCCTATAGTTAAACATTAGATTGAAATTTCTTTTGCATTGCTTTTAGTTTTTTTCTCTAATTTTTCCTTGCTTTTTATCTAAACTTAGACCTTCTGGACTTCATAGCTTTTACTTTCCATGTCACTATTTTTCATACAAGAATATTATTGCTTTGTTTTTCTTCGAAATGTAAACCCCTTCAGAAGATCAATTTGACTACTTTGTTCTGTAGGCAATAGGCATCCACATTTCATACAATGTCAATTGCCAAGGCAGTATAATTTTCTGTTAGTAATACTGCAAGCAGGCTAATTATTTTGAGTAGAGAGCACCTGATGGCATGGGATGATGGAGCAGCACTCCAGCTGTAACAGGATTTAGAAACGTTTAATCAACATTTCGCATACTCTATCGATTGCAAACAAGAAAACGTCAATAATCAGAAAAACATTTACAAATGGACAGGTTCGATATTTCATCTTCAACTGATGATTCTTGCAGGGGATTTGACCTGTGGAGTAACCTCATCTTCCATCTGGCTAGTGCAAAAAATCACTTTCACGAACCAGCAACAATGACATTAAGCTGATCATTGGAAAGATCACGCTGGGCTTCTAGAATTTGCTTGACAGAATCAGTGGCAGAAGCACAGCACCATTTCATCTCAATCAATTGTAGAGTTGGAATTTCTCCAAAAGAAGAAGGGATTTCCTCCAGCTGCTTACAACTCACCACCACAAGTTGCTCGAGGCAGGGGAGGTGCTCGCTAGAGGCACTCCAGAGTCTGACATCCAGAGAGTCGAGTTTCAAGAACTTCAGTTTCTGGAATTCGCCTTCTTGCATATCCCATTTAAGCCCCTCAAATGCCCGGTCGAGTAATTTTAGAACCTCGAGATTGGGTAGTTGGCCGATGATTGAAATTTCATCCCATGGTAGGCGAGACTTAGACATTGCCAACTTTTTCAGGTTGGAAGGGAACTTAAATTGGAATGGGTATGGTGCCCTGGAGTGGAAGGACATCTTGACTGACTCAAGTTCATACAATAACTCCAGTATCTTGAAGAGACTGCTGGCTTCATAATAATCATGCCATGAATTTGAAAATACGCATCCTAGTTTCTGAACTCTGGATAGCCTTCTCATGAACGTCTCAACGTTTCTATGTGATATGCTTAGGGTAGAGACTGAATTCAAATTATCCAGCTGGGAAGAATGCTCAAAAAACTCTTCACTATAATTTTGGAAATTGAAGAAACAATGATCCATTATGATTTCCCTCAAGCTTTCCAGTTTCCAAATTGCCTCTGGTAACATGACTTTACCAACTGCTCCGCTGAGATGAAAAGTCTCCAAGTTTCTGAGATCGCCTATTTCAAAGGGGATTTCAGTTGTACGAACACGGACAGCCAAGTATATTAGGTGAACCAGCTTCGCTATCTTCACAAGATCAGAAGTGTCGACACTACTTCGGACATGAACATTTCCCAAGTCCAACACTTTGAGATTTTTGTACTTGACAATGGAACCATAATCCAAGTACCTGCATTGGTGAGTTCTCCTACCAACCACCCCATCTGGCCTACTCCTCCTACTCCTGAACATGACCCTAGGTTCAGATAGAGGATGTCTACCCACGGAAAGGTGATATGCATAGCCATGATCAGAGAGAGGCGTTCTCCTATGAGGATGTTCACTGGGCATTCTCTTATGAGGATGTTCATGGGGATTCTCTATTAATCTAGAGTCATTGTCCATGATAGGCGTATTGTAGTACAACAAAGAATGGATTTGTGGCACCATGGGTTGAGGAACCATGCGTAGAAGATTGAAACTATGCACTTTGTAATCACCATAAAGGACTGACATTCCACCAGAAAGCTCTTCTCGTGTCACATATCTTTCTTTCTCAAGTTTTGCCGAGCAAAATTCATGTAGTACATCATGTACACTACATGCTTTGACTCCTCCTCTGGAACTTTTTCTGGTGATCGTTACAAGGCTTCTGTCAATTAGATCATTCAAGTAACTTTCTGCCTCTTGCTTTAAGCTCTTATGGTCCAAATTTTTCTGCTGCACAAATCCTTCAGAAATCCACAATTTAATCATCTTTGATACTACAATTGTGTTGCCCTCTGGAAATGTTCCAAAATAACGGAAGCATGGCTTCAACTTTTCTGGCAAATGCTTGTAGCTAACTTCCATTACTTCCAAGATTTTTTCTTGTATGCTGCGTGACCTGATTAAAGTTTTAGCAACCCGTTCCCAAGAATCTACTCTTCTTTCTGTCCTTTTCAGAACTCCAGCTACCAGAACTACTGCAAGCGGCAGCCCTTTACAACTATTTGCAATACGCATTGAGATACTGGACAATTCCTGAGGACAACTTTCTCCACTGAACAGCTTTAGCCATATCAATTCACAGCTCTCTTCACTGGAGAGTAGACGAAGAGCATAAGGCACGCTTTCAGCCTGTTTGGCAACAGCATGATTCCGAGTAGTAAATAAAATTCTACTACCATTACAATCATCAGGAAAATAAGCATGTAAATCAACCCATGCATCAATATCCCATATATCATCTATTACAATGAGGTATTTCCTTCCCTTTAAACTTTGGTAAAGCAATTCATGAGGAAAACCTTTTCCACTACTTTCATGGATTTGGTTGGTTTTTTCAGGGCAAATTTGATCCACTACACTTGACAACAAGGTCTCTCTATGGCAAACCCGGGATAGGCAACACCACGCACGAACGTGAAAAGTGATACAGACAGAAGGATGCTTATACACTGCATTGGCCAAAGTCGTCTTACCAAGTCCTGGCAAGCCCACGATGGATAATATCTCTCGACGCGGTGATCCTTGAGTAAGTAGCCAAATTATGTCCGCTACTGAATCTTTGATGCCGACGAGTTGATCAGAATCTTCCTCTACTCTGATTTGAGTCTCGTCCTCGGAACAGCTTGGCGTGTTAGTAGATGGGGGCACAAATATTTCTGTTGAAGCACTGATAGAACTTGAGCATGATTTTGAAGCTCTGATAGAAGCATTCAAAATAGTCTTCACCTCTTTCTGAAGTAGCTTCATATCTTTTATAATGACAGAGATGCCCAACGTATGAAGCCAGAGTGATTTTTCCCCAGCGATCAGTGAATCGATGACGTACTCTGCTAGATAGGCAGCATGCATTAACCGGATCTGGAAAATTTCCATCTGTGAAGTCCCATTCAGTCTCATATCTGAATCCCCGTTCAGTTCTGCCATTTCAACGTAATATTTTCTCAGGGAAACCATTTCTTCTTGTACCATCCTAATTTGACTGTTCAATGCATCAATTGAAGCTGCTTTAGAATCCAGTAGCCCTTCAAGATTCTGTGAGAGAAAACTAACCAATTCTAACTCGCCCATGCTGCCAAATTTAGAAGGCCATGGCGGGCAAAACTTTTTGTGGAATACATCCCGGGCCTGTATGTGGATAGTGTAAACAACTTCAAGCAAATCGGGAAGGCCAAAACTCAAATAATTGACCGCTATTAGTTCTTCATCCCCCTCATTATCAAGGTAGAAGTAAATGAAGAATCCTGCATCGATCAGTAGAGCTTCGATTGAGATTCTCAGAGATTCCATTGCCTCTAAGCGACTCCCCAATAGTATTTCCCTGAGAATGCTTCTAATAATGCCTAGCTGGTCAACAAGGATATCAATTTGGGTTTTCACAGAAAACATGGAACTGGCTCTGTTGCTTGAGAGCTCCCTTAGTTTGTAAATGAGAGAGTCAAGGAAGCCCAGAAGTTTCATGGTAAGATCATAATGATCTGGTAGACCTACTAATTTAGGTCCGCATTCGTGATGGAGCTGTCTGAGCTCTTGCAGAAGAGTCTTCATCCTTCTTAGCAGATATGGTAGCCTATCTTCTCTCATGTGATCACCGGCGGTGACCAGCTCATCATCATCCACAATACGGAGGAGAAGATAACATGAGATTTCTATGGTCAGTATTTCCGAAGATCTGACAACATTTTTTGCATCGTAAAGAAGCGGCTTAGCAATGACTAGAGAAGTAGCCAAAAGTTTTAGCCTCTGTTCAAGGCCTGAAAGTCCTTCCTGCAGACGAGCAATTACATGGGCTTTACGGATGATACCAACATCCTTCAAATTCTGCAAGAGAGTTTCATGGAATTGTATCAAGCATTCAACTTCATAGCGCCTAACATTCATATGATCAGCGGGGAGAAGGTTGACGATTTGGCCAATAGCTTCCTTTAAGTTCTTCAAATTTTCCAAATAGGAAGCAACTCGAACAAGTTCTGGATTTGTTCGTAGTGAGTTGACCTTTCGGACCACACCCACGATATGCCTCAAGCACACATGGAATTCTTCATCTGGGTGCTCTACAGTCATGCGGTGCCGCAGGATCAAAAACTTGAGGAAAGGCCTGAAGATGCTTATCAGGAGCCTGAGTGTTTGAATATTGTCCTTCATGTCAGGATCGGAGCAGCCGTCTTCTAGGCCAATGAGATGGTTCAAAAGATGCTCATCCGGCAGATCAGCGATCACAAACGACAATTTGCGCCAATGTTGTTTTTCCGGCATTATTTTTTCTTGGAGTGGATTAGTCATCTTGAGTAATAATACAAATGGGCAATAGTAATCAGTATCATGACAAACTTCTTAACTTGGATAAGATGATGTAGTATGATATAGATAATTAGGCTAAGGTTGCAGTGTCTTTGTCAACCGTTAGTCTTAGTCAACCAGTACTTCCCCCCTATCACACCAAAATATCTACATTTAGGACTTGGCGCCTATGCGATTGTGTTGTGTGCCATTCAGTCTAATCATTGTACAATTTTTGATTTTTTTTTTAATGTGTAACTATATTATAAGGGCAAAATGCCTCAGTAGTCCTTGAACAATTATAGGATTTAACTTTTAGCTATTTAATACTTTAATTATTAAATAGATGGTTTTAGCCCTCCAAGGAATTAAAATGCATATTCATAGTTCTTATTGAGTCATTATGTACAACAGAGCAGTAACTGTTGTTCTTGATGTTTTTGGTATTGTTTCTGTTAGACATAACGATTCAAGTTGACAAAAGGATTATGAATAACATTTTAATTAGTTAGAAGGCTAAAATTATCCATTTAATAGTTAAAGAGCCAAAAATTATAATAGTTTCAAGGAGGCCAAAATATTTTGCCCATATTATAATCTTGTATGTGAAAGATTTTACTAACATAAACTACTTTTCTAACCAATATAATAATACACTGTAGGTGTGCACTAAACTTTTATCCCTACAAAAAAGTACTAATAGAAGGGGAAGAGTTTGAGTTTGGAATAGTGAGGGACCATGAGTAGGTGGGATTTTAATAAAATTTGTATGGAGTTTCTGTGTGCTACTCCTATTTAATTAGCATAATGTATCTGCTTTAAAATTGGTTGTCTCTGTCTTAGGGAAGAGATAGAAGCTGTCGTTTGAGCTTGTGTTGGATTGATCTTTATATTGATGGCTCGGATTATATCTAGCTACAGTATTTGCTTTCACTCTTATGATGAAGCTTAATCACTTTACCAATCTTTCCGTTAGCATTTAATGCCTTTGCAATAAGGCCCTTTAAGCATGGTTATGCTTCTTCGAAGGTGTATTTTTATAAGTAGAATTGATCGCTTTGTTTTAATACTGGCACTCCAAAATTTGTGGACTTGCTCACTTTGTTTTAACAATGGCGCTCCAATATTTGCTTTCAGTTTCACAGTTCAGAAAGTGGGACTGGAAATATTAATTTCTTTAATTTTCTCTTGTCGCAATTTTAATGGTGTCTAAATCTGTAGCCACCAGAAAGTGTTTTTAGCGTCAACTTTACATATGAGCTGAAAACAAATCATGGATAGAACTGGAAATGTGGATTTTCACATAATTTGGCTTTGTTTCAAGAGGTTTTTGGATCACGTAAGAAATGAATGAATTTAAAACATTTGAGAGTATGATAAGTTAGAAACTGTTTTTGTAGCTTGTTTTAGATTCTTTTAGAGTATGATAAGTTAAAAACTGTTTATAGCTTGTTCCTCAAATAATTACTGATTACTGATCCATCTGGCAGAACTGATTTGGGAGTGATTTTATTGCAAGAAGGATTGTACCATATTTTTTCTTTCTGGTGAAAGGGAATCTTGCTGGCTATGGCTATGATTGTTGTTGATGTTTTTGATGATACGACTAAGGTAACCATCTGGCTCGAAATTGGGATTATCTCTGTAAAGGACAACGCATTTTTTCTTGATTTGTTTTCTTCTGTAGTAATATCTATGCTCAACCCTCAAATGCTTCAGCTAGAACCTAGAGGGCTAACAGCCTTCTTGGATCTAACTCAAAAGGTTGCTTTGCTGCTTCATTTCTTTTACTAGTGTTTGGTACTCATTTGCTTGGTTATCTCAGCCAGTTCTGGTTTTGTAGATGATGACAATTGGAAGTTATCAATCAAGAAATTGGCAATAGTAAAGTGGGAAGGTAGGAAGTTCATGAGATGAAAAGGGGTCACTATCAGTGGCTATTACAGTGAAAAGAGAAGTCTCCAAAGCCATTGAACCTGTAAGAATGAATTGGAAACACTAATAAGACTTTAATGGGGTCATGATGTAGGTAAGCCATTAATAGCACTTTCTTGTGTATGTTAGGTTTCATGTTTACTACTACATCCCTGGGTCTCTCTCTCTCTCTCTCTCTCTCACACACACACACACATGTACTCCAAAGCCATTGAACCTGTCAGAATGAATTGGGAACACTAATAAGACTTTCATGAGATCAGGATGTCGGTAAGCCATTAATAGCAATTTCTTGTGTATATGAGCTTTCACGTTTACTACTTCATCTTTGGGTTTGTCTCTCTCTCTCTCTCTCTGTCACACACACACATAGATAGATAGATAGATAGATAGATATATATATATATATATATATATATATATATATATATCAACTTTGCTTTCACACTGAATCTCATCAATGAGCATAAGGTTTGATTACTTGCGACTTATTATGAAATCAAAGTTTCAATATCATTTATATCGTTAAAACCATTGCAGTGTATGTTGAATACAAATGCACCATTAAACTAAACAAATAGGTAATGGTCTTCTTATAGAGATGCTAATAACAAATTAGGTACATGTCTTTTGATGGATTGTTTCCTTAGTTGTTGAGAGCTGTATTGC
This sequence comes from Gardenia jasminoides, assembly GCA_013103745.1. Taxonomy (NCBI): domain Eukaryota; kingdom Viridiplantae; phylum Streptophyta; class Magnoliopsida; order Gentianales; family Rubiaceae; genus Gardenia; species Gardenia jasminoides. The sequence continues at coordinate 122,508 of CM023102.1, read as the reverse complement.
GTTTGTTGAGGGTTGAAGAGAAATCACAAGCCGGTGTGCATCCGTTCCTTCTAGCTTGGGAATGAAAAGATATTTGTAATTTGATACTAGTTCATTATTTTGACTGGTGTAGGTTTTTTCATTATTGATCTCTTGATCGTTTCTGATGTCCCTTTGCTTTTATTAGGTTGAATTTGGTGCTACTTAGCTAAATTTCACTTGCTTCAATTTCAGATAAATTTTGAAGATGGTTCCTTGGAACTCCACTCGTTGATAGATTCCATTTTACTGCCAGAAAATGTGGAGTTTCTTGGACATAAGATTGATCTCAACCTTGTCAAATGTTAGCTTGCTTATGTCGAGCAGCCAAGATCCCCGGTTGTAAGGTCCACTTGCGGCCAACCTGAGTTTCTCATCTGATAGGAATGTAAGGACCGCTCACTTCACCACATAACTTACATTTTGATAGTTGCACTTGTTGAAGATTTGGGATTGAAAGAATATGTAATCTACTACAAAGTTATCACAAATATAATTTCAAGAATTTGACAAAACTAATAATGGGGGATTCAAGAGAGCTTTCAAAACATGTGATCATCTCCTTAATTTATTATTTGCCTCCACTAAATTGATAACTGGATTAAAATGACAAATTACCCTCTAGAATATAATGAAAAACAAGAAACTAGATTATGGCAAGTTTAACTTAATTTTCACAAGAGAGAGATACAAGACGTAGCGTTTGTAAGCTCAAGACATTTTATTTATAAAGGATCTCTAAATGCTCTTACAAGTTTATAACTTGATTAGACAGCAATTTGAGAGTTTGGAAGCTCTGCAATTGAAGTGTCATAACACAAATCATTATGCAATTGAAGAATCATAACACAAATCATAAGTTATAAAATTGAGAAATCATGTCACAAACTATAAATTGTGGAATTGAAGGGTCATGTCATAAATCATGATATTCTAATTTTCATCCAACAAATTAACTTTCAATATTCTCCCACTTAATTTGTAGTATGAAATGCTAAACCAACACTTGCGATATCACAATAAAGAAGAGTGACTTTCATTTTAAACTTTTCTTTAATGTAAATAATTCACGAGTTCTAATCAAATCAGGGTTGTTAGATTGTTTAAACCAAGATTTGAAGTTAGAAAGAATTATCACACATATGAACTAATCAACTTGCATCCATCATTTACATTATCCATTTAGCACTAATACAGACTATGTATTCATCCCAGCTCATGATCATATATAAAAGGTTGACCTAAACTTTTACTAGAAGAGGCCCCATTTCTATGATTGTATCGGTAAGTTATATTTTTAACTTTAATTTTTAACTTTGACAAATAAAGTACTAAAAAATATGTTTATTAAGAGAATACTTCTCATCCTACGCAATTAAGAGTAACACTATATACTACCACTTGAAATGATGTACATAAAAATTGTAGTTCACACAATCACTTACTAGCAACTTGTTTTTATCCTTTAAACCTTTCAATCTAGAGGTAGTGCTAAAAGAATATTGGGTTACCATTACTAGTAATTCTAGACAAAGGGTTTCAATCCCATTCTCGACATTATCAAATTCACCAAATCTCTCGTAAGAGTTTTGGTTAACAGACCTGCTAAATTATTATAAGTTCTTGTAAACACAATTGTGCTAACGCTATCTTTCAACGCTTGACTAATATAAATGTGTTCTAGACTTAAATGTTTGAATTTACCATTGACGAAATTCTTTTAAGGAGGGAAGGTTGTGAGAGTCTCAAAATTCAGATTTTATTTTAAAATTTCATAATAATGTTTATATTGTGTTTATTCATTGAAAAATGAGTAAATTTATGTTTAAAGTGAATATTTTCTAATTTAGTGAATTTTTCGGGAATTATTTGCCGGTGTGCGCTTTCGGCCCGTTTAAGCGCTAATTATTGTTCCGAAGTGTGATTAGTGACTTTAAGAGGAAATCGAGCATATGTAGAGATATTACAGAGATATATTTAAGGTTGGATAGTGTCGAAATGAGATAAACCAGTAAAAGTTAGAGTGTCGTGCGCGACGCGACAAAAAGTGGTCATTTGACCACTTTCCCACGATTTAAGGGACTGGCACCTTTTTGTCCCCTTAAAGCTTTACCTCTTGCTTCTTGAGCTTCATTTTTCAGCCACAATTCAAGGCCAAAAAGGGAGAGAGAAACTGTGACTAGAGAGAGAGAAAAGAGAGAGTTGTGAGCTTTTCTTCTACTTCATCTTCTTCCTCAAGCTTGAAGACTCCATTGAAGGCTGCTTCATCCCCTTCCTTGGGCTGTTGTGAGAGAGGGAGAGAGAGAGGCTGGTCTGAGAGCTTAGAGAGAAAAGAGAGAGTTCCACAAAGTCGTTTCTTCAAATTTCTTCTTCCTCAAATCTCTTGAAGCTTCAAGACTTCATTGAAGGTCTTGATCTTGGTTCATCCACCTCCTTTGGCTGCCGAGAGAGAGAGAGAGAGAGAGAGTGAGAGGGTGGGCCGAATTGGAGAGAGAGAAAAGAAAGAGAAATAAAGCTTCTGGAGTTGTCTTGTCTTTGTTCTTGAGCTTTTTGTTGGAAATCACCGTCAAAACAAGAAAATCTCGAGCTAAGGTTGGAACTTTGTGGAGAAATCAAGCTTGGAGTGTCCTCCTTGTAAAGTGCTCAGGAGATCTTGGGTAATCTTGTCAGATCTACTCAGATCTGAAGGTATAAGACTTGAACTTTTTAGATCTGGCTTGATTAGTGTTCAATAAGATAGATTTATAGTTTATTTTGCTAGAAATGATAATGTTTGAAATGATTGAGTTGGGCTCTTGAATTCCCAACTTAGGTAACAGACTTGAGGTGGATTTTAGGTAGTGGACTTGAGGACCTGATTGTGGATGTGTTTGAATTTCGTGAAATAAGTTTATATTGTTGTTAGAAATTAGTTGAGATGTTGAAAATTTTGAAAGATAAGAGGTCTGACGGCCGAACCCTTATCTGGCAATTATGAAGTGTGATTTCGAAACTTTATGATGTTTCTTGAAGTGATTGTGCCTAAGTATATATGTGTTACGCTTATTTGTGAGTGTATGATTGAATAGAGTGAAGTCATGAATTTTTTAAATGACAAAAAGTGAAATTTTCTTGAACGTTTGGATAAAATTGTTGTTTAGACAAATTCGAGGGTTTTACAACATTATGGTTAATTTCTATGAATTTTGAATGTAAAGACTTGATGAGAATTGTTTAAACTTATGCTAAAGCTTTGATTAAGAGCAAGTGTTGTGTAATTGTGAAAAGAGTGATTTTGAGGTAATAGACCTCACATAAATTTCGTAATAAAAAGGATTTGAAAAGTAATGGTTTGGGAATACATCGATGGAGTGTTACATTTGAAATGATATAGTGACTTTAAAAAGATCCATTTGAGACATTGTATCGTGTGAAATAAATGCTTTTCCTTGAGGGAAGTTGGGGAAAAATATTGATTGAAAATAAGAAGTGAAAGTGATTTATTTTAGTGAACGAGTGAAAAGTGAATCTCAACTATTGTTTTTATTTATTATAGGGGGTGTAGAAGGAAGTGAAATCAATCCTATCTTGGAAGCCGAATCTTACTATTTCGGTAAGTTTCCGTGCTTGTTATGTGACTATGTGAAGTGGATTAGATTTGCATTTAGTTACGTGATTTGATATGAAAACCTGGTTTAGAAAACCATCAAATGAGGTAGTGCGTACTTTATCGCACTTACCTATGTTTGAGTGGAAAATTTGTAAGAATGTTTTGATGTGAATTGGGAATATGTGATATGATGTGATTTATGTGTATATGAAACTTCGAGATTTCCCGATACCTATTAGCAAGTCATTCGATTCGAGCTGTAGGCTAGGCCTAGGCCGATGAGAAAGTGACCAGCCATAGGATTACTATGCGATGAGACGTGTGCGCTGGACTTGGCATAAGCACTTGTCCATTATAAAGAGCAAAACACAAACTATGTGATGTGATGTGATATATATATATACTCGAGACTTGGCATGTGGACTTGTCTCGGAGATGAACAATAAATCAGTGATAAAATGTGATGTGATGTGATGTGTTTGGAATCGGGCCCGGTGGGGGTTTGGTGGGGTAAGGAGTAAGTGGAGTTCTACATAGATTGTACCTGTGAAAGTTGACGGAGTGTCAACTACTGGGATCATAGTTAAGCTACGAGGATCTTAACCCCTGAGGGCTGCCGTATCCTACCTTTGTATTGTAAATCGCTTTCTTTATTTGTTTATGTCTACATTCAAGTGAAGTGAATTTTCATATGTGTTATGTGTTTTGCATGTTTTTGGGAACTCACTGGGCTTTTAGCTCATTCTTTCCAATTTATTTTCTTTAACAGGGACTGAGAACCTAAGTGGTGGAGCCAACCCTTAGAAGTAGGGTTTACTTCTATATATATGTATTGAAAAGTGAATTATGTGATTGAGGGCTTTTGTACTATGTACCCTGTATGTAAGTGAGAAGTACTATGTGTATTTTGGCTTGTAATTTGGAAGTCATGAGATTGTAAGATTTGGGATTATGTATGAGCTATCCTTTTTGGTTTGGTTTGAGAATAGTGTTTTAGTTGGTTATTAATGTTCGTTAAGTGAGTGAGTCCTGACGAGAGTTAGGCAGGTGGCCCATGGATACCTTGGGGTATGCTCTAGGGAGAAGTGGGGCTGTCACAGGGATCAACGTCCAAATTCCTTTTCAAAATAATTTGGGTCAATCACAGTTAATCCCCTTAAAGTATACCCATTTCTCACTTTACCACCTAATCTTTTTTTTGTTTCAATTTATCCATTATAGGACAAAATTACCCCCTATTATTTTAAACTCTTATTGTTCCTCTTTCTCTTTTGTTTTTGTTCTTTCCCCTTCTTTCGTCGTTTATTTTCTTTGTCTCTTCTTTCTTTAATTCTTTCTTTTCCCTACAAAAAACTTTACCTTAGTGATTGAAGCTAAAAAATTGGACTTGTAAAGATCTGTCTTCTATCCAACTGATTACAAAAATATTCAAACCGGTTCCCCAAAATACCATTTTTTAACCTTCCAATTCTTTTGCTTGTTCCCCTTTACATTTCAGTTTCTTATTTTATTCTCAAGAACATATCACAAGATGAATTTGAGACCTAATTAATAATCATTAATTGCAATTTATGGCAAATAAAATCATTAGAAATTAGCTTTTGATGCCTTTTAAAACTTCATCTAAAAATATAATTGTAAATTCAAGATAAAAATTTTCATTGAAATGAAGTTTTCTATTGGAAAGGATGGAAGAGAGTATATGGAAAAAAGAAAAAACAAAAGAGGGCAAAAGGAGAATGGAAAAAAGATAAATGAAAAGTTAAAATAATAAAAGGGTAATTCTGTCCAATAGGGGGTTAAATGATAAAAATTAAAGATTAGGGGGTAAAGTGACAAATAGGGTATAATTTAAGGGGATTAATTACAATTAACCCAAATAATTTTCACCTCTTTCTCTAGGATCTTCGTATCTCTTGTGATGACGTAGATACCCAACCAACTTATGCAGCCACACTGACCCTTCTCCAACTATCAATAAATCGATAAGGTATTCACCTTGGTGGGCTGCATTCTCTAACCGTCTCAAGAGAAATTCCACTTGTGCTTTCCTCACCACCTCTACAGAATTTTATAGTTGCCTCTCCGTATGCATTGATTTTATAAAATTTTTCTCTTATAGATTTTTTATAAAACTAGCATAAGAGAACGTGCTTTGCACGTTGCCTGATATCTTATTTTCTAGTTGAGTTTAATTTAATAGTTATTGATTTGTAACACTGTTGTATATGTACAAATTTTCAAGAGATATAAAAAGAGATACTTGAACAATAAATTCCATTTTATAGCAAAAGAAAATGCAAAAATAAATGAATAATTAGTGTGCATGTATTATGTACCACCCAACCCATTCTTCCCCCTCTTGGGGCTATCAAATCATAATAAAATCTCGATCCTACCAAATTATTTCTGCTAATACTCATTATCATTTTTAGTAGTATGAAATCAAGGAGAGACAGAATCCAATCTAATATGTGCAACATCTATAGCATAACCATAACTTTCTTTTTGGTCTTCATGCATAATACATGCCCACATAACTTTATTAGGTTGCTCAAAAACTTTATTAGGTTAAAGAATTAATATTTTGATGTCAATTTAGTTGTTTAATTCTCGTTTTAGATTTTCGTCTTTGGTTTGTTTTATGACATAGCGTTACTCATTTTGTAACTTGCATCCATCAAATATAATTATATATTTCAATTAGATATCTATTTCACAATCCCAAAAGAATGTTAAAACTATACAATCAAAAGAACTAAACTTTATTTTTGCTAGAATTCATATATTTTAAATTTAGATGTCAAGCTGTAGGTCATATCAACTTATAAGTAAGGATATTAAAAGATAATCTTTTTCACATACCATTATTTGTAGGAGATTAAAAGATATGTCTTCTTAAAATATTCTGTCTTGCGGTTTGATGTTTTTCTTTTTGGTTCTTAAAACATTATTTGTTAGATTTTACCCAAATTGAATTTAGACTCAACGTTCTTACCAAGTTCAATCTATTAAATATCTATTTTGTACTTTTATTTGATACATTGATTATTAATAGATTTTACTATCATGCTTAATTTCCTTAGCCTAAACAATGTTGACTCATTTAAGAATCCTTAAAACATTCAGTGTGGTTCATTAAGGAATTGAGAGTTTCTTATATTGACTTGAGTGGTTCCTTTTTTTCTTTGAATATCTTTTTCCCTTCAAATTATTTTTTTGTCATGATTGTACAATTACTAAATAAATGCTATTGGTTTGCACTAATAGCTAGCGGCCCATGTCGGGATCATAGAAACAACTTTAATATTTCATACTTATAATTTGATAAAGTATTTGTTCAACGATAGACAAGTATATATGAATGGGTTTACAATAATTGTTGTGAAATTATTGAAAACCAATTTATATTGTTTTTCAAGACAAGGTTTTTCAATATTGAGAGATGTATACAAGGATTATTCTTACTAATTTCTTTATTTTGCATGAGGTATGGAGTTTAATTTTTTTTTATTTGTCATAGAATGAAAATTCAAAAATAGTTACCTTATTCCTAAGGAAAATTGGTTTCATTTTATTGTTTAATTTCTAATGTTTGCAGCAAGAAATTACTTTTAACAATTGTTTTGTTTTTAAAGTCATTAAATTTGAAATTAGTCCAAATTAATTTTTTTGTATAAAGTCATTAAATTTGAAAATGAGTCCAAATTAATTTTTTTGTACAACAATTATTTGGATGAAATTATATTTCTAAAGAATATCTCAATGTGTTTTTTTTGAACAAAACGTATCACAAAGATGGCATTATCTTACATGAAAAATCTAAAGAAATCATTCTCAAATATATTCTTCCTTTTGTATCTCAAGGAAGTTCACTTATTGTCTAAAAGATTAGATTAATTTCTTTCTTAGTCACCTTATCTTCTAAGAACAATTCAAAGGAATTTAGAGGTCATAATTGCATAATTCCATTTTAAACCAAATTCTATCGAAGAAAGTGTACCTTAATAAAATTTTGATCCTAAACTAAAACATCAAAATCAATATTATAAGAAGATCTGCAGAAGTTGTTGTTTAAGGATTAGTGTATCAAGATATCACATTGTAATCAAGAGACCGGACCGGCGGTTCGACGTCGGACCGCTAACTGCCATGCCACCGTCCGTTCTCTTCAAAAGCGAAAATGGTCAAAATCAAGAACCGGTCGAACGTGCGAACCGTTCAACCGGTGAGAACCGTGGAACCGGCGGTTTTTGACTTTTCCATTTTTTGAAAATATAAAATGTCGTAGTAAGATTTGATCTTGGGACCTCATATATAAGATACAAGTGTCTTAACCACCACAAGAAAAGTATTTTAGTTAGATAAGTACAAAAATTTGAAAATTCAATTCTTTTCATTTATTGATATTGGTTTTCTTTTTTTGTTTTTCCAATTTTCTAAAATGTATCTAATATTTCAAATTTTTTCATTTTTTTTGTATGGTTGAAAGAAATTACATTTATCAAATTTCAGAAAATTTATGTTCAATTTTCATGGGCTTTGGTAATGAGTTTTTGGGTGTTTGTAGAAAACTTTCAGAACTCCACTATAGAAATTTAGAAATTTATTTTGAATGTAAAATTTTGTGATAAATTTTTCCTTTTCCTTTTTTTTTTTCCTTTTTTTTTCCTTTTCCTTTTCTTTTTTTTCCTTTTCCTTTCTTTTCCTTTTCTTCTTCCTCCCTCCCCCCCCCTCCCCTCCCTCCACATCGACCTGAACTGATCGACCAGACTGGTCGCCTGATCAGCGATCTAGTCGTCTAACCAGGGAGGGAGGGAGGAAGGGGATGGGAGGGCGGGAGGGGAGGAGGGAGGAGGGAGGAAGAAAGAAAAAAAAAAGTGGCAGAAACCGACGAACCGGCCGGACCGGTTGAACTGCTGAACCGCCACCCTACCGGTTCAACCGTCGTCCGAAGTTTTAAAACATTGATTGTAATTAATTGTGATGAGAGTGTACTGTAAAGGTATTGTTGAGGGAAAAAAAACTTAAATCACTAAATTTATATTCGCTTTATCTTTCTTTTTCATTAATTTTTTATTTTTCCCCTTTCTTTTGTTTCTTCATAATTGCCACCTATTTATTCTGTGCAAAATCAATTTATACAAAATTTTTTCCAATTCATGTTTAATTTCTAAATTATCCACCTAAAGTTTTTTTCCTTGTTCTTACTAATTCTGGAATCTATTTTTCAACTTTATTCAATATAGAAATTTATTTCAATAAGTTTATTTTCTTAGATGAAATTAAGGCTAGTATTACATGAATTACTGCAAAAGGAATAGAAAAGCCATCTTGGATGCATCTTTTGGAATCAGCAACATCATTGGAAAGAAAAATAAAAAAAAATATGATTTTGAGGGGTTTGAGCTAAATTCAGCATGTCTATGTTCTTTGTATAACTTTCTTATATATTGGATGTGTGTCTACTGATATAGTAATATGCAACTTGTTTAATATAATGTAATGTAATGAAACATTGAATTTGTTAAGACTTTTAAGAATATGGCCTAATTAATCCCTAGTCATTAATTTGTAATGTAAAAGTTTTCAAGTATATTATCATATAACGTATAACATTTCCAAATCAATCTCTATTTCATAAGGAATTATACTTCTAAAACAAAACTTAAAACTTAAAAGGGTGATAGTATGTAAAAAGTCTCAACAATATTTAGAATTACATTTATTTGGGAAATAGAAGAATGTCATTATTATTACTAATGAAGGCATTTTAGGAAAGAAAAATTAAATCACTAAATTACCAAACTCCTAGAACTCCTGAGATTAGACCGAACCCTAAAAAGACTAAAAGCAAATCTTGTATTGGTTCGGGTAAATTCATTTTAAAAATATAAAAATTGAAATATTTCATGAGTTTATTAATCTGAACAAAAAAAAGTGATTCTATTTTTTTATGGCAATTTCTAACTAAATGAAATTTAGATGAGTCTGGGTTCATATAAATACTGTTATTGGAGTATTCTAACCCAGTATTCAAAAAATGGTTTCAAACTATATTATATGTGTGTATATATATTGAAATCATTACTTTAATATAGAAATAGTTTTTCAATCCAAATAAAAGGATCAACATTTGTAATGACTCTAATGACTCTAATATACAAAACGTATACAACAATAACTTATAATGATTTGGAGAAAATAAAGGACAATCATCAAAAGTATAATAGAAAAATTATCTATCCTAAAATTTTTGTACAAATCGAAAACCAATGCTCTGGAGACAAAATCAATCTTCAATGATGACCAAACATCTACAGTTTGAATTTTGTTTGGAACTTTTTTTTAGAATATTAACAAATCCATTGTTAGGTAAGCACCTATTGGTAACTTCTTATACATTCCTCAAGAGATGACACTATTTTTTTTTGGAATATAGCTTTTGTATTTTTTGTTTTAAAGTTTTTTTTGGTTGACATAGGTCTCTCTCTCATATTTATCATTTCCCATTTTCTTCTATGACATATTTGAACTACTGTTAGGCACCAAAATTTTGTGGTAATCCAAACCTAAATCCCAAAACATCCAAGTTCGCCTTGGTTCACTTTTTTTTTAGTAACCATATTGTTTTACAATATGGTTTCCTTTTTTTTTCTTTTGGGTTTAACTTTGTTTGGAATTCCTTTTCTTTTAGAATATTAATTTTTAGAAGACGGTAATTACGTTAACACTAATATCCATAAATATCCCTCACCCAATTCATATTTAGAATTTAAGATACTTTTATTATTTAATTATTCAAGGGTATTACTGGAAAGTAAAAACTAAACCACCAAATCATCAAATCACATTGGTGCTTTTAATATATATATATGATAAATGATATATGATATGATTTTTTGGGTTGTACCTCTGGTATTGGAGCCCTAGTTGGGAGAAGAGCATAATATCAGTAATATATGAATAGTCACATGTAATAACATTGCTCAAAAACTCTCACTCTTGTTAATTGATAATAATATTAAAACTCTCTATTTATAAACTTGATAAACAAGTCGTAAAATTACAAGAAATTTTTTAATCTCTATTTATAAACTAGATGACTTGATAAACAAGTCGTATAATTACAATAAATTTTCTAATCAAATACTAATTTCTAAATACTAATACTACTATAACTTGACTTCAGTAGAACTGCTATAACTTGACTAAAACACTAAAATACTGCAAAACAACAATATGGAAACTTCTAATTTTTTACGCTTGATTTAATATGCCAACAACCTCTGCCATTTCAGTGAATGTCTCCGAAAGCAGACATTTCTCATGTACCATCCTAATTCCAATCTGCGATGCATCAATTAGAGCTACATTAGAATCCAGTATCCCTTCAAGTTTCTTCAAGAGGATATCAACAAATTTCATTCCTCCATGCTGACGAATTTAAAAGTCCACAGCTGGCTAAAGTTTTTGCAGAACATATCACGGGCCTATTGGTGGATAGCGTGAAACAGATTCAAATAAATCAGGAAGGCCAAAACTCAGATAATTGACCGTTAATAATTTTTCATCCCCTTCTTTATCAATGGAATCGGCTCTGCTGTCTGAAAGCTCCCTCAGTTTTTCAATGAAATACTCAAGGAAGTTCAGAAGATGCTTATTCATGGTAGGATTATGATAATTTGGTAGTCTTATTAAAGCAAAACTCTGCTCATAATGGAGCTGTTTGAGCTGTTGTAGAAGAGGATTAATCTTTCTCAGCAGATTTGAAAGTCTCTCTCTTTTGGTATGATCACTAGCAGTGACCAACTCATCATCATCCACAAAACAGAGGAAGTAATTACATGAGACTCGGAAAGCCAGTACTTGAGCAGATCCGGGAACTTCTTTCATAGTGGAAACCGAAAAAAAGCTGCTTAATCAAGGGCTGAAAGTCTTTTGTTCACTCGAGCGATTACGTGGGCTTTACAGATGAAACTAGTATCCTTCAGATTATGCAAGAGAGTTTGAATGAATTGGATCAAATTTTCAACTTCGTACCTCATGACCTGCATCTGATCAGAAATAGACTCAATAGAGGGGTGAAACGTGATAATTCGAACAATGTCTTCCTTCAAGCTCTTCAAAGTCCCTGAATAGGATGCAACTTGGACAAGTTCTGCTGCATTTGTTTGGACAACATCCATGATATGCCTCAAGCATACGTGGAATTCTTGATCATCTTGGTGCTGTACAGTGATGTGCCGCTGGAACAAGAACCTGAGGAAAGGCCTCAAGATGCTTATCAGGAGCTTGAGCGTTTGAATATTGTCCTTCATGTCAGGATTGGTGCAGCCATCTTCAAGGCCAATTAAATGGTTCAAAAGATGTTCATCAGGAAGATCAGCCATCGCAAATGAGATTTCGAGCTGATGTTGCTGTTCCAGCGTGATTTTTCCGGGTGAATCATCCATCTTTACAATAATACAATGGACAATACTAATCGGTATCATGGAGAACATCGTTAATAAGATGTACAAACTACAACATAGATCATCAGGCTAAGGTTGTAAAGTCTCAGTCAACCAGTACTTCCCCCTATCCTCGAGCCAAAATGTCTCACTTTACCTATCATACAAAAAAGAAAGCAAAAGCACATTTAAGATTATATGCTTTCTGAATCAATCATGAAGAAGATCATGTCAAATCACGACCAACAGCAATGACATTGAGTTGATCATTGCCATAATTACGCGGGACTCCTTGAATTTGCTTGGCAGAATCCGTGGCAGCAATGCTACACCATTTCATCTCAATCAATTGTAGAGCTGGAATTTCTCCAAAGGATATGGAGCCCTAGATTATAAGGACACCTTGAGCGATCCAAGTTCACACAAACGCTCCCAAGATATTGAAGATATTGCAGGCCTCACTACAAGCTTGCGATGTATTAGAAAGTCATTCTAATTTCTGAGCCCTTAGTAGCCTCCTCATGAACTTCTTAACATTTTCATGCCGTATACAAAGGGTAGAGATGGATGTTAAATTATACAGCTGGGAAGAGTTCTCAGAAAATTCTGACTGGACTGTTGGAAACTCAAGAAACAATGATCCATTGTAACTTCCCTCAAGTTCATCAATTTCCAAACAGCCTCTGGTAAGTGGTAACGGGACTATACCGATTGTTCCACTGAGATGAAAAGTTTCCAAGTTTCTGAGATTGCATACTTCTGGGGGTATTTCCAATGTTTGAACCTGGACAGCCAAGTATCTTAGGTGAACCAGCTTCGATATCTTCACAAGATTCAAAGTGTCGGCACTACTTTGGACTCGAACAGTTTCCAAGTCCAGAACGAGTGATTTGGTGGCTCATAACCCGCTGTTATAGTGAAACAATGCAGCAAGGTGTAATAGGAGGCAAAGTAAAACACTTATCTAGAATTAAGAATAAAAATAAATTTTATTTTATGGATAGAAAAACACATCCTGTAGCTAAATTTTACTGTCATATATCAAATTATATATTTAAATAAATTAAATAATTGTTGTATGAGAAAAGTGTGTTGGAAAGTATCGTAACAATTGATATAAATCTTAGGCATAAATTTTCTCAATTTTTTATTTTCATTTTTAGTAATGCAATAGATTGTTTTATTCTAATTTGCGCTTGATCTCTTCTATGATCATAATAAGAGATTTTCTTGTAAAGGTAGCTATTCAAAAGTTAAATTGCACTTAGGTCAAATTATAAGGTCTTTTTTATAATTTGACAAACTATAAGGGAGATAAATAAAATTTTTGCAAAGGGTAATTTTATCATTTTACTCCTTTCGTTAGTCAGCTTTGAGCACCGTCACTCATACGGGGTTGATTGTAATTTGGCAAAATCACAGGATTAGTTTGACAATTTGGTCAAACAATAGGGGAAGTAATTGTAGCTAACTCTGAATAAATTCATCTTCATTATTGAGTAAAGAATATATTTCAAGAACATGGGCATGTTATTTTAAGAGTTACAAAAGATTATAAATCATTGATAGTGTTTTGATATAAATCAATCTATCAATTTAACTCTTCTTTGAAAAGTAAATACTTTCATAATTTTTAAAATTTCAAACGTTTTCACTATTTCTGGGATAAAATCTTTGATGTAACTATTGTCCTATCTTTTATTATTCTTTTTCTGTTTTTTGGTAGGTTAATATTGGCTTTTGTTTGATATCCAATTCGTCTATGTCACCATAGTAGATGATAAAGCTTAGAATGAAAATCGGCAGGCTCCAATTGGAGGTACCACCTCCATTCCAACAAATCTTCCAACAATGATGAGAGGGAGAATATTAAGTTCAAATTCTTGAATATGTAATTCGAATGATAAAAAAACTCGGTTACCAAGCATTTTCAAAGTTAAATTCTAAACTAGAGGAAAGAGAAAGATTGTGATGCTTTGCTAATTTTTTTTTCAAAACTAAATTATAAAAAAAATTCCCATTCTAACAAGTACAAAAAAGAGAATGAATTGATGTCTAAATATGGTATGCCAAGAAATTACTTTTTTCCTAGTCTATTATTTTTCATTTTTGTTAGTGAGGCAATACGCATGTAAGGTTGAAAAGGTACAAGTGTCTTTTTCTTTAGAGTGAAAAATGGTTAAACACAGGTAAATTACCTTTGGAATTTCTCATTTTACTAAAGGTCATATTCTAGCGCAAATTTCAATTTCTTTATTTTAGTGCCTACCCTTTGAACATTGGTTCAACTTCAACCCTTAAAGTTTCTTGACAAATCAATTAAGTCCTTCTTGTTCAAAGTTTTATCAATTTGATTCTTACTTGCTTTATTTCAAAGATATTGCAGATTTATTATATAATACTATAAACTTACCAAACTACAAAAAGGAAATAATTATTTTGCAAGGTCTTCGCAAAGGTCAACTTGACCCTCTTCCCGGAGACTTAGAAACTATATCTGCCTTATCTTTCAAAAAGATACAATTTACAACTGTAAGTCTATAACAGCATACACTAACACAATGGTTAAATACTCCAGCGGATATAGTGGAAATGAATTACAAAATAATCCAAATAAACAGTGATTTCACCATTAGAAAACTATCCCAAATATCTGCTCAAAATTAGCAAAAGTTTTGGCTTCATTAATAGCATCATTAGAATTTAGAAGTCCTTCTTCACACTTCAACTCTTTATTGGCAAGCTCAACATCCTCCATGACCACCATAAGGCTCAATTTATGACACCAGACGTACAAGCGTTTGCATGTCAAGGAAAGATTATAGAAAACCACCATTTCTTGTACGCAGACACATTCAAAACTTAAAGAGTTCACTAATTCCAATTGTTTGTTCTTCCTCGGGCTGAGGTGGTAATTGTTACTAGACCATTCAAGAATGCCCTTCGCGTTCTAAGATTATTTAACCTGTTAGTAGCTTGATAATTGCATATACATGTTTCAACTAGGACACATTATCCTAGCTAAACTTTCTATTCATCTGTTCCACAAAAATCAGTTAAAGTTTGGATGCAGCAGGAAGGTTTAACTCAACCACGAGTTGCCGCAATTAACAAACATTTTGTATCATCTTCAGTTGACAATACCTCAGCAGACAGTTAAATTTGTACAAAACTTCATCATAAAGAAAAGAAAGCAAAAGCACATCTAAGATTATATGCTCTCTGAATTAATCGTGAAGAAGATCATGGCAAATCACGTTGCCGACCAACAGCAATGACATTGAGCTCATCATTGCCATAATTACGCTGGACTTCTAGAATTGGCTTGGCAGAATCCGTGGCAGAAATGCCACACCATTTCATCTCAATCAATTGTAGAGTTGGAATTTCTCCAAAGGAAGAAGGGATCTCCTGTAGTTGCTCACAACTTAGCACTACAAGTTGCTCAAGGCAGGGGAGGTGCTCACTAGATGCATTCCACAGTTCGATATCCAGAGATTCGAGTTTCAAGAACTTCAGTTGCTGAAATTCACCTTCTTTCGTGTCACATTGCTGCCCCTTGAATGCCCTGTTGAGTAATTTCAGAACCTCGAGATTTGGTAGTTGGCCGATGACTGAAATTTCATCCCATGGTAGGAGAGAGTTACACATTGTTAACTTTTTTAGGTTCAAAGGAAACCTAAATTGGAAAGGACATGGCGACCTAGAGCAGAATGACATCTTGAGTGATTCAAGTTCACACAGAAACTCCAAGATATCAAAGATATTGCAGGCTTCACTATAAGCTTGTAATGTACTTGAAAATCTGCATCCTAATTTCTGAACCCTTGGTAGCCTCCTCATGAACTTCTCAACATCTCCATGCTGTATAAAAAGGGTAGAGATGGATGTTAAGTTATACAGCTGCGAAGAGTTCTCGAAAAATTCTTGACTGTAATGTTGGAAACTGAAGAAACAATGATCCATTATAACTTCCCTCAGTTTCGTCAATTTCCAAATAGCCTCTGGTAACGTGACTTTTCCGATTGCTCCACTGAGGTGAAAAGTTTCCAAGTTTCTGAGATTGCATACTTCGGAGGGTATTTCCATTGTACGGACCCGGACAGCCAAGTATATTAGGTGAACCAGCTTCGATATCTTCACAAGATCCAAAGTGTCTGCACTATTTTGGACTTGAACACTTCCCAAGTCCAAAACTCTAAGATTTTTGTACTTGACAATGTAACCAAAATCCAAGTGTCTACATTGGCGAGTAATTGTGCCAAGGACCCCAAACCTGGGAGTTCTCGTGCCAGGCACCCCAAGCGTACTCCTGAACATGCCCACCTGTTCAGAGCGATTATATCTACCAACGGAAAGCAAATGTCTAAAGACCTGATCAGAGAGAGGAGCTCTATTAGGAGGAGCCAAAGCAGTAAACTGCACCTGGTCAGAGGAGTCCTCTATCCTAGATTCTGTATCTATGTCAGATTTGTTGTAGTACAACAAAGAGTAGATTTCTGGCACCTTGGCTGGAGAAAACATAGGCAGAAGATTCAATTTATGCATTTTGTAGTTACCATAAAGGACTGAAATTCCGCCATAAATGTCTTCTAGTGTCACATATCTTTCTTCCTCAAGTTTCGCTGAGCAGAATTCTTGTAGTACATCATGAACACGACATGCTTTAACTCCTCCAATGGAACTTTTTCTGGTAATCATTACAAGGCTTCTGTCGTTTAGGTCATTCAAGTAACTCCGTGCCTCTTCTTTTAAGCTCTTATGCTTTTGATTCGGTTGCTGCACAAATCCTTCAGATATCCATAGTCTTATCATCTTTGATACTACAATTGCAGTGCCCACTGGAAATGTTCCGAAATGAAGGAAGATTGGCTTCAAGTAATCTGGCAAATGCTTGTAGCTAGCTTCTGCTACTTCCAGCATTTTTTCTTTTATGCTGCATGACCTGATTAAAGTTTTAGCAGCCTGTTCCCACGAACTTTTGTTTCTTTTCTCTCTTTTCAGGATTCCAGCTACCAGAACTATTGCAAGTGGCAGGCCTTTGCAACTACTGGCAATATGCTTTGAGATGCTTGACAATTCCTGAGGGCAAGTTTCTCCTCTAAACAGCTTTAGCCATAGCAATTCACAGCTCTCTTCATTGGAGAGTAGACGAAGAGGATAAGGAATGCTTTTAGCTTGCACTGCAACAGCATGATTCCGAGTAGTAAATAAGATTCTGCTCCCGTTTCCATCATCAGGGAAACATTCCCGTAAATCATTCCATGCGTCAATATCCCATATATCATCCATTACAATTAGGTACTTTTTTCCTTTTAAACTTGTGTAGACCATTTGAAGAAAATCTTCTCCACTAATTTCATGGTTTTGCTTGGTTTTTTCTGGACAGATCTGGCCTAGTATACTTGATAGCAAGGCCTCTCTGTGGTAAACTTGGGATACACAACACCATGCATGAATTTAAAAGATGTTATGGAGACAAAGATGCTCATACACTGCATTGGCCAAAGTTGTCTTACCAAGTCCTGGCATTCCCACGATGGAGAGAATTTTAAGATGTCTTGATCCTTCAGTAAGTAGCCCAATTATCTCCGCTACTGCATCTTTCACACCCACAAGCTTATTAAAATCTTCCTCTATTTTGATTTCCATCTCATCGTTGGAGCAGCTTGGTGCATTATTAGATGAGGGTTCAAATATCTGTGTGGATCCACTAATAGAAGCCTTGGAAATGCTATGTACATAACTCTCTGAATTCATGTTTAAAATAGTTTTCACCTCTTTCTTCAGTATCTTGATATCTTGTGTGATGACACAGGTGCCCAATTTATGAATCCAAATTGATCTTTCTCCAGCCCTAAGTGAGTCAACGAGGTACTCGGCTTGGTAGGCTACATGCATTAACCGTGTCAAAAGAAATTCCATCTGTGAATTCACAATCAGCTCTGCCATTTCAAGGAAACATTTTCTCAAGGTAACTAAGTTCTCATGTACCATTCTGATATGACTCTTCAGTGCATCATTTGAAGCTGCTTTAGAATCCAGCACCCCTTCAAGTTTCTTTACCAGGAAATCAACAAATTCCAACTCCTCCATGCTGAGGAATTTAGAAGGCCATGGCTGGAGAAAGTTTTCGTGGAATATATCACGGGCCTGTTGGTGGATAGTGTGAGCAGCTTCAACCAAATCAGGAAGGCCAAAACTCAGATAATTGACCATGATTAATTCTTCATTTGTCTCTTTGTCAAGAGAAAAGTAAATGAAGAGTCCAGCTTCCATTATTAGAGCTTCTATTGAGAATCTCAGAGATTTCATTGCGTGACTGGAATTCTGCAATAGCATATCTGGCATATCCATAAGAATGCTTCTAATAAAGCTCAGCTCGTCAACCAGGGTATCAATTTGAATTTTCACGGCAACCATGCAACTGGCTGTGTTGTGTAAAAGCTTGCGTAGTTTGTGCATCAAATAGTCAAGGAAGCCCAGTGGATGCTCATTCATGGCGGGACTATGAGCATCTGGTAATCTTATAGAATTAGGACCTTGCTCCTTGTGGAGATCCCTGAGCTCTCGCAGGAGAATGCTAATCTTCATTAGCAGATGTGGAAGACTATCTTCTTTCATGTGATCACCTGCAGCGACCAACTCATTATCTTCATCATCCACAAGAGAGAGGAAAAGATAACAAGAGATCTCCGCAGCCAGTACTTGAGCAGATCTGACAACACTTTTGACATTGTAAAACAAAATAATCGGCTCAGCAATGCTTAGGAAAGTAGCCAAAATTTTTAGCCTCTGCTCAAGGCCCAAAAGTTCGTTCTTCACACGAAAAATTATGTGGGCTTTACAGATGACATCAATATACTTCATATTCTGCGAGAGATTTTCAATGAATTGCATCAAGGTTACGACTTCAAACCTCCTAACATAAATATGATCTGGAAAAGAGGGGCGAAGGGAGACTATTCTGACAATGTCTTCCTTCAAGCTCTTTAGACTTTCCAAATGGGAAGCAACTTTTACCGGCTCTGCATTTGTTCCAGGTGAATCAATCTTTTGGGCCACAGCCAGGATATGCCTTGAGCATACATGGAATTCTTCTTGATCTTGGTTTTGTACAGTGATGCCCTGCTGGAACAAGAACCCGAGAAAAGGCCTCAAGATGCTCATCAGGAGTCCAAACGTTTGGACATTTTCCTTCATGCCAGGATCGGAGCAGCCATCTTCTAGGTCAATTAGAAAGTTCAATGGATCTTCATCATAAACGGCGGCCATCTGCAACAAGGATCTTTGCCAAATTTCCTCTTCCTGATTTTCACGGAGAAAGTCATCCACCTTGATTAATAGTACGAATAAACAATGCCAACCAGTATAATAAAAATCTTTGCTCAGAAGTTGCAAAAGTCTTAAGTCAACTAGCACGTCCCCCCACCAAAACGTTTAATTTCCTCACCAAGAAGGCAAGAAGTGATGGAAGTTCATCTAATTTACCTTTACTGCATGCTTTTTAGAACTTTTTTGTGAATCAACTGATTTATTTTCTTTGAAAATCGAAAAGCTGTTCTTTATCTCTAATTGATTTTCTTGCATAATATTTTTCCACCATCTATTTGAATTGAACAAATTATCATGGAAAATAAATGATAAAACTACTATACATGTACTAGTTAATTGATCATACTAAATTGTGGGTCTTCTCCGTTTTCGAATCAACTAATGAAATTAAGGGCATAAAATTAACATTATATACTATATTACAAAACTAGGAAAAGTAATAGTAATAATATCTCAAACAGTAAGTTAAAATACAAAGGTATGTGAGTTACTTTACTAACTTTTATGAGTTGTAGAAGAGTTACTTAGATAGAAATTCCTTTTCTTTCTTTCCTTTTTTTTTTTTTTCCCTTCCTTCAAACACCTGTTTCAAGCTTTACTTCAGTGAATCTTTTTTTTTTTTTTTTATTAATGGAGAAGTCTTTTATTTGAGTTCGAATTATTTTAACTCATGTATTACTTATAGTCAAACTCATTAAGTTAGAAGATTACAATACATTCCTTATATTTCTCATGCCACCCTTTAATTGTTCCCTGATTTTTTTTCCCTTAAAAATTAGAAAAGCTTTTATTGATCACATTGGTTTCTTGACCTTGATATCAGAAGCGCTAAGTAGTTGGTCAGGCATAAGAGATAAACTACGAATACTGTGGATTAAGACATTATAAAATCAAAGAATAAGTTACTTCTTAGTTCTTACCACCTATAAATATAAGCAAGTTTTAAGCAGAAATATGAAATCAAAAGCCCCAAAAAGATAAAATATTTTCCTTTATTTGCCAAAGCTTTTAATTGTATATTTGTTTCCTTTCCACGGAGACACCCCATTCACCATCAAAGCAGCCAAAGCACTCAGCAGACTGCATGCATACTCGCCATCAGAAGCATTGAAACATCTTTACGATTTTAGCGAGCAGCCATTGGACCTTTGGATTTTGTGATTATTGCCTGTCAATTTAAGGGACCTCCCCAGCTAGTGGTCAACTTCTTTCTGAAAATGCGTTATTACATGACTGAAGCTTTGACAGCTACCTAGCCTCAGAAAAAGGGCATAATTCTAGATACCTCACTAAAGTTTCTCATAATATCATTAAGTTCTTTTAGGATTTTTAAAATCTCACTTACCTCCTTTAAATCGATATTTCTTGTAACATTTTAGTCCCTCCGGAGGAAATGCTAGAAAGATAAAACTTTTATTCCAATACTATCCTTATGCTAACTTACTTATGAAGTTTACAATAATAATAAAAATAAAATAATGTTAAATTTTTATTAGGTGTAAATTTCTTGACTTAAACTATTTATTTTAGTCGTATTGGAATAAAAGCAAAATTTACATCTTAAAAAATTCAAATGTATGAAGAGATAATTTTAGTTTTAGTGTAACTTGAACTACAACATGTATTAAAACATATTTCCTAAAAAAATTTCTTAACTTCCTTGCAATTATCCACAAAATTCTTCGGTATGTTAATTATGCACTAAAATCCTCCTAAGCGGTTGATCTTGACTAGATTTTATTTACCCACATCCTTTGCCATCCCACCAGGACCTCGATATAGAAAATAAAAAAAAAAAAGAACCATTATTAGATAGCAATTTATTTTTTATGTACATTTTTTGGTTGAAATTTTTTATTTTCTTTTATTTTGGTTAAATGTATATTAAGAGTAAGAGTAATGTTATCAATTAGTGACCATTAATAGGAATATATAGTCTCGTCAACCCGACAGGGGAGTAAATGAAATTTTAAAAATATCAAAAGAACTAAATGAGATTATGAGAAATCTTACGGGAGATTTCTGAAATTAAAATGAAATTTTAAAAATATCAAAGGAACTAAATGAGATTACGAGAAATCTTATGGGAGATTTCTGAAATCACACCCAGAAAAAGATTAGCCACAACTTTTTTGGGTGAAGCATAAAACTTTAAATCCAAAGACCATCCAAATACACTGCTCCTTATTCTATGACACACTTTTGGTCCATATCCAAACACTTAGTGCGTCACTGCTTAGATCTTTTTATTCGGAAAATTAGTTATCCGTTATGTTTTGCTCAAAGAGGTAATACACAGCTAAATTACTGTACTGACATGGAAGAACAATTTTAGCTGCTCCTCATCTCAATAATTAATTTCTCCAACGTCTTCTTTTTCTCTTTTTCTTTCTTGGAAGAAAATAGAGATGCCACTTGTACTTTTGGGAAAGAAAAACTTTATATCTTTTGGAAAAAACCTCGTGTTTTGCAGAACATAAAAATGTCACTTGTGAATTGGAAAAAATTCACTCAACCTCTGAATTATTGTGCTGTTATTGCCATTACTGTTACTGATTAAGAAGATACTAGATGAATGAATGGCGGGTGGTGTACGCATTCGTCCAAGACCGGGCACAGCCGCCTCTGAGGACCCGCCCATGTGTGATAATTCTGTAATGGAAAGCACGAACGTTCTTCTGTTCTACATCTCCTTGATGGGGATGCCTCACTTATTCATAGTACTAACCTCCGCCTCGGTCCCCAGCAAAATTGGAATCTCTTTTCTCGGCATCTATAAAATGCAGTCCTCTCTGCGGCATTTTCACAAACACTTGCTAATCCTCATTTTCGTTCTTCGTTTTCATCTCATAGCTCAAGAATATCCATGGCCGAACAACAACCCATCAAATTTGGCATTCTGGGCGGTGCTCAAATAGCCCGCAAAGTATCCCGCGCTATAAGACTTTCCCCCAATTCCACACTCTACGCCGTAGGCAGCCGTTCCGTCGAAAAAGCAGCAAAATTTGCTAAAGACAATGGATTTCCGGATTCAGCTAAGGTCTACGGCAGCTACGACGCCGTTCTGGACGATCCAGACGTCGACGCCGTTTACATTCCGTTACCCACTAGCATGCACGTCCAATGGGCTGTTCTCGCTGCCCAGAAGAAAAAGCATGTGCTTCTGGAGAAGCCCGTTGCCCTCAACGTTAAGGAGCTGGATGTGATTCTGAAGGCGTGTGAATCTAATGGGGTGCAGTTCATGGATGGTACCATGTGGATGCATCATCCTCGTACTGCAAAAATGAAAGAGTTTCTTGATGATCATCAACGCTTTGGTCAGATTAAAACGGTAATACTATATACTTTTCGTTCCCGCAAACAAATGTTGTGTAGTACTAGCAGTTTCTTTTGTGTCATTTTAAAATTAGATGGACTAATTAATCAAATAGTTTTGCTTTGTGGGCCTTTTCCCTGCTGATTCTAACTTTTAAGTCGCGTAGTCTGAGTGGAAATTTGGACTTATTTCGTTACTTAATTCGGTTATACTTGTGAAGTACTAGTATGCTCTTGGTCCAGTCAATCAAGATTGTGGCTTTTCTTCTGAGGCTGATTATCGAAAAAGTATTCTGGAAAACATGTTTTAGAAGATAGAATAATGTTTACGTTTTCAGAACTTCAAAAAGTTCAGTAGAAGTTCAAACGCATTAATCCCTGAAAATGTTGTTTCAGAAGTATCAAGAGATAGTTCATAATAGTTTTTCTAAATAAGCTAGAAGTGGAGGCTCAACTCGAGAGCATCTGAAAACAGATTTTGTTCGGAAAAGGCATAATTAGGTGATTGTAACCCTATGGAACGAGCCCTTAATATTGTTGTTAGTTCTCCTTTGACTTGGTTAAAATTAGTTCTAAAATTGAACTTAAGTTAGAAATCAGCGATGATATCCATCTCCTTTATGCGTGTCATGATGCTTTCAGCTGCTGAAGACAAGAAGTTGAACCTTCATCTGAGCTGAACTTTATATTTGTCATATTACATGATACCCCATGTGGAAGTTGATTACTTATGATGTTCTTCCTTTTCCCCATAGTGAAAAATGCAGATGTCTCCATCTTCTGTCACTGGGATTCGCCAATACACACGATTTTATTCTAGTTGTATAGATGTCAATCACCCTTTAGTTTACTCGGTTATTTTATGATGTCACTTAGTTTTGTGAACTTTTCGTGGTCATGGAGGGTAAATGCTCCAAGCGTAAGGCTGGATGACAGAATTGCTGGTAATTGAAAAGGAATGCTCCTGGCTAGTCCATTCTCTGGTATGTAGGTGCAGGTTATATGTTGGTGATGTCCATATATTTGAACATAAACTCAGGAAAAGTTTCAGTAATAGTGGCAGTATTAGTTGTTGCAATAAATCAAGGTTTGAACTCAGGGGTCTCGTCTTTCTTGCTGGAACCATTTATGATAAAACTGAAATTTTAATGCATAGTTGTTTCACTTGGTTTTTTTTCAGGTGCAAACTATTTTTACATTTGCTGCTGATCCTGAGTTTCTGGAAAATGACGTTCGGGTGAAGCCAGATCTGGATGCTCTTGGTGCTCTTGGTGATGCTGGATGGTACAATGTCAGAGCGTGTCTGTGGGCTTTTGATTATGAGCTACCTAAAATGGTAACCGCATTGCCTGGCCCTGTTTTCAACAAGTCAGGTGTGCTGGTATCCTGTGGAGCTTCTTTGTACTGGGAAGATGGGAAAGAGGCTACTTTCCACTGCTCTTTCCTGTCCACTTTGGTGACGGATGTAACTGCTATTGGAACAAAAGGATATCTGCGCCTTCATGACTTTGTTATCCCTGATGAAGAGGACAAGGCTTCCTTTTTTACACGTGAGAATCCAAGGTTTGCTGAACTTCAGAGAGGGGTGGTTGCCGACCGAAATGAGCATGTCGTAGCTACTGATCTACCTCAAGAAGTTGAAATGGTCAAGGAATTTTCAAGGTTGGTTGGAATCATAAAAACTGAAAGTGGGAATCCGGAGAAGAAATGGCCAACCCTCAGTAGGAAGACACAGCTAGTTTTGGATGCAGTGAAGACATCGATTGAGAAGGGCTTTGAATCCGTTGAACTGATAAGTTGATTAATCTTCTTGCCCACTTGGCATCCATCCTGAATAAACAGCTTTTCCTATCTTTGCCTGGGCAATGGTATGAAGTGAGGGCTTTCTAATTTATTCCTTCAGATATCTGGTTTAGAATTTTGTGAATGTTGCTTGGAATTCATTTCCACCTTTTTGTTGTAAACTCTATCAGTTTTTTTTTATCATGATCAGATTGTTTCTGAAACAAACAGACTGTTTATTATTAGGTGGTGTCAAATTAATCAAAAAATTGATTCAATTAACATGGCGATTGTCATTTAGATCCCAACTTGCATTTGAATCTATTTACCAAACATGAAATTTTTTTTTTTTTTTTTTTTGGCTATTCTAATAGGTGCTTAATGGGTACATGTTAAGATATTTTCAGTACACTTAACCTATCATGTAAATGTATATGATAACAATTATTATTCTACCTTACATTTATAAATTTTTTTCTAGTTAATTTTACTTTTCTAAATTATTAACACTTCGACAGTAGACTACATCTTAACTGGTGATCTTTTTTCTTTTTTAAATTCTTCTTGCAATGAAAGTAAAATTTAAAATCTCTATGCTCCACTCTTTTGAATTTATCATTTCAACCTTTCTCCATTGAATGTTTGGTTAATACAAGTTTGCGTTGTTTGGAATGCAATTTTTCTCTAAAACATTTTTGCGTTTTTCATTAGCATATTTTTTAATTATTTTTTTATTTCATATATATTAAATCGCTATAGTACTTTTTTTTTATTAACAAATAGTACATTTTTCTATAAAAACTCCAAAAAATAACAATACAAATGGGCTGGTTCCAAATGATTTGTATGTCCAAATGATTTTGCAAATCCATTTAGATATCTTATAATAATAAAGACAGAGCAATCGTAGTTGTTCTGATAGTTGATGTTAACATTTCTTGTCACTTTATATATTTCAGATTTACCCTTATTAACTCCTATTTAATTACAGATTTACCCCTCCACCTCAAAAATTAACTCGTACTCAGTTAAAAGTTTCACATTACAATTCACACATTGTTTTAGTTATTCTAATCAACTACTGTGATATTTCCTTCAACATCTTTGGCATGATTTTAAATAGGGATAATTTCAGAAACCTCCCCTGAGGTTTCATGAAATATCCCTTAGCTCTCCTGACGTTTTCAAAATCTCTCTTACCACCCCTGAAAAGATTGTGGGTTCACATATTACTATCAGAATGAATCAATTGCCAAGAATACCCTCATTTCTTCCATCAATTATTTAGCTTCTAAAGACTAAAAAAAAATTTTTTTTGACAAATCTCATAAGCATGTAATAGCAAAATGCCTAGGAAACAATTGGCATCACTCTTCTTTTTTGTACCAACAAAGGCGTGAAATTATCTGACAAAACCTCCAAAGGCGCACAATTGCTTGTCAGAAGAAATATGACTTTTATTTTTATGTTGTAACTATCCTTTTTTGTCCTCTTTATTTCTTTTTTCCTGTGAACATACTGGAACTTGAAGTAGAGGAGAAGAAAATTGCAACTTCACTAAGATAATTTCCTAAACTTTGAAGTAAATGTGTGGTTTTCAAAACAAAACTGCACAACAGGTAAAAATTATAAACTGGTACTTTAAATGATCAATATGTTATAAGAGACGATGTAGGTTTCATAATTAAAATAGTTATGTAAAAGTAAGAGAATAATATAATTTTTATTGCTTGATTGTGAGATATTCTTCCTGATAAGACTATACAAATAGATAGTTAATGCTAAGTACTTATATGTATTCCTCCCATACATGAACTACTTTCAAGTAGTGTTTTTTTGTTTATTTGGGAATTGTAAATTAGGAAATGTCACTTTGTCTACTGTTGTTATTGACATTATTCGAAACTCCATGACTTGTTAATATTATGTTTCTATTTTGTTTTTTTTTTTTTTGGATAGTCTTAGAGTATTAAGGGAACTAAAATTTCCTCTTCCCTCCAACATGTATCTTTTAATATTACTTTACTGAGAAGGGGTGACATTGTTAACAAAATGTCAATTCAAAGGGTGGTAAGAGAGATTTTGAAAACGTCAGGGGAGCTAAGTGATATTTCATGAAATCTCAGGGGAGGTTTCTGAAATTATCCCTTTTAAATATAATAACTTTCTAAATAAAATAAAAATAGTACTTTATTAGTTTTTTGGAAAAAAAATAAATGAACAATAACTTATTTAAGAAATAATTAATTATATATTGTTAGAATAAGCGCGCGTACACACACGTAGAGTGTGTCAAAAGAATGCTTACAAGTCGCATGATTAGCGGGCCGCAAACAAAACGGCCCCTATTTAATTATCCATAACACGTCCAATCAACAGTACGTCACTGCTCACTTTTGTTGTCTCACTCATCACTCACTAGCTCCACTCATCACTATTTTATTCTTTGCAAACTTTCCGGGCTTCGACACTCCGCAAAATTTTCATCCGCTTCTCCCCCGTTCAGACATTTTCACAAACACTTGGCTATCGTTTGAATCCCCACGCCAAAAATCCTAGAAAAACCAATGGCCGGAAGCCCCATCAAATTTGGCATTCTGGGCTGTGCCGATATTGCCCGGAAACTTTCCCGGGCCATTACACTTTCCCCCTACTCCACCCTCTACGCTGTAGGCAGCCGTTCGCTGGAAAAAGCCTCAAAGTTTGCAAAAGAGAATGGCTTTCCGGCTTCAGCAAAGGTATACGGCAGTTACGAAGCCGTTCTGGATGACCCAGATGTTGACGCCGTCTATGTGCCGTTGCCGACCAGCTTGCATATAAAATGGGCAGTTTTGGCTGCTCAGAAGAAAAAGCACCTGCTTTTGGAGAAACCAGTTGCCCTTAATGTTAAGGAATTTGATGTGATTCTGGAGGCTTGTGAATCCAATGGGGTGCAGTTCATGGATGCTACCATGTGGATGCATCATCCCCGTACTGCTAAAATGAAAGAATTCCTAAATGACCCTCAACGGTTTGGTCAACTCAAATCGGTATAGATAATTTCTTCTACCCAAAGTAAATTTTTTTCAGTAATACTAGCAGTTCTTTATATTTTCTATCCCTATGGGATTAGATATCTTGATTAATCAAATTAAATAGTTTTGTTTGTGGATTTCTTTTTTTTTTTCTGTGCAGAATCTAAGTGTGATTTTGACTGAAGTTGTCAGTCTGAGTCAAACATTTGGACGCATTTTCTTCAAGTATAGTAATTTATGATCAAAGTATCCACTTTTTGTTGTTATAATTGCAATTTTTGTCTGTAATTATTCATTAAAGGTTGGATTTTTGTGCTGTCAATTGAAAGCTCAAATGTAGTATTGGTCCTCGTTTATTTTGCCATAGGATGGAATGCAATGATCTCCCTCTTCCCAACTTCTGTCAGGAGGGTATACAGGGGTGATTTGCTTTTTCTTGATGCAGATAAGTGTGATGTCACGCATTAACCTCTGGTTTTTATTGATCTTTGAGGGGTAAAATGCTTAAAAGAATTCGAGCAGGTTTAGTGGTAATTCAAGAACTGCTGGCTGGTCATTCCGAGTGTATAGGTGCAGACATAGAGCTTTTATTTGAAGAATAACTTCCAACGCAAATCAATTTTGAGTCTGTATTCATATTGGAATGTTCTAAGATATCAATGGTACTAGCAATGTGATAGAATTATGGATGGGGTGAGCATTTTTTGGAAATAAAAAAAATGGTTGTGTGTGTTTGTGTTATCTTATCTTAGTAGATACATGCAACAACTGGAAGAAATCAAAAATCAAATCCTGCCAGAGTGACTAGCTTTCTATCAATTTGCTAATCTTTCAGGTTCACAGTGTCTTCACATTTGCTGCTGATCCTGATTTCCTGGAAAATGATATTCGGGTGAAGCCTGATCTGGATGCTCTAGGTGCTCTTGGTGATGTTGGGTGGTACACAATCAGATCAATTTTGTGGTCTGCTGATTTTGAGCTACCGAAGTCAGTAATTGCATTGCCTGGTCCTGTTTTCAACAAAGCAGGGGTAATTTTATCATGCGGAGCTTCTTTATATTGGGAAGATGGGAAAGTGGCTAATTTACACTGCTCTTTCCTGTCCAACTTGACGATGGATTTAACAGCTGTTGGAACAAAGGGTTCTCTGCACCTTCATGACGTGGTTATCCCTTTTGAAGAGGAAAAGGCTTCATTTTCGACCAGTGTTGAGTGGGGTTCACTGAACTTGTGACTGGGTGGGAGCCCAAGCCCAGCCAGCATGTTGTCACGACAGATCTTCCACAGGAGGCTCAAATGGTAAAGGAGTTTTCGAGATTGGTTCAACTCATTAAAGCCGAAGGTGCAAAGCCAGAAACCAAATGGCCAACCTTCAGTAGGAAGACTCAGCTAGTTTTGGATGCTGTCAAGACATCGATTGAAAGGGGCTTTGAATCTGTTGAAGTTATTAGCTGATTGCACTATGTTGTGTTGCCCATTGGGCATTTGTCTTGAATAAGATGCTGATTGTTCCTTGTAAAGAGGATTCTTCTTTGTTTGCCTGGGCTCTGGCGTGAAAGCTAAGGGTCCTCTTGCTCTTATTACCCGTACATGGTTCTGGGTCAAAGTAACTTACTTTGAATGTTTCTTGGATTTGATTTCGAGCTTTGATTTATAAATAGTGTCAAACTTGTTTCTTCACGAGGCGAGAGCTTACAATATGCTAGATTTTGTTCGACAGAATGATGTCATTTGCAGCTATGTACTTCCAAAACAATGTTGTTGCAAGCCTCAGACTTACATTCGAAAGACATGGTTCAGGTGAAGAAAGTGAGTTCCAGATCCTGTATGGTTATTGGCTCATTGTCATGGATAATGCATTCCTAGTACTGAGCTACGTAATTATGGTTTTTCATATTGTGCTGGATTTTCGCTGTCGCATGAGTATGCTATATTTAGGGATGTACACTGAACTTTTAAGCTGTTATGCTCGATTCTGTTTTTTGGGCTCAAGCTTCAATTCGAGCTCAAGCCCTATACGAGCCGTAAGTGTCAAGCTTGAGCACAATTTAATTAAATATTCTAATGGCTCAAGTTTGACTCGAGAATATGAAATTTTATTTAACTTTTTCTAATTTCTAATATTATTTTAGCAATAATATATATATGTATAAAAATAATAATAATTAATTTTTCTTATGCCGTTAGTGAATATGCTGACTGGTTTAGATGCGTGGCAGATCATCTCAATTTGAAATTTTACATATATATCATGCACCAATACCTGTTAATATATGCATGGTAAGTGAAAGATTTACTCAAATAATAAATATTTGATTTCATATAAAATATTAATAACATGTTAAATAGAAAATACAAGAAGATTATTCAAATCTTAACAAGTACAATATATATAAGTTCAAATTCGATTTGATACTTCTTATTCTAACTCGAGTCCAAACTTACTAAAAATCAAATTCAAATTGAGCCCAAAACTGTTAGTTAAGTTCTTGGTTTGATTAGGTATAATGAATGTATGGCTTATCGAGGGCTAGGTTGGTTTGTAGTCCCAGCTGTGATTAACTGTGATGAATGTATGGATTATCAATGTCTATCTTGACCACCCTTTTGTTTTTTACGGACAATTGTACAATGATTGGTCATCACTGTTCGCAGAGATTTATGCACAATAGTTAAGAAAATACGAAAGCTACAAAGAACAAAAAGTCGTATCCTCGCCGACTCGGCAATCTGGAAAAAAGACTGGAAGAGAGCGCGAGAATTGACCGGCAACTAATCCGCAATCGCCCTGTCATTGGCAAGATGAATTATGGTGACCGCTGCCTAAACAAACGGACACTTTAACTAGACAAATTTGACCTTCGTTTCCGGCCGCCTTTGCGAATATTGATCCATCCAAATGTTGTCACTATCACATGATAATGAGTTCATTCCTCTTCATTCGATACATTCTTCACTTTCATTTTTGACTCGTCACAGCATATTTTTTTATAAAGAAATTTTAAAAACTCCAATTTTTTTTGGTCACCGGCCACTGTATCCAAACAGGCCTCACCACGGTGGGAAGGCATCTTTCAACCACATCATATTTGACTAATCCGTTGGTGGAAAGGTATCTTTCAACCACACCATATTTGACTAATCCGTTGGTCGGCCCGGGTAGCACACCTGGCAATGGTGGGTGAGGCTCCCAACTGGGGTAACTGCATACATGAGAATTCGAACTCGAAACTTCACTTAAGTGGAATGAAGCTGCGGACCACTTCAACCAACCCTAGTTAGTTAAAAAAAAAACTGCAAAATGCTTTAAAAACTCCAATTGAAACAAGCTAAGACTGCAAAATGCTTTAAGAAATTTGCCTTTGGCTGGTGATCAAATAAATCGTGAGTACAGCAAAGTTTAGCCCTTATTTGGATTGGAGTTTTACACAAAAAAATTTTTTAATTTTTGTGTGATCATATTTTTCAAGCACATTTTTACCTCACATACATTAAATCGCTATAGTATATTTTTTTTTTATAAAAAATCTAGAAAATGGCAATCTAAACAAGACGAATTTTTAGGAATTCTAAAAATCTATGGAGATTATCTATTAAAATTTGTCTGATTTCCAGAAAACCAAACAGCAGAAGCCTCAATTATTAGGTGCGATAGCTACAGCCTACTGGTAAATAGCAGAAGCCTCATTCCAATAAATTAAGGATACAATTGAATTACTGAAAAAAAAAAAAGAGATAAATTAAGCAGCCGAACAATGCAGATATTTGTTGAGGAATGGTTGATGTATGTTCAAGAAGTTTCATTTTAACTAATAGTTCTTGGCTGTTAATGATGACTCGATTACTTGTGTTAACTATTCACATTAGTAGTACAAAATGTACACATCATATGTATGTTACAAGAAAAGATACTTTCAGAAGTCAGAACATAGCACTGTTATGAATATCATATAATTCACGATGAACGTGTACAATTTTATAACAAAGATGAAATACTGTTTATACTAACTCATACATATTAGTTACAATAATGTTACGTGACATTTATCTAAGTCACATATTTTTGAACTTGTGTCTTGCTGAGATATTCTAATCCCCTTCTGTCCTTAATCCTTCGTGACATCTGGGTAATTTCATGTGATAATTTAGGTATTTTTGTAATTCATCGTGAACGTGTACAGTTTTATAACAAAGATGAAATATTTCATTATTGTTTATATGAATTCATACATATTATTCACAATAAAATTACGTTATATTTGTAAGCTTACATATTGTCGACACATTTTAAACCCCCGTGCCCTTAATCCTTTGTGGCATATGTGTCACTCATGTGATAATTTAGGCATTTTCATGTTGTAGTTTGTGCCTCAAAGTTTCAAGTCAACAGGTGGCATGGTCTCGTTTGCCTTTTGTCTTCCTGTGGCAAGACTACGACTACTATATAAAGCTTCAGTGTCGGCTGGCTCAGAGTAACCTAAAACCCTATAAGCTAAATCACGGTGTCGGAAAAAATGGCGGAGCCGCCGGTTCGTTTTGGAATCTTAGGCTGTGCAAAGATAGCACGAAAAGTATCTCGAGCCATAACTCTGGCTCCCAACTCAACTATTGTAGCTATTGGGAGCCGTTCACTGGAGAAGGCCACCAGCTTCGCCAAGGAGAACGGCTTCCCGGCGTCGGCTAAGGTGTATGAAAGCTACGACGGCGTCTTGGACGATCCGGCCGTGGAAGCGGTCTATATTCCATTGCCCACGAGCTTACACCTGCGCTGGGCTGTGCTGGCGGCTCAGAAGAAGAAACACGTGCTTCTGGAGAAGCCGGTGGCGCTGAACGTGAAGGAGCTGGATATAATTCTGGAGGCCTGTGAATCAAGTGGAGTGCAGTTCATGGATGCTACTATGTGGATGCACCATCCACGCACCCCCGAAATGAGGAAATTCCTCTCTGATCCTCAGCAATTCGGTCAGCTCAAAGCGGTAGGTTTTTTTTCCTCCTTTTTTTTTATGTGTGTTTTTTTTTTCCTATCATGATACCGTTTACAATTCTTTTTATTTTTGTTTATTTATTTTATTTTCTCATCCTTCCCCACACCATTTCATCCCAATTGTCTGAGCTGGTGGCAAAACGAACTCTAAAGAGTCCTCCCCTAACTATTGGGCAGACTCTAGTGGTTAAAAAATGAAGCTAAGCTGTCTTTGCTAAGTTAGTCCTATCAATCCAAATTTAATCAGGTTGGATGTGGTCTTTTAAAGACGCATGCATGTTACACAAGAGTTCATGAAAGAATTATTGCCTAATTATTGATGTAACTACAAAAATTGGAGTTTTTAAGCCGTGAATTTTTGATACTGATGCATAGGTTCACCCAATCAATACGTACTAAATTGGATAAAAAGCAACAATAGTACGAACAATGGAGTTCAAAAGCAGCAATAGGACCACTAATGGAGTTCAAAAACTACAGTACGACCACTAGCAGAATTGTCAATATATGATGGTTGCCTAATCAAAGCTTGAGTTAGACTATTGGACTAACTCTTTTTTTTTTTTCCTAGATGTTAATGTGTTTTTCCCTAGACCGTACAATTATTTGCCTTGAAAATGAGTTGTCATAATTTCAACAGGTCCACAGCATTTTCTCGTACGTTGAGGGCCCGGAATTTCTCAAGAATGACATCAGAGTAAAACCTGATCTTGATGCGCTTGGGGCTTTAGGTGACACTGGCTGGTACTGCATCCGGGCAATTCTCTGGGCTGCAGAATATGAACTCCCTAAAACTGTAACAGCTTTGCCTGATCCTGAATTCAATGAAGCCGGCGTGATCTTGTCCTGTGGTGCATCCTTGCGCTGGGAAGGTGGAAAAGTTGCAACTTTCTATTGTTCTTTCCTGACCAACTTGACAATGGACATCACAGTTCTTGGAACAAATGGAAACCTTCGGGTCCATGATTTCGTCATTCCATACCAAGAAAGTGCTGCACCATTTTATGTGACTTCAAATTCCAGGTTTGTTGAGCTCGCAACAAGGTGTGATCCCTCCCCTGGTGAGCATATTATCGCGACGGATCTTCCTCAGGAAGCCCTGATGGTGAGGGAGTTCTCTTCTTTGGTTACTGGCATAAAATTACATGGTTCGAAACCTGAGAAGAAATGGCCAAACATCAGTAGAAAGACACAGGCTGTTATTGATGCAGTTAAGGCTTCTATTGACAAGGGGTTTGAACCAGTTGAAGTTGTGTTTTAGTTGCCTTGGATGCTCAACCCCTGTCTGCAATCTCATTGGGGAAAAGAAAAAATTACCTGATCTTAGATTGCTTGCCATGAATTATATTTGTATCCATTATTGTGTTGGACTATCCTAATCTTGTTTTAGGTATTGAACGGATAATAATGGGCATCATCACATGTTGGTAGATTGCCTATAATGTACCAGTAGTTTCAAACGAGTAATTGATACATGGATATCATCAACAGCCAATATAATACATTCGGCTGCCTACGATCCTACATGTTGGGCTGTATTGGCAGTTCAGTGATAAAAAAGCACGTCCTTTTGGAAATTCCAGTGGCGCTGAATGTGAAGACCTGTACCGTAAATGTCTATGAAATGGAATTGGGCCACTTTTTTTTTTTATTTTTTTTAATTACGATCTCTTACTAATTAATCTTTGCGTCCTCAACTCTCAAGTTCTATGAAATGTGCACGATAATTGGTTCTACTAAGTACTAAGTATCATGCGCAAACTTAAAAAATTTAGACTCCATTTGTAGCCCTAAAATTTTAAGAATATATATATATATATATATAAACTTACCTCCAAATGTATGCATATACATGAATCATTTCATGTCCCCCAAAATTCCATTTCTTCCCCGAACACAATGGACGATATTGTGAATGGGAAGGGCGTATGCAAAAAGGCAAATTAGGGATTCTAGGAGTGGGCTACTAGTGAATGGCCCTTACAATACATGATAGGATTTCAAGCATGAGACTGGTAACAAATATAGTTTGCTAATGAATCACTGAGAGTAACACATGCAAGTGAGGACGGAAACTTTGTAATTGCAAGTGAGGGGACCGATTATTTATTTGAGTAAAATACATATTTCATTCATTTTTAAAAAGTTATAATTAATTTTTATTTTATTTGAATTGGATTAAGCACGAGCTCAAGTTCGTGCCTGATAGCTCCATTATTCGAGTCTGATAAAATTGAGTTAAGATCAACTCAAAAAGGCTAGGATTGAGTACCATTGGAAGGGACAAATATGGTGTTAACTGTCAAATTTACGAAATTGTGGGTCATGTGTTTTTCAAGAATCTGCACGCACTCGAATCCATGACCAGCAAACATGCATTTCCAGCGGACTTGTTAACATGTCAATTCAAATGTTCCATGCAATCTCTGTGCCCCTCTTTGTTCTGGAAAACTGCCATGCGTTTCATCCATTTTCAAGTTTGATTATGACTCGTTAAAATGTTTTTCCTATTTTTATTATTTTTGATGAATAACAATAATTATTTCTTTAATTAAAAAAAAAAAAACCTTTCGAGTGTGAGATACTTTGTTGTCCAATGCGGTTTTTGCGGATCAAGTCAGACGAAATCTAAAACAACCCAATTTCCCAAGTGGCCCATTACCAATTTTAAGAGCCCTGTGGGCTGCATAAAATAGTGTGCAAGCCCATCATTTGTAACGTTAGGCTGATGACTTATGTTACTTGGGCCCTTGATTTATAGAAGGTAAGGCCTGTGTCCCCTCTATATAGTATTTTCGGCCAATGTTCCAACAAAATTCAAAGGGTAGCGTTCCCCGTTTTGGCAATTAAACAAAAAAAAAATCACCCCTCTCTAATTTCTGAGCCGCCAAATAGATAATTTTTTTTGGTAAGGCTCGTTTGGTACGTTGGAAAGATTTTCAATTTCTTCATTCCATTCTAATATTTGGAATGACCTTTCCCCCTAGAAAACCCTTTCCCCCTAAAAAGCCTTTCCAACTTTTTCCTGAAATTCCATTCCTCATGAAAATCTAGAGAAAGCCATTCTTAATCTATCCAAGAAATACCTATATTAGAGGAGTAAAGATTATCCTTCTATATTCTATATCTCTATTTATCGTTCAAATACATTAATTTGTCATTTACTTTGTCAATCATTAGGTCTATTTTATGAGTTTAGTTAGTAAGTCTACAACTTTTTTACTTAGGAATAATTTTAATTCTATTTAATGACTTCTCTTTATTTTTACTTTAAAATAAAATATTCAGTTGACATTTTTAATATATTTTTATTCACAATATTGGATTATATGATAACATTTGTTAATTCAAACAAATAATAACATGCCAAAATACATTCATATAAAGTTAAAAAAAAAAAACAAAGAAAAGAGTGAACCTACTAGACTATCTGCTAAGGCACAATTGCATTTTTCTATTTATAAATAGTTCTTAAAACCATTCAGAAGCAAATCAAGGGCAAAGAATTTAATGTACATGAATGATGGATTTAACATGCATGAAAAATACAAGGGATTCAACATACATGTAATTTAAATTTTTAATTTAGTTACAACTAGTATTCACCTATTGCAATTGTATTACAGTTAATATTCACCTATTGTAATTGTATACTATTAAATTGTTATGTTCTCACTTAATAAGTTATTGTGATTTTATGCTATTAAAAAGTTATTTATTAATTAATGATTCATCTGTCTCTAAATAAAGATATGTATAGAACGTTATATATAAAGGCAATTAAGTCAATATAGTAGTTTTTTTCATTCCATTCTAACTTCTTAATATGATTATATCAAACATGGGAAAAGAAATTAACATTCCATTCTGATTTGGTTACCAAACACTGGAATGAAAAATTTTTTCCTATCCATTCTGGCAGAAAAAGAATTCTGGGTGGAAAGATCTTTCCACCATACCAAACAAGGGAAATTCTATTTTAAACAACATTACTACTAAATAACAGGCACAAACTAATGGTAGATTATCCTTAGGGATTCTTATGTTTGTGAAGGATAGTCTACCTCTTTAAGAATTCCCATATTTGTGTCTATCATTTAGTGATGTCGATTTACAGTTGCCTCTTTTTGTAGGTGGGCTCTTATATTGAATTACTCAGTCATAGGTACAAATTGGGGGAAGCAAATTCCCCTAGTATCATCTTCTACTAATCTATTTAAATTAAAAGGAACATTTTAATAGAAAGCAAAGTCCTATCTTGCTATCCCCCACAGCTCAGCAAGGATATTAGAAGCATATCCTAAGTTTCTACCAAAGCCAGCTATCCAGTGGTCAAGTTGCTTTCTGATCAGGCCACCAAATCCTACTGAATCAGGATTTCCTGAAAGGAACTATCAGTATTGATTTTGAAACTGGGAGGATTTGGGTGAATCCAGATAACAAGCACCCTCCAACTCTAGAAAACTAGTAGACAAGGAGGAAAGGCAACATAATTTGTGAGAACCCAAAGAAAAAAAATGAAAATGAAAAAAAATGGCTTGATTGCACCATGAAAGCATTAAGTACATTATTTTCCTTTAAGTACTTTATTTTGCATACATAGCATGACATTAATTTGGAATTTCATTTTACATGTTTCATGTAGCAAATTGCATAAAATTTATGTGGCATTAAGTAGGATACATTCTAATTGAGGGATTAGAAGCTAATTGCATAGAATTTTAACCCAATTCATGGCCAAGACATTTCCACTTGTCAACCATCCAACAAGTCTTAACTTAAGCCTTTCTATTTAACCTCTCATTTTCAAAAATTTGAACCAAAAACTCCCTCTCTCTCCTCTTGGCCGAACTCCATAAGCAAGAAAACACTAAACCCTAAGCTTGATTCTAGCAATTTTAGGTGAGGAAAAACATGTTCAAGTGAAACCCTAGCTTAGATTGTTGGTTGATCATCAAGCTTGGTTGGAAAATTGGAGCTTTTTGGGTGGTTTTCTCTCTCAACTCTCAAGGTAACTAATCACTTATCTATGCTTTAATGATCTTCATATTCAAAGTGGGTGCATGATTAGTGAGTTTAAGTTGTTTGAGGTTGATTAGAAGGAAAAATTATGGAAGAGTTTCTTGTGTTTGAGAATTTGAACTTAGGTTTTTGCTTTAAGCTTCTATGTGTTTGATGAAATGTCTAAGACTTTGTAATGTTTTATTGATGACTTTCTTTGATTTTTTAGCATGTTAAACACCTTATTAAGAGATGGAAATAACTTTAAAGGATTAATTGAAGAGATTGTGTCAAAGCTGGAAATTTTCACAGGAAATCAGAAATGGAAATCAGTGAACTTTCTGAACTTTCTGTTGATTGTAGAAATTGAATTAGAGCCTGAATTTTATACCATTAGAAAGGTTTATGAACCTAGTTTTAAACGCCACTGACAGAGCTCGATTTTGATTTTTCTACATTGAGTTATGGTCGTTCTTCCGAGACTGTTTGACCAACCTGTTTCACGCCCGACAGTTTTCTGGTGTCTCTGAGATTTGCAATTTCGACCCTGATTTAGTGTGATTTGATGTTCAACATCTCATGAAAGTTTTAGATATATGTATTAGCTTCGAAACACCATAAAATTTGGCCCAATCCGATAATCACAGCCACAGTTATGATTAAAACACTAAAGGGTGGCAAACCTGTCGATTTTCATTTCCTTTCTATAATGGCTTCTTTTATTCCTTTGGACTCATGTTCATCTTTGTC
Organism: Gardenia jasminoides; assembly: GCA_013103745.1. Taxonomy (NCBI): domain Eukaryota; kingdom Viridiplantae; phylum Streptophyta; class Magnoliopsida; order Gentianales; family Rubiaceae; genus Gardenia; species Gardenia jasminoides. The sequence goes on along the minus strand of CM023102.1, from coordinate 84,267 downwards.
GTGTTCCAACCTACTTAACTCATGATTTTACTATGTTTATAAGATTCTTCATTTGTTTTACACTCATACTTTGGATTAGACCTCTTATGATTTTGTGCATCCAAATTGTGATTATTATCAAACAAAGAAACAACTAGTGTATGCATTTGGTCTCTCTTGTTTGGGGTAGTCAATTCTAAATGTTTTCATTTCATTTTCCATTAGAGAAGGTGGAAATAAAGGAGATTTGGGAGCGAACGCCTGAGGTTATTTTGCTAACTTGGTAAGTGTTCCAATGCATGTTTCCTTGACGATGCATGATATTTGAGTAAATGCTATTATTTGTTTTAAAAGCCTCTTTGATTGACATACCAATGAGTGACATGTTATTGTGATTTCCTTGATTCATTAATTCAATTAATTTTTAATAATTGCTTGCTCACAATGCATAGTTGAATGATAAATGTACATAAATGTAGGCCGATGTATACTTTATCGCATCGGCTGAACTGAGCTTACTCTGTGCTGGAACCCTATCCTTGATCTGCCATCGTGAGGTCGGGTAGGCCAAAAGCTTATCTTAGACCCGCATTGAGATCGGATCGACACGGGTGATGACTTACCAATGATAAGTGTAAAGCTCAAAACTCTTCGCCGAAAGGCCTTGAGTATAATGTTTAATGTTAAATTTCGGGGATTGTTTATCGTTTTGGAGGTTATAAGGTGAAAGTAAATTTTGGGGATTGTTTATTGTTTTGGAGGTCATAAGGTGGGAGTTCGGAGGTTATAAGGTGGAAAAATGTAGGGGATTGTTTATTGGAAGTTATAAGGTGGAAAATGGCTCCCAATGAGTCCTGTATCCTTTGAGATCTCATTTATTATTCATTATTTGATTTACTTGAATGAGTAATCGTTTATTTGAATCAATGTGATCGTTTATCGCTCACTATGTACCTTACCTTATTTCTTCATTCCTAAGTTTGGTAATAGTTATACTTGGAGCTGTGCTTCTTGATTACGTGTTAACATGATTAATTTTGGTATTGCTCATGTTTTGCTTGATTTCTTGGAATACTTACTGGGTGAAAGCTCATACCACGTATTTGTTTTCCTTAACAGGATTCGAGACAAAAGGGCTCAAGGATAACATTAGATCATTTTGGGATTTTAGGTTTGTTTGCCTGGTATATCTACCTGTAATCCTCTTTACTTTTGGGAGAGGCGGATGTACATAAGATAAATTCTAAACGCTTGACCTTTTAGTCCATGAGTTTATGTAATTACTTTTGGAGGTATGTAAATGTTATTACGAAGTACCTTCAAGGTTATATTATCTCGAATGGACTTTTGAGTATTTGTATCTGTGAAGAAAATTGTGGATTGTAGTGAGTCCCGGCGAGAGTTGGGCAGGCAGTCCGCCGATCCCTTTGGTTCGCCTTAGGGGGAGGTGGGGCTGTCACATAATTGGTAAGATGTTTCACCTTTAACTAATTGGTGACGAGTTTGAATCATCAAGAATTAGTAAAAAATTATCGTTAATCCTAATTCTGTACATATTTCATATTAAAGGGAGATTAATTCATACGAAAATTCTTTCATATGCAATAATGTAGTGCATGCTTTAACAAGACATGCCAGACTTGTCACTCAAATTGCATTGGGGCAATCTGCTCCAAACTTTCTTCAGCCAATTCTTTTGGCTAATTTTTTTTACATTCTCCATCAAGAAATTCTGTTGTGTCAATGTTTGAATTCTTTCCTATAGCACTTGTATTTTGTTGGTTTTCTTCATGTAAGTTAGGTGCTTTAGAAGGTGGAAAACAAAGAGACCATACTTGAGGGAGAAAGTAAAAGTACAGGGGGAGGACGAAGCCATTCATAGAAGTATCTACCGATATTGCTGCAAGGCTAGAAAAATTATGTCTTACGTGAGAAAATATTTCATTATGCTTAATCATTGATAGCAATGAAGCTAAAATTTGTGGTTTTTCGGCTAGCCATTTTAGTTTAAATTGTTAACAATGATCTAAGTACATTGACGTAAGATAGAAGCATGAGAATTCTACCAAATAAACATAAAACCTTTAATAAGACATGAAATAAGATACCTTGTGACAGGAAAATTATCGGAAGATTTCCTATTAAACACTCTATGTATATTTAAACAAAAAGTAATACTGTAAATCTTTAAAACATACAATTGCTTATACCATATTTTTTCTTTTTGGTTGAGTATTTGCTTCAAACATCTTCTATACAAGAAAACATCGTAATCTTTCTTGAAGATTATCCATTATCTTTTCTGATCAGTTATTGTTTTGTATTTCCAACATACTTAATTATAAAGGCGACAAGTATAGAAATATCTACGAATTAATAAGCAAATAAGCAACTAGTTACATGGCGCAAATCAGTTCTTTAAGTGAGGAGGATAGTGAATATGAAAGTAGATTCTCACCAACTTTGCATACGACACATTAATTAATGTTTTATATTAATGTGGCATTCTTGTATGACCTCGTAACTGTAATACATTATCCCAAAAATGATAAAATCTAACCCTACATGAGATATGGCTGTCATATGTTTAGTACTAGTAATCTTGGACAGAGGTGATGAGCAAATAAAATAGGTCACTGTGTTAATGCGTTACGATTTTTAATAAGATTTTGTCATTCGTTATCAGAACTGACCACTAGGTAGATAGAGTAGGAACCATTAGAGATAAGACAGAGTAATTAGTTTATAATCTGTTAATAAGATAGTAATTAGTTTATCATCTGTTAATAAAATAGAGGACCCCGAAACCAAGTTCTGATGCTGCAGCACAAATAATGCAGTTTGTTAATTGTTGCAAGATATGGGAATCATTTGCAAGAGATATCTACCATTCTTTTCATGGATGTTCAACGGATGATAAACTAGTTACTAGATATCAGGACAAATTTTTATTCCTGCACACCCATAAGCCAAAATATAAACGCTAATCGAGCTTCATGCAACAATCAAAGATGAGCTAAAGAATAGCTTCTTCCCTATCTTGGCCAGAAATTGGTTGGCTAGGCAACATTATTTTCACCAATGACAACCATGGTTTTGCGCTTGAATAAACTTGATGATGGGAAATAATTCCTTTGGTAGTATATATATTGTTTGGTTCTGCTAACCAATTTGACAGGATACTCGTGACCGTGATATACTGTTTTGATTGTACAGCAAACGCAACTAGTTGCATTATCATTGGAGACTCTTGCATGCATGTGTTGGAATGTATGCCCTAAAACAATCATTTTGTTTAAATACATTCCTAATAAAGTTTTGTATTTTATGAATTTCAATTTTATCTATTGAATATTTGATATAACTGATAAAGTTCTTAGAATATTTATTGATGTGATGGTAGTCACAAGAGTTGTTGACTATGAGATATCAATCACATTTATAATAAATATTCTTAAAGTTCCCTAGTTATAGTATTAATGAGACAGGACATTATTAATACGGAAAGACTAGTACACAGTTGGTCTCTACTTAATGTAAGTAGTGGTTGTTCTCATCAACCAAGGTATAATGATACCTAGACTAATGTGTAGATGAATAGTAAAGTACAAATTCATTGGAGTGATCCACACAGAGATCCCATTAGGATATCTATCAACTGCCAATGGTTGAATCTCTTATGAAAAATTGTGTAAGTGATCCTAGAATTGAGATCACCATAGTATCTTGAGTGTGAATCACTGCCTTTTGATTCTATTACTTGTTGCTCACCAAGAATGACTTAAAGAATAGAAATTGGGGGTAGTGTGAAGCATGGAAAGATAGTGAGTGATCAAGAGAGGATTCACCACTCCGATAGTGGGAGTTGATATCCAGGATGGCCATTAGTGGGAGATTAACCTTAAAAGTTGACTACCTTAGGTTAATTGAAGAATGTCTTCAAGTTAATCTAATCTAAGGTTAATTTCAGGAACTAGAAAATTAATTAGTCATTAGGGAATTGACACTTATTCCTCATTCCCTGACTAATTGGATATCTATGGTGAAAGGATAATAATTACATGGTAATTTTCCATGGAAAGGTTTGGTCAAAATTCCTTGACTAATTCGAATACACGGGTGGTTGTGATGTGTTGTTGAGACCGCTCACAATCTATAATTATGAATGAATTAATTATTGTAATTAATGATAAAATAAAGTTGTTTATTTTATCTAATTCTTCTTGAGAATTATAATTCATAATTATTGCCAGTGTATTTGGAACCTTTTGGATCACATGCTTAGAGATTGAATTCTGGATTAAAATTGTGTGTCCAAGTGGAGATTTGGAAATAAAACCTTATGGGGTCTAATTATAAGGAATAAAGGATTCCTGGGCTATTTGAGCAAATAAGATAAAATAGTTATCCTATATTTGTTTTGATTTGGATCAAACAAGACCCTATCTTTTCTACCTCTCTATAAATACTATATGATGCCCATAACAACACAAACTGATTGTAATAGAGTGAGGTTAGGGTTTTTGAATAGAGAGAGGTTGGGTTTTTTTGAGAAAACCTGCATTAGAGAAATTCCAAAGAAAGAGAGAATAGGCTAGCACCTTTTCTATACTTTCATACACACACATCTAGGATCGTAGAGACGATTCAGGAGAAGATCCAGACTTCTCTCTCGCATGGATTGCAGTAGAGGCAGGACACTTGGATTGCTGAAAAAGAGCTGACCACTCTCTACAATGCAACAAGAAGCCGTTTCTAGGATTAAGATAATCCAACAACTCCTCTTCTCTACAAGTCATACGTAGTCTAGGGTGATTCCTGGTGGGTTGTTGGGGTTAAAGTTTTTGTTTTCCGCTGCACTTGTTGCCCCAAAACCTAACAACATGACCATCTGTCAAGATCCAAATTGAACTTCTCGAAGACCATAAGGGTTAATACTTAGGTAGACTGATTTATGATTGCATTTGTTGATGGTGTGTTATATTTAAAAATAACATAATTTTTTAAATATTGTATACATGACATATCACTATTTTTTTAACATTATCATATATTATAATGACTATATAACCCTGTATATATCACATCATACACAATAAATTGCAAGTGAACTCATAAATCAAGTTTCCTTGAGCATCTCCCAACCCCCAACCTATTGCTTGTCTGCCATTCGCGTCATAAAACCATTATAGTCTTTAGTGCAAACTTGTACTATTTGAGGATAAAGTATAAATTCAAATTTGTTAATTCAGATAGCTAGATCGACAATTACAATAAAATTGTACGAATTTACACTAAATAAACAAAGAATTGTGCAAAACTCTTTGAAATGAACAGAATTCAACTTTTGAAGCGCTCATCCACTTTGTATTAGTAGTAAACATCAAGGCTCTTTTTGGTTGTTGCCTCGTGTTGACATTGCCTCCTCGTGCATATGACCATATATAATGTGACAGAAATTCAAGGCGCCTTTTTTGCCTCTTACTTCTTACCAAGCCACCTAAACGGGCGTGCATGGGCGTGCATGTCAATGGTCGACCAACGATTAACAGTTGCAACTCGAAATGCAAGCTACCCAAGACAACAAACATTCACAAAATTTAACAAAAACCATAATAAACAACACTATAATTGCATAAAATTTTTCAAAATCTCATTGATTTTCGTACTTAGAATTTCAGACTTATTTAACTAATTAGTCTCGATTAGGTCCTAGTGTAGGCTCACCGAAACAAAATAGGACGGCGCAAATCAGTGACCTAGTATGATTAGTGTCAAATCTTTGAGATTACTAAATAATTAACCTTGTGAAAAAGGAACACTTGCTTCAACAATGTGAAGCCTCGTAAGCAAGATGTGAATTTGGCATATGGATTTGGAGAATTTAATTGGGATTATGCAAATTAATCACACCACCCTCCTGGCTTCCCGCCAAACCGCACGCACACACACACTGGTTTTGATCTTTGACAATAAACTTTGTGTATTAGGTTAGGGATCTAACTTTGGAATTCTAAATGTGTGTGTGTCTGCGTGCGTAAAGTGTAGCTTATTGCGTGATTGAGATTGATGAAATGCTCGTGTATGTCTTCTATGCTTTCGGATGAATATTCAAGAGCACAATTATTTGTAAAGGAAGAGTAACTAACGGGGGTGAAAAGTGGTGAACTGCCTAGATTGCTGGAGATTACTAGTCTTCATTGGACTAATCAACTTGCTACTTTTAAGTTCCTGCATAAGATCTGCAAATATCTTTGCTTTCTTTTCAGTTCAGCTGAGTTTTTTTTTTTTCCCAGCCCACCATACCACTTGCCCTCTATTTATTTTCCTTGAAAATAAGTTTGGAAAATTAGTGAACAAATTATATCGGCTGCATAGCCGAACAAAGAAGATAAAATATACTAGTTAGTTTGAAGGGTACTTTTACTTGTTCCATACTAAGGATTATACAACCCAGTATAACCCAAAACACACACACGCACACACATTTTGGTCACAATATCTAAACAATATCCCGTGAGCAAAATTATGCACTTTTTTTGTATTAATTTCTAATTTTCTTGTGAGGGAATGTTCCATAATCTCGAAACCTCCTATTTTATGTTGCATTTGGTCATTTAGTTGTTGCCTCATAGGGCATTAAAAGGTACCTAGTTTTTAGATTGGTCATGCCCACTGGACAGTCAATCCATCAAGATATATTTTAGATATAAATAAATGCAATGGAGTGTAACAATTATAAATGTGTGTATACACATAAGAGGAATTTGGATATGTTAACAAGTGCCTATTAGACACCTGTTAGAAAACTCCCTTTTATATTCATTTCTTAAGGATTTCAATACAAGTACTCTACTACCAAGCCAAGTAGCCCGAATACTGCACCTTAAATGGCAAAAATCTTGCTTTCTATTTAAAACAGTTAATTACCATGCAAATCTGCTAAAATTCAAGTTTTTCCTTTCTCTTCTGGAGTTATTATTTGTGAATTTTCTTCTATTTGGTGCCTTAAGGGTATCTGATGAGCGAGCACACACAAAAAAAGAAAAAAGAAGAAGGTGGATCAATTATTGGTACTTTAAAATTATCACCTAGCCCTCTAAATTGCAATACTTTCAGTATATATTTTTTTCCGCAGAAAAGATAACACTAGACCCACTTCTTACTTGGCCTCATAATTTTTTTTACTTCTTTATTCTATGATCGATCTTATTGTAGGTTATAATAAAAATTAATTATTTGCCTTCTTCAGGACAGTAGACACGTTTATATCCAATCATCAACCAGTCAAATTAAGGAAACTAGGAAGCTGTTTAATTCTCGCCAGCACAGCGGTACTATTACTTTGACATTCAAAGCTCAAAGGGGTCGGTGCCTAAATTTTCTTCGTGATTAGTAATTGGCTATACTATGTTTACCAGTAATGCAACCTGATCATACTTAATTACGTTTCACATCGATATGCATAGTTGCACAAACATATTTCTATTTGAGCCTAATCAGCCTGCAAAGTCTTAATTAAGATATTAATACCTTATTTGCCACGCAATAGCTAGATTAATGTGAAAAAAATACACCCACAAATTACCTCAGCTCCTAGTTACTGTACACTAGCTGCAATATAGATATTCCATTTCTCTGAACAAAAAATGATACTGATTAATTATTAGCATCTGGTCCCTCAAAAAAAAAGTTAATCGCATTTTGGCAATTTATTTATGTCATTTCGTGCATATATTAGGTACTTGTCCGTGTGTGTCTGTGAACAAGCATCATTTGAAGGAAAAGGTACATCATTCTTCGTTTGACTTCAGGTAGAAAAACAAAATGTGTATTTCACTCTCTTTCTTTTTCCACAGCTGTCTGTAGGAAAACTCATTTTCTATTGTTTGCAAAGACTATAGACAAAACAAAATTAGCTCCACAATGAGTGGATAGAGTCCTATATCTCATCCTCCACCGGCAAGTCACATAACTCACAACTTTCTATTCTGTATATTCTTATTATCATCTTTTTAGAAATTTTCTCTTTATGTTAATTGATTTTCCGTTAGTCATGTTATTTGTTTGCATTAAACATAGTTATATAGAGTTTTTTTATTATCAAATTTAGTCTTTAAATCACATTCTTTTAAAACGTTAATTTAAAATTTAAAAAGTACAAGGTGGGATTTTTTAAGAAATTATTTGCCACAAAATATTATCCTTTCATTTCATGCTGAAAATAATATGAAAAACTCTTGCCAAAATATTAAAATGAAATTAATGATCCATCCTCTTAAAACAATAAGATGTGTGTCTATTTTCATCTAGGGTTTGACTTAATTTCCTTTTTATTTTTAGTTGTAGAAGCTTTTACTTGGTCAAAAGATGCATCACTTTGAGGCCCTAACTAGCGTGTGCGTGTATGTGCGTGTGTCCATGTGTGAGAGGGACCAGATTATTGGAGAAAGTTTTGAGCAGATTAAGATATTTACGTAAATAAAAATGACTAGATGATTGTCAACATTGAAATTAATGTCTAGTGACTTTGTTGAAAACTAAATAATTTTAAGTGTTATCCTCATTTCTTCAAGATTTCCAAGTCTCCAACTCCATAGACGGTATAGTGGCAATTAAGAACGAAAAAACATCATCAATTAACGAGGTAAACCAAACCAATCAAGCAAACCAAACTCGATTAAATAAAACCAACTAGTTGATTGAGAGAGAGTTCCATGCAATTGTCAATGACAGTGCCGTTAACCATTGCACAGCTTACCAAGCTAGCTTCCGAAAGGGTGATAATGCACTTCCCATTGCAATGCTTTTCCATCTTATCCTAGCCAACTGGAAATAGAAAACTAATATTAGTTAAATTCTTCAAGAAATACATCTCAGAAAGAAAATGCTCGTACCTTGACGGCAACCATCGATGTAAGCAAGGAAAGAGGTGTGTTTGGAGTGTGTACTTCGCAAGGAAAGAGCTGTCACACATTATTCACTATTCTAAATACTCAGGAATCAAATCGTTTTGGATGCTGAATGTATAAATCAAAATGTGAACTAACCAAGAAAATTGTCAGTTTTCAAGAATGGAATATTTTTAGTTGATCCATCCTAGGAAAAGTTTAAGAAATTACTTCGCAACTCCTGCTACTTTTGGTGCATAAAGTTCATATTTTTTTTCATACCCAATGTACTACTTTTCTTTGGCATTTGTCCTTTTCACTGCTTAACTTTATTTCTTCCCATTTCTAGTGACTCTGCTAGGAGACTCTTTCTAACAGAGGTTTTTTTATTTTTATTTTTATTTTTCGGGGAAAAGATTAAGAAGATGTTTGACATGTTCATACTTTTGAGGCACATATAAACTTTTTACCTCTCATGATAGCTATGTGATCCTTTTTTGGGCGTGCGTTTCTTTCACTGTCTAATGTTCTTTCCCATTCGCTATTGGCTCTGCTTTGCTGACTGTTTCCAATTGAGATTTCCCTGAATTATCATTGTTTGACAATTTCTTGTGCTTTTATTTTACCGAATTTCAGTACTCTATAAGATGATAGCATCACGTGCAATCTACGTGATCCTAAAATTTGGAACCAATGCCAGATACAATGAAACAATGAATGAATCTTTGTATCATAGGTATGCACAAGATCCAGATTCAAGGTTATGAATAAGTAAACATAAAAACTTGTAGCTGGGTATTTTGGCAACTAGATAAATCAGTGAGTGAAAATTGTATTTGTAAAGCATAAGGGAAGGTCAAATACAAGATCACTGAGGTGAAATCGAGTAAACAATACTTCAAGCACAGCCATTCACTTAATGGTGCAACGTATACTTAGATGTCTTTTGAGTCAATTTAACCACTTTCTTGATAACCAAGAAATTGAGCACCATACCATTCCTCCCCCACCACCCAAAAAAAAATAAAAATATGAGTCATGGTACTAATATTTTGACCATGCAAATTGCTTCCCACTACAAGACATGCCTTCTATTTAAGCAGCACTGCCACCTTATTCCTTTCACTTCATCCTCACACTAATCTTCTTTCCACACATCTTCTTCCATTCCATATCAAACTCTCTTTGTTTCAAAAAAAAAAAAAAGGAAAAAGAAAAAAAAAGGCCTCTCGTTGTTTCCACTCCATCATTCAAACCACCCAAAAAAAAAAAAAAATGGATTTTTCATCAGTCTCGGAGGATAATTGGTGGGTGTTCTTTACACTGCCAGCGATTCTTGAATCCCAGAACTTATGTAACATTTGGATTTTGCTCCCTACTGCCATGTTGTTCCTAGCTGCAGGGCTCATAACTTGGGCTTTCTCATCTGGAGGGCCTGCATGGAGAGCTGGCCGGAACGAGTTCGGCCAAGTTCCAATCCCAGGACCCAGAGGCCTTCCAATTGTAGGCAGCTTATTCAGCTTGAGCCATGGCTTGGCTCACCGAACTCTTGCATGCATGGCTTCAAGCCACGGTGCAAGTCAACTCATGGCATTCAGCTTGGGATCGACTCCCGTTGTAGTGGCTTCTGAGCCACAAACGGCTCGTGAGATCTTGACCTCACCCCACTTCTCCAGCCGCCCCATAAAACAGTCGGCTAAGCAGCTCATGTTTAGCCGAGCCATCGGTTTCGCTCCCAATGGAACCTACTGGAGGCTGCTGAGGAAAATTGCCTCATCTCACCTCTTTGGGCCCAAGCGCATATTAGCCCACGAAGCCGGACGTCAGCTAGAATGCGCAGCTATGTTAAGGGACCATTTCCAAGGAGCAAACCCTGCAAGGCTTTGTAAGCCTTAGAAAACACCTACAAGTAGCTTCCTTAAACGATATAATGGAAATTGTGTTTGGTAAAAGGTATGAAACGACGTCACTTAGTGAAGAGGCTCAAGAGTTGCATGAAATGGTCGGAGAAGGGTTTGAGCTCTTGGGAGCATTCAATTGGTCTGATCATTTGCCCTGGTTGAAGAATTTTTATGACCCTTTTCGCATTCAACAACGTTGTTCAGCTCTTGTCACCCGCGTTAGAAAACTTGTTAAAAAGATTATTGAAGAACATCGACTTGGGAAGTCGTCTGAGGTCTCCGATGATTCTGATTTTGTCGATGTTTTGCTGTCTCTAGAAGGCGAAGAAAAGCTTGATGAAGATGATATGATCGCTGTTCTATGGGTTAGTAAATGCATTTCAGTTCTCTTTACCACAACTAAATGGCATGATAATAATTTTTCCTAAGTTATTTCTTTCATGCTAATTAAATGCCAACTGGCGGACAATTTTCTGAAAGGATCATGAAGGTCTTCCTGGAAAACAACTTCCTGTCTCTTAACGAATTTCGACATTATTTACCTGGACTTTTGCACGAGTACTACATGCTGAAAATGACCTTTCTTAAAAGAAAAGGAGCAAAGAAAAAGAAAAGTCTAGAAGAAAAATAAAATTTAACCCTTTTAGGACTGATTAGGTTAGGTTGTTGCTATATTTGCATTAAACTAAATGTAAGACACTGTGTTACCTTTATTTTATTTTATTTTATTTATGGTACCTATGGTATGGCTTCAAGAATTCGATTCTTTTGCATGTGATCAGCAACACAAAAGAAACAAAATTTTATTCGTTGGCACTTCACCAAGTGACTAATTAGCCGCCTGTTTACATATATGATTTACAGGAAATGATTTTTCGAGGTACAGACACTACTGCACTTCTAACTGAGTGGATCATGGCAGAACTAGTTCTGCACCCTCAAGTCCAAACCAATCTTTACGATGAGCTGAAAACTGTTTTGGGAGATAGAAGTGTCACAGATGCAGACGTGGCTAAGCTACCCTACCTTCAAGCTGTCGTGAAAGAGACTCTGAGGTTGCATCCACCTGGACCCCTTTTGTCGTGGGCCCGTTTATCGACCGATGATGTCCACCTCAGCAATGGGATGGTCATACCAGCCAACACAGTTGCCATGGTTAACATGTGGGCTATTACACATGACCCTAAGGTTTGGGATGAGCCATGGATGTTCAAGCCAGAGAGGTTCATACCATCAGCTGGTGGTGTTAATTTGGATGTGAGAGGAAATGACCTTAGGCTTGCACCATTTGGAGCAGGCCGTAGGGTTTGTCCAGGGAAGAACCTAGGACTTGCGAGCGTGAGCCTTTGGGTAGCTAAATTGGTGCAGAATTTCATGTGGGTTCAGAATAATGAAGCTCAGCCAGTTGATTTGACTGAGGTATTGAAGCTGTCAAGTGAAATGAAGAAGCCACTCTCAGCTGTGGTTGTCCCAAGAAATGGTGCATTATTGACCTAATTTGTCCTTGTGTGGTTTCCAATATTGAAGCTGTCAAGTGAGAGAAGAAGCTATTCTCAGCTGTCCTTGTCCTAAGAAAATTAATGGTGCATTATTAACCTAATCTATCCTCGTATGGTTTCCTATATTTGTATTAGATTTGTATGGTACTTGTCAGAGTGATTTTACTATTCCTGTACTCATTTCTTTTCTTTGTGATAATTGTGGAAAAAATGTGTATTCATAAACCTTATGTTGTACCCAATAAACTGTGGGATAAGTGTTCCATGCAGGGTTTTCTAGTCAAGAATCCTGCACAGCACTCTAGTCCAAGTGTAAAAGTTAGAGTAACTACCTTGCAATATCATTCTATATATGCTAATAATACAAAAGTTATACACTGCTACATGCTCTTGGATTACAACTCAAAATAATTTTAGACGATCTACTTTTTCATGGCATATTTAACGAATATACCATATTTTAGGAGTAAATCCTTTTCTTTAGTTCCCTCTTAGAATTTCTTTTTGAAGGATCCCTAACTAAATAGGAATGTCGTTAAACAAACTCCTATGCGTAGACTGAGACTCTGCTTCTAAATATAGTTTATACGGGTTGAACAAGAAACTATTTCCACTTTTGCAGTGTACCTATGTTTTTTTTTTTTTTATCAGAACAAGATAGTTAGAGGACTTCGATTTACACACTATTGATTCCTTTTGGTGGAAGGGAAAGAGGACAATGGGATAGTGAAATATGACTGGATTCAAAGAGGAATATAAGTGGAAGAAAAGACCCCTCTGCAAATAATGAGAAATGTTGTAACTTAATAGTTCATAGTAGCGTAGTAAGTTACGCATCCATTAACAAATACAGAAACTATGTGCTGCTTCTTCCGATTTCATCAACCCATCTTCAGAAACCACTCATTCCAGACTTATATTTACTTCAACTTGACTTAATTCCCATTGACTAGGAAAATTTATGCTGGACGGTCAATCACAAAGTACTATATTACGAGTCAAAAATTGGAATTCCTGACTTGAAAAGGATTTAACTAAAACGACTTCAACTTCTGCCCCGTGACTTGTTTTCTACTTAATCCTGTGGCGGCTCAAGAATGACATACACATGTAAAGGTGCAAATGTTCGGTACACCTTCCCGGAAGTTTTGTTGACACTCCCATATTTGTTTGTTTGTGTGTTTGGTTGATTGTTTGTTTACGACACAGTCGCCATAAATTTTTTTCTACAGTCGTAAACATATAAAGATACCATCACTTTTGGTTTAGTCACAACTTGATAAAACAAGTAGTAGTTGTAAATGGAATTGAGGATAGAAATATTTTTGTTTAGTTCACATAACTGAAAAGATCAAAAAAAAAAAAAAAAAAAAGGGTGTCGTTAACAAGTAAGGGTGGCAATCAGAATTCTCCTAAGTAGAGAAAACCTAAGATGCATGAGTTTGTTTGAAACGTGTTGTGACCAACAAATGAAAATAAACAAATTATTTTGCTTTTCATGTGTACAATTATGTATGTATATAGTGAAAAGCTGCTACATAGTTAATTATGTACATACGTAATTACGTAAGCACATAGTTAGTTATCAATAGTTGGAAAGAGTCAATATAACATTCTTGCAATACTACTTTTAGTAATTAAAGCTATTTGCAGCTTTCTTATATTGTTAAATGAATATTCCTGGTTAGGTTCCCTAAATTTGGATGTGTGTCGGGGACGGACCTTAAATATATTTTGGTATGAACTACATTTATTTTTTTTTTGTGAAATAAATATATTTAATAAGTAAAATTTCGAAGAAATAATTATAAAAACAATAAAAATATATAATTATACATACCTAAAAATTTGTTATTGATTAACACTTGAAGTAGTGGCATTTGTTGCACTTGAATGACGAAGGGGAGGCAATTACATTCTGCGAGTCTTCATCCATTGAAAACGCTGCAATATTTGCTCATTTTCAATTGTTGCAAAAATATCCTTCTCGATGTATACAATCAGACAGTCATTCATCCACTGGTCTCCCATTTTGTTACGTAAATCAGTCTCACAGTATTCATTGCAGAAAATACTCTTTCAACAAAAGTAGTCGCAACTGGTAAAACTAATGCCAACTGGATCAGACGATAAACCAATGGAAAAGCTGTACTTTTACCAGTTTTAACCATTTGTTGAGTAAGACTTCCTAAATCTCCAACTTCTAAAAATTGAGGATCACGTCGCACATTACAAATATAATTTCGAAGTTGAGACTTAAGATATAAATAATCATTACTTGAGAAGTCTTCAGGATATAAATCAGCAAGACGGAGTAGTTTCTGCACATTGAATTGAGAGAAAGAACTTTTTGGATCAAGACATGCTATGCAACTAAGCAATTTCGTACTAACTTCCGAGAAAACGATTATTCATCTCTTGTTTAATTAAATCAACAACCTGACATCACAACGATAATAAAATTAATAACTAAGAAAATCTGCTAACAAATGTAAAGAAATAATAATTTTAAAAATAATACCTCACAAAAAATCTCCACGCGATAATGATGATAATTAGTGATGGTTTGACCTCTGCGACTGCGCCTGGCATTGCCACGGATTGCTATATTGTCTTCCATATCAAGCACGGGGATCATATTCAACTCACAAAAATTGTTGACTTCATCTAAAATTATTTGCCATCCCTCTTCCCTAAAGTCTTGCAATTGAGATTTCACAGTATCAATCAAACTCATTGCTTGGACAATATTTTGATCCCTTTGTTGCAAAACAAGTGACAAGTCATTTGTGATTCCCAATAAATACTTCATCAGGTGCAACGCAAAAACAAACTCATAATCATTCATTCTATCAATCAAACCTCTGGCAATACCTCTATTGTCAGGAGTGGTGGCATCATCTTGTATATTTCCCAATATTTCAATCACCGAAAGCCACATAGAGGATAGACGAAGTAATGTTAGATAGTGTGATCCCCAACGAGTATCTCCTGGTCTTGCTAAACTAGTTTCTTGATTTTTGCCTTTTCCATGAGTAATATCTCCACTATCTAAAAGTGCAACAATCTTATCATGTTCTATTTGTCTTAATTGATCTCTCCTTTTACATGATGCTCCATTTAAATTGACAATCATAGAGACATAGACAAAGAATTCACTAACAATGAAATTTCCCTTAGCAACAGCAACAATAACTAACTGGAGTTGGTGAGAAAAACAGTGAATATACATCGCATAGGGATTTTGTTGTAATATAAGGGCTTTCAAACCATTGAATTCACCTCGCATATTTGAAGCTCCATCATATCCTTGACCTCTCAATTTGGATAATGATAATCCGTGTTGCACAAATAAAGAATCAATTGCATCTTTCAAACAAAGAGATGTGGTGTCAGACACATGTACAATTGCAAGGAAACGTTCAATCACACGCCCTTCTTTGTTCACATATCTCAAAACAACTCCCATTTGCTCTTTCACTGAACTGTCTCGAGACTCATCAACCATTAGAGAAAAAAAATTGCCTCTAATATCATTGATTATAGCATTTGTGATCTCTGAGGCACAAGCATGTGCCAGATCTTTTTGAATTTTTGGAGAAATCAATTGATTGTTTGCAGGAGCATTCTGATTTACAACCTCAAAAATCTCATTATTTCGCTAGCTATACCACTCAAACAATTCAAGAAAATTGCCTCTATTTGAAGAACTAGTTGACTCATCATTTCCACGAAAAGACAATCCTTGCTTCAAAAGAAAGTGGGTCACATCCAAAGCAGCAGTTAAACGGGTGCGATATGCAAGATCTATTTCGCGCCCATTTGCTCGTAACATATTTGACACACTATGCCTTTGATCTTGAAAACTTTCAAACTGTATTCTAGCATCATTATGACAACTATTCACAACTCCAATATGTTCATTGAATCTTTCCATTGCCTTTTTCCAATTCTTGATTCCCGTTTTTGTAAAGGCATCCTCTGCATATCGACCTCCCTTATTTTGTATTTTGAAAAGAAAGCACCAAAAGCAAAACGCCGCATCTTTTGATATGCTATACTCTAACCATACAAACTTTTTATACCAAACATCTTGAAAACTTCTATGTTGTTTACCAAATGATGTTTTTGGATACATAAGGCCAATCGGTTGGCACGGTCCCCTAGTCAAATACTCTCTTCGTACATGGTCTTGAAGAAAAATATCAAATTTCTCAATTGGTTTTCGTAATCCCGGATCACTAACAATATCATCTAAATTCAATTCCACACGAGATTGATTTTGAACTGGTTCACTAATATTAAGCTCATTTGAAGATTCACCACTACGGATTCGTTTAGGTTTAAAGAATCTCTCCATTTTCTGTCACAATTAAATAATTGAGGTTAAATTCAATAAAATTATAAATAATTGAGCTATTAAAATGTATAAATTTTCAAATAAGTTGAGTAACGTGAGAGATGTTAATAGTATAAGGTACTTGAATCTTGCAACTAAATACAACCTAAAATCTATACAATTTCTAAACTAATTTCTAATTTAAATTTAATATCCATAAATTTCTTAATGTAATCTTTCAAATTCTTAAATTACATTAACATAAAATAAATAAAAATTAATCTTAATCAAAATTAATATCAAGATACTCAAAATTCAAAAATAATTTAAACATGTAATTAACAAAAATATAAAGATGAAGATTGTAATTTAAAGTTTTAAACTGAAAAACTAACCTAAAAGAAGTTGGAGACTTGGAGCTTGGAGGCTTGAATGAAGTTGGAGAGAAAGTTGGAGCTGGAGCTTGGAGGCTTGAGCTTGAATTGAATGAAGTTGGAGACTTTGTCCTTGGAGGCTTCTGATAAGTGTTTATTTTACGTGCTTTTAGTATGTTTAACTACTTAGTTTTTGTGTATTTTAGTTATTTTAATGGCTAATTAACTAGGGTTTCTAGTGAGGTTTTGCATTTTATGGTTTAAATAGAAAAAATGTATTTTTGTGGATTAATGTAGTGAAATCTTCGTGCTTTTGTAGGATTAAATGTTCAAAAATCAAATGAAATGAAAATAAGGATAATTGCAAGAAGTTTGGAATGAAAGTTGGAAAATTGAAATACCCGAAATTGATGAAGTTCCCAATTGATTCGAGCAAAATGCAATTCGAATATCAAGGAATCGAAGGGTCAAAAGTCAGAGCAATTAACGCGCCAAGTTTACGACGAAAAGTTCAGATTTTGCCAGTTTTAAAGAGATTCGCGATACGATACGCGAACCAACAAGTGGAAAATTTCAAGCAGCTCGCGAATCCCTCTCACAGAAGATAGGGGAAGCAGATCCATAATGTGATCCGCGAGCCTCTTCCTCACGGATCCACATCGCGGATCATCAGAAAGTGACAGCTGCAAGTTACAACCGAAATCCAGTTTTTCATCTCACTTCCAGCTCAATTTGCAGACGAATTTCAATGAAAGCTGCGTGAAGAATCTTGTGAAATTTAAGAAACAACTCATAGCAAATCCAAAACACAATTTGCTTCAACTTTACAACTCATTTGAGATTGAAATTCAATGGATTCAATGCATGAAGACACTTTTGAAGAAATTCAAGAAGAAGAAGATTCATGAAGC
Source organism: Gardenia jasminoides (assembly GCA_013103745.1). Taxonomy (NCBI): domain Eukaryota; kingdom Viridiplantae; phylum Streptophyta; class Magnoliopsida; order Gentianales; family Rubiaceae; genus Gardenia; species Gardenia jasminoides. The sequence goes on along the minus strand of CM023102.1, from coordinate 66,373 downwards.
CATTTTCCTTGACTTTTAAATGCCAAAATTTTCTTGTGTTCATATGATAGAATTTTGGAAGCTTATGGATGAAATCTTCTATAAATAGAGCCTCTTGTAGACAATTGAAATGATGAGAATTAGAGAAGGCATGTAGTCTTCACTAGTTCATTATCACTAGTTCTTGTAGACAATTGAAAAGCTCTCACTTAGAGAAGGCATGTAGTCTTCACTAGTTCATTAGTTAAGTTTAAATTCTAGAGTAAGGATGAACTTGTTTTAGTTGTGATTATGAAGTAGTTGAGTTATTTATGTTCTCATTGATTTTGCTAGTTTAAGACTTGTGCTTATGCTTTATGGTTGATTAGCTACCAACTATAAATGATTTGATGTTGATGAGCAATGAAAAACTTGCCTTCAATAAGAACTAAGGTCTTAAACACTAACTTATATTCTCACGAAAGTAGTGAATATAGTTGGTTGGTTTTGGTTTTATACTATAACTTCATTGAGCTTATTTATCTTGTTTCTCTCTTTTCTCTATGAAAATAGGTCAAGAAAGATTCCAAGGAGTTAAGGAATTGGCAAAAGCGATTCCGAGTGACTTGCTCATCTTAAATGAGAGTTTGCACTACACATGACCATTGACGAAAGTGATGGCATGAAAAAGGAAGTTATACCTTAGCAAATCATTGGAGAAGGGACATAATTAACTTGACTGACTTCTAATCTAACTTAACAAGGGATTCTAAAGCTCTAGGATCTTAACTCTTTACTTGCTTTCTTGTTATTTTCTTGTCTACCACCAATTGGATGTTTTCGACACCTACCGGTCGGTTTTAATTGCTTAATCGTTCTTCCCAAGGACGGTTCACCGCCTTCTCCCTTTTATTTTACTTGTGATAGTCTAAATAATAGAGGAGTTTGAAAATCACCGACTCGTGGGATCGACACCTTATTTCCCTATACTCAATAAACGATCCGTATACTTGCGGTAATATAGGGTTATCAAGGTTATTTAAAATTTGAGGAGTAAAGAAAATCCCTATCAGCTTCACGCTTGCAGGCTCCTGATGCGATTCTGATTAAGAAAGACGCCCAATGGTCATATGAAGCTCTTTTAGGGCTTCATCTGATTTTTATTTTTTATTTTTTATTTTTGCTTCAGATAGGCAAAACGACGTCGTTCTATTTTTTAATGGAATGACGTCGTTTTGTCTTTAAAGGGAAAAAAAAAATTTGCAGCATCGTCTTCTTCATCTTTGTCTTCCCCTGTTCTGTTCCAGCTTGCTTCTTGAGTTCCTATCTTCTATCTTCAGGTGGGGGCTGGCCGCCGGAACTGCAGGGAACCCCCTATATATAGGGGGTTTTCCGATGGCTTGGTGGGGGTTTAAGCCCCCACCTGGGTCCGTCCCTGTGTGCAGTCAGGTTGCATACTTGCACTGCTGCTAATTAAGCTAATCAAATCGAACTCAAACCCTCAGCCTTCTGATTTCCGAAACAATAGAAAACAATTTGCACATTGAATTAACATATAATTCATAGTCAAATAATTGTCATGCAATCATCAGCTGTTTTGCATGCGAGAGTAGATGGCCGTTCCTGGCCAATCATATATATATATATATATATATACATACACGTACGCTTGTGATTTGGCTTGTACCTTTAGTAATCCCAACTTGTCTTTTCTCAATTGAAACACCTAAGCCTCCTGCTTGAAGGTCGACTGTAACAAACAGACAGTATTTTGGATTGAGGGCCTCTGGTAGAGCCAACAACCATTCACTGAATTGTCTCTTTCTCCTGCGTCTCAGACGTTAATCGAGTCCTTCATGATGTAAAGTGAAATTATCAGGTATTGGGTTGTTAGTTTTCTGGCATTTATTTTTTTCAACGCATGCTTGTTTCTTCATGTCCCTTCTTTTGATCCTTTTACAAATCTATGTATCCAAACACTTTCCTACCTCTTTCTGATTATCGTGACAAGGCAAGGACAACACAATTCTATGTGTGTGTATACATTCATATGTATGTATGTGTGTGTATTTATATGTATGTTTATATATGTATGTGTATATGTGTGTGTATGTACACACATGTATATATATATGGATATATGTGTGCATGCATGTTTGTGTTATTTTTAAATTTGGTCACAGCTATACCTAAGAGTATTATATAGAGCAAGCATTGACAAACATAATATATGCCATAGTTTTTCACAATTGGGAACAGCAATATCACTTTTAAGAAAGAGCACAATGCTTATAGTTCATCAGAAATGGGACCAGCATGAAATTTTTTTTAAACAACAAAATGGGACCAACTTTACTGAATAGTTGGAACTGCCGACTTTATCCAGACCATACGCATTATGCTGGAATCTTAACATTTCGTTCTCTTAATTCAATTAAGGTTTTCTTGCCCTAGAATAAATTCCGTATTGGCATCCCATGAACATTAATTATTGAGTTAATCAATTGATTGGTCTCCTATTCCTCCATTAAAACCCCAGTTGAAAATCTTGCTTACCATTGGTTATACATTGACATTTGACACCCATGATCCTCTTTCGCAGACAAAATGAGCTAACTTTTCTTCAAATTTCGTAGTTTGTCTCCCAAAATACAGGCTAGAATTTTCATCATATCATTTTCCGGTTAAGCAAAACAGTCGACAAGGAGGAATTTTGCCAAATTCTAGTGGGGCTGTGAAGTTTTCCCCCCCTCTAGTGGGGTTGCAAAGTGTTAAATATATATATACACACACACAAACATATATAAAGCATCAAAAGCAAGTTTAAAGTTTAAACCAGCTGGAACATGCATGTCGATTTCTGCTTACTTTAGATTGTCATCATCACAGAATATTTCATTAGATTTTCACTCATAGCAGAGGCGAAATTGAAGATGAACTCTTGCTTTTGAAAATCAATGTATCAACTACCTCCAAATGAAAGGAAACTTTCAAATAGCTTAAAGTATAAATTAATAGCTTAAACAAACTTGCTTTAACAGCTTTAACCTTTGACAGCTGCTTTTTATATTAAGCAACAAAGATTCGTGGTTCACGACGGAAGAGGGCTTAGTCTAGTCTTCAGCTAAAGAAATATAATAAATATGAAGTTAGTTGAAGACTCGTGAATACGTACGAAAATTTTGTCTAGGACTCGTGCGTCAGTGCATCGTAATTTATGGTAGTATATAAAATTTGTGTCTAATTATACAATATTAAAATTCTCCTAGTGTATGGCAAATGTTAAATTTAACTAGATGTCATTTTTCGGTCAGTATGACTAAACAAATTAGCATGACTAAATCTCAGAAATTGTTTGATAATTTAATTCAGTACTTACTGATTTCAGATTTTAACATGTTCAGACACGCTTGACAACTGAAAATAGAACATTTGAATTAATTAAGTGACACTGCATTTTTTAAACAAAACTTATTCTAGAAAATAAGTAATCAACTATTCACTTATCACGCAATGTAACATACACTTAAATGTATCATATTTATAATACTTCAATTCAGCAAGTTAACACATTCAAATTCCAATTTTCAAATGCACCCTAAATCTCGTTGCTATTGCTATGAATCTTGAATCTTTCAATCTTTCTTAATGAATGAAAAATGTGGCCAAAACTTCTTAGACACGCCATTGCTTTCGTGTCAAAAATATTTCCTTCAAATACGATTACATGTCATCCTTTTGAATCGACTTTCCATTTGAGATATAAAAATTGTTGATTGAAGTATGACTGAATTGAAAGTAGAACGTTGAATTGGTAGAAGGTGAAGCTAAAACTTTTTTATTCACCGGAGTTCACAAACTATTGATAAGAATGTGCATATCAGATTGTGCAAATTCATTGGACCTAAAGAGGGGGAACAGGTCTAATCCAGTTCCATGGCAATATGAGATCAATCTTAGATATGCTTTCCTCCTCCTCCTCCTCCTTTTGAAATAATACAATAGAAAAGGTCTAATCCAGTTCCATGGCTATATGAGATCAATCTTAGACCTCCTCCTCCTCCTGAAATAATACGATAGAAAACAGCATATGATTAAAAAAAGTCTAATCCAGTTCCATGGCAATATGAGATCAATCTTAGATGTCCTCCCCCTCTTCCGTTTGAGATAATACGATGGAAGATGACATATGATCAATTTTTAAATTGTAAACAGTATTGCTGAGAAATTTAGTGTGTGAACCGTTTGACCAGAAGCATGCTTTTGACTACTTCCAACCAAAAATCGATACAATCATTCTACTTTGGGACGAGAGCTTCAGTAGTAGGGTCTTTTAGTTCACAGTACTGGTTCTCTAAATTATAGCCTTCTTGTCTGCATTCTCCGACGGTCGCTTAGCAAAAATAACTGAAAAGTGAAAAGTGAAACAAAACCCCACATCAGTTGACTAAACAGGGCTGTACTTAAGTAGTCCGAGGAGTAACATAAGTACGCAAGAAATATGCAATGTAACTAATTTATATAGAAGGCCCGTCAAAGTCGTTAGGGCCAAGACTGCTTACATTTCATTTTTATAGGCAATTTCTGTGCAATTGGTCGGGCAAGCTAGCTCGCTGCAATATATAGAATTCTTGATATTTGTGGATGTCACATCTACACTTTTATTATGCGTGCAAATGCCCCCACATTCCTCGAATCCTTTTTTTTTTTTTATTTGTTTGTTTGTTTTTTTGTGAAAGAATCCATGGTTCAATAGTAGTTCCCACTTATTTCTTTAAAGATTCTCATGTCCTTTTTTCTGTTGTTTTTGTATTTGTAATAAATTCATCTTTATAGTTTTTTTAGTGAGAGTTTTTTCCTTGAATTCTCGTGAAAGTTTTCTCCTCTCCTGAAAATTTCTAATAAGAGTTTTGTTAGTTTTATATTTCTCTTATAGATGTAAATTTCTCTCTTGATTTGATTTCCAAATTAAGATTCTTTAGATCTATCTCATCAGATCTCACAACATCCGAATGTGAACCAATTTAGATCTGGGGAAAAACAACTGATGTGGTTGGAAGCATACACAATGATCATGCTGACTATAAGCATTTTATCTTTTGAGTAAATTTTGAATTTCACAATGTAATATTCGTTTAATTTCTGCCATTAGTGCATATTTAATGAATGGTGGTAGTTCTATCAAAAAAAAAATGTAAAGTAAGACAAGTATGTCATTGGGGCCAGAAATAAATACTAAAATTTTTGCAACTTTGCACAAATGTTCACCTGAATAAACTTGTTTTTTCTAGTAGGTTTAACAACAAGCAAAAGAAATAGCATTAACATCAATTTGGAAATAATTTTTTCTCCATTTCTTTCATAATCTAAATCACCAATTATTGCTGAAGGCCACTAATATGAAAGTGTCATAAGGAAAGTTTTCAGATACAATGCAAACTTTTTCCTCCGTGAAAATTGAGAATATTTGATCTTGAACACAAAAGGTATAGAAAAAGAAAAACTTTTCATTGTTCAATACAGTAATATTTTTTTCTACTTTCTGGGAGTATTGGGAAGCATCAAATGGTCAAAATTTATTTCTTCCAAGTTTTTGACTAGTGCCTTCACATCTAATATCAAATTTTATCCAGCATGTAGCGAAATTTGGTAAATTATTAATCCCATTAGAACTAGGCCTACTGGCTTTTTTTTTTTTCTTTTGAAGCAAGATTTTTTAAATATTAACGAAAAAAATTTGACTACCAAGTAAGCAGAAATATTGTGCATTCTTAAAACTGTGGAACTTTGTTGGATGATTTAGGCTGGCCACATCAGATGACTGCACTTGGGCTCATTGGCAGGGCTCAGAGGGAATTGGATTTTGGGACTACGTAGCTGGGCTTGGGCGCGTACAACAATGGACGCTGAAAAATCAATAGATATTCTACTTTCCTACTTTCACCTTCCCAATTCCCTGCTCTTCGAAAGTCTTTATTTTCCCAAAAGAAATTACTCAACAACAACAATAATAATAACTTCATCCGTTCTAGGGTGGCTAAGATTCTACTTTGAACCTGGAACCGCATGGAACCAAACAGTCTTGAAAATTGAAACCGAAATCGAAAATTAGAATAGAAAGCTAACCCTAAATTAAAGGTTTCAATTTTAGCTCCCAAAAAAAAAAGAGTGGCCAATCACGGTTTTAATTCTAGTTCAAACCATTAATATGCATTTTCTCAGGATCAAAAAGAGTAATTTGGGATTTGAAATAGAAATGAAGAAGATTTGGGATAATAATAAGAAGAATTTAGAGAAAATCAGATGAAGAAGGGAATTATCGGGAGAGGGAGAGAGAATCAAAGAAAAGAGAGAGAAGAAGGAATGAAATTTGTTATTAACTGTAAAAAGATTCCTCCACAATTGTGGACCCACTCTTATACTCTTAACAGAATCCTAACTAACTAATTGCTCAATGATGTTGTTTTAACATTTCTTTACAAGCTGAGATACAAACATGCTAGATTAATACAAGTTCCTACCCTAACAATCCCCTATGGTTGAGTCGAGACTTGTCCTCAAGTCTGAAAGATTCTAGAAACTGATGCATGATGAACATTGATATTCAAGTTTGAAAATCTGAAAACTGATTGGTGATGAATGTCTTACCCTATTAAGTTCTTAATTGTACACATAATTTGTGGATATTTCCCTTTTTATCATGCCAAAATATGGTGTTAATTGCATGATTTTACTCATATTTGGTTTTTGGCACTGATTTTAGGTCAATGGAATTAATTGGAAGTTAAAAGTGCAATTAAGATGAAAATTCCAGAAGACAATTACTGATAAGGCGCAGGCACGCTATATTTTGCGGTGAAGGATGCCTTTCTGAAGAAGTGGGCCACATTTCCTACGGAAGCTATTTGCTGATTATTTGGAAACAAAGATTTTATTTACTTTTGGAAATTGGTCAAAGACCCTTTTTATTTAGAAAAGTTTGTAATTGGTTTCCTTATTATTTTGCTATTGCTTAGCAATTTAGACTTCTAATAGGACTTGAACTCTTTGAGTTCTGATGAGGGAAGTGTGGAAGCTTAGGAACTTATCGTTTATTTAGCATAGGCTTTCGCTTAAGACTGGCATCTCTGGGACGGCTGCACGGACTTGTTGGAGGCTGCCAAACTTTTGTTTCTTCATAGGTTTTTGAAGCTTTAGTATTTCGTCCTTCTTTTCTCTTTTCATCAATTAAAATTAAAAAATCCAAAACATCTCTTGGTTGCAATTCTTAATGAGGGTGGCTAATTTCTTCCATCTAGTCGAAGGTTAATCGATCTTTGGGTCATCAACTCTATGAGACTTGTTTGAATTATTCTTATTTCATTTATTTACAAGTATTTGGATATTTTCTAATGTTCACGTTTATGATTATTTCTTACAATTAAATACGATCAATATTTAGTTGTGTGAATAATCTGATCATCTAGAGTGCCAAATCGTAATTGTTTGGAACATTTTAGTATTTGTGACAAGTGCGTAATTCAGTAATATAAGAAACTTTTGGATTATTGTCACGGAAATATTCAATCTAGTTTAAATGAACCAAGCTTATGTGTTTGTTGGTTAGAATTGGTGGCTTTTCTAATTATTAATGCTGTCAATGGGTTAAATCTTAAGAGTTTGTTTAGGGTTATCTACTGGCAAGAGAAGTAGTCACAGACCTTGTCATGGCTATCAACACAGTAAGGATTGGCAAGTTGTCAGAACTTGTTAACAACCATAACCAATTTATTTGTAAGCAAATGAATGCAATTTAGCGTCAGTGATCAAATTGATAACACCAAAGTGAGGTTAGGTCTTTGACTAGAGCTTTTTATTGATTTATTTATTTTTACTTGAATCCTGTGATATTGTTTATTCTTATTTGAAATTTTTTGATATTGTTTATTTTTATTCGGCATTGTTAATTAGGAATCGTTCAAACTCCCCCCAGTTATTTATTTTTTATTCACAGAAAATAATTCTTCCAGTTCCCTGAGGAGATGACCCTGCTTGCCACTTACACAAATTAATTGAATTTTCGGGCTAAATTCTAGTATATTGGATTAAGTAAATTTCTTGGAATCAGGGTGAAGCCAGTAACCCATTACACATCCGGAGTCACTGCTCCAGTACTAGAATTAACTCGGGAATATTTCTGTAGGCAGTTAGGTTTTATTTATTTTTGTGCAGGCTCGACACCTGTCATACCCTCCATGAAGCTTCATCTGGACTCAAGTGATTCCATTTGACAATAAATTGTATAACTGGTCATGCATTTCTCATGATAACTCTTCATTTGAGGATAATCTCAGGTTCCAAACGGCACTGGTCTTGATCATCAAAATCAAGCAGTATAGATGTAATCTGTTGAAGAGGTCCGACCTTCTTTTTAAGGAGAGATACATGAAAAACAGGGTGCAGTTTAGCATTATCTGATAGTTTCAACTTGTAAGCTACCTGGCCAATCCTTTCTTGGATTTGAAAAGATCCATAATATCTTGTTGCCAACTTCAAGTTCTTCCTGAGGCCACAGACTGTTGTTTGTATGGTTGCAATTTAAGAAAAATCCAGTCTCCCACATTGAACTCTCTTTCTGTTCTGCTTTGATCTGCAAAATGCTTCATCCTCTGCTGAGCCTTTGTGAGGTGCTCTTGGATGCTAGCTGAGATCCTGTTTCTTTCCTAGATCATATTGGCAACTGCTGGTATTACATAATGTAGATAGGGCCCCAGTGGAATAGAAGTTGGTTTGTAGCCAAACAAGACTTCAAATGGTGTCATGTTCATGCTAATATGGAAAGTTGAGTTATACCACCATTCTGCAGAAGGGAGCCATTTGCGCCATTAGGTTGGATATTCATCCGTCGTACACCTCAATATGTTTCCAAGCACTAGTTCAATCTTTGACTTTGGCCATCTGACTGTGAGTGATAAGAAGTGCTATAGTTAAGTTTAGTGCCCACCAAGTTGAACAACTCTTTCCAGAAATAGCTGATGAACACCTTGTCCCTATCAGTTATGATAGATTCAGGAAGGTCACGAAGTCTGTAATATGTTGTCTAGAAATACCTGAGCAACTTGTTTTGCAGTGAAAAGATGTGACAAGCCTATGAATTGAAGTGCCTGAACTTGGTGAGTCGATCAACAACTACCAGAATAGTATCATAGTTCTGAGATTTTGGTAGTTTTTCTATGAAGTGAATAGATATCTGGGACCAAGCTTGTTGAGGTATGTTTATAGGTTGCAACAGTCCTGAATATGGCATGTGCTCTGGCTTGTTTCTTTGACAAATATAACAATTCTGCACAAAAGTTTTTATGTCCTTTTTCTGCTGTGGCCAATAGAAGAATGCTTTAATTCGATGCCAACAACTCCTCCCACTAGAATGCCCTCCTACAGCAGAGTCATGCAAGACTTTGATCAACTTGTGCCTGATTCCATTAGCTAGCCCTACATAGAACTTCCCTTGATACTTCAGGATTCCATCTAAGATTGTGCAATCATCATTAGCACTGGGATTCAACAATAGTTGAGCTATTAGTTCTTGACACTGCTCATCTCCTTCATAACTACTTTGTAATTCCTTTATCCAAACAAGTTTAGTAGATGAAATGGCCATGCATGAATTCTCATGGTCTTGTGTTATTGCTTCCTACTCATACTTCCTAGATAATGCATCAGCTGCTTTATTTTCTGTTCCTTTTTTATGTTGCATCTCATAGTCCAGACCCAAGAGATTTCTCAGCCATTTATGTTGAAGAGATGCATTCAACTACTAATCTAGTAAATACTTTAAAGATTGATGATGTCTTGATGATGAAGTGATATCCACTAGGTAGTTTCTCTATTTTCTTACTGCCATTACCACTACTAAAAGCTCTTTTTCATAGACTGACAATCCCAAATTCCTATTGGATAAAAGCTTACTCAAATGGGCAATTGGATGACCTTCTTATATAAGGAAAGCACCAATCCTTCCACCACTTGCATCAGTCTCAATTACAAATGGTTTATGGAAATTTGGCAATTTTAATACAGGTGCAGAGCACTTGGGTTCTTAAGATGGTCAAATGCTTTCTGAGCCTCTTCATTCTAGCAGAACGTTCCTTTTTAAGCAGTTGATTGAAAGACTAGCATACCACTCCATAATCTTTTAAAAATCTCTTGTAATACCCAGTTAATCTTAAAAATCCTCTTAATTCTTTGACTGCCTGAGGTATCTACCAATTTATGATGCTATCTACCTTTGCTTGATCCATACTGACCCCATGTTCAGATATAGTATGCCCTAAATACTCAATAGTTTTCTAAGCAAAAGCACATTCATTTTTCTTTACATATAACTGATTTTCCCTCAACACACTTAGCACAATCCTTAGATGATGAACATGAGTTTCCAAGTTAGAATTGTAAAACAATATATCACCAAAAAATACCAATACAAATTTTCTTAAGTAAGATTCAAATATCAGATTCATCAAGGATTAGAAAGTTGCTGGGGCATTGGTCAAACCAAATGGCATCACCAGAAATTCATAGTGTCCAGGGTGTGTTTGAAAGATGTAAGTGTCTTGTGCATTTACTCTGATCTAGTGATAGCCAGCAGTTAAATCTAACTTTGTCTTGAATACAGATCCAGCTAAATCATCCAAGAGTTCATTCACATTAAGAATGGCTTATTTGTCCTTAACTGTGATGTCATTCAACCTTTTGTAATTAATACATAGTCTCCAAGTACCTTCTTCTTCTTTTTTTTTTTTTTACCAATAGAACTGGTGAAACAAAGAGACTGTTACTATGTTTGATTATCCCATTCTTTAGCATACCGCTTCACTTGTCGCTATATTTCTTCTTTCTGAAAATGTGGATATCTATAAGGTCTTAACTTAATGGGTTAAGCCTCAGCTATCAAAGGGATTTCATGATCAACACTCCTGTTAGGTGGTAGGGAATGAGGTCTTGAATACATCGAGAAAATTCTTTTATAAATTCCTCAATTTTTTTCTGGAATAGGTGTTTGCTTTGTGCTACTAGAATCTTTAAGACTCAAGGGCATGCACAATTGCTTCTTATATTCAATGAACTACCTCAAATCTTTTCCTCTAATCAAATCAAGATCACAATCTTATGCTTTACCATGTAGGAGTATAAACTCTCCTTGGTTAAATAATGAAATCCTCACCGGTGGAAATCAAAAACAATGGGGTTGAAATATGTCATCCAGTCTACTCCAAGAATTATGTCCCAACCTCTAAGCTCCATTAGTTTCAAATCAAAACTAAATTGGGGTCGATTAATTTTCCATTGACCATTGGAGCAAATTGCATTGCTAGACGCACAAGAACCATTTCCCGTGATTGATAAGTGTCTATTTTGTGTGTTTAAAGTATGTTTTCTATTTAGTTTTTATGTGTTTTATTTCTTTTAATGGCTAATTAACTAGAGTTTCTAGTGAAATTTTGCATTTTATGGCTTAAATAGAAAAATGCATTTCTATGGATTAATGTAATGAAAACTTCATGTGTTTGTAGGATTAATTGTTTAATCATCAAATGAAGTAAAATGAGAAGATATTTGCATAATTATTGTTGATGTGAATTAATTTCAAGCAATGAAGCTTGGAAGAAAAGTTGAAAAATTGAAATATCCCGATAAAATTCCAAAATGAAATGATCAAAATGCAATTCAAATATCAAGGAATCAAAGGATCAAAAGTCGGAGGATTTAACGCTTCAATTTCACGATGAAAGAAAATCAGATTTTGCTATTTTGATGAAGATCCGCAACCCAGAAACGCAACGTGCCAATTGAAGAAAACAACTAGCTCGCGAATCCCTCTCAGAAGAGACAGGGGACCGGATCTGCAAGCCTCTGCCTCGTGGATCCCTGACAGTGACATGAACAAGTTGCAGTCGATTCCAGAAATTTTTCAACTCACTTCTAACTCAACTTTTGAAGGAATTTCCGCTGAAATTTGTGTAAAGAATCTTGGAAAGTTGGAGAAGCAATTCCAAACACAACTTGCATCAACTTTACAACTCATTTGATGCTTGATTAAGATGGATTAAGATGCATGAAGACACTTTGAAGATATTCAAAGATGAAGATTCATTGAAGGCATTTTTCTTGACTTTTGAAGCTCAAACTTTTCTTGAGTTCACATGATGGAGTTTTGGAAGGTTATGGATGAATTCTTCTATAAATAGGGCCTTTTGTAGACAAGAAAGAAGAACTTTAGGAAGGCTAGAATCGCTATTTAAAATGTAGTCTTCACTAGTTTTTCTTAATTCATTAGTTTAATATAGTTAGTAGTGTAGTTATAGTATAATTCAAGGATGTTTAGCAAAGTTTATGCCTTGAGTTATGGATGAACTTTCTATATCTTGTTTGTGATGTTTATTTGGTTATTTGATGCTATTATTTTGAACAAGTATTTAGTACTTTGGCTTTTCTAATCATGATTAACCGGCTATTAATTGTGATTATTTCAAGGTGTTAAGTTTAAATGAAAGTGAGAATTTGACATTAGTTCGTGAAGTGCTAAACCTAGGAAGTCACTCACTTATGTAGGGTGGTGCCTTTGTGGCTTTAGTGATTTATTTCATGTAATTTCATTGAGCAAATGAGCTTGTAGTTAATTCCATAACCACAAGTGTAGGTATGGTTTAGCTATAAGTATAGTTGATTCACTACGACAGTATGTTTTACATGCATTAGGAGATTACGCCATGCTTAGCCAAGGTAATAACGTTAATTCAACCGGTAGCTTCATTTGCAAGAGTAGTAAGGATTTCCATAACTTGAGGAGCTTTTAATTGGTATTTTTACTTATTTTATTTCATGTTTGTAGTTTAGATTAATTTACTTGCTTGTGATAGTCTAAATAATAGAGAAGTCTGAAAACCACCGGTACTTAACAATCTTCCCTGTGAGATCGACACCTAATATACCCTATGCTTGATAAACGATCTGTATACTTGCAGAAAACGGAGTGTTTAGGTTTTATATTAAAATTTGGTGTATGGTAAAGCCTCGTCAGTGATAACTAAAAAATGATGTTGAACCATTCAATATGGAATATCCATTCCTATCACTAGCTCACTACTCACATGGCTATCAGAGCTTCCTGTGTCCACCAAAATAGTTATCTCCTCTCCTAGCAATTCACCTATCAATGTAATGGTTTTTCTTAACATTTCCATTACTTAACCAGGATTACTAGTCTATTCATCCTGCTCTTCGAGAGCATTTTCAAAAGCCAGACCTTCTTCTTCATCACAAATCATGAAATTTAGATGCCCCATTTTGCATTGATAACCCATCCCGTATTTCTCTCCACACCTATAGCACAAACCATTGTTCCTTCTACGCTGTATTTCTTGAGGAGAAATCTTCTTGGAGCCTTGATCTTCATATTGAGAATTTCTAAGCCTAGTATTCTTGAAACTATTGATTGCAAGAACCTTATGTAGGCTTCCTCCAGATGTCACAGTTGCAGAACTCATATTAATTCCCAATCTATTTTCCATTCTATTTCTTGCAATCTTCTTGGAGCTTTTTCCTTGGATTTTTAGTGCATACTCTTGCCATTGAGACATTTCAAAGGCTTTAGATAGAGTTGAAGGCCTCAACATTTTCACCATAGCCTTGATCTCTTATTTCAGCCACTAATGAAACTAAAAATAAAGTAATCTTCATCAAGATTTTGATTTTTGGTCATCATTAAGGGTTTCAACTCCTCGAATTTCGCCTGGTACTTTTCCACCATAACTTCTTGTTCTAGTTTGTTAAACTCTTCTATCACATGTTTGCAATTTTTGTTATTAAACCTTCTACACAACAAATCTCTGAATTCATTCCAAGTTAGTTTGGGATTCTCAATCTTGATCCCCTCAAACAATCTATCGGCTTCCCATCCAAATACATTTCAATGACTTCTATTTTTTGATCTTTAGAAATGTGATAATTTAGGAAATATTTTTCACACTTACGCAGCCATTCTCTTGGATTTTCCCCCAAGAATATTTGCAAATCAATTTTTGGTGGATTAGGAATCTGGACCTTACCTAACTCCCTCTTGAAGACTCTTTGATTATCTATTTTTGACTGAATTCTTTGATAAACTAGAGGGGTGAGAAGTAATGGCGTCTGGTCTGCTCTTAGAATTTCTCCTTATTCGTTCAATTTCTCTTTTCCTACTATCATTCTCATTACAATTGAATTGAGCTTCTGATCCACAAACGGGCTAAGCTTCTGCTCCATTCTCATTAACAGATTCTCCATTCATTTATTGCTTTCTTCCAATTCCTGTAACCTCTCTGTTGTTGAGAAAACTGGGATGAGTGTAGAGTTTCCATAATCTCATGCAGCTTCAATTCTTGCTTCTTGACTTGCTCTTCTAATCTCTAGAATCTGGTGCTTTCTGCCATTGTTTGCAAAATGTTCCAAGGATCTTGAACTCTGATAACCAATCTGTCAGGATCAAAAAGAGTAATTTGGGAATTGAAATAGAAATGAAGAAGATTTGGGATAAGATAAGAAGAATTTAGAGGAAATCAGGCAGAAGAAGGAAATTTTCAGAGAGGGAGAGAGAATCAGAGAAAGAGAGAGAGAAGAAGGAATGAAATTCGTTATTAACTCCAAAAAGATTCCTCTACAATTGTGGATCCTATTCTTGTACTCTTAACAGGTTCCTAACTAACTAATTGCTCAATGATGTGGTTTTAACATTTCTTTACAAGCAGAGATACAAACTCGCTAGATTAATACCAGTTTTATCCTGACACATTCATGATGACCCTACTAAAGAAGATGGTTGACTAATTGGATGGTTTTCCTCTTTTCATTTCAATATCAATGAGAAAATCATCTAGTTTTTTCTATTGTTTAAAACGTTTAGGAAACATGATGTACATTTGATAGAACCTTTATCATTTTCTCTCTTCCTTGTTATATACTATTAAATTGAAAGTATTTTAGGTTTTTTCCTATATTCATTGTCTTCGATTTCCCATGATTCTAAATTATTATCATATTATTTATTTCAAATTCATTGTCATATTATTGTAAACTTTCTAACCATAAGTTACAAGGATAACTAGAATCGTAATTGGTGGGAATTGGATACTGAACTAGGGGAAATCAAGTTGTAGCTAAAGAGTTGAAAATCACAACCGTAGCCCTCCCTACAAGAGGTAGTATTGGTTCCACTTTTTCAAAGAACTAGAACGTGACTATTTTGAAACTATAATTGGTGATTCTAGAATTGTGGTTATACGTCCCAACTTACCTATTTTTTGTAATAGTAAAAGAAAGCAGGAATTTCAAAAGCAGCGAAGGAGGAATTAGAACTCTAAATCTGTAATTAGATCTAGTTGTTAACTTCTAATTTTGTATAAAATAGCAAGCTGTGAGTTTAACCCATTCCAGCAAAAGAAAAAAGACGGGATTGCAACTTCTTTTCCCCTTTTCCCTTTATGGTCTCACAAATAAACGAAATGAATGGAAAATTGTTTGAGATCCTGAATATTAGATATATTACACTTGATGAATAACTAAAATTCTAATCTGGGGGAGGAAAAAACATGCATTAACAAGGTGGCATGTCTGAAGGCGGAGGGAGCAACTGTTCTTGTGGGCTTTCGCCATTTTTAACAATGAACGCCATCTCCATCCCCCAAGTTGCATGACGCTCTAAATGGCAGTGCATCAGCCATACCCCTGCAACAAATAATACCGCCCTGTTATCTCAATAAAACAATTGTAACAGCAGCATACATGTTAATTCAGAAAGAAGATCTTCAGGATGTTTTGTTCTTAATTAGTAAAAACGTAGAATAATCGTACTATATATATCAGTGTTCTTCATAATTGACCGGGAAAGTAACTAGATTTCTATAAAAGTCATGAACATGTTGTCCATAAACTGCATAAAAAATATGGCGTTGGCTGGCAGCAAAATTTCTTCAGGATTTCCCGTCTTTTTAATCTTTGAAAATACAGAACCAGAAAAGAAGAAGTATCATGTACCAGGGTTATTTGCCTTGAATCTGAAAGTTGTCCAGCCCTTTCTAGGAACAGAAATCGTGTTCATTAGAGGAGGGTCAACAAGATTATAATTCAATGGGTCTTTCTTCTCGTTAAAGTTTCCAGTACCCCAACCAACTACGTAGAAACTATGTCCATGTAAATGCATCGGGTGATCTATCCCACCAACCAGATTTGTGCCCTGGAAAACAATCTCCACATTCGAGTTGTATTCAAGAACTTTAACTTTTGTACCCAGAAAAGGTGTTGTCAACTCGAACGGAGAAGGTTCTGCAGTGAAATTAAATTTCAAAGGTGGGAAACTCGGGAATTGCTCTGCAAAGACCCCTCTCAGATGACCATAATAAGCTTGAAGTATGTCAGTTCGAGGATGAACAAAGCTTATGTTATTGATGCTCGCTGCCAATCTGTGACCCACAGGCCCTGCACAAGTATTGTTTGCCTCACAAGGGCGTAAATTGATGGAAAGTGTCAAGAAAAGCTTAAGGTCCACATCTAATGGAACATCTACTTTACTTGCTAAGCTTCTTAGGCCTCCTGTGAAGTTAATTGATGCTTTTGTATCATTTAAAAGTGGAAGATTTGGGAAGGATAGTGGTGAAGATCGAGTATAATTTCCATGATATTCTATGATTCCAGTTGTGGTAGAGTTGTCGAAAGGGACAAGTAGGGCGCTGTTATAAAGCTTAGCAGCCATGTAGTAGTGATCAGGTGCTTGATTGGCTTCTAACAAGAAGTCAATAGTTTGTCCAGGGGATATAGCAATATAGTCGCTCTTGAATGGCTTTGTGTAGCTTCCATCTGATCCTACCACAGTAATTTGATGCTTTGCAATGGAAAAGAAAAGAATGCTGTTCAGGGCAGTATTGATCATCCGGAGCAAATAAGTTTTGCCGCATTCCACTGCTAGCTTGACGGTATCTGAAAGTGATGGAGTGTTGTTAGATAACCAAGCCATATGCATTTGGATTTTTTTTTTTTGGGGGGGGGGGGGAGTGCTCCAGGTCTCCCTCAGGAGAATGATTTCTTGCCTAAAGGTTGATTCCTATGAGAAACAATAAGTACATGCACTACACTGCAGGGAAGCTCAATTAGCAAAAAGAAGATTTGGACTGTAGCCAGAAAGATCTTTTTAGTTTATAAAATGCGTTTTTGGACATCGTCAAATGTTGTTTCATTTCATTTTCGGAGATGTTAATCCTCTATCCAAAATTCCAAAGAGAAAGAAACATATAAATATTCAAGGTGAAAGATCCATGTCAGTCTAATGATTTCCATTTATGAAAGAATTTATACTTCTAATTTTTAACAGGAGCGGATTAGTAAAATTTTTCCATTCAAGAAGCTAGGACAAAGATTTGCATAGTGACCCCAGCAAAACATAGAGCCGATACAGAAAAGCAATCGGATTTTTGGTCATAATACCTGGTTTTGAGCATGGATAAAGATCACCAGGCTGCCCATTTATCAACAAAGCATCAGACACATTCGGGTCTCCCCCACTGTGTTGGAACTGAGTAAGAACTGCTTGTATGTCACTCTTCCACCATTCTCCTACATTAATCATCAATTTTAAACATTAATTTTGGCCTAATTTTGTCAAAAGTCATCTCATACCAAAAAGAAAAAGAAAAACAAAAAGGGTAGTAGATGTACTTGGATGATTTAAAGTGTTTATTTGTACCTAAGATGATAGGGAATTCTGCATGAGGCTGAGGAAATGGATACTTTTCTCCTCTCTTCGGATAAACAATAAAGGCACCATGGACTGTGGCTCTGGACCAATCACTATGAGCATGCCACCATAACGTTCCAATCTCATCAGTTACCTGAATATTTTGGATAAAAGATTTTCCAGGCATGATAGGGCACTGAGTAATGTATGCAGGACCATCTGCCCATGGATTCCTTGGCAGTTTCAGTCCATGCCTAGTAACACAATCAAACCAATTAAGTTGAGATTATGAACAATTAATTAACATGGGATGCCCTTTAACTATTTTCTTGCAACAAGGGAAAAGAAAATTGTGCTGCATACCAGTGAATAGTGATGTTTTGGTTTCCCTTGTTGTGGACATGAACAACGGCTGTATCTCCTTGACGTATGTGTAGACTTGGTCCTGGAAATTGTCCATTTACAGTCAAAATGTTTTTAGTGCTGCAAAGTCTTGTATATGGAGCCTCTTCAATCTGCATTAGAGCATATTGGAGCATAAACACGTAAAATAAGTTGTTAATTTTGACATTAATTCTCGATTTTCAGTAAGGTATAATGCATCAACGATAACGTGCTGCACATATATGTTCATGCATGATGTTGAACTTTGTTATTTATTCACGGGAGCTGCTATAAGGAAATGCGTATTTTGCTGGATGGCTGTCTTGACCTTCAAGATCTTTAGGAACCCTTGATGCAAATAATGAAGCAAGGAAATTGCCATGTCTATCCTCTAAATGTAGTTGAAACAATTTCTTCCAACCACAAGGGATTATGTTATCTCACATCATATTCCCCTTAAACGTAATAATATTCTTTCAAGCCAAATAATAAGGGAGCTGGGGAAAAGGGCTGGATACTTCATATATTCATCAGTGATAAAATGCTAATTTTGAAGAACCAAAATGTTGAAATTAATGCAAAAGGAAGTACAAAAAAAGAAAAAAGATTTCAGTTTGATGCTGCCAAAAAAGGACCTTGTTCATATTTGTACAATCCTGACATTGCAAAATCAACCTGTTGTTATTGATAAAGAAACTCTATACTTACAATAAAGGAATAGCGATGCACCAAAGCTTGGCCAGGTAGAGCACTACCCAAAAGTAGAATGACAACCAACGTTAATATGGAACCTTTCATGATCAACCAAATTACTTGGTTAAATGAATAAGGTACTTGTAATGAGTAAGGTATTTGTCATGAGAGTATTTGCAGAGAGGCTTCACATATTTATAGAGGTTAGATGAAGAAGAAACTTTATATCGGTCTTTATTCAGCATTATGCACCTAGCTTATTAGTAGACAACTTCCTTCTTTTTTCCCAGAAGAAGTATTCCAGCCTTGAAAATTGTCTATTTGTTGTTGAGTCTTAGTGGTTTTCCCCCCCAAATGTTGTGAATACGGAATACGACCTTAATTAATTGTATAACTTCGAAACTTAATCTCACTATTGCCGGATGGGCCGGTGATTGACATTGGCGATGACATAATATAAAATTTTTGCTCCTTTTTCATTTTCTTTTTCGTACTGTAATTAAGTCTATTCAATTACTGTTCTCTGCTTCATTTACTTGTCCATCTGCTCTGCATATAATCTGAGCATGCCATGAAAATTTATTCTTTTGATTAAGATTACTTCACAGTTACATTAATATGTAATAGTTGTATAGCTTGTGTAAATTTTGGCAAATTAATCCAGAGTTGCATGACCAAATCAAGAAATGTTTCTATCGTTTAATTTCAAATTTTGCATACAACTTGAACCAAGTGTGAAGTAAATTATCTTTGAACATTAAACATAATGTTAAATTTTTTTTTTTAATTGGATAAAAGAAAACTTCCCATCAATTCCCAGAATTGAGAAGATTCTAATCCCCTCAAGACATTCCGGAGCAATCTTTTCTTCCGAACACTTTGCTGATTGAAGATTCCACTTTCTAAAGTTGCCGCTCACAAAATTTTCCTTTTCCAAAATTGCCTAACAGAGCATATTGACGGCACAGTATAATTTTTTCCCCTCCACGTTGAGCAAAGTGCCACAGATGTAGTCCGCTGAAGAGTGCGACGTGTTTTGGGGCATCTACTTTTTTATAAGGTATTATAAGAAGTTAATGCTTGCAAGATGGTGTCATTTAACATTGTTTAATGATATGGTCATAAGAGGAAAGATTAAGACAGTTTTGTAGGTTAGGAAGATTTGCATTTCACAAAGATCCGAAAACGTGTTGTTTCGTGAAAAACCAAAAGAGTACTGTAATTTCATAGAACTATAATATCTTTAAAGAGGTTTTGAGTTTGCTTTGGGTATGTCGTTAGCTGATTGTTGAATCATCGCTGACAAAACTTTAAAGCGGCATTGTGAAGCAATAGTTTGGAGACAGGGGGACTAGCGGTCATTCCCTAACTTCTGATTAATTGTATTATTACCTATATTATATTAGTTTACGCTACATTTGAGGGATTTGACCTCGTTTGGTATATTGAAAAGACTCAGAATGGGAACATCTTTCCATCCAAAATTATTTTCCTGCCAGAATGAGTAGGAAATTATTTATCATTTCAGCATTTGATAATCAAGACAGAATGAAATGTGAATTTTTTTCAATGTCTGGTATAATCATATTAAGAAGTCAGAATGGAATGAAATACATAACATACAACATTCCATAGACATCTTGATTTAGAGACAAGTGACATATTAATTAAAAATAACTTTTTAATAGCATACAATCACAATAACTTATTACTTAAAAAATAACTTTTTAATAGCATACAATTACAATCGATGAATATTAGCGATAATACAATTGCAATAGGTAAATACTAGTTGTAACCAAATTAAAATTTTAAATAACATGCATGTCGAATCCCATGTGTCTTTCATGCATGTTAAATCTAGTGCCGATGATTTGCTTGTGAAGGGTTTGTAAAAGTATTTGTAAATAAGAAAATGTAATTGTGCCTTAGAAAATGGTTCAATGGGTTTTCTCTTTTTTTTTTTAACTTTTTTAAACTTCATATGAAGTGATCAAATAACAGTTTTGGACATAAACATACCTAAATCAGAAAGAGATTGTTGTAATTTTTTTGAATATTTATAAGTGAGATGAAGAGAGAGATGATGTTTATAAAGAGAAAAAATAGATAAATGATGGACAAAAAAGAAGAGTTATATGATATATGTGAAAGATAAATACATACATAGGAGATAGAAATATAGAATATATAAGGTTAATCTTGACTCCTAAATTTTAGATATTTTCTAGATAGATGGGAATGAACTTTCTCTAAATTTTTGTAAAGAATGGGATTTCAGTAAATAGTTGGAATAGGCTTTCCAGGGAAAGAGCTTCCTAACAAAAAAAATATTCATACCAAACACTAGAATGAAATGAAAAAATTGGAAAGGTCTTTCCATTCTAGACCTTTCCAACATATCAAAGGAGGGATAGTTTGTTTAGATTATTTAGGCGGAATGAATTTATCAATCACAAATTATTATAGTCTTTAAAATGTCTTTTGATAATTGATGAATTACAAATTCAAATGCCTCTTAAGCGATTCAAACAATTTGAGCAATTTGGGTGGATTTCAAATTTTTCATTAAATTCTTCAATCCAAACGAATTATTAAAATCTTGTAAGCAAGGAATTTGGAATACCCAAATGAGATGTTATTTGAAATTCTTCCTGCCCCACCTATAAATTTGTCCCCAAGTCTTTGTGATTGTATGGAGCAAAGAATTGGAATTGCCAAGAATAGATTGATATTTCAATTAGTTTTCCATTACTTAGAGAGGTTTGAGGACCCCATATTTGACTGTCTGAAGTTGTGCATGTTCTGAGTGAAAAATTGTAAAATTAGCAACACGCAAGCCTCGTACGAGAAGAGGCGATGAATGGCAATTACGGAATCATACGACAACGACCAGGAGGCAGAACACATTGGAAGAAGAATAAGAAAGAAAGAGAATTCAGCATTTAACTCCTTAATCATTTTTGTATATTTTTTAGGATAACTTTTTTATACAATGTCAGTGTATAAGTTTTTATACACTAGCAGGTTTAGATTATGTCACATAATACAAATTTAAATTTGAAATTTAAATCATGCACATGTGGCATGCATCCAAAGTTGCTAGTGTATGAAAACTTATACACTGACAGTGTATAAAAAGTTAATCCTATTTTTTAACCCCTAATCATTTTGTTGATTGAAATTCTTCTTATCCTACCATAATTATTTACCAACAAGGCAATTGAATTAATGTGGATCTTAACTGAATTTATTTGAAACCCATCCTTGAATTCAAATCCATCAAGTTAAACCAACT
Source organism: Gardenia jasminoides (assembly GCA_013103745.1). Lineage (NCBI taxonomy): Eukaryota > Viridiplantae > Streptophyta > Magnoliopsida > Gentianales > Rubiaceae > Gardenia > Gardenia jasminoides. The sequence goes on along the minus strand of CM023102.1, from coordinate 44,297 downwards.
CCTAGGCTTAGTTGGGGAATTACGATTTAGAGAGAAAATAAGAGAAATTTAAAGTTTTTGTTTGGGAGTTAATTGGGATTTGGCCGGTTGCCAACAGAGGATGGCTAGAACCTATGGTAGATACAGAAATCATAAAGAAAGAATGAGTTAGATAGTAGAGGGGTGGGAGTGCAAATGAGAGATATCCGATTCAGGACCTCCTATTTACACTATGAAAAAAAAAAAAGTTTACTTTGTAAACTATCTTAAAATGTCAACTTTACTTTTAAAATCTTAAACAATTGAATGACAACATCCAATGAGTCTGAAATCATCTTTTCTCTCCACTTTGAATGGAAGAAAAGTTAGCTTAGCTTTGTAAAGTTTCTTAAAATGTCAACTTTACTTGTAAAATCTTAAACAATTAAATCACAACATCCAATGATTCTGAAATCATTTCTCTTTTTTTTTTTCTAAACTATCAATCAACTTGAGAAGAAAATCATATCTTTTTCTCTTATAACTTTTCCTTCTAACTTGACAAGAAAACTCTTCCTTCTAAACCGCCAAACTAAGCCTTGGGGAGTATGGCCATGGGCTTCTACTGTATACTTTTCAATCTGTGAGATTTTTTTTCACAAGTAATTTCTGTGACTTAACAAAATTTTGATTTTTGATTAAATTGAATCTTTTAAGTTAACCGCCACATTGGATATATATACCCTTTTTGGTACAGATTTTAATATGAAATTTCTCCGAGTCAAAGTAATGTGCATTTAGAGTCCATTTATAAATGGGTTATATTGACAATGCAGAAATGTACATTCGATCCCTATATACATAACAATAGCTATTATTTGATGCACTAAGTGGAAGAAAATAATAATTTTGGGCTCAAAGACTTCTAGATTTTGTTAGAGATATTTACTTACTTTTAGTTGACCGGGTCAATAGGAATTTGTTTTGATTTGTTATGATTTTACCTAGTCTAGTGGGCTTGTTGCATGTGAGCACTTAATCAGTTCTTTAGTTGCTAGACTTCAGTATCTTATCAGTTAGCTTTAGTACTATAAATAGATCAACTACATGTCATGAGTTCTTGTATCACATTTGCAAGCAATAAAGTTCAGTTCTTCCTTTGTCTTTTCTTTCTACCTACTTATAACAAATTTATAAGTCCTTGAGTTGTAAAAGGAATGAAATGCTTTGGTTTTCTCTTACAATTGAAATGCTTTGTACTGTGAAACTAGATTATGATACTGCTGCCTGAATAGAGCCCTAAGCTACTTCCTATGAGACAGGTCCAACAAAGAAGAATGCAACCATAACGGTTTTACTTTTTAGTTTCACTTTGTTCGGGTTTAAGAAATATACGAAATGAATGACAATCTTCAAATAAGCATTAACAAGGTGGCATGTGTTAGGAAATTTCTTGTTTTGTGTGTGAAATAATTAGTTTCCTAATTGGTTTTAGTTACTTGGAGTAGTAGTCAAGGAATTTCCTATTTGTATGGGTTTAGGAATTAGAAGTTATTTCCTATTTTGTATAGAATTGGAAACTAGTAGTTATTTCCTATTGACTAAGTAATATGGTCTATAAATAGGTGGGGTTTGGCATACTACAAGAACACACAAAGGACACACAAGGGACACACAAGAAACATACAAGAGGCAACATGTAGCCTTATACATGGGGTGAGAGAGGGTTCTTGAGAGGTGAGAGAAATTATACAAGGGATTGGGTTTGGTCTCCAATTGTATTCTTGTATGGGGTTTTTTTCTCTCATAATAAAGAACAAGTTTTCTCTCTGTGGATGTAGACTCAATGGTGGAGTCGAACCACGTTAAATCTTATGTCATTTGTATTTCATGCTTGTGGTTTGTTTATTATTAAATTGTTGTGTACTTGATTTATCAATAGTCGTGTATTCCGCATACGGATCCAAACAGCATGTCTGAAGGCAGAGGGAGCAATTGTTCTTGTGGGCTCTTGCATTTTTAACAATGAATGCCATCTCCATCCCCCAGGTTGCATGACGCTCTAAATGGCAGTGCATCGGCCATGCTCCTGCAACAAATAATACCTGTTATCTCAATAAAACAATTGTAACAACAGCATACAATGTTAATTCAGAAAGAAGATCTTCAGGATGTTTTCTTCTTAATTAGTAAAAACGTAGAATAATTGTACTATATATCAGTGTTCTTCATAATTGACTGGGAAAGTAACTGGATTTCTATAAAAGTCATGAGCATGTTGTCCATAAACTGCATGAAAAATATGGAGTTGGCTGGCAGCAAGATTTCTTCAGGCTCTCCCGTCTATTTAATCTTTGAAAATACAGAACCAGAAAAGAAGAAGTTGTTGTAGATATATGTATTTCAAAAGATCTTGTCCCACATTGGAAAACCAATGAGACCTTCAATCATTTTATATTGTCTAACTCTTCATTGGACTTCTGATAAGTTGAGAACTATTGTGAGCTCACGCGCATGAAGGGGAATTGAGTTGGGCCAATTTAGTTCAAACTGGTGGATTTCTCCCCACCCTGCACGGGGGTTAAATCGATCCACGATAAGTGTTGACTCATTCTATGGTCATGTGCACCTAAAAACAGGCAACCACCTGCACGTTATTTGCTCAACCACTGCACGTTAGCTCCAGATAAGATTAGATAGTCTTAGTCTTACCCTTTTTCTTTTTTGCACATTGTTTTCTCCAGATAAGGTTGCAGTGTTAACACCCCATAATCCGTAATAGTTGCAGTTGCAGTTGCACTTCCGTTTGCTAAACCTTTTTCGGACGCCTCCAAAATTGAAGTTTTTAATTGAAGTTTTTGTCAATAAAAACTTCAAAAGGTGGTAAGAACATTTATACTCTCTGCTCGATATTCATGGAGTAGTCTATGCACTAACAAAATCTCAACCTGCTACAACTGTAGATGTCAAAATACAAGAATCATGGCAATATGCCAACAAGGTATGTCGACATACTATTTTACAAACACTCTCTAATGAATTATTTGGTATACTGTAGCTGCAAGGAAGCTAAGAAAATTTGGGAAGCATTAGTAACAAAATTTACCGCTGAAGACGCAACCAAACAAAAATTTGTCATGGAAAAATACAATCAATGGCAGATAACAAACGACAAGGAAATGAAAGTTCAGATCACGGAGTACCAAATGCTACTCGAGAATCTAAAAAATGAAGATATCAAGTTCCCCGAGAAATTTGCTACAAGCATGCTAATTGAAAAGCTACCCAAGTCATAGGACGACTACAAAAATAACCTGAAGCATAAGGAAGAAAATTACACAATTGATGAGCTCATAAAACACATCCTGATTGTAGATTCAAACAGAAAGGAGTTAAGAGCTGCCAAAGCAAAGAAGATGGCTTTCAAAGCTAATCTGGTACAAAGCAATAATAAGAGGTACGCCAATAAGTCTCAAAATAACAAGTTTAGGAATCCCAACTCCTAACCAAAAAATTCTAATTTTAAGAAAAAGAAAGGCAATTGCTACAGTTGTATAAAATCAGGACACCATACTGCTCAGTCCAGATATAATAAAGGTGACAAAGCAAATGGTAATCCTCCTAAGGCTAATTTAGTCGAAGGAGATGAAATAATTGTTGCAGTCATTATAGACACCAATTTTTGACTAGTTTTTATTTTCTTAAAAGGATGGGTAAATAGGTAATTTCATTTCAAGGATTTTATTTTTATTTTATTTTAATTTTTTTAGGTACCAAGTTTTGAAGGTTTCCAGGAATTTTCCTTGGTCTTATCCAATATCACCTAACACACACAAGCACACACATGGTACACACACTTACAACTCATTCTTACCTATTCCCACTACTAGTACTAAGCACTCCACCGCCAATGAAAAAGGGCAAGGAAATTTCATCCTTGATTTTGATTTCGAAGTCGGTGGGAAAGGAGGAGAGTACGAGTGTTTAGTTTTTCTATTAAAAAAAAAAACTTTCTCCAGGCATAGACGGAAACTTTCTTCTTTTTCATCTCCATCCTTCACTCATCAGTTCGGAGGGGAAATCATTCACAATCCAAATTCAGCCATTATCTAAAACCATGACCATAGATTTCTTTCAAAAAAAATTTCCCCTTTCATTTCTCTTAAAATAGATTTAGAAACTGCCACAGCCATTTAAATTTTCAGCCAAGGAATTCAAGGAAAAGAGAGAAAAACAGAAAAATCAGAAAAAAGAGCAGAGGAAGAACTGGAGCGGCCCTCAATTCACCAGAGTCCACTACCACTACCGTTTTCTTCACTGGAAAAGCACTGTGAGGCTTTCTTTTTCCCTTTCATACCGTTAGTTTCTGCTAATGAACATATGGAACTAGTAAGAATCATGTGACTTGTTTGTTTCCCTTCCTTTTTCTTAGCACAATTTTTCTGCCATTCTGATGTTTATGCGTTTATTAATTTTCACCGCTGTATGATGGATTTGGATGGGTTGCTGCAAATTCTAGCCTGATTACTTGTTAAATTGAATGAGAAAAGCTCAATCTTCGTTTGGCCCATTTTATGTCTGATGAAATGCCTAAATGAAACTTTGAGCCAAGAAATGAATTTTCTCAACCTGTACGCGAGTAAGGATGATTCCGATTAGTCCAATACTTGTCGGACTCCGTGAGTTCTTGGGAGAAAGGGCAAACACAAGTCAAGAGATTTTGGAGTTAATTTTTTTTATTTGTTGTTTGTTTTTGTATTTTTGCAATGGTTTACTGTGTTTTTTTGTGGGGGGGAAGGGAGGCAATTCCAGCCAAACCAATGTTGGCCGGAGTTGACGTTCTTCGTTGAAGTCCCGGCGAAGAAGAAAGCTTGTAGCAGCAATAGAGTTCTGTCCGCTTGGAGAAGTTGATTATTTTCCTACATTTACAACTTCAGCCCCTCAATTTTTCCTTACATTGTAACTTTCCCCTAAATCTTTGGATTGTTTTACTAGGTTTACCCCCAGAACTTTATTTTAATGTTTTCAATTAGGTCCAGAGGATTAGATTAGGTGATTATTAGTTACTTAATCCTTTCATTTGTCAATTTAAGTTGTTATTAATTTTCTTTTCTTTCATTAGAAGTGATGTAACCCATAAGGGCCATAGGACATTCAATCTTTGTAATTTCCTTATTTTCTTTCTTTTCTTTTTCCAGTTATTACTTGTGCAATGTAATCGAGTGGGCCGAGAGCGCATTATTCTTTGGCTTGTCCAACGGAAGCCTTGGAATCCAATTATTTTTGCTTATTTTACTTTTATGTGCTATGCATGTTTTATGTGTTTAGATATTAATTACATGTTATGTGTTTAGCTTAAATTAACTCATTTTTTTTTGGCCTTAAAATTAAGAGAATAAAGTCAAACTCGTAACCGGTTTTTGCCGGGTGTTGGGGGGTGCTTGAGGGTAAAACCTTGACCTTCTCTCCTCACAAATGTAGCTCCCAAATTCATTTCTCTGATTTCGAAAGACCTGGAGTTGTCTAGTTAAATGGTTTGCTTATATTTTTTTTTTGCTCAAAAGTTAAAATCTCTCTTTAGGTGACTCGGTACACCTAAATTTCATACCGAGTGGTGACTCCAAATTTTTAAGAACCCTTTTTCTAGACTTTAGCGGGTTCAAATCCATCACCTTTGCCAAGTCCCATTCTAGGCCCTTTTTCTTTTTATTTTACTTTTGAAAAAAAAACCGACAAAATCATTTTAAAAAAATTCCTTAAATGCTCATTTTCTTATCTTATAAAAAAGATGGGGCGCGACAGTCATCTCACAAATAAACATTGTAGCCAATGTAAAAGAGTAGGTGGTAGACTCTGGTGCTACTTGGCACATATGTGCAAATCAAGAAGCATTTTCCTCCTATACTCCAATAGGGGATGATAAAGAGGTGGTCTACCTTGGAGACTCATGAACTGCTAAAGTTCTTGGAAAGGGCAAAATGTTCTTGAAACTCACTTTAGGAAACACTTTGGCCCTTAATGATGTACTACATATGCCAAATATTTGGGCAAATCTGGTTTCTGTAGTTTTGTTAGGAAAAGTTGGGGTGAAAGTGTCATTCGAATCTGATAAGATTGTAATGACCAAAAATAATGTGTTTGTAGGGATTGTAACCAGGGACTTTTTGTACTTAACATTTCCAATGTGATCAATGAGAATTCTTCTTCTTCTTCTTATATTGTTGATTCAATTTCTTTATGACATGCAAGATTAGGACGTGTTAATATGAGTTATATAAAGAAGATGCAATCTTGTGGCCTAATTTCTGATATTAATGATAAAATTTACAAATGTGAGATATGTGCAGAAACAAAATTAACAAAGAAAAGTTGTGTAACTGTCCAAAGAGAAAATGAATTACTAAGTTTAATTCATACAGATTTAGGTGATTTGAAACAAACTATGACTAGCGGTGGTCAGAAATATTGTGTTATTTTTTTGGATAATTACTCTAGATACACTAAATTTTATTTACTTAGAAATAAAGATGATACTCATAATGCATTTTTATCTTATATGTCTAAAGTAGAAAATCAACTTAATAAAAGGATAAAAAAAAATTAGATCGACTAGAGGAGGTGAATATTTAGCCTTAGATAATTTTTGTGAACGTGAAGGCATTATACATGAAATGACACCACCATATTTACCAGAATCTAATGGGGTAGTTGAAAGGAAAAATAGAACATTAAAAGAAATGATGAATTCTATATTAGCTGGTTCTCATGCTCTTGATAATTTGTGGGAAGAAACTATATTATCTGCATGTCACTTACAAAATAGGATACCTCATAAGAAAACTGACAAAACACCTTATGAGATATGGAAAAATTATAAACCAAATTTGAAATATTTAAAAGCGTGGGGGTGTCTTGCTAAAGTATTATTACCTGAATCTAAAAAAAGAAAATTAGGTTCTAAAATTTCTGATTGTATGTTTATTAAATATGCTGAACATAATGCTGCATATAGATTTCTTGTTTTAAGAATTGATGTGCTTGATTGTAAAACAATTATTGAGACAAAAAATGTTGAATTCTTTGGACACAGTTTTCCACTGTCTAATAAAATTTCTCATGCATCTGTAGAAATAAATAAAGAGATAACCTCTAATGAGGAATTACGAATGAGTAAAAGGCCAAGAAAAGAATTTTCATGTGGAAATGATTGTCAAACTTTTCTTGTTAACAATGACCATTTAACATATTCTGATGCTATTTCTTCTTCTAATAATAAATTTTGAAAAGAAGCAATTAAAGCTGAAATTAATTCTATTATGAAAAATAAAACTTGGATTTTAGTAGATTTACCTCTTGGTGCAAAACCTGTTCATTGCAAATGGATTTTTAAAAGGAAATATAATTCTGATGGCTCTATAGATAAATACAAAACCCGTTTAGTAGCCAAAGGGCTTTTTTAAAAACAAAATATTGATTATTTTGACACATTTGCACCAGTAACAACTTCTATTCGTTTTTTATTTGCTTTAACTTCTATTCATAAATTTTTGGGTTAAATACCTAAAAATTCCTTGTGGTTTACGTAATGTTTAACTTAACTCCCTGACGTTTGGAAATCTACATTATGACTCCTTGAAGTTTTAACTAAAATGAAAAGTTAGCAAACCGTCAAATAGCGGAGTTTGAGAGACCACTTCTTTGGTGTTGATTAACTCCTTGTGGTTTGAAAATTAACAATTTAGCTCCACGTGGTTCTAACTAAAATGTAATTTGACAATCGTTCAAATTAGTTGACAATTTTACAATGGATGAATGAAGACTCACTTTTAGGATTTCTAAACTCCATTCTTTGGCTCTTCTACGAAGTAAAGCGATGGATACATTCTTTAAGTCATTGCATTCTCCGAGTGTCCTTTAGGCCCCAGGTTTGGATTTTAGTGAGTTCTGAAATTATACAAACCCAATTGCACTTCTAAATTACATAAGAAATCTAGGTAAAATTAAGGACCAAAAAAAAGTCAAGGTTTGAAAGGACATTTGAATATCTTTTCCTTCTTTTAGAACTAGAGATGTTACCAAAAGGTGGTTATTCATATTTGGAAAAATCATGTAATGATTCGCATCTTTAGTTCTATCTTTATGATTCATTATTTTTTATTTTTTATTTTAAAAAGAAGAAGAAGGGGATGATGTTGATTGTAGTTATGGTAATGGGATTGGAGTATAGACGAGCGAAATAATAGATTTTGAGGGTGGGCTAGGAGAAGAAGAATGGAACAATTATGGCATTTACATATAACTATTAATTTAGATATTTTCTGTCAAATTTTCAATGTAGTTGAAATTTCAGGGAGTCATAATGTAGGTTTTCGAATCTCAGGGAGTTAAATTGAACATTAACTAAACCACAAGGAGTTTCTTAGTATTTACCATAAGGGCAATTTTGATATTTTACGTCCTACAGTCAGTTTAGACGGTTTCCGTCAAAATTTCATTTTGGTTAGAAACACAGGGAGTTAAATTGTAGGTTTCCAAACGTAAGGGAGTTAAGTTGAACATTACGCAAACCACAGGGAGTTTTTAGGTATTTAACCCTAAATTTTTTTGTACATCAAATGGATATCAAAACAGCTTTTTTAAATGGTGATTTAGAAGAAAAAATTTATATCTTTCAACCTGAGGGATTGGACAAGAAAATATGGCTTGTAAACTAATTAAATCTCTTTATGGTCTAAAACAAGCTCCTAAACAGTGGCTTGAGAAATTTGATCAAGTATTAATAAAAGACGGATTTTTATCTGTAGAAATAGATAAATGTGTATATGTTAAAGTTGTAGACAATCAATATCTGATAATTAGTTTGTATGTGGATGACATGCTTATATTTGGTACAAGTTTAAATATTGTCAACAGTACCAAGCATTTCTTGTCTTCTAATTTTGATATGAAAGATTTGGGTGAAACAAAAATGATACTGGGAGTTAAAATTATAGGGAGAGATGATGGTATAATATTGTCACAAGAATATTATACAGAGAAACTTCTTAGGAAATTTGAAAATTACGATGTGACACTTGTGAGCACTCCTTATGATGCTAACACTCAATTCAAGAAAAATAATGGTGACCCAGTTGCTCAGTCTAAATATGTTTAGATTATTGGGAGTCTGATGCACTTGATAAATTTTACTAGACCTGATATAACTTATGATGTATGTAGATTGAGTAGATATACTCACAATCCCAATTCTAAGCATTGGTTTGCATTGTCAGATAATGCAATATTTGAGAGGTACCATAAATTTTGGTATCCTGGATGGTGGATTTCCCACTGTATTAGAGGGTTACAGTGATACTAATTGGATCTCTGATTCAAATAATATAAAATCCACTAGTGGTTATAAGTTCACCCTTGGTAGTGGTGCAGTAGCTTGGAAGTCAGCCAGGCAGACAATCATTGCTAGGTCAACTATGGAATTAGAGTTTATAGCTCTAGAGTTGACTGGTTCTGAGGCTGATTGGTTAAGGAATTTCTTAACTAATATTCCTTCAAGTAGGGATATGTTGCCTTCGATATCCATACACTGTAATTGTCAAGCAGCTATTGCTATTGTCAAAAATAAATCTTATAATTGTAAAAGTCGACACATGAGATTGAGACATGATGTCGTAAAGCAGCTGCTTAGAGATGGAATTATTTTCATTGATTTTGTGAAGTCAGAATTGAATTTGGTCGATCTTCTGACTAAACCTGTAGGAAGAAAATTAATTCTTCAAACTACAAAGGAAATGGGACTTAGGCCAACAATTATCAATAGAGATGGTAACCCAACTTATGTGATTGGTGATCCCATGAAATAGGTTCGTATGGGTAATAACAAATCGATATTGACTGTAAAGCACTTGAAAGGATAAGTGCTTTGATTGCAAGTAATTGTGAGTTTGAGTTTAAATACTCTTAATGAATTTATATCCCTTTAGGGAGGTGTATTTAAAGCAGCATACATTTGATAAATTCACATATATGAGAGTGGACTAGGGCCACTTCTATAAAATTTTTTGGCCAAATCTTTAGAGCTTTAATAAATAACCAGGCAGGCGCACGGCCTAAATGCACAAAATCGCATTGAACAGCAAGTTATAGGTTACAATGTGACTGATAAAATCTCTGTCATACAATAAGAATTATCGGTTTATAGAAATTCATATTTCACCAGTAATTCTGTAGGACATTTTATCCGTCTAAATTTGGTTCATAGTCCAAAAGACACCAAACTGACTACGTTGAGCCCTAACATATCTAGTAAATTTTTCCTTTCTCTTTTACTCTTTTGTTCAAAATCTTTTAAAATAGGTGGGAGATTGTTGTAGATATATGTATTTCAAAAGATCTTGTCCCACATTGGAAAACCAATGAGACCTTCAATCACTTTATATTGTCTAACTCTTCATTCGGCTTCTGATAAGTTAAGAACTATTGTGGACTCGTGCGCATGAAGGGTAATTGAGTTGGCCAATTTAGTTCAAATTGGTGGATTTACCCCCCTCCCCCCACCCTGTACAGTGTTCCTAATAAGATTAGATTAGATTGTCTTACCCTTTTTCTTTTCTGCAAGTTGTTTTCTCCAGATAAGGTTGTTACCTTTCTAACGTTACATTTTTTTTAACGTTACCTCCTTGGCTCTATAAATAGCGGCCTTAAGCCTCTTGCTAAATGTACACTACACTTTCTAAATTATTCTTCTTCCTCTCTTCCTCTCAACTACAGCTACTCTACCTTATTGCTGGATAGAAATTTGCTCGTTCTTGTTCCCTCTTACTTGTGAAGTAGAGGAAGGCTTGTTTAATTTTAGGAAAACATTTCAACCACCTAACATAGTTTCTTAGGACAGTGCTCACTCAAACATTGTTTCTTTATTTCGTCATCCAGGTTTTAACATTGTTTGCCTATTTTTCCAATAGAATTAACATGTACTAGGGGCCTTGTTTGGCAGCTAAATTTTTTGAGAGTTTGTATAAAATTCTACTGTAACTTACTGTAGAAATTGTAGAAAAAATTTTTGGAAGTGAAGTTTTTTATGTGTTTTGGGGTTGTTACATTAAAAACTTTGAGAGTTTTTTAAGGATTCTTGCAGATAATGTAGGAAACAAACAAGTTTTATACAAATTTGCTAAAAATTTGCATTAAAACTTTGAAAGTTTTTTAAGGTTCCTGTAGCAAAAGCAGATTAAAAACTAGCAACATACAAACGTGGCAAAAACTCATCTACCAAACGGCTTTGCCTTGAATCTGACAGTTGTCCAGCCATTCCTAGGAACAGCAACCGTGTTCATTAGATAAGGGTCAACAAGATTATAATTCAAAGGGCCTTCTTCTCGTCAAATTTTCCAATACACCAACCAACTACGTAAGAACTATGTCCATGTAAATGCATTGGGTGATTTTTCCCACCAACCAAATTGGTGCCCTGGAAAACAATCTCCACATTCGAGTTGTATTCGAGAACTTCAACTTTTGTACCCAGAGAAGGTGTTGCCGACTCGAACGGAAAAGGTTCTGCAGTGAAATTAGATTTTGAAGTTGGGAAACTTGGGAATTGATCTTCATAGACCCCTCTAAGACCACCATAGTAAGCTTGAAGTATGTCAATTTGAGGCTGAGCAAAGCTTATGTTATTGATGCTCGTTGCCAATCTGAGACCGGCAGGTCCAGCACAAGTATCGTTTGTCTCACAGGTGCGTAAATTGACGGAAATTGTCAAGAAAAGCTTAGTGTCCACATTTAATGGAACATCTACTTTACTTGCTAAGTTTCTTAGGCCTCCTGTGAAATTATCAGATGCTTTTGTATCATTTAGAAGTGTAGGCGTGGGAAGGATATTGGTGAAGATGGAGTGTAATTTCCGCGGTATTCTATGATTTCGGTTGTGGTAGAGTTGTCGAAAGGGACAGGTAGAGCGCTGTCATAAGCCTTAACAGCCATGTACTAGTGATCAGGTGCTTGATTGGCTTCTAACAAGAAGTCAATGATTTGTCCTGGGGATATAACAATGTAATCACTCTTGAATGGCTTTGTGTAGCTTCCATCTGCTCCTACCACAGTAATTTGATGCTTTGCAATAGAAAAGAAAAGAATGCTGCTCATGGCAGTATTGATCATCCGGAGCAAATAAGTTTTCCCGTATTCCACTGCTAGCTTAAAGGTATCTGAAAATGATGGAGTTCTTATTAGATAAATCAAACTGGATACATTTACAAGAGGTCAGAGAAAACTTTTCTTGCCTAAGGATTGATTGTTATAAGAGACAATAAGTACATGCACTGTATTTTAGGGAAGCTCAATTAGTAAAATGAAAATTTGGATTGTAGCAAGAAAGATTCTTTTTAGTTTATAAAACTAAATTTTGGACATGCTAACATGTTGTTTTCGTTCCTGGAAATGCTCTTCCTGTATCAAAATAGCAAGAAACAAATGAGCACAAATTAAGGGCAAAAGATATATGTCAGTCTAATGGTTTCCACGTGCGAAAGAATTGATAGTTTCAATTTTTAACAGGAATGGATTAGTGGATATACATTTCAGCAAAATAGAGGGACAAAGTATTGATTAGTTTGGAAAACCCAAGCAACACATAGAGCTGAAAATAATATAGAGATAAAGCAATCAGATTTATGCTTATAATAAGGGCATGTGTGTTCCTGGTTTTGAACATGGATAAAGATCACCAGGCTGCCCATTTATCAACAAAGCATCAGACACTTTCGGGTCTCCCCCAGTGTCTGAACTGAGTAAGAACAGTTTGTATGTCACTCTTCCACCGTTCTCCTACATTAATCATCAATTTTGATTATTAATTTTGGTCTAAATTTGTCAAAAGCCATTTCATACCAAAGAGGAAGAAAAATGGTAGTAGATGTATGTTGAATTATGGATTACTTAAAAGTGTTTCTTTATACCAAAGATGATGGGGAATTCTGCATAAGGCTGAGGAAATGGATACTTTTCTCCCCTTTTCGGGTAAACAATAAAAGCCCCATGGAGTGTGGCTCTCGACCATTCACTATGAGCATGCCACCATAATGTTCCAATCTCATCAGTTACCTGAATATTTTGGATAAAAGATTTTCCAGGCATTATAGGGCACTGAGTAATGTATGCTGGACCATCTAACCATGGATTTCTTGGCAATTTGACTCCATGCCTAGGAACAAATCAAACCAATTAATTTGAGATCATGAACAATTCACATATGATGCATTTGAAATATTTTTTTCTTGCAAAATAGGAAAAGAAAATTGTTTTGCCCACCAGTGAATAGTGATGTTTTCATTTCCCTTGTTGTGGACATGAATAACTAATTGCTGTGTTTCCTTGACGGATGTGTAGACTTGGTCCTGGAAATTGGCCATTTACGGTCAAAATGTTCTTAGTGCTGCAAAGTCTTGCATACGGTGGAGCCTCTTTGTTCTGTTGCAGAGCATATATTAGAGCATGTATTAAAGCATATACATACAAAATAAGTTGTTAATATGTGTGAAATTAATTAGTTCTCGACTTTGCATAAGTTGTTAATGCATTAAAAATAACTTTTGTGATGAAATTATTTGCATGTACCCTTCCACGTCTCATGTATTTATAGAGGTTGGATAAAGAAGGAAGACTACATATCCGTTATTTTTTTTTTTTTCTCATTGTTCTTATAAATATAAGCAGTCCCCCAAGTATCCCGGCATTGTACACTGTCTTTAATTTGTTGAATCTTTCTGGTTCTAATCTTCAAATTTTGTGACCTAATATGACCTTAACTAAATCCATAATTCCCAAAATGCCTCTTGCTATTTGCGTAGCCGGATGGGCCGGTGATTTTTCGCAAACTGCAAAAAGTTTTTGTCCTTCTAATTTGTTGTCTACTTTATGTTTCAAATTTGTTATGAAGGATGCTAACTTCAACTTTTGGAGTACTTTCCAATTTGTTCCATATGAATCTTATAACCAATTCAATCTCATAGAGTACACCTGGAAAAATATTACTTTGTGATCTATGGTTATTTTTAGGAGTATTTTTTCAAAAACTTATTACTTTTGTAGTTCAATAGAAATTTCTCTAGACATAGTTTCTCCTAGTTATTTTTCAAATGTAATTTATGTTTGTTTTCAGGAATGTTTTTAGATAATATCCATTCTTTTTTTTTTTTTTTTAAAGTTAAAATGTGTGCGAGAGATGTATAATAATATGGTTGAAAGCTTGAAATAACTATTGCGAGTAACACAGCCTATTCATTTGTTTATGAGTACCCGCAAGTATTTAACTGAATATAAACCCAATCAGATACTTATATGCTCTAGAGTAATTTGGGATGGAATTTTCTATGATTTATTTATTTATATTTATTTATTTATTATTAAAGTGAGACTCCAAACCTTACAAGAGGTGAGAGATGGAAAAGGAAAAGGAAAGGGTTTAAAAGTCGAACCCAAGTTATCACATTTATCTTGGCCAATATCCTACCAAAACTTTTTTTATTTTTGAAAAGAGAAAAGCTTGTTCACCTAGTTAGGCTGGGTCTTGAGAATGAGGAATGGTCCCCAACCTCCCCCCTCCCGCCTTGTTGCTCAAACATTCCTCCCACCCCTGCCCCCCCTCCCCTGGTCACTCGCTCCTCCCACCCCACCCCCGCCCTGCCCTACTTCCCCCACAGGTGCCCGCTAGGGCTAATAGATTTTTTTTTTTTTTTTTTTTTGCCTTACAAGAAAACAATGGTTGAATATGACCATTGATGTAATGCATACAGCCCTTGAGATCAAATTCATAGTAAATTCGTAGGATCGACGTAGCTGAAACTTTTTTAACATGAATCTTAATTATAACAAATACTTGCCAGAAGAAGTAGTTGCTGGAGTGATCTTAATAATGAGTACTCCAGGGAAGACAGCACATCATCAGGATCTTGAATATGAAGGTTTTGTTCAATGATGAAAGGGTCATATGGTGCGTTTCTTTTTCTGATCTAGAAGATCATTACATGAAGAGTAGTAGAAAAAGGGCTAATACAGTTGATCCTGATGTCATTTTGAGGTTCGTTATTTGAGTATTTTCGATGGAAGCCCAAATGTATAATTATGAGTATATAATTTAGTGTAAATGCATTAGTATAACTATAATATTATAACTAATAATATTACACACACAAACACATTACATATATTAAAAGCGGGTGATGGGAATGAGACGGGGTACACTCCCTCATCCCCGCCCCATTTTTTAATAGGGGGGAAATGAACCCTGACCCGCCTCACTTCCTGCCCTATCAACCCTCCATGGAGACCCGTCCCAATTGCTATTTCTATTAAAAATATATGAAATTTTTTCCAGTGAAATGAATAAATGTGCATATAAAGGCCTGACCTAGTTGATATCACATTGATGTCCCTATTCTGACTCTTAAACCCTCTGCTTCTCCTTCCTTTGTAAAATTTGAAGTTTTCATTGAATTGAAAAATCAAAATAAATATTTGTGAAGAAATGTGAATAGGATTAACATTTTACGTCGACCCAGCATTAGCAATTACTTGACAGGAAAGAAAATTAACATCATTAGTAAATTTGGGGTCAACGACTTCTGGGTTTTGTTCTGAGTTGTAAGGAAATCTGGTGATTAAGTATTGCAAATCTTTGCATCGTGAAACTAGACAACGATACTGCGGCCTAGATGGATTCCCAGGCCCAACCCACTTCCCCGCTGTCTAGTTCCCAGTCAAATAGCAAAAGCCAGCCCACCTAATATCCTTGTCAGCCCAATGAGGAAACATCATCCCTATCTGGAACTTTTAAAGTCCAGTCGAGTTTCGATACGTCGTAATTCCCGAATTCAATCTACATTACAATAGTGTAAAAATTTGATCCAAACCCTATTTCTCATAACCAAAACTTTCTTATTATGGTGTGGGATTCTCATTTTGTTAAGAACATAAGCATCATCACAGGATCCATTGGTTTCACATACATTATTATTTCCAAAAAAGAAAATATAAGAAGAAGAAAAGAAAATTCATATGTCAAATTTTCATACTTGCCCAGAAACTTCAAATATTACAATAGTCATATTTGCCAAGAAAGAAAACATAAAAATGCAAGAAAGACGTCCCACTTATTTTAAAATAGAAAAAAAAATTTAGATGAATTGCATCAAATGCGAGCATGTAATTAATCTTGCAAATGGTCCAATGGTATTAACATGGTGGCATGTCTGAAGGTGGAGGAAGCAATTGTTGTCCTGGAAGCTTGCCATTTTCAACAAGGAAGGCCATTTCCATTCCCCAGCTTATGTGACGCTCAAGGTGGCAGTGCATCAGCCAGACTCCTGCAAAAACACACATGACCTTGTGAATAAAAGTTGTAACAGAAAGAAGGGAAAAAAAAAATCACTAGTACTTTGTAGAAAATTAAATGCTATTTACTCAAAAAGATGAATAAAGAATTGGGGTTCTTAGTATTTCATAGTTCAAGCATCAACAGTTCTAACTACTTAAATAGATGAATAAAGAATTGGAAAAATCAAAGAAAAGAAGTAACACGTACCAGGGTTATTTGTCCTGAATCTAATGGTGGTCCAACCATTTTTAGGAACAGCGACTGTGTTGATCAGAGGAGGGTCAACAAGATTATACCTCTTAGGGTCTTTTTCCTTGTCAAAGTTTCCAAAACCTGCACCAACTAAGTAGAAACTATGTCCATGTAAATGAACGGGATGATCTATTCCAGCAACCAAATTTGTTCCCTGGAACACAATCTCCACACCTTATTGTACTTAAGAACTCTAACTCTGGTATCCCGATTTGGATTTAGCAATGATGCCGAAAGATTATTCGCAGTGAAATTGAATTTCAAAGGTGGAACTCTGGGAAAATTTCTCCCAAAGACCCCTTAGGTTCTCATAGTAAGCTTGGAGTATATCAATGTCAGGTTGAACAAAACTTATGTTGTTTATGCTGGATGCAAATCGCAGCCCTTGAGGTCCAGCACAAGTCTTGTTTGCCTCACAAGGACGTAAATTGAGCGAAAATGTAAAGAAAAGCTTAGTGTTCACATGTTTTGCAACATCAGCTTTTCTTGCTAAGCTTCTTAGGCTCCATGTGAAATGTGCTGATGCGTTCGTATCATTAGAACTTGGTAGGTTTGGGAAGATTGGTGGAGAAGATGGAGTGTAGTTTCCTATGTACTCGATGATGGCTGTGGTAGTTGTGTAGTCGGTTGCAACCAAAGGGGCACTGTTGTAAGCCTTAGCAGCCATGTAATAGTGATCAGGTTTTGATTGGCTTCTAGCAAGAAGTCAAGGGTCTGGCCAGGGGAGATAGCAACATAGTCTTTTCTCAGTGGCTTCGTGTAGGAGCCATCTGATCCGACAACAGTGATTTGATGATTTGCTATGGAGAAGAATAGGATGTTGTTCATGGCGGCATTGACCATTCGGATCAGATAAGTTTTGCCATACCCACTGCCAGCTTATATGTATCTGCAAGTATATATTTGCACATAATTAAAGTTTTAGTGAATGAAACCAAGTCTTATCATCTGCAGGTGCTTGAACTAAAAGTCTAAAGCATTGATGTGAATCATGAATTATAACAAGAACACGCAGTTGGAGTAAAACGGTGTAAAATAATTGTGGAGAATCATGGATTAGAACAAAGAGCCTGCGTGTAATTTGAACAAAACAATGCAAAATACTACCTTGTTCCTATTTATGTGTCCCAACCCAATGTTCCTTTTATCTATTATTTTATTATATCAAGAAAGCATTTATAAAGTTTTTTTCAAATTTATCCTTATTTATACTATGAGATATTAATGATAGAGAAACATTGATGAATAGAAAGATAAAAGAAGTTTAGAAACTTACTTACTTTTTTAATTAGGTATTAATTATAGAGAAAACAAAGGGAGTAATTGTGGTCGACATCTAACTAGGACAAAATTTTACTATTCTGAACAGTAGTCTAGACAGTGACTTATGAACAGGAAGGTGATTATAAATACTAAGCTACTTGGCTTTTCACACCATCCCTCCAAGGCTAAAGCGACAGATACTAAGGCAATTCAACAGTACGAAGGCAATTCAACAGTATTGACAATTAAAACCGATCTATTAATTAGTTTTATTGCAAAACAGTTGGAAGTCTACCTTCGCTGCAGAAAAATTGTGGTCCATTTCTTTGTGGTTCCAAAATTCCACAAATTCTAGATAACAAAGCTATGACTGACAAAAATAGCTGTAAAGACCAAATCAATTTTGTTTCTAAAAATGCCATCTGAAAAAAATATGTGACTCAACATGTGTACTATGTGCGTCTGACTTTTCATTTGCATTCTTTGGACAAATTGGCAAGTAAAAGTGTGGATGGAAGAGATGCTTCCTGATAATTTGATTCACAAAACAAGAAAAATTTCCCAAAATTCTTGGCCAGATACCTGGTTTTGAGCATGGATAACGATCACCAGGTTGACCATTTATCAAGAAAGCATCAGATATATTCGGGCCTCCACTGTTTAGAATTCGGAAAGAACCGCTTGTATATCACTCTTCCACCATTCTCCTGCATCAATTCATCATCATAACTAAACATGGAATCACCTATAAACTGTTTTCTAATTTATTCAAGTTTTACGTACAAAATATTGAGTATTATAATTAAACTAAAACTAAACATGAAGCAGACTTTGGATGGATTAGAACTAATTAATTTGTTACCACTTTAATTATATACCTAAGATGATGGGCACATCTGCATGAGGCTTAGGAAATGGAAGTGTATCGCCTATCTTGGGGTAAATACAGATTGCACCATGAACTGTTGCTCGAGACCAGTCACTATGAGCATGCCACCACAAAGTTCCAATCTCATCGGAAAGCCTAATCTTCTGGCGGAAGGAGTTTCCGGGCATGATGGGGCACTGAGTTACGTACTCTGGCCCATCTGACCATGGATACCTCGGCTGTTTCACTCCATGCCTGTATTTAAAACAAGAATAAAACTATTATAATAAAGAAAGAGAAATTGCTTATTAGTTCATTTATAATAATTAAAAAGTGATGCATTTAAGAGTTTAGACTACATCCTTGTGAAAAGAAGAAGAAGAAGAAGAAGAAGAAGAAGGAGAAGGAGAAGGAGAAGGAGAAGGAGAAGGAGAAGGTGGGGTGTGTACCAATGAATGGTGATGTTTTGTGTCCCCTGTTATGGACATTGATAATGGTGGTATCCCTTGACGGATATGAACTGTCGGTCCTGGGAATTGGCCATTTACTGTCAAAATGTTCTTAGTGCTGCAAAGTCGTGTATATGGAGTTTCTTGTATCTGCACAAATGAGGTAAGTGGTATAAGTTGTACTTCTATAGACATAATTGGACAGAGCTTGAAAAATTGGCTACCAGAAACTTTTCATTATGGGGATAACATCCAAGTAAAGTTTGCATTTCAATATCGAAGAGGAAGGAGTAGTAGTTAATAGTACTTTATATATTCAAGGGTGCTACTAGACCGTGCTTGGCAATATAATGTGTTAATTCAATTTCAACCTGAAAATTGAAATTATTGCAAATCTAGCTTTTCAAAGCAAAGCCTCTAAATAAAAAATTGAGAAACTTCACGAAGTGGAAGAATTGATTGAAAGTTGTTATGATGGCAAAAAAAGAAAAAAATTTTGTTATCATTTGCACAATCATGCATGACATGACTTAATGACAATCATGAATGAGATAACCTCAAATATATACTTACTACAAATGTATAGTGATGCATCATAGCTTGGCGGGTAGAACATGACTAGACAGAAACAGAAACACAGCCCAAGCGAAGATGAAGCCTTCATGATTGACCACCCCATTTATTCAAATAGAAATAGAGTGTATATGATTCTATTTCTCGTTTTGGTAAGGAAAGTTTTTTTCCCATTTGCACGAACCATTCAAGTTTATATAAAGTTTGGATGCTGAGGAGGATACCAAATCCAGGTTGTCTTCATCAAAGCAGAGAGGATGAAGGCATTAGTTAGAAGATCCATTCTTTCTTCCATAACACGCGTAAGTAACAGGTCATGGCACTTGTCATATGTCTTCAAAATTGCTAAATTTTATTGGTTGAGATATTGAAATATTTGAGGTGAGTACGTGAACTTGAGGCCTTTCCATGATTTTTATTCTTTCTTTTGCATGGCCGGCGAGGATGATTGAGAATTTGAAATTGGCAATTGTCTTGTATGAAACTTTTGTTCCTTTTCCTTACTTTTGCTCTTTAGTTTGTTTTCACATTTTATGAACTAAATGAGGTTAGGAATCGAGAACAGGTACTGATTCTAGTCCCATTTCCCCACCTATTTCTTAAATCCCATCCCTTCCAACCAAAAAAAAAATTTAAAAAGTCCGTTTATATTTTCATTCTCTGAATGTAATGTAAGATAATTAAGACTTATGCACTCTACACAGTACTAATATTCCCAAGATTTACATATTACACTCGTTGTTTATTTTGGAAAATTTGCATCTGCTTTCCTACTCGATGCTTATAGAAACTGTTGCTCAACTTGAGCACAAGTCAAAGAATCTGTAGTATGTCGTCCGTGGACGGGTAAGTGAGCACTAAATACGATTACTCTTAATCGCATGTGATTCAATTACCCACCTAATGAAAATTCTTATCTCTATATTTTAGTCATATCATATCCCCACTTATTTTATAGATAGTCACCTGATTTCTAAAATTTCTAAAACAAATCAGGTACTCCGTCTCTTTCCATTTTCACTAGCTGCATAAATGTTTTGAATGTTCAAAGATATGAACGAAGAAATTAGGGTTTGAAAGAGACGTCTACAATCAAGTGTACAGAAGAAAATTGGGTTTTGAAAGAGACGTGTTTGCAATTTAAGTGCCACAATCTTTTAACAAATAGAATACGTAACTCAGTGTATCAACATAAAAGGGAAAATTGGGTGTTCAAAAATTGTAATAAAATACAAAATCAAAACCGGTAGAGGATCTTTGACGGATTGTATGTCTTGATTGTAAATTGTAATGCCCGAATTGATATCCTGGATGAAAATTTTTCCAGGTTTTGCCTTAAGAACCCAAAATAAATAAATAAATAAAAAGGTTGAACCCGGTTGGGAATGGCGACTAAAAACCACCAAATGAAGATAGAGAAGCCAGAAAAAAAAATCTGTACCTGTAAGATTCCGGCAACCGACCGACCCCTAAATTATGCTACGGACTTATCATTATCAGTATGACAGAAACCAAACTTTTCCTCCCACGATCAAAGAGGAAATGAAATTTCTCGTGTTTAGAGTTGGACAGGCCAACAAGTAATCGTGTCGAAACAAAATGGACTCTTGCTCTTAATTAGCATTAATTAATGAGCATCTGCTCTCATTCGAGAACAAAGAAAAGTCCAGGCATATACTGTTTGTCAATAAAGTGTAGGAATTTATGGCTATTGACTAATTGACAACAACCCCTACTGATAATTAAGAACGAGAGTCCCATTTTCATTCAAGATTACTGTTTAATACTGGCATCTTGATTGAAGTTGTTTCAAAGTTTCCCGTGGATTAATTTGCCTTTCACCCAAGAGAGATCATACTTTCTTCATGCATGCACTGGAAATGGAGGCCTAGCCGTAGGAACCAATGCAACCATGTGCTTAAATCTTGATCGTTGGAATTTTGAAGAATTGAACCATTGCCACGCATCCTGCCAAGAAAGGGTTCATATCATCTTTTGATGTCTCTTTCCTTTTTGCTTTGCGACCTGTAGAATAGATGTGTACTGGTTTCCAACCCCGCACGCAGGAAATTTCGTTGTGGCCTGCAGCTGAGCTGAGAATAGACTGGTAGCCGTGGCCCAATTTCTACTGTATGTCATCAGAATGTCCACCAAGGCGCCACGAATGCTTATCTACAATCGTACAGGGCAATGAGTTACTTGTGTAACAAAAACAAGTAATTGTCACTGATAATTTCTTCATGCAAAAAGTGGTCGCAGGTGCAAAATGCGACTTGACTTCTGTTCCTGTTTGTTGGATTCTAGTCATCTTGACTTTATGCTTTTTCTTTTGTCTGTTGAGTTCCAAATCCACATATTGGCTTTTTTGTTTTGTGCTTTTCGATTAAAGAAGCAGCCAAAAATGAAGAAGCAGCCAGAAATGGTGAAGCACTGACACAAAAAAATGTCTGCTTAAACTTAAAAGTTCCACCATCGCAAATTTTGCTTGTCTGCTTTGCTCAGTCCAGAAGCAACATCCTCGTAGCCAAGGAAGTTCTAGGATGCATTTAATAAAATTGAAATTCAAAAAATTAAAATTTAAAATCAATTGATTAAGTGATTGAATCATAAGACTAAATCTAACGATTCAATATATATCACATTAAACGATAAGAATAGTTTATCACATATTCTGAAGCAAGTTTTTCTGTAAAATTAGCTTAATTAATTCAAACGTTCTATTTTGTCATTAAACACGCCTAAACGCAGTTAAAATCAATTGCTAAATTTAAGTGTTAAAATAGATTATCAAATGGGCCTTAGTCTACTAATTAAAGTTAAGACCCTAAAAATTAGAAATCCTAGATTTTAAACTTCTAATCTCTGTATCCTCCCTAGTTCTTAAATCTCACCCTTTCTTTATTAGAAAAAAGTTAAAAAAAATACTAGTGGCAAATTCTTGTTTTCACTTCACTCTCTTTGTGTTTCTTTTCATTCTCTTTGAAAGTCCAAATACTTTGTAGACAGCTATTGTATAAATGATTAATCCTTTATGCATTGTGGATGAAGAAATATTTTTGCACTAGTAGCAATATATTCATGCTACATGTAAAACAAAATTTTAAGTTTTAATAGATATGTGACCTTTATCTTAATTGACTTGGGACAAAGACGGTTGTCAAGCCCTGAATGGTATGTACAAATTGACTCACTGAACCAACACGTTATGTGTTGGCCACCACAAAAAGGCTTAAGGTATTGTGGGGTGGAAGTCAGGGGTTCAACTACTCCAGTCAAAACTACTACAAGGAAAGGCAGAGTTGCAACAAGAGGTGTCCCCCCCCCCACCTCCCCAAAAAAAAATGTAAAATTATCCCATTCCCCCTAGAACCCTGCTTATAATAAAATAGGATTTCACATCAAAATTGCCACAAGGAGAGACACACACATATCAAGAGGCGTCCCACCCCTCCCCCCCTTCCAAAATTGTAAAATTATCCCTTCCCACAAGACCCCTCCTTGTAACAGAGAATAGGATTTCAAAAACAGTTCAACTCATCGGAAAAAAAAAAAAAGTTTTCAAACTTGAAGTTTCAAACTCATGTTACGAGGCCCATTTTCGGCTGAGACATCTATTGGGATTTTGAGCCTATTTTGCCTGGCTCAAGCGTACAAGTAGCATAAGTATTATTATGTGATTACATATTAATTATAAATTGTATACACTATAATCTCTATAACTAGTAAAGTACAACTGTTGTTTTAAACATGACACACAGATTTATAAATTTAAGTATAATCATTTGGCGTGCAAATCGATCATGTTGAACTTAATGATGCCCAAATTCGACTTACAATAAGTTCGGATCATATGTCCGAGCTAAGCTTTGTCCAGTCCAATAATACATAAGGTCTGGCCCAGACTTTTCGGCTGAGTGGCCAAGCCGAATCAATTTTTTTAAGTTCAAATTCCATAAAGTGGTTTTATTTTGCATTTCTTAATCAAAGACTGAACGAGAAAATGTGCAGCATTGACGAAACCAAAACGTCTGCTTTAAAACTAATGTTTTAAAACTCTGACCTATGAATCAAGAGAGGCTCACTTGCTTAACCCGTCCGATACGGCTAATTTTCTTTTTTTTTCTTTTTTTTGCTTTCAAGTCTGGAGTCAGAAGACTTCAAAGAATCACTATTTGTGACACTTTACTGATTTTATTGACACACTTGGTATAAATGATCCCAAACCCATCTTTTGTTCACCATTAATAATATTTTCCAAATATTTTGAGGGAAAAAGTTTAAACCCAATAATTTTGAATACATCAATCCAAGAGTACTTTATCTTGAAGTGTCTTATAAAATTTTCTTAATAACATGAAAATTGAACATAAATTTTTTGAAAATTGATAAATGTAATTTCTTTCAACCATACAAAAAAAAAGCCTGAAAATTTTTGAAATATTAGATACATCTTTAACCGAAAATTGGGAAAACAAAAAAAAAGAAAACCAACATCAATAAATGAAAAGAATTCAAAGTTTCAAATTAAATACAAAAACTCCACATACGTAAAATAAATAAAGAGAAGAAAACTTGTATAGATTAGGTTAAAGTTGTGAAAGAAAACTTCAATAGATTAAACTAAATACATGGAGATTTAATAAAGGGTAAGAGAGAGAGGGATGGAGGAGGTGGAGAGAGAAGAGGGAAGAGTAGAGTTTTTGTGAAATTTATTGTAATAACCCTAAAAATTAGTAATTAAAAGAGGGATGATTGAGGTGAAATTGGAAGGATGCAAGATTGAATCCTCTGATGGTGGAATTTAGTAACTCTAAAAATTAGTGATTAAAAGAGGAATGATGGAAGTAAAATTAGAAAGAATGCAAGATTGAATCCTCTGAATGTGGAATTTAGTAACATTAAAAACTAGTGATTAAAAAAGGAATGATGGAGGTGAAATTGGAAATGATGCAAGATTGAAGTTCTCCTCGAATGTGGAAATAGAGAGAGGATAGATGGGTAAATGGAAGTTTCATTTTTTATTTTACTTTTCATTAGTTTTATAAATTTTTGTACTCACTTAACGCCAAAAATACTTGTTATGTGGTTAAGACACTTCAATGTCTTATATATGAGTCCCAAGATCAAATCTCATTACCACCACATTTTATATTTTCAAAAAATGAAAAAAGCCAAAAAATTGTTGGTTCATGGTTCATCCCGGTTCGACCGTTCTTGGCGGTTCTTTGATCACTTCCGACTATTATAGAGAACCCTGACCGTTCTGGCTCGCGAACTTCATCGAACCGGGCTCGGTCCGGTCCTCTCAAAACACTAGTTTAAACTTAAAAAGTCAGGCACTGTAGATGCTTTTTCTTTTGATTTTAGTTGAATCTCCAACGGATAGAGTTGTGGCAAATTGTTGTCTTCACTCTCCCATTTCGGTTGAAGTCCAAAAACTTTGTAGGCAACAATGACTAATGGAAATCTAAATCCACTTGACATCATTAAACTAATCATGCCTAATTAACTAGATGAAATTAGTCAGCCATAAATAGAGTACATATTAACTTGTTTCAAGCATAAGTGTTCAACTAGTAACTAAGTGGCCAATAATTCCATTTAAGGATGGCTATCCTAGATAAATTGACCACTTTCAAAAAAAAAAAAAAATGTATTTCTTTTCGAGAGTCCGCAAGGGGAAAAGAGTTGAGAGTCGAGTAAAAAAACCTCAAAATAATAATATAGGAGTTGAGGCGGACAGATGTAATTTAGGATAAAATGACAAATTATTAAGTCCATTTTGAAGATGTCCTTTACTAACCAACGGACAATGGGTCATTGTATTATCACCAGAATAGCTCAAAAGTTTGGGCTAGTTGAGTTTCTCTTTGGAAATGGGTTTGAAGTTTGATGATGGATCTTTAATTTCCTTGTAGTGAGACAGGAGACACTGCTGGAGACCGAACCTACTTGAAATTTGGACTGTGTCCAAGCTAAAGTCCGGACCCTACCCATTTCAATGACAGGTCAAATATTAGAAGAGATTGGGTTGTGTGTGTACACGTAAGGGCTTCGTAAAACTTTGTAGAATTGGGATTCTGTTCTTCTTGTTAATCATTAATCATTATCTAACCCCTCATTTGTATGGTGGAAAGTTATAGAATGTAAATACCTTTCCAACTTCTCCATTCCGTTCCAGATTTTGACATGAATATTTTCTGTTGGAAAGCCTTTTCACACTTCAAACTTTTTTCTGAAATGCCATTCTTCGCAAAAATCTAGAGAAAACCCATTCCCACTTTATTCAGGAAATATCTAAATTATAAGAGTCAAAATTACCCTTCTATATTCTATATCTTTATTTTCTGTGTATGTATTTAGCTTTCATATATATTAATTTGTCATATTCTTTATCAAATATTAGGTCCATTTTTGTGAGTTTGGTTAATAAATCTATTACTTTTTTACTTAGGAATAATTATAATTATATTTAATGAATTTTCTTTCTTTTTACTTTGAAATAAATATTCAGTTGATATTTTTAATATATTTTTATTCACAATATTAGATTATATGATATTATTTGTTAATTCAAACAAACAATAACATGCCAAAATACAATCATATGAAGTTAAAAGAATTTTTAAAAAAAAAAGAAGAAAAGAGTAAACCTACTAGACCATCTTTTAAGGCACAATTACATTTTCCTATTTACAAATAGTACTTAAACCCCTTCAAAACAAATCAAAGTAGAATTTAACATGCATGAATGACAGTTTAACGCATACATGAGAAAATATATAGGATTCAACATGCATGCAATTTAAAAATTTAATTTAGTTACAATTGTATTTATCTATTGCAATTGTATCACAATTAGTATTCACCTATTATAATTGTACGCTATTAAAAAATTATGTTCTGACTTAATAAATTATTGTGATTTTATGCTATTAAAGTTTTTATTAATTAATAATTCATTTGTCTCTAAATCAAGATGTGTATAGAATGTTATATATAGGGCAATTAAGTCAATATGGTAGTTTTTTTCATTCCATTCTAACTTCAATATGATTATACCGGTATGAAAAAGAAATTCACGCCCATTTTGACTTTATTATCAAACACTAGAATGATAAATATTTTCCTATTCATTCTGGAAAAAAAGAATTTTGGATTGAAAGAAGTTTTCTATTCTACACCTTCCAACGCACTCAAACCAAGGGTAATAGTAAAATCATTTATAATGTGATATATGTTAAATAAAAAAGTAATTAAAAATAAAAAAGATAATCTCGTATTTTTTCAAATTTTTCCTAACAGGGAGGTGTGGAATTTGAGAAACAGGGAGTAGGAGATCAAAATCCAAAACTCAATTTCATCCGCATCTTTATATTTGAGTTGTTGCATTCACTCCTCGTCAATTCAGCATCATTTCTCCATTTGAGACAAAACTTTGGTCTCCTTTCATCTTGTTTTTTTCCCCATTAAACTACAAAAAAATGCCAAAATTGGAAATAAGCAAGAAAGGTATGGGGCAAAGTAACATTAGAGCAAAATCAGGGAGGTTTAAGGTAATAATCCCATAGTTGACTCATTTCTAGGTTTTGCCATCCTTCGAAATTAGTCCTGGTCATCTCTGTGATACTTTTATTTCACTTGTTGCTCATACTCCACAATGTTCAGTCCTGGCAGCCCATCCAGCAGAAGCAGCAAAGAAGATGCATTGTGTTCAGCACAATCCCTCTACCACCTCACTCTCTTCCTCTGCTTCTTCTATACATGGCCAGAATAAATTTAGCGACATCAGGTGGGCTTTTCTTAACCTTTTTGGTTGGTTTGTATTTCCTCATGAAAGATAAGAAATTGAGAAAGGATGGACCTTTTCTTTTCCTTTTATTTTTTCCCCCAACTCTGTTGGACTGCATAGGTTTGTGGAGTAATTTGGGAAATTGGATTGCAGGACCTGGAGCATTTCAGTTCGGGGAGAAATGGTGGTGGGAGTATGATTAAGTGCATTGCAACTCCTTCATCTGAGAAAACTGGTATTTTTCCCTTGCCTGTTTTTCTTTTTTCTTGTTCTGTTTTTTCGTGTTTTGTTTATTGATTTTTTGTTTCTCGTTGGCTGGTTTGTGTAGCTCATTGTTTTCTTGGACTGACCCTATCAGTAAATTTGAATTTTTTAATTAGTGAATTTCTCGGAATGGTATGGGCTTTATTCATAAAGGTTTTAATTGAATATTGTGAGTTTTGATTAATAAAAAAGTAAAATATATTACATATTTTCTTTGTTCCTGAAGTATGGAAGTCAATGTTGGAAACATTTTGATAGATATTCCAAATGTTGGCAGGTGCACGAAATTAGGATTTCTGAGCTTAAATTTCGGCAATCCAATGTAATTAGCTTAAGGCTGATAGATGTAAATTATACTGGGTCAAAATGAACATTTGTCCAGATATTATCACGATTATAAATTGCAAGTTAGAAGTGACAGTCGGCTTTTGTTGGCACACTCATGCTGTGGGATATTATTTAGTTTAGAGACTGCAATGAGTCAAGGATCATGGACATACATCTATACTTTGTGAACATGTACATGTGTTGTTTGAAAGTTAATTTGTGAAAAAATTGCAAGTTAGAAATGACAATGCTGTTTCGCTAAGTGCTCATGTCATCAAACATGTCCTTTGTGCATGAGAATTTGTCCATGTGAATGTTATTAATTTGTGTGCTGTTTGGGATATCTATGTATGTTTTGGTTAAATGGTTTTCCGAAAGCTAATAGAATTGTTGGTGTTGTATGCAGTTTACAAGACAAATGTTTCTCGTAATGAAAACTTCGCTAAACTCCAAGCTGGTTATTTGTTTCCAGAGGTCTGTCTCAATACTCTCGTTCTTCCCTTCAAGTTTTGGGACTTCTAATGGTGCATTACTCTTGCTGCTTACTAGTAATGCATTTTATTGTTCTCAAATCAGCAATTAATTTTACTGATATATGCTTGGTAGCATGTTCTTTAAGGTCCAATCTCAGATGGAAGTGTGTGGACACAAATGCAGATATGTGTGTGTGTGTGTGTGTTTGTGTGTGTAAAAGGAACATACTAGGTGGAGAAAAAAGAGACCCAGTGTCATTGACTTAGAGAATCAGTGTCATATACTTCTTGTTTTGAATGCTTAAGTTCATATATGAAACCTTTTTTTAGTTTGAACTTTGTTGGTAGTGAGCACTTTATTATGCCATTAGTCTTGCTATAACAAAAGAATATGGATTGTGATTTTTTTTTTTTTTTTGGTGAATCAGATTGCTAGAAGGAGGGCTGCACATTTGCTAAAGTACCCTGATGCCCAGGTGATCAGCCTTGGGATTGGTGACACCACAGAGCCCATTCCAGAAGTGATAACAACAGCCATGGCTGAGGTACCATTATTAATACTAAAGCAAATTCTCATCAATTTAGAGGAGCAATTTTCACATTTCTAAGTTCCTGTACCTATCGTACCAAGTCAAACATAAGTCTTTTGATGGTTGAATGTCAGTCTAATTTTATATTATATCTGCCAATTTAGAGACTCTGGAAAAGTAATACTCTCTCTCCCTTGGTGGGAATATTTTGGAACCCATTGAATTTGAACAATTTTTAATGTACCATGCCCCTAATCTAAGTTGAGTTGGTGAATGAATTGCCTTGTGCTAGGTTTCTGTTTATGATGATTCTACATTTTGTACCTCACGGGTTGCATTTTAATTTCTTTATCATTAGTGGTGGAGATAGGTCAGTAATCTGATAGTTATGGCCCTTTGTCCTCCCCTCATTGCCTCATGTTAGATACTATTGCACAAGGGCAATCTCATGGTAGAGCTATTTTAATTTCAAAATTGTGATATAGGGTGTTCTCTGCTAGGGAGGTCCAGGGTTTGTGTTGATTGAAATATCCTGTCATCAAAGTTGATTTGACTCTTCTGTTTTCCCATCATTACAGAGGTCACGTGCATTGTCAACAGTTAAAGGTTATAGTGGTTATGGAGCTGAACAAGGTGAAAAAGTATGTTAAGATCTTCGCCATCTACTTGTTAATTTCGGTATGCTGCAGTTTTGATCAGCCAGGGACTTTATCTCACTGTTAGACATATTTTAATCTCTTCAATTGCTTTCACTTATCATGAAGCTGGTGAGATACATTCTGTGTATTTTCTGATACCACCGTATTAGTCATGGATAATGCCAACCAATGAAAGAGAATAACTCATGGGATGAAATATTACATCCCCAGAATTTAAATATTTCTTAGAGAATGTAATCTTGTAATATTTCCATGTTATTTTCTTTTGTAGTTGTGATATAGATTAATGATAATGTTCTCCTAAAGAGAGATTAAAGCTTGTATTGTTGACGTGTGCAGCCATTGAGAGCTGCAATTGCTTCAACTTTTTATGCAGATGTTGGCATTGAGGAAGACGACATATTTGTGTCAGATGGTGCAAAAGCGATATATCTCTCGCTTGGTTTTGTGTTTGATCCATATCCTTTTTGGTACTCTTTGAAATTTTTATTTTTCTGTTTGAATGGAATTTTTCATGCATATTTGTTGATCGGATGATGTTATAATTTTTAGTCTGGCTTCTTCTTTTCTGCAGGTTCTTTTTGGATCTAAGGTTTCCATGGCTGTTCAAGATCCGTCATACCCGGTAATGTTTTTAAAAGTTGGTTACAAAAGAAAAAAGTTCTGCTTTTGCATCAGTAGTAATTGGTCCTGTTTTTCTTCAAGATTTAACATTCTTCGACAACTTTAATCAGAGATGTTCGGACTTGGTCAATGCTGAAAGTGTTCTTGCATTCTTTTATTTTTTTTTGAAAATCATTTACTCACTGTGTAGTTGACCATCTTTAGATGAGCTTTAAAGTGTACTTTTAGTTTCAAAAAAATTGGATCTCAAGTTAAATCTGATAGGTACATTTCACTATACATTTTGTTAAAGTACATTTTGTTTGAGCATCCTTGCCAACATGATCCCTTCCTTGGCACATAGATTTGTGATGTTTACGTAGAATATATAGCATTAAACTCAGTTAGCAACAAATCAACAAATAAGATGAAGAAATAAAATGAAGGGAAATGATTCTTAACAGCAGAGAATGTATGGCTGTTTCGGTTTAAGTGCTTTACTATTTGTCAATTGTTTATGGCTGATTTTTAATCTGAATTTGGAAGTGCTTAGCTGTTTAGGGCAAGGAGAAAGCTTAAAC
This sequence comes from Gardenia jasminoides, assembly GCA_013103745.1. Lineage (NCBI taxonomy): Eukaryota > Viridiplantae > Streptophyta > Magnoliopsida > Gentianales > Rubiaceae > Gardenia > Gardenia jasminoides. Next base: position 13,333 of record CM023102.1, on the reverse strand, counting down.
CACTTTGAACTAGGAAAGTTTTGCTTCTATTTGAGCTTTATATTCTTATCTTTGTTTTGCACTGCAGGCCTATGTGGATTCAAGCGTTATTATGGGCCAAACTGGACAATTTGAAAAGGATGTTGAGAAGTACGGAAAGATCGAGTACATGAGGTGCACCCAGAAAATGATTTCTTTCCTGATTTGTCCAAGGTTTCTCGCACAGACATCATATTTTTTTGCTCGCCAAACAATCCAACTGGTTCTTCTGCATCAAGGGAGCAACTAATTAAGTTGGTACAGTTCGCAAAGGACAATGGATCCATCATAGTTTATGATTCTGCATATGCGATGTATGTCTCTGAAAACAAACCACGATCCATTTTTGAGATTCCTGGAGCTAAAGAAGTAAGTAGAGAATAAGGGGCTAAAGTTTGCACCTCCACTTGAATGCACAGTATCTGATGTATTGCACTTTCAGGTTGCAATGGAAGTTTCCTCATTCTCCAAATATGCTGGTTTCACTGAGTACGCTTAGGTGGACTGTTGTTCCTAAAGAGCTCTTATATTCAGACGGTTTCCTGTGGCCAAGGACTTTAACCGCATTGTATGTACCGCTTTCAATGGTGCTTCCAACATTGCTCAAGCCGGTGGTTTGGCATGCCTTTCACCTGAAGGCATTAAGGTCAGTTTGACCTTTCTTGTTCAATCATTGTTAGATAGATGATGAGAAACACAAAAAAGCTGCACTAACCATGAAATTAAAGTGGAAATCCCCCACTATGGGGAAAAAGAAGGAAGCAATGTAGAAAAGTTGCTTTCCAGTTTTCCTCTTGGGTCACTTTCACAGAATGCTAATACTATCCTGCTTTCCCTAACTGACAAACTTCTGTGTATATTCAGGCCATGCAAGATGTGGTTGGTTTCTACAAGGAAAATACTCAGATCATAATGGACACATTCAATTCCCTTGATTTAAGGTTTACGGAGGGACTAATGCTCCATATGTCTGGGTACGTTTTCCTGGACAAAGTTCCTGGGACGATTCAAGTAAATTCTCGAGAAAACCCATGTAGTGACTACTCCAGGCAGTGGATTTGGACCTGGTGGTGAAGGTTTCATTAGGGTGAGCGCCTTTGGAAACAGGAACAATGTATTAGAAGCCTGTAGAAGATTCAAGCAGCTTTACAAGTGAGAATTATTTGTTTGTATTTCTGCTTTACAACTGACTATAAATTGTTGAGCTTTCATTTTTCTCTCATTCGTGAGATAGATTAAAAGCTAGAGAAATGAGCCCTGTCAGTTTCTCCTAAAATTTCAAGTATCAAGAACGAATTTTTCCTTTCTTCTGTTGTTCCGTTAACAGTCGTCTATTCTTTCTCCCTAAACAAAGAACTAGCTTTGATTGTCACTTTGCACTTGAGACGCATAGAATAAAACTGATTTACTGCTCCATGCTACAGTTATAACAAGTTCTTGAATGCTACCTCACCATGAGCTTACATCCAACATATGTATGGTTACCAGATTTTGTTTGGAAATTTTCGAAGCATCCTTGCCACAACAAAAGAGCTTTTGTTGCTATAACATTTATATATTTGCTACGTTTTTTAACTAGACAAGAATTTGAGTAGCAGAATCCAAATTAGCTGTGGAGCCTTTTCTTGGTGAAATCGATTGTTCAGGGTTGATAGTGCAGATGTAACATTGGTACTTTTCGGAAATTTTTATCGCCTAGCAGACTTTCCAATTTGATGAGGTTATTCCACGGAAAGGATCTTATTAAAGTGTCTCTACGCCTAGTTTTTCCTTCTTTCTTAGCTTAGAGGAGATCTGTAACTTACTTCAGAAGAACTCATGTGGCAGAATTGAAAGCCCACGCCGAGGTATTAAACATTGAAGTTTCAAAAGTCGGCAGCATGCCTTGACTCTTTTAGTATACATCTTAAAGCATCCAATCCAACTTTAGCACCATCCCATTTGAAAACAACGGGCAGCCAGTTGATCAATATACAATTCAAGCAATCAAGCATGTGATATTAACAAACTATCGAATCATTATTCGGCAGATTTCTGTATTCTCGTAGGGATTCCTATGGAGATTTTTTGTATTTTTTTCTTTTTATTTGCTAGATTTGAATTTATTTCAGATTGGGTTAGACCTGAAATTTTTGGTATACCGATTTCATTATGATTATTATGATTGTTATATTTGAATTTATTTCAAATCGGATCTGATCTCAAACTTTTTTGGATGCCTATCTCATTATAATTATTATGATTATTGGAGGTTAAAACCATTAATTAGTAGATTTGATGATTGCGACATGCACAAAAGGGATTTACATTGATTTATCTGTTGGAAAACAATTTTGAAATTTCTCTTTTTCTTTTTTTTTTCGATTTGTTCATAAGTTTTGGAATCTATTGTATGTGTTGAATTGTAAATATGTAATTTCTAATGCGTGTTTAACCTGCTATTAGAACAATGATTTGATAGTGGTGGACGATTTCCATCAATTTTTTAATAAAATTTACTTTTTATCGAAAAAGACTCAGCACTTTAATTGGGTTAAAAATCAAAGAAAATTTATTGATAGTCGAGGCCAGCTAGCCAACCATCTCCTTTTCTCAGTTTCGTCAAAACAAGAAATTTAATGAGCAAGTCATTGAAATGTCAATCCGTCACAAACCATTTGCTAACTTTCAAACAGTCCATTCACGTGGACAAGGAAGACATATATAACTTCTGCAACTTCTTAGTAAATTCATAACCTGATCAATTTCGCAATCATTTTCAGCCACAACTTACTTAGAATTTTTTTTTTTTTTTGAGGAGACAACTTACTTAGAAATTAATTGGAAGATTCTCATAAAGAAATTAACAACTCCATCTTATCAACAATGAAAATGATGTCCAAGACTTTCAATAGTTAAAGAACCCCCAATACAATCCCTAAGTTGAAAATAACAAGAACAATAAATCTTGGCTAATTATTTCACCACAGCACCTTCTTCATCATCAGCATCAGCATGGTGGCATGTCTGGGGAGGGGTAGCATCCTTTCATTAGGTTTCTTCCCATCTCTCACGATGAAACTTGTACTCATCCCCCATGTCAGATGGCGCTCAAGATGACAGTGTATGAACCAGACTCCTGTATGCAAGATGGATAAATAAACATAGTTAACTTCATGAATTAGCACGTAAAACAGATATTTGTTCTGAAAATTTTTCATGTCAGTCATACATTTGGACATGAAAATTATTGAAAATTCAATGATGGTTGTAACATAATATTTTGACTAGTCTAGAGGTTTTTTTTTTTCCCACCAGTTTTGTTAGTAGAAAATCAGTATAATACAGCAAATGAAATAAGGCACAAATTCATCAAGATTAAGTTATATCATTCCATCAAAAGCATATATAGTAGGTGGTGAGACATACCAGGGTTGCTTGCCTTGAATCTTATGGTAGTCCAGCCATTCCTAGGGATAGTAATAGTATTACGTTTGGAAGGGTCAACAAGGTTATACTCTGAGGATCCTTAGTTATGTCAAAGTTCCCTAATCCCCAACCAACAACGTAAAACTGTATCCATGAAGATGTATTGGATGATCTATTCCAGCAACTAAATTTGTCCCTTGAAAACAATCTCCACTGTCGAATTGTATCGGTGTTCTCACTTGTGTTACTCTTTTCGATATCTCCAGTTCCAGAGGAAGGTAATCGGCTGTGTAATTGAACACAAATGGTGGGTGCTTTGGAAAATCTTCGCTGTAAACTCCTGGAATGTTGTGGTAGTATGCCTGGAGTATATCAACGAGCGGATGCACAGAGGTTCTGTTGTTCATACTGGCTGCCAATCGGGTTCCATTCGGTCCCTGGCAAGAAGCATTTGAGCAGGGAAGTGCATTGATTGATAAAGTCACCATAAATTTTTTGTTGACTGTCAAGGGGACATCAATGGATGGTCTTCGGTTGCCAAGCTTCTGAGGCTCCCAAAAAGTTGAAAGCTGCAGAGGTGTCATTGAAGGAAGGAAGGTGTGGAAGGGGCGGGGACGAAAATTGACCCTGATCTGGGAATTCTTTGTACTTCACTATCCCTGTGGTGGATGTGTTATCAAAATTAACACCAACACCCGTCACATATGGGGCTGTAACCATGTAATATCGATCAGGTTTTTGGTCAGCAACGAAAAGGCAATCCAGGGTTTGGCCTGGGCCGATTAAAATGTAGTCTCTTGTCAATGGTTTTGAGTAGCTAGCATCAGTTGCCATGACAGTGAGCTTATGTTTTGCCACACTGAAGAAAAGAATTTCATTCATGACAGCGCTAACTAAACGAAAGTGATAAGTCTTTCCAGATACCACATCCAGCTGAAATGTATCTGTAACGAAAAAAATTTGACATGAATTATTCCAGTTAGTATTCTCCCATCAAATGCATGGAAAAAGATTCCAGTACTATTACTGCTCATAGTTCTTGCTTTACATGAATTTTAATTTTTGATTAATCGAAGATTGAAACAATCAATTGATTTTCAAGTTTCAGAACCAATCGAAGGTTCCGCTCTTGCAACCATATTCATAGTTTAAACAACATAAATTTCCAGATCTGTAGCAAAATAATTAGCTTTGTGGACCTACCATTGCTGGAGCATGGATAAAGGTCTCCAGGCTGACCATTGATGGTATAAGCATCAGAATCTAGAGGTTGTCCTCCTGATTTAACAAAATCCTGAAGAACATGCCTAATGTCTTTCTTCCACCACTCTCCCTAAAGATTCAAAATCAAGGACAAATCCATAAGAACCCTCAGGTTAAAAAAGAAGATCAATCTAAACAAACAAGTACCCTGGAGATCAAGTCCATTCATACTACCTAATATGATGGGAACTTCTGCATAAGGCTTGGGAAAAGGGTAGGGAGGTACCAGGACGGGATAGATAGATAATAGCACCATGAACGGTGGCTCGTGACCAATCACTGTGTGCATGCCACCAAAGAGTTCCTTCCTCCAGAGAATATGACTTTTGGCTAAATTTGTTCCCTGGTTTAATTGGACACTGTGTCACATATTCTGGGCCGTCTGACCATGGATGCCGTGGCTGTTTCACCCATGCCTGTAAGTTCTTGAAATCTTGTTAATTCACTCTAATTTTGATCGAGAACATGACCAAAAAAAAAAAAAACGCAAGATTGATATAACAGATAATTAGTCATGAAAATTAGATTGTTGCCATTAGCCATGTCTTTATGTTTTGACATTGTCATTGTGGATATAACGTTCATTTATCCCTAGCCTCCTGAGCTTTAGCTTCAATCACAGTTTACCTCCCACAGATTTGAATATTATGCAGATAAGTCCCCATAACGATTTTGATTAAATCTTGAATTCTGAGTAGTTGGGTGACAACAAGAAGACAAGCATACGTTTAAGAGAAAATATGTATTTATACGTCAACAGTTATGAAATAAATGATGATATTTATTACTCCTACAGTCACCATAGGTACATAGAATTCTGATGAATAGGTGATAACATAAAGGAATTCCAAACAAAGAAGAAAACATGCAAAGACCACAAAAATAAGAAATATTTTAAAACATTTCCACAGTTTGTTAGCTCAGATTGAAAGAAGATAATAAGGCTAAGAAAACAGCAAACACAAATAGCTGCAACAATGTGATAAAAAAAAATTGTTTTGTTGTACTTAGTTGCCTACTTAATGATTTACCTTTATTTTCCCCTTGTTAGTTTGCTCCTTTACCCCTTCTCAATTCTAATTGCTTTCTTTAATTTGATTTTGAACTTAATCAAAGCATTTCTGCCACCCATATGCTTTGATGCATTTTGTTGCAGAGCATTATATTGTCCTTCTAACTAATCAAACTATTTTAACAATAAACATTGAACCAAATTCCCAATCGATATGGAAAAATCAGCTGATTGTGAAAGTTAAGGGCCTGTCGAAAATTAAGTATAACTACATGGTAAAAGGCTGAAACCTTAGAATATTTATATATCATACCAATGAAGGGTTATATTCTCATTTGCTTTGTTGAAAACGTCTACAATTACTGATTCTCCTTGCAAGTATACAAAGTCGGGCCAGGAAATTTTCCATTTACTGTCAGTATCCCTTTGAGCTGCACAATCTCTCGTACTTAGCTTCGCGTACCTGTATGCAATCAAAAATTTATTGGCAATCACTATACAGATTAAGAAAATTGTCAAATGTTAACAAAAAATAATTTTCGAAAAGGTGGTTTGCTTAAGAACTGAAACATTTATGGCTAGCTGATGAAGAAGGACTAGTCCACCAAGAAAACATATCAAGAAAAGAAAATGGACAGCACTTACAACAAATTTATATCGATTAAGAGCCCCGGAATCTTTTGGGAAGCTAGACAAAAGCAGGATAGTAAGAAGAGATAATGTGAAACTCTTGCAGCTAGGGGACATTTTGGACCAAGATTCTTGTATCTTTTTTTTATTTGTAGCAAACAATTAAGGTGTCTTCCAGGGTTTTATAAGGAAATGAAAGATAGGGAGTAATTAGTTAGGATGGTTCATTTTGCTGGTTGGTCGAGATAGCAAATCTACCTAATAAATCTTTGCCTTGTTAAATTAAATGGTCAAATGATCTGAACAAAAATTCGTTGACTTAAGAAAACAGGTTTCTAAGTTTCAGGGAAGGAGTTAATGTTGTCAAGAGGTTCCGTTTGCCTATAAGATAAAATGACTTCTGGGATACTTCAATTCTCAATTGAGATTTTTTTTTTTTTTTTGGGGTTCTTTCTTCCAAAATTCATCAATAACAGCCTTCAACAATTGAGGGTTTGTTCCTTTTTGGTTCATATTGATCATATGCTTATCTTGCAGTCGATTTCTAAATGAAGGCCATAAGTTTACCAAGATTTTGCTTACCAGAAAAAAAAATGGTTTATCAAGATTTTTCTTTTTTTTTGTTCCTTTTTTTGCTTTTCCGTCGCGTCTTATTTTTCGAGATGATATATAAAACCTTGTCCTTCTGTTATCAATAATATCTTGTTACCTTTAATTGTATAACTTTAAGGCGTGTGAGACAAAAATTTATTGCGCAGCTGGGAAGCAAATTCAGGTTCCCGTTTATTAAGAAGTTTTCGTCATTTAGTCATTTATGCATGCTTTTCTCTTTCAATTTGTTTTTCTACGTTTTCTAACAAACATTTATAGATGGTATTTACTCTAAAGTCACCTAATTCACACCGTACAAGTCCTGAGTCGAGTATGCAGCATAAGATATGGGGAGTAGGTAGTAAAAAGACATCATTATGTTTGGATCACCTAATCAAGATGGGAAGAAGTTTAAGTCAAGGTATAACCAGATTTAAAGAGCCTTTTCAATCGCTTAGACCTCTGCTGAGCAAGACATCTGTGGAGTTGCGACGCCAAAATTAGTTGTCATGTAATGGGCCTTTGCCCTCCTTTGTAACAAAAGAAAAAAAAAAAAGAGACATCATACTGTCATCACATTTCCAATACAATCTAATCTATAATCTTTTGGATATTTCAGCAATTAAAACTGCAAGTTCCCATTGGCGTGCATCCAGTAGGAGTTGAACCTACGAATTTGCCAATTATGAGTTACGCGCTTTAACCATTCAGTAATGGTTGCTTGGCGAGGATTCCCCAAGTTTAAACTTTGCAAACTATACAATGAAAAAGTTCAATTCTTATTACACCAAACCATGCTAATTTATAAAGGATTAAGTTTTCATCCACAGTCAGTGTAGTAGATTTTTTACACTAACAGGTTTAGATGAATGCCACCTATGCAAAATGTGGATTTCAAATTTGAAATGACACGTGCAGATACATACCACGATATTAATCGACAAAGTAGTATAAAGTCCGTAGTAGATTTTTTACACAATTAACGCCACCTACAAAATGCAATTTTAAATTGAAATTGAATTACGTATCCATCCTTACAACCTCCAAACAAGTTGAAAGTCACTAAATCTACCACGACTTAGTGTTCCATTCTCCTTCCTGTGAGAATTTTGTCATTTATGATTGATTTTGTCAATGGACACTTTAATCCCTGGTGTCAAATATTAAATTAAATGAAATTTTGAATTGGAGAATGATCGATTAATAATTAGTCAATATTTCTTCTTTAATAGGAGAATGAGCAGGATTTAAGAAAGATCAAAAACTGTAGAAAACCAAAACAAGCTTTATAATCAAGAATCAGGGACTAAAATGTGATTGACTGATTAATGGGAGAACATATAATTTAACAAGCGAGTCATAAAATTAAACCCATCATTATTGTCATTAAAAGGTTTATGGAGGCAAGAAAGAAATCAATTAGCTTTACAGCGTCTTTAAAATTCCGGCTTGAAGATATATCTGGATCTATCCTTTTTAACCACCACTATTCAACGCAACATTGAAATTCAGTAGCCTTGCATACAAAGAGCTCTCAAACATCATGAAAATCTGAATATGCTATCCAAATTAGTATTCCAACATAAGAACAACAATGTAATGTAACTACTGATGAAAGAAACCAAATCCCAAAGTTTAATCTCTCCAAGGTTCAAACAAAATCAAGAACAAATATTAGGCCAATTATTTCCCGGGCATTATTCTTCTTCTTCACCTAATCAACATGCTGGCATGTCCCCTGGAGGTGGTAAAATTCGTTCTTTAGGTTTCTTCCCATTTCTGACGATCAAAACAGTACTCATTCCCCATATCATGTGACGTTCAAGATGACAGTGCAGTAGCCAAACCCCTATATGTTATCCAAGGGAAAAAGTAAGTAACTATATTGTAGTACAAGAGATTACTCAGAAGTGTACAAATGACCTGGTGAAAAAAATTAGCAGCAAGACCATCGAGCCCATAAAGTTCTAAAATACGTCTTTACTAGGTGGAAACTAGCCGGGATGGGACTTACCAGGGTTGTCTGCTCTGAATCTGATGGTAGTCCAGCCACTTTTGGGGACAGCAATGGTACTACGCCGTGGAGGGTCAACAAGATTATAGTTCATAGGATCCTCTGATTCATTAAAGTTCCCTAATCCCCAGCCAACTACGTAATAGTTATATCCATGAAGATGCATGGGATGATCTATTCCAGCGACTAAATTTGTTCCCTGAAGAACTATCTCCACTGAAGCATTGTATTTGAGTGTTATGACTTCTCTCCCTATTTGATCTCTGTAACCCAAAGGGAGGTAATCAGCTGTATAATTGAACACAAATGGAGGACGATCAGGAAAATTTTTCCGAAACCCACGAAGGCCATAGTAATATGCCTCAAGTAAATCGAATGATGGGGAAACAAATGTGTTGTTCATTAGCTGCCAATCTCGTCCCATTGGGTCCGTCACACATTTTATTTGGGCACTGGAAAGTGTTGACTGAGACAGTTGACCTGATTCTTTTTTCACTGTCAATGGGACGTCAATTGATAGTCTTTGTTTGCCAAGCTTTTTAGGCCTCCACTGAAATTCACAGCGGCGGAGGTGTCGTTGAAGCAAGGAAGGTATGGTATTAGGGGCGGTGACGAAAATCGACTGTGCAGCCGGCTCCTCTGTACTTTACCATTCCTGTGGTGGTTGTGTTACTAAGTAATATTAATGCCACTCACATAGGGGCCTCGCCATGTAATAGTGGTCTGGTTGTTGGTCTGCGAAGAGAAGGCAATCCAGGGTTTGTCCAGGGCTGATTGCAATGAAATCCCTTGTCAATGGTTTTGTGTAACTAGCATCAGTGCCAACAACAGTGAGTTTATGCTTTGCTATGCCAAAGAAAAGAATTTCATTCAGGGCAGCATTGATTATCCGAAGAAGATAAGACTTCCCAGACGTCACCTTTAGCTTAAATTTTCCTGCCACAATGAGGGAAAAAGGAAAGAGAGAATAAAATGAAATGGGTTCCTACTTAAGTTGATTAGACCCAAAAGTAAAATGTCTTTTGTGGATTTGCATTGTCCTGGACAAAAATTGTTAGAAGAACACCTCCACACCCAATCACAGAAAATTTTTTTTTCAGGTTTACATCTTTGTACACTGGGTAACATAATAAACATAATGTGCTTGACTAGTGGACAATTAAGGACATATATAGTTGATTCAATGTCTCTAGTTCTTCATTAATTAGAAGAAGATCATAGCGTATTAACCAAGTTTAGTGAGCACGTACGCTATTCAATTAGAGGTAAAATGAGATATGTAATCCTACCACGTTTGGAACATGGATAGAAGTCCCCAGGCTGACCATTTATGGTATAAGCATCAGAAACTTTTGGTTGGCCTCCTCCTCTAACAAAATCCTCAAACACTACCATTGCATCTTCCTTCCACCACTCTCCTGGATATGTAACTAATTAGTAATGCAAAAAACTGATTATGTTGAGCAATCAAAACCTTTCACCAATATCAAAGAGACTCTGTGTGTAGGGTTAAAGAATGCGCAGTATGAGGGATAATAAACCCATGCCTAGTATGATAGGGACTTCTGCATGAGGCTTCGGAAATGGATAGGGGAAACCACGGCGGGGATAGACAATAATAGCTCCGTGAATGGTGGATCGCAGAAAGTCATTGTGTGCATGCCACCAAAGAGTTCCTTCCTCATCTGAAAATATGATTTTCTGCCTAAATCTATTGCCGGGTCTGATTGGACATTGCGTGATATATTCGGGGCCATCAGACCACGGATTCCTTGGCTGTTTCACTCCATGCCTAAAACGTTTGAAGTCTCAATTCTCTTCATTTTTGTCAAGAAATTTAAGGGAAGCAGAATTATGAAAAAAACATTAGAGTCCTAGTTAGAAAAACTGTATCTAGTCTGCCATCAGTACCAGTGAAAAGTTATATTAGATCCTCCTTGGTTGATAACGTCCACAATGACTGTATCTCCTCTGTGAGCATACAATGTCGGGCCAGGAAATTTCCTATTGACAGTTGGTATCTTTTTTGAGCTGCACAATCTTCTATACCGAGCTTCTGTCACCTGTGCATGATGCAACAAAATTTGGATTAAACAAGGGCTGGTTCAATGAGCAATTAAAATCTTGTAGGCATCGATTTGTTAAAGAAATTTAAGAAAAGAAGAGAAAAGTATTGATATGAAAAGAGATAAGAATGAATAGCACTATAAATGGTACTCACTACAAATTTATAATGGCGAAATGCTTGGGAATCTTGCAGGAAGCTAGATAATAGCACACAGGCCAGAAAGTATAAAATCAGGCTTTTTCTGTTAGCAGACATTTTCTCATGTAATAGTTCACTAGCTAGTACTTCTACTAGATAACAGATGTTTAGCAGCTGTATATATAAAGAAGTGAAAGAGAGAGGGCAAAAATGAAAAGGGAAATGGAGGGATTGAATGCTATTTGATCGAGATATTGAATTTCTAAATCTGATATATTTTGGCTTGTTTTATGAGATGATGATCAAATGCATGCACCCATGCATGCAATAAAATTGGCGGTGACTAGAGAAGGAAAAGAATTCTGTCTCCTCAGAAACTCAGAGAGGTTTGGGAATCAGCTAATTTTGTGAAAGAGTTTGTTTTTAACGTTAAACAGAATGACTCTTGGTATACTTTTCAAGTCTCTAAGACTTGTTTTGTTTCACCATTTCGTTCCATGATTAATCAGTAGCTTCTTCAACTGGCCGAGGATTTCCTCCTTTGTCATATATTAATATGCTTATCCCTTCTATGGTTTTCTTCTGCAAAAAATTTGACAAGGCCTCCTCTCTTCAATTTTTGTTTTTGCTAAACAAATTTCATCTATGTGTTAAACAAATTTTAGCCATTCCATCATCTGAATATTGTAATTCTAATTTCATAACTTTATCTATTTAATACACTGGCAATTTTAATTTTTTTTTTAGTAAGGGAAGAATGAAATTTAAGATGCCAAGAGAGAGAAGCTATGTTAATGGCACACCAAAAGTTATTGTTCACAGTTCACACTCCCTTACAACTATTTTCACCTATAAAATGACAAATTTTGAAGAAGAGAAAAAAAAAATTTTGATAAGAAGAGTGAGAATAACAATCTTGAGAGTGACATTAATTTTTTTTTTTATTAATGCACATCACATCCACACTTTAGTTTTTACCCATATATTTGACAATTATTTTCTTTTTGTTTTGGTGTTTTTCCCGACCATAATGAGGGAAGATATTAACGCTATAATCACTCATTCGCAAGTCTCTAGAAAGTCAAGAACCCGGACTAGAGAATGAGAATAATTGCATTCATACACGTTTGTTCAAACGTTCATTAATACTGGCTCTATCAACCAGATATTGAGATATAGCAAAAAAAAACAGAGATAAAGGGATGTGAGGAAGACTCATAAAATTGTTAAATCACCTAATTGAGAACTTATACAAGAAAATGAATGGACCAAAATATAATTTTGTGAATCTGTTTGCGACTTGAATCTTCAAGTTCCATGATTCGGGATCAATTGAATTGTTACTACAAGATACTTCAAGGACACAACATGTAGCCAAATTCAATTTTCTTCTTCTTCGAGTCACTGAATTCAACTTTTTTTTTCATAAAAGTAAATTTCATTAGCAGACTGTTGAAAATCATCCAGTACGTGTTGATTTATATGACTGATCCAATAATATGTTTACTCTAAGAAAATGATCGACAATGCAATATTAACCAGAGAGGGGGGAAAAAAGATAGTTTCAATCTCAACTCCTAAGACATGTGCTATACAGCATTATATCTGTTACTTTTTCATTTTGCCTCTCGTTGGTTTGCACTCGTTTCTTACACCCTTTTGCCCTTTTCTAGTTTTACAGCTGGATAAATCGATCAACAAGATCATTGAAAGTTTGTAATTTTAGCAGAACCGTATTGCTGGACGTTCCCTTTCCCAAAGTTAATTCACTTGTATCTTTGGTTTGATCAGATTGTTGATTTTCATGAGAATGAATACATCTTTAGATTACAAGTCAAAATTCTAGTGATATTTAGTATTTGATTATGAAATTTCTACGTAGAAATAGCAAAGAAGTTTCTACCTCTGCCTAATTATTGATTAAATCCTTTGTTAAGTGTATACTACAAATTAAAAAAGAAAATCATCTGTCCAAGCATCATTTCAAAGCTAGAAAGATTAGAATCTTTGATCACAATCAACTTTTCAAAATTACGAAGGTATAAAATCTTGATTTTTCTTTAGATCCCTTCATGAGTTTGCTTTGCTTTAAGTTTGGAATTTAATTACGGGGATGAAGTTTGGGTAAAATATTGCTATTGCATTGATTTCCTGTGGAAGTTGGCACAATGTAACTGAACGAATTTAACAG